>CM066193.1:33812009-34451400 GCA_033675215.1 Rhodiola kirilowii
GTCATTGTTTGTAATCCCAAATGTTGGTTTTTTCTTTCTGAAATGCCCATGTGAAAAAGTTCTGATCTTGATTCCGAAACTCTAGACTTTGAGAACGTTGTTGGACATGGGGAGAACACTTCCAAGCCCGATGGTCTTCTTATCAACGGAAATGGCTGGAATAGTAGTGGAACAAGGTTTGTGATTAGGGTTCTTATTCGCAGTGATGAAGATGATTTACTGGTTAATAGAGTATTGAAGCTCAGTTTGGTGAAACTATTTTGATTTTTATTATTTCGATTTGATTGTTATCAGTTTCTTAGATGGAAGTTTGATCGAGTAGAATTTGATCAAATTGGTGTTTGCATTTTGCAGGGAAGACTTACAGATTCAGAATCTCAAATTTCATGATTCAAGGGCACAATATGAAGCTTGTTGAAGTCGAGGGCTTGCATACTTTTCAGAACACTTACTCAGCTTTTGGTATCCATTAGGGATAGTGTTAATCGGTTTTAGTCACTGCTGATAAGCCAATGAAAGACTACTGTGGTTGCGTCGTCGAGGTTTACTTTGCCAGTGCCTACTTCAACAGCGGTTCATCGTTACAGAAATTCAAAAACAAAAGTTTCCGGGCCTGTTCTTGGTGGGATAACGACGCAGATTGACTGGTCCCTTAACCAGGCTATATCAATAAGGTAGCTAGCTTCATGCCTTTGATAAAAGTCTATTTTACAACCTTGCTACTTTTTTTGCATTGTCATACCTTTTTGATGGATTTCAGGTGGAACTTGACAGCTAGCGGACCTAGGCAAAACGCAAAACCCGCAAGGCTCATCCCATTATGGAACAGTGGACAATCTTCTCTCATGGACCGAGTTCAAGAAAAACAAAGAGCTTAAAAGAACCAATGGCAGAACTACAGGGAGAATTATTGGAATTCTTCAGCTTGAGAGATCTAATGAAGCTGGAGGAAGAAACTCTGAATCATGTACCTTGATTTTTGACTAAAGGGGATTCAGCTAAAGCACTTGTAGTAAGTTTGAGCTTGAATAATAAAATACACGGCACTTTAACCTCTAGAATGCTATAATAAAATAACTCTGAATCTGTTCGCAGATGGCTGGAATCTGTGGTGTAGCGGGACCATAATTGAGTATTCCCGTAAAGAGCGAAGTTGCAAAATGTTTGGAAAGCCAATAACAAACAGATCAGAGAGAATGCTGAGATTCAAAGCATCAAAAAGATTCTCAGCTTGCAACAAGCGAAGCAATGTGAAAATACTAAGTCACTGAGACATGGCTACTTGAAGATCATTGCTGTCATACATTTTGCAAGCCAAAGTTCAGATGGGCAGCTACTACTACTTTTGATCTCTAGCACTCCACAAAACTGCTGGAGCCTACAACGCTATCAGAATCTACAGTCGCCGTCCACGCTTCATAGTTCCTTTCCCTCCACTTGCTGGAGATTGCACTGTGCTTGCCGGAGACTGGTTCGAAACCAATCATTACGTAAGGAATTCAGCTCAACTTTCTATTCCGAATTGTTGGTTTTTTTTCCGTTATGAAATGCCTATATGAAAAAGTTCCGATTTTGATTCGGAAACTCTAGATGTTCGCAAGGTTGTTGAACATGTGGACAATATATTTATGACCGGATGGTCTTCTCATCAATGGACGTGGGTGGAATGGTTAAACCTTTATAGTGGAACAAGGTGGGTGATTAGGGTTGTTATTCACAGTGATGAAGATGATTTACTGGTTATTAGAGTATTCAAGCTGTGTTTTGTGAAACTGTTGTGAGTTTGATTATTTGGATTTGATTGGCATCAAGCTCATAGATGGAAGTTTTATTGAGTAAAATATGAGCAAATTGGTGTTTGCATTTCGCAGGGAAGACTTACGGGTTCAGAATATCAAATGTGGGCACTGCTACATTGATCAATTTAAGAATTCAAGGGCACAAGATGAAGAAATATAGAGAGGTATGTACTTAGAAGTTTTATTTTGCTGAAAAAAATTCATTAGGTTTTCACTGGTCATGTTCCTGGAGCTAGTGTTTATTCTACTTGTTATGAGATTTGAAAGAAGCTTTTGATATTCACATCTGATGACGCTGAGAGTGTCAAAGAACATAGCGCAGTTGGTTGTTTAGCTGTTTATGCTCATGCTTGTTTTCTCTGTGGTTGTTGTGTTAGGTTTTCCGCACAGTATAGGAAATAAATCTGATCCAGAGATTTCAAAGTTTAAGTCAAATTATAAATGGACCAAGGTCACATTCAAGCCATACGAAGTTTAATTTGAGTGACTGGAAGAGGACACTAATGCATTGATAAAAAGGAGAGAGTGTTGAATGCATCAGAACAGAACCCTGGCCAAGGTATGCCTCTTCCGTTAGTTGCTCTTCTTGTTGACATACCAGCTTAGTATAAAGTGTGCTTATGAAATTTCTGCAACAGTGATTAGGATCACTGAGAAATTCAATGAAATATGGGGAAGTTTATGTACTTTGCGGGATACTTTCAAAGTAGTTTCAGTTGTTCTTCACTATGTGGAAGATGTATTAACACTATGTTTTCTTAATGATTTCTTATGCAGTTTCTATGTTCGGAATAGTGTAGTAGATCTACCGGTAGATCCTTGGGATTCCTAAGCTTTAGGATGCTAATGATGCTGGAGGAAGAAATTGTAAAAAGTTTACCCTGATTTTGATCGAAAGAGATTCAGCTTAAGCACTTGGTGTAAGTCTGAGCTTGAATTGTAAAGAGCACAGCACTTTAACTTCTAGAATGTTGTAATAAAATAACTTTGTAACTATATGTTCGCAGATTGCTGGAATCTCTTTGGTAAGGTGGGACCATGATTGAGTATTCCCTAAAGAGTGAAGTTGCTCACTGTTTGCGAAGCCAATACTAAACAGATCAGAGTGAATGCTGAGATTCAAAGCATCAAAAAGATTCTTAGGTTGCAACAAGAGAAGCAATATGCAAATACCAAGTCACTGAGTTATGGCCACTTGATGATCATTACTGACATACATTCTTGCACTCTACAAAACTGTTGGAGCCTACAACTCTATCTGAATCTAAAGTTGTCCACGCACCCCAGTTCTTTCCCTCCACCTTCTGGAGATTTTACCGTGCTCGCCGGAGACTGGTTCCAAACCAATCACTATGTAAGCATTTTAGCTCAACTTTGTAATCCCAGTTGTTGGTTTTTTTATTTATAAACTACCCATGTAAAGAAAGTTATGATTTTGATTCGGAAACTCTACATCTTTAGAGTATTCTAGCTCTGTTTGGTGAAACTGTTGTGCTTTTGATTGTTTTGATTTGATTGTTATGAAGCTCTTAGATGGAAGATTGATATAGTAGAATACGATCAAATTGGTGTTTTCATTTTTCAGGGAAGACTTACAGGTTCAGAATTTCAAATGTGGGCACTGCTACTTCAATTAATTTCAGAATTCAAGGGCACAAGATGAACCTGGTGGAAGTCGAAGGCTCGCATACTTTTTAGAGCACTTACTCAGCTCTTGGTATCCATTAGGGGCAGTCTAACTCGGTTTTTGTCACTGCTGATTAGTCTCCTAAACACTACTTTGTGGTTGTGTGGTTGAGGATTACTTCGCTAGTGTCTACTGCAACAGCTGTTCTTCATTACATAAATTAAAACTCAAAAATTTTCGGGCCTGTTCCTGGTGGTCCAGCTACACAGATTGACTGGTTCTTTAACCAGGCTAGATCAATAGGTAGCTAGCTTCATGCCTTTGATACAAGTCTATTTTACAACCTTGCTAGTTTTTTCGCGTTGTCATACCTTTTTGATGGATTTCACGTGGAACTTGACAGCTAGAGGTCCTAGGCAAAACACAAAACCCTCAAGGCTCATACCATTATGGAATAGTGGAGAATCTTCTCCCATGGACCCAGATCAAGAAAAACAAAGAGCTTAGAAAACAACTAATGGCAGAACTACAGGGAGAATCCTTGGAATTACTTAGCTTGAGAATGCTAATGATGCTGGAGGAAGAAATTCTGAAAAATGTACCTTGATTTTGACTGAAGATATTCAGCTAAAGCACCTGCTGTAAGTCTGATCTTGCATAATAAAGAACAAGGCACCTTATCCTGTAGGATGCTGTAATAAAATAACTTTGAAACTATCGGTTCGCAGATGGCTGGAATCTCTGTGGTGGGGTGGGATCATGATTGAGTATTCCCGTAGAGAGTGAAGTTGCTCAATGATTGGGAAGGCCAATAACAAATAGATCAGAGAGAATGCTGATATTCAAAGCGTCAAAAAGATTCTCAGCTTGCAACAAGAGAAACAATATGCAAATACCAAGTCACTGAAATATGCCCACTTGACGATCATTACTGACCAGGTTTTGTTCATCAAAATAGACCATATAGCACTAATGTTATTTAAAATGTTTGGATTTCAGTACACTGCTACTAATGCATTTATGTTTTGATGTAGGATCATTATGGATCCCACGCTAAAGGGTTGCTGATCAGTTTCATACATTCTTTCTGGCGATCACTGCTTAAAATCTCATTATTCCTCATGGAATTGATCACACCTATTGTTATGGTCAGATTATCTATTACTTCTGCTAATAAATGCAATAAGTTAAGTCGCGAAATGTATCTATAAGTTGAATGGTTTCGTCTTTCAGATCACTCATAAGAGTGGGAAGGTTTCGGCATTCTACTCCTTGCCAGAACATGAACAGTGAAAAACTAATTTAGGAAATGCATATGGTTTGAATATCAAGTACTATAAGGTTAGTCATTAAAAAGACCCACTTGAAGATTCTTATATGTTTTTGATGAAGTTTTAACTAAAAGCAAATGTGTACTGGTATAGGGACTAGGAACCAGTACATTCAAAGAACGCATGGAGCACTTTGCCGAGCTCGACAACCATACAAATTCTTTTGGTTGGTTCGATAATCTGGATGGTGAAGCCAAAGAGTTGCCTTCAGTAAAACAAAAGACTAATTGAAGCACAGGAATCAGTTTCAGGTAGTTCTCCACATTAACCATTATGTATAAGAATATATGAACAATCGTACCCCTACCACTGTTTAACCTTACTGTTTATGCATCAATATTCAAATTGCAGCCTGGAATCATCCTGGACCAGACAGCGAAACTTATTAGATACACTGATCTTCATAGACGAGATACTCGTTATTGCATGCGACAGTAATCAGTGGGATCCATCCATGGTGATGGTGTCCTCATCGATATATATAAGGAGGGCGTTTATGTTCAGGAGGTGTTCTTTTTTGCAATTTGCTGACAAATAGTAAGTATGACGACAACATCAAGACGAAGACCGGACGGTGCCAAACACGCTAACCTATTCTCCACTGAATTTATTTTTTAAACAGCCGACGGGAAAAGGCAGAAAATTTAATGACGGGTATGTACTTAGAAGTTTTATTTTGCTGCAAATAAATTATTAGGGTTCTCACTTGTCATGTTCCTTGAGCTAATGTTTATTCTGCTTGTTATGAAATTTGAAAGAAGCTTTTAAAATTGACATCTGATGACGCTTAAAGCTTCAAAGGACTCAGCGCGGTTGTTTTTTTAGCTGTTTATGCTTATGAGTGTTTACTTTGCGACATTCAGGCCTGATTTTGCGAAGTTTAATATGAATTGTTTGGAAGAGGACATTATTACATTGATAATAAAAAGTGTTTAACATTGCTGGATGCATCGGAACAGAACCCTTGCCTAGGTATGCCTCTTTCATTATTTCCTCTTCGTGTAAATATACCAGCTTAATATAAAATGTGTTAATGAAATATCTGCAACTGTTATTATGATCACGAGAAAGTCAATGATAGATGAGAAGTTTGTGTTAATGAAACATCTTGATCAATAAGCAGTTCCCAGGTCCTCGGATTGATTCCATTACGAACAAGAATCTCATCATCAGTATCTACAACTACCTCAGCGAGCCATTCCTCATCTCATGGTAAGTCCTTAAACTACACAGGAAACACTTGCACACAGCTATGTAGGATTTGAAACATTGAGATCTGAGCAATGTGAGTGTTAAAAACACTTAAGGTTTCAGAAAGAATGAGATTCATCTATAACGTGTTTGGTTGATGCTTCTCCGAATCTGAGATTTGACAACAAAATTGGTGTTTTCTATCCAAGAGTGGCATTTTCTGATCTGGATCTTTGAAGGGTTCTTCTCCAAATCTAAAATTTGACAACAAAATTGGTATTTTGAAACTCATGCAAGGATTGCAGCAAACGAGGAACTCATGGCAAGATGGAGTATTGCGCACCAACTGCTCAATCCACCTGGCGAAAACATTACATACATGCAAGCCAAAGATCAGATTGGCAGCAACTACTACTTGGAGATCTCTAGCACTCCACAAAACAGCTGAAGCCTATGGCGCTATCAGCATCTACATCCATCCACCGTACACACATCCCTGTTCCTTTCCTCGACCTGCTGATGATTTCACTGTCCTCGCCGGATACTGGTTCAAAATCAAAACCAGTCACTATGTAAAGCATTTAGCTCAACTTTGTAATCCCAAATGTTGGGTTTTGTTTCTGAAATGCCCATGTGAAAAAGTTCTGATCTTGATTCGGAAACTCTAGACTTTGAGAACGTTGTTGGACATGGGGAGAACACTTCCAAGCCTGATGGTCTTCTCATCAAACGGAAATGGCTGGAATGGTAGTGGAACAAGGTTTGTGATTAGGGTTCTTATTTGTAGTGATGAAGATGATTTACTGGTTAATAGACAAGCTCAATTTGGTGAAACTGTTTTGAGTTTTCTTATTTCGATTTGATTGTTATCAATTTCTTAGACAGAAGTTTGATCGAATAGAATTTGATCAAAGTGGTGTTTGCATTTTGCAGGGAAGACTTACAGATTCGAAAACTCAAATGTGGGCACTGATACTTCAATAAATTTTGGAATTCAAGGGCACAATATGAAGCTTGTTGAAGTCGAGGGCTCGCATACTTTTCAAAACACTTACTCAGCTTTCGGTATCCATTGGGGATAGTGTTAATCGGTTTTAGTCACCGCTGATAAGCCTCCGAAAGACTACTATGTGGTTGTGTCGTCGAGGTTTACTTTGCCAGTGCCTACTTCAACAGCGGTTCTTCGTTACAGAAATTCAAAAACAAAATTTCCGGGCCTGTTCCTGGTGGTCTAACGACGTAGATTAACTGATCCCTTAACCAGGCTAGATCAATAAGGTAACTAGCTTTATGCCTTTGATAAAAGTCCATTTTACAACCTTGCTACTTTTTTCGCATTGTCATAACTTTTTTATGGATTTCAGGTGGAACTTGACAGCTAGCAAACCTAGGCAAAATCCAAAACCTGCAAGGCTCATCCCATTATGGAATAGTGGACAATCTTCTCTCATGGACCGAGTTCAAGAAAAACAAAGAGCTCAAAAGAAACAATGGCTGAACTACGGGGAGAATCATTGGAATTCCTAAGCTTGAGAATTCTAATGAAGCTGGAGGAAGAAACTCTGAAATGTTTACCTTTATTTTTGACTAAAGGGATTCAGCTAAAGCACTTGCGGTAAGTTTGATCTTGAATAATAAAATAAACGGCACTTTAACCTCTAGAATGCTATAATAAAATAACTATGAATCTGTTCGCAAATGGCTGGAATCTCTGTGGTGTAGCGGGACCATGATTGAGTATTCCTGTAAAGAGCGAACTTGCACAATGTTTGGGAAGCCAATAACAAACATCTCAGAGAGAATGCCGAGATTGAAAGCATCAAAAAGATTCTTAGCTTGCAACAAGAGAAGCAATGTGAAAATACTAAGTCACTGAGATATGGCAACACTTCCAAGACCTAATAGTCTTCTCATCAATTAACGTGGCTGGAATGGTAACACATTTACAGTCGATCAAGGTTTGATTAGGATTCTTATTCATTGTGATGAAGATGATTTACTGATTATTAGACTACTCAAGCTCAATTTGGTGAAACTGTTGTGAGTTCGATTGAGCTTGATATTTTGATTTGTTTATCGTCAACCTTGTAGATGGAACTCGATCAAATTGGTATTTGTATTTTGCAGGGAAGACTTGCTAGTTAGAGTCTCAAATGTGGGAACTGCTACTTCAATAAATTTTAACATTCAACGGCACAAGATGAAGCTGGTGGATGTTGAGGGCTCCCATACTTGGTTGTAGTCTCTGCTGATCTGCCTCCGAAAGACTACTATGTGGTTGTGTTGTCGAGGTTTACTTCGCCAGTGCTTACTTTTACAGCCGTTCTTCTTCACAGAAACTACACCACAAAAGTTTCGGGACCTGTTCCTGGTAGTCCAACGATGCAGATTGATTTGTCCCTTAACCAGGCTAGATCATTAAGGTAGCTAGCTTCATGGCTTTGATACTAGTCTACTTCTCATCCTTGCTACTTTTGTTGCATTGTCATAACTTTTTGATGGATTTCCGGTGGAACTTGACAGCAAGCAGACCTAGGCCTGCCAAACCCACAAGGCTCATACCCTTATGGAATGATCAATCCTAGCAAGACGATAATATTGGCAAAGCAGAAGAAATACAGACATGTATGTACTTGGAAGTTTTCTTTTGGTGAAGAAAAGTTTTTAGGGTTCTCACTCGTCATGTTCCTTGAGCTATGCTGCTTGTTATGAGATTTGAAAGAAGATTTTGAAATTCATATCTGATGGCGCTTATAGTGTCAAAGGACTTAGCGCAGTTGGTTTATTAGCTGTGTATGCTTATGTGTGTTTTCTTTGTTGTTGTTGTGTTAGGTGTTCCGTTACAATATGTGAATTAAATCTGATCCAGATATTTCAAATTCCAAGTCAAATGATGATTGGTTAAGGGTTGCATCAAAGCCTGCTTTAGCAAAGTTTAATATGAGTTACTTGGAAGAGGAAACTGTTGCATAGATTAAAAAATTAGAGCGTGTTCGACATTGCTGGTTGTATCGGAACTGAACCCTTGCTAAGGTATACCTCTTTCAATACTTGCTCGTCTCGTAAACATAGCAGCTTGGTATAAAATGTGTTTATGAAATATCTGCAACTATGATTAGGATCATTGAGGTAGTCAATGATAGATGGGAAGTTTCTGTTAGTCTCAGTGAAGGGCACTTTGAACATGTATAAATTTTCTAAACATTTTATTTACATGTCATTGGATGAGTATGATGCATACCAAGTAAGCTTTATAATTGGAATTGCAACTATAAAACGAGGGAATAATGTTGAATATGTGACAAGCTAGATAACTAGTCAAATTGTGGAGAATGTGAACAAAAATGATTAGTGATGGAGGAACAAAGAATCAAAACGATTCTGGGCTTGCAACAAGAGGAGCAATTAGAAATACCACGTCACTGAGATATGGCCACTTAATGATCAAGACTGACCAGGTTATTTTCATCAAAATAGACAATAATGCACTAAAGTCTGTTGGGGAATCTCCATCTGTCAATAAATGTTTGGATACCGGTCCACTGTTACTAATTCATTTTTTTGATGCAGGATCATGATGGATCCAACACAAAGCGCTTGCTGATCAGTTTCATAAATTATATATGGCTGTCGCTAGATAAGTCCCATTATTCCTCGTGGAAATGAACACATGTATTGGTAAGGTCAGATTGTCTATTACTTCTGCTAATCACTGCAATAACTTTAATTAAGTCGCAAAACCTATTCATAAATTTAATGGTGTACGTATTTCAGGCTACTCATAAGAGTGAGAAGGTTTTGGCATTTTACACCATGCCAGATGAACAGTGGAAAAGTAATGTAGAAAATGCATCTGCTTCGAATTTTCAAGTACTATAAAGTGAGTTAAGAAAAAGACATACTTCATGATTCATATATGTTTTTGACGAAGCTTTAATGAAAGAAAATGCGTACTAGTACAGCGATTGGTAACCAGTACAATAAAAGAATGCAAGGAGTACTTTACCGAGCTCGACAAGCACAAGAATTCTTCTGTTTGGTCTGACGATCAGGATGGTGAAGCCAAAGAGCTTGCCTTCGGTATAAAAAAATTAAATTGGAGCACGAAATCAGTTGGAGGTAGTTCTCCCATCAACCATTATGTAAAAGAATGAGAGAACAATCTACATACTTTACAAATGTTTGACCGAACTGTTCTTGCATCAGTATTCAAATTTCTGTCTGGAACCATCCTTGACCAGACAGGGAAACTTGTTCGATACACTGTTCTTCGACAAGATACTCATGAACGCCGGCGATAATAAGCAGCATGATCCATCCATGGGCTCGGCTAAATTGATGATAATGAGAATCTCATAAGCATCTACAACAATGGTAATCGCGTCCGCGTCGAGATTCTCAAGGAGGGATTTATATTCAGGAGATTTTGTTCTTGTGTTTGGTGTGTGTTTGTGTTAATGGTGAAGAATCTTATAGATAGTACACATGGTGAGTCACTTATGGTGGCATATACCCTCTTGGTGTCAAACAGTAGATAGCTTTGTCAGCTTCAACTTCATGTGACCTGCTTTCTTACTTCTCATCTGACATAACATTACAGCGGCATGTTTTGTGTTTGAAATTTTAATCTTTTGACTGATGCAATAGATTGCTGTCTGCTGCAGGGGATCTTGATCTAAAAGCAGTTCCCAGGTCCTCAGATTGATCCTATTACTAACTACAATCTCATCATCAGTGTCTACAACTACCTCAGAGAGCCATTCCTCATCTCATGGTAAGTCCTTCAACTACACAGGAAACAGTTTGACACAGCTATGTACGATATGAGACATTGAGATCTGGGCAATCTAAGTGCTAAAAAGGCTAAGCATTAGATTTATTTATAACAAGTTTGCTTGATGCACTTATATTCATGTAAAGTTGCATTTTTTATCCATGAGTGGCATTTTCTGATCTGGATCTTTCAAGGGCGCTTATCTGACATTTGACTACAAAACTTGTGTTTTGAAACTCAGGATTGCAGTAAAGAAGGAACTCATGCCAAGATGGAGTATTGGGCACCAACTACCCACTCCCCACCTGGCAAAAACATGAAATACATTCTGCTAGCGAAACATCAGATTGGCAGCTACTACTTCGAATCTCTCGCACTCCACAAAACAGCTAGAGCCGATAGTGCTATCAGAATCTACAGTCGTCCATGCATCCCAGTTGCTTTTCCTCCACCTGCTGGAGATTTCACTGTCCTCGCCGGAGACTGGTTCAAACCCAATCACTGTGTAAGCCATTTAGCTCAATTTTTTAATCCCAATTGTTAGTTTTGTTTCGGAAATGCCCATGTGAAAAAGTTCTGATTTTGATTTGGAAACTGTAGATTTTGAGAAGGTTGTTGGACATGTGGAAAACACTTCCAAGACCTGATGGTCTTCTCATCAATTGACGTGATTGAAATGATTTACTGATTATTAGATTATTCACGCTCAGTTTGGTGAAACAGTTGTGTGTTTAATTGAGCTTGATAATTTGATTTGTTTATCATCGACCTCATAGATGGAACTTGATCAAATTGGTATTTGTATTTTTCAGGGAAGACGTGCATAATCAGAATCTCAAATGTGGGCACTGCCACTTCAATTTATTTTAACATTCAAGGGCACAAGATGGAGCTGGTGGAAGTCGAGGGCTTCCATACTTCTCAGAACACTTATTGAGCTCTTGATATTTGTTCGGGATAGTCTTACTTTGTTTGAGTCACCGCTAATAAGTCCCCGAAAGACTACTATGTGGTTGTGTCGTCGAGGTTTACTTCGCCAGTGCTTATTTGTACAGCAGTTCTTCTTCACAGAAATTCAAACACAAAAGTTTCCGGGCCTATTCCTGGTAGTCCAACGACGCAGATTTATTTGTTTCTTAACCAGGCTAGATCAATAAGGTAGCTAACTTCTTGGCTTTGCTACAAGTCTATTTTACATCATTGCTACTTTTGTCGCTTCGTCGTAACTTTTTGATGGCTTTCAGGTGGAACATGAAAGCAAGTAGACCTAGGCCTGCAAAACCTGCAAGGCTCAAACCATTATGATGATAAAGCCTAGCAAGACGATGGTATTGGCAAAGCGGAAGAAATACAGACAGGTATGTACTTAGAAGTTTTATTTTGGTGAAGAAATGTTATTAGGGTTCTCACTCGTCATGTTCTTTGAGCTAATGTCTATTCTGCTTGTTATGAGATTTGAAAGAAGCTTTTGAAATTCACATCTGATGGCGCTTAGAGTGTCAAAGGACTTAGCGCAGTTGGTTTATTAGCTGTTTATGCTCATATGTGTTTTCGTTGTGGTTGTTGTGTTAGGTGGTCCGTCACAACTCACAATATGGGCGTTAAATCTGATCCAGATATTTCAAAGTGCAAGTCAAATGATGATTGGACCAAGGTCACATTAACGCCTGATTTAGTGAAGTTTACTAGGAGTTACTTGGAAGAGGACCGTGTTGCATCGGAACTAAACCCTAAGGTATGCGACTTTCGTTACTTGCTCTTTTCGTAAACATACCAGCTTAGTATAAAATATCTTTATGTAACATCTGACCTGTGATTAGGATCACTGAGAAAGTCAATGATAGATGTGAAGTTTTTATTAGTCTCAGTGAAGGGCACTTTGAACAGGTATTTACTTTCCTGGATGTCGTATAATATAAGTTACGAAATTCTAACCATTTCATTTACTTGTCACTGGATCAGGATGATACTTACAAAGTCAGCCTTGTAAATGGAATTGCAACTATAAAAGGAGGGAATAATGTTGAATATGTGACAAGCCAGATAACTAGTCAAATTGTGGAGATCGTGAACGAAAAAGATAAGTAATGATGCTGGAGGAACAAAGCATTAAAAGGATTCTCTGCTTGCAACAAGAGAAGCAATATGAAAATACCACATCACTGAGATATGGCCACTTGATGATCAAGACTGACCAGGTTCTTTTCCTCAAAATTGACCTTAAATGCACTAAAGTTGGTTGGGAAATCTCCATCTATCAATAAATGTTTGGATTTTGGTCCACTGTTACTAATGCATTTATTTTTTGATGCAGGATCTTGATGGATCCCACACAAAAGGGTTGCTGTTTAGTTTCATAAGCTCTTTCTGGCCGTCACAAGATAAATCCCATTATTCCTCGTGGAATTGATCACTCGTATTGTTAAGGTCCGATTATCTATTACTTCTGCTAATCACTGCAATAACTTCAATAAAGTCGCAAAACCAATCTATAAACTGGATGGTTTTCGTGTTTCAGGCCACTCACAAGAGTGGGAAGGTTCTACACCATGCCAGAATATGAATAGTGGAAAAGTAATTTAGAAAATGCATCTGCTTCTAATATCAAGCATTATAAGGTGAGTTAAGAAAAAGACCAACTTCAAGATTCTTCTTAAATTCACATCTAACGACGCTTTAGAGTGTCAAAGGACTTAGCGCAGTTGGTTGTTTAGCTATTTATGCTTTACAGTGTCAAATGTTTAGCTATTTATGCTTTAGAGTGTCAAAGGACTTAGCGCAGTCCCTAATAACATTTGAAGGCAAGGCGTACTTTGCCGAGCACGACAAGCACGTTATTTTTTCTGTTTGGTCTGACAATCAGGATGGTGAAGCCAAAGAGCTTGCATTCAGTAAAAAAAATTATTGGAAGCGCAGAATAAGTTTGAGGTAGTTCCCCCCCATTAACCATTATGTAAAAAAGAATATATGAATAATCTATATCCTTACAATTGTTTCACCTAACTGTTTATGCATCAATATTCAAATTGCAGCCGGAACCCTCCTGGACCAGACAGGTAAACTTTTTAGATACATTGATCTTTGACAAGATACAATGCCGGCGACAATAAGCAGCGAGATCCATCCCTGGGCTTCGGGTACAACAATGGTGATGGCGTCATCGTCAAGATTCGTAAGGAGGGCGTTTATGTTCAGGAGATTTTTGTGCTTGTGTTTGCTGCTAGTATGTGTTAAGGGTGAAGACCCTTATAGATATTACACATTGTGAGTCGCTTATGGTGACATATACCCTCTTGGTGTATCACAGCAGATTGTTTCAACAGCTTCAACTTCATCTGAGCCGCTTTTTGAGTGCTTACCTGATTCAAAATTACAGCACCATGTTTTGTATCTGAAATTTTAAATTTTTGACTGATGCAATGCATTGCTGTCTGTTGCAGGGGATCTTGATCAATAAGCATTCCCAGGTCCTCAGATTGATGCCATTACTAACAACAATGTCATCATCAGTTTCTTCAAATACCTCACAGAGCAGTCCTCATCTCATGGTAAGTCCTTAAACTAAACAGGAAACAACTAGGAACAGCTGTGTATGATTTGAGTCATTAAGATCTGAGCAATGTGAGTTCTAAAAATGCTAAGGATTAGATTCATTCATGGCAAGATGGAGTATTGGGCACCAATTTCCCAATCCCACCTGGCAAAAACATGCCATACATTCTGCAAGCAAAATATCAGATTGGCAGCTGCTCATCTGATTCAAAAAATACAACACCATGTTTTGTGTCTGAAATTTTAAAATTTTGACTGTTGCAATACATTTGATGTCTGTTGCAGGGGATCTTTTTTTTAATTCATAAGTGGCCAAAGCCGCCAAAAAATTGTGTCCTGCCCTCTATGGTAAGGCCACAACTTACAATAATCTCTACTTGGCTGCTACACGCCAAGTCGCCAATATCTATTTTCTCTGATTTGTGTTGAATTCGTCTATTCTTAACTCCCTTTGTCTCATGAAATTGCTTCAGCTTCCCTGCTCGACGCTTGGAATCTCCCTTATTGAAGAGTCTTCGTAATGCAGGTACCAACTTCCTTCATTTACTTTCAACTTCCTTCATTTACTTTCAAGACTATGTTGTCCCTCATGTCTCTATGTGGCACAAATATGTGCCCTTTTCTCGACTGCGTGTGTTCCATCTATTTCATCTCTAAGGGGATCTTGATCAATAAGCAGTTCCCAGGTCCTCAGATTGATGTCATGACTAACAACAATGTCATCATCAGTTTCTTCAAATACCTCAGAGAGCATTCTTCATCTCATGGTACGTCCTTCAACTAAACAGGAAACAACTAGAAACCGTTGTGTATGATTTGAGCATTAGATTCATTCATAGCAAGTTTGCTTGATGCACATATATTCATGTACATTTACCTTTTTTTTATCCATGCGTGCCATTTTCTGATCTGGATCTGGAGCATATGGCGCTATCAGAATCTACAGCCGTCCACGCATCCTAGTTCCTCGCCGGAGACTGGTTCAAAACGAAGCACTACGTAAGCCATTTAGCTCAATTTTGTAATCCCAGTTGTTGGCTTTTGTTTCTAAAATGCCTATGTGAGGAAGTTCTAATTTTGATTTGGAAACTGTAGATTTTGAGATGTCGAGGAAGGACATGGGGATAACACTTACAAGACCAGATGATATTCTCATCAGTGGACGTCACTGGAATGATTAGTAGACTAAGGTGTGTGACTAGGGTGTTCTTATTCGCAGTGATGAAGATGATTTACTGATGGTGATATTGTTATGTGTTTGATAGAACTTGATTTTGAGCTTGAAGTTTGATCGAGTAGAATGTGACAAATTGGGTGTTTGTATTTTGCAGGGAAGACTTGCGCGTTCAGAATATTGAAATGTGGGCACTGCCACTGCAATCATCATCAGCAGCAGCATCACCCATAATCATCACCGTCACCATCCGTCACCATCCGTCATCCGTCATCCGTCATCCGTCATCCTCATACATGATCATCATCGTGATCCTCATACATGATCATCATCATCATTATGAATCATCATCATCATCATGAATCATGCATCATGAATCATGCATCATGCATCATGCATCATGCATCATGCATCATGCATCATGCATCATGCATCATGCATCATGCATCATGCATCATGCATCATCATGCATCATCATCATCATCATGCATCACCATCATCATTAAGAATCATCATCATCATGCACCAGCACCATGCATCAGCACCATGCATCATGCATCATGCATCATGCATCATGCATCATGCATCATGCATCATGCATCATGCATCATGCATCATGCATCATGCATCATGCATCATGCATCATGCATCATGCATCATGCATCATGCATCATGCATCATGCATCATCATCATCACCATCACCATCACCATCATGCATCATCATCAAGCATCATCATCATGCATCATCCAGCCTCATCATCATCATCATGTATCATCATCGCCATTATCATGCATCATTCCTAATCATCATCATGCATCATTCATCATCATCATGCATCCTCATCATCATACATCATGCATCATCATCACGCATCATTCATCATTCATCATCATCATGCATCATCACCATCATGCATCATCATTATCATCATCACCATCATCATGCATCATCAAGCATCATCAAGCATCATCCTCATGCATCATCCATCACTATCATCATCATCATCATGCATCTTCCATCATCATCATCATGCATCATCCATCATCATCATCCAGCCTCCTCATCATCGTCACTATCATCATGCATCATGCATCATGCATCATGCATCATGCATCATGCATCATGCATCATGCATCATGCATCATGCATCATGCATCATGCATCATGCATCATGCATCATGCATCATGCATCATGCATCATGCATCATGCATCATGCATCATGCATCATGCATCATGCATCATGCATCATGCATCATGCATCATTTATCATCATCATGCATCCTCATCATCATGCATCATGCATCATGCATCATTTATCATCATCATGCATCCTCATCATCATGCATCATGCATAATCATCATCATCATTCTTCATCATCATGCATCATTCATCATCATCATTCTTCATCATCATGCATCATTCTTCATACATCATGCATCGTGCATAATCATCACCATCATTCTTTATCATCATGCATCATTTATCATCATCATGCATCATTCTACATCATCATGCATCCTCATCATCATGCATCATTCATTATCATGCATCATGCATCCTCATCATCATGCATCATTCATTATCATGCATCATGCATCCTCATCGACATCATCATGTCATCATCATGCATCATGCATAATCATGTATCATCATGCATCATCATCATCATGTATCATCATCTCCATAATCATCATCATTCTTCATCATCATGCATCATGCATCCTCATCATGCATCATTCTTCATCATCATGCATCCTCATCATGCATCATTCATCATCATGCATCATCATCATTATTCATCTTCATCATGCATCATCATCATTATTCATCTTCATCGTGCATCATTCTTCATCATCATGCACCATGCATCATGCATCCGCATCCTCGTCATGCATCATTCTTCATCATCATCATGCATCATGCCTCATGCCTCATCATCATCATCATCATCATGCATCATGCATCCTCATCATAATGCATCATTATCGTCATCCTGCATCATTCATCATTCCTCATCATCATGCATCATGCATCATGCATCATGCATCATACATCATTCTTCATCATCATGCATCATCATGTATCATCATCATCGCGCATAATCATGACGCATCAGCATCATGCATCATCATCATCACCATCATGCATCATGCATCAAGCATCATCATCATCATTACCAGCATGCAGCATGCATCATGCATCATATATCATGCATCACCATCATCATGCATCATCATGAACCATCATCATGCATCATCCATCATTATCATCATCCAGCCTCATCATCATCATGCATAATCATCATGCATCATCGTCATGTATCATCATCACCATCATCATCATCATCATCATGCATCATTCCTCATCATCATACATCATGCATCACTATCATCATCATGCATCATGCATCATCATTCATCGTGCATCATCATCATGATGCATCATGCATCATCATCATCGTCATTATCATCATCATGCATCATCATCATCATGCATCCTGCATCATCATCCCCATCATCATGTATCGTCATCACGCATCACCATCATCATCAGGATCACAATCATCATCATCATGCATCATTCCTCATAATTCATCATGCATCACTCCTCATCATTCATCATGCATCATCACCATCATCATGCATCACCATCATCATGCATCACCATCATCATGCATCATCATCATCAAGAATCATCATCATCACCATCATCATGCATCATCATCATCTATCATCTATCATCTATCATCTAGCATCAATCATCATGTATCATCATCGTGCATCATTCCTCATCATCATCATGCATCCTCATCATCATACATCATGCATCATGCATAATCATCATCATCATTCTTCATCATCATGCATCATTCTTCATCATCATGCACCATTCATCACCATCATTCTTCATCATTACGCATCATTCTTCATACATCATGCATCGTGCATAATCATAATCATCATTCTTCATCATTACGCATCATTCTTCATACATCATGCATCGTGCATAATCATAATCATCATTCTTCATCATCATGCATCATTCTTCATCATCATGCACCATTCATCACCATAGTTCTTCATCAATACGCATCATTCTTCATACATCATGCATCGTGCATAATCATCATCATCATTCTTCATTCTTCATCATCATTCTTCATTCTTCATCATCATGCATCATTCTTCATCATCATGCATCATTCATCATCATCATGCATCATTCTTCATCATCATGCATCATGCATCCTCATCATCATGCATCCTCATCCTCATCATCATGCATCATCATCATGCATCATGCATCATGCATCATCATCATCATGTATCATCATCTCCATAATCATCATCATCATTCTTCATCCTCATGCATCATCACCATCATGCATAATGCATCATCATCATCATCATCATCATGTATCATCATCATCATCTCGCATCATCATCATGCATCAACATCATGCATCAGCATCATGCATCATCATCATCATCACCATCATGCATCATCATCACCATAATCATGCATGACCATCATCATCAAGAATCATCATCATCTGCATCATCCTGCCTCATCATTATCATGTATCATCATCACCATTATCATGCATCATTCCTAATCATCATCATGCATCATTAAGCATCATCATGCATCATTCATCATCATCATCATGCATCCTCATCATCATACATCATGCATCATTCATCTACATCATGCATCATCACCAACATCATGCATCATGCATCACCATCATCATGCATCATCATCATCATCACCATCATCATGCAACACCATCATCATGCATCATCCATCATCATCATGCATCATCCATCATCATCATGCATCATGCATCCTCGTCATGCATCACGCATCACGCATCATCATCATGTATCGTCATCACGCATCACCATCATCATCATGATCACCATCATCATCATCATTCCTCATCATGCATCATTCCTCATCATGCATCATCATCATGATCACCATCATCATCATCATTCCTCATCATGCATCATTCCTCATCATGCATCATCATCATCACCATCATGCATCATCACCATCATCATGCATCATCAAGAATCATCATCATGCATCATCCATCACCATCATCATGCATCATCCATCATCATCGTGCATCACAATCATCATCATGCATTATCACCATCATGCATCACCATCATCATGTATTATCATCACCATCATCATGCATCATTCCTAATCATCATCATGCATCATTCCTCATCATCATCATGCATCCTCATCATCATACATCATGCATCATGCATCATGCATAATCATCATCATCATTCTTCATCATCATGCATCATGCATAATCAACGTCATCATTCTTCATCATCATTCTTCATACATCA
The DNA here is from genome assembly GCA_033675215.1 of Rhodiola kirilowii. Taxonomy (NCBI): domain Eukaryota; kingdom Viridiplantae; phylum Streptophyta; class Magnoliopsida; order Saxifragales; family Crassulaceae; genus Rhodiola; species Rhodiola kirilowii. Next base: position 33,831,835 of record CM066193.1, read on the forward strand.
AGCACCATTCTTCATCATCATGCATCATTCTTCATCATCATGCATCCTCATCATCATGGATCATGCATCCTCATCATCATGCATCATCATCATGCGTCATCGTCATGCATCATCATCATCATGTATCATCATCTCCATAATCATCATCATCATTCTTCATCATCATGCATTATTCTTCATCATCATGCATCATTATCATCATCATCATCATCTTCATCATTCATCTTCATCATTCATCTTCATCATGCATCATTCTTCATCATCATGCATCATGCATCCGCATCCTCATCATGCATCATTCCTCATCATCATCATGCATCATTCCTCATCATCATCATGCATCCTCATCATCATACATCATGCATCATGCATCATGCATCATGCATCATGCATAATCATCAGCATCATTCTTCATCATCATGCATCATTCGTCATCATCATGCATCCTCATCCTCATGCCTCATGCATCATTATCATTCATCATTCCTCATCGTGCATCATGCATCATGCATCATTCTTCATCATCATGCATCATCACCATCATCATCATCATCATGTATCATAATCATCATATCACATCATCATCATTGCGCATCATCATCATCATGATGCATCACCATCATGATGCATCACCATCATGCATCACCATCATCATGCATCATCAAGAACCATCATCATCATGCATCATCCATCATTATCATCATCCAGCCTCATCATAACCATCATCATGCATCATTCCTCATCATCATCATTCTCCATACATCATGCATCATGCATTACTATAGTCATCATGCGTCATCATTCATCATGCATCATCATTCATCATGCATCATCATCATCACGCATCATCATCATCATCCTCATCATCATGCATCATCATCATCATGCACCCTGCATCATCATCACCATCATCATGTATCGTCATCACGCATCACCATCATCATCAGGATCACCATCATCATCATGCATCATTCCTCATCATTCATCATGCATCATCACCATCACCATCATCATGCATCACCATCATCATCATCATGCATCATCAAGAATAGTCATCAACATGCATCATCACCATCATCATGCATCATCATCATCATCATCAAGAATAATCATCATCATGCATCATCACCATCATTATGCATCATCATCTATCATCATGCATCACCATCATCATGTATCATCATCATGCATCATTCCTCATCATCATCATGCATCATTCCTCATCATCATCATGCATCCTCATCCTCATACAGCATGCATCATGCATAATCATCATCATCATCATTCTTCATCATCATCATTCTTCATCATCATGCATCATTCTTCATACATCATGCATCATGCTTCATCATCATCATCATCATTCTTTATCATCATTCATCATCATGCATCATTCATCATCATGCATCATCACCATCATGCATCATCACCATCATCATCATCATGTATCGTTGTCATCATTGCGCATCATCATCATCGCCCATCATCATTATGCATCATCATCATGCATCATGCATCACCATCATCATCATCATCACCATCATGCATCATAAAGAACCATCATCATGCATCATCCATCATTATCATCATCCAGCCTCATGCATCATCATGCATAATCATCATCATGCATCATTCTTTATCATCATCATGCATCATCGTCATGTATCATCATCACCATCATCATCATCATCATCATCATCATCATCATCATGCATCATTCCTCATCATCATACATCATGCATCACTATCATCATCATGCATCATGCATCATCATTCATCGTGCATCATCATCATGATGCATCATGCATCATCATCATCGTCATTATCATCATCATGCATCATCATCATCATGCATCCTGCATCATCATCTCCATCATCATGTATCGTCATCACGCATCACCATCATCTTCAGGATCACAATCATCATCATCATGCATCATTCCTCATAATTCATCATGCATCATTCCTCATCATTCATCATGCATCATCACCATCATCATGCATCACCATCATCATGCATCACCATCATCATGCATCATCATCATCAAGAATCATCATAATCACCATCATCATGCATCATCATCATCTATCATCTATCATCTAGCATCAATCATCATGCATCACCATCATCATGTATCATCATCGTGCATCATTCCTCATCATCATCATGCATCCTCATCATCATACATCATGCATCATGCATAATCATCATCATCATTCTTCATCATCATGCATCATTCTTCATCATCATGCACCATTCATCACCATCATTCTTCATCATTACGCATCATTCTTCATACATCATGCATCGTGCATAATCATCATCATCATTCTTCATCATCATGCATCAATCTTCATCATCATGCACCATTCATCACCATCATTCTTCATCATTACGCATCATTCTTCATACATCATGCATCGTGCATAATCATCATCATCATTCTTCATTCTTCATCATCATTCTTCATTCATCATCATCATGCATCATTCTTCATCATCATGCATCATTCATCATCATCATGCATCATTCTTCATCATCATGCATCATGCATCATGCATCATGCATCATCATCATCATGTATCATCATCTCCATAATCATCATCATCATTCTTCATCCTCATGCATCATCACCATCATGCATAATGCATCGTCATCATCATCATCATCATGTATCATCATCATCATCTCGCATCATCATCATGCATCAACATCATGCATCAGCATCATGCATCATCATCATCATCACCATCATGCATCATCATCACCATAATCATGCATGACCATCATCATCAAGAATCATCATCATCTGCATCATCCTGCCTCATCATTATCATGTATCATCATCACCATTATCATGCATCATTCCTAATCATCATCATGCATCATTAATCATCATCATGCATCATTCATCATCATCATGCATCCTCATCATCATACATCATGCATCATTCATCTACATCATGCATCATCACCAACATCATGCATCATGCATCACCATCATCATGCATCACCATCATCATGCATCATCATCATCATCACCATCATCATGCAACACCATCATCATGCATCATCCATTATCATCATGCATCATCCATCATCATCATGCATCATGCATCCTCGTCATGCATCACGCATCACGCATCATCATCATGTATCGTCATCACGCATCACCATCATCATCATCATTCCTCATCATGCATCATTCCTCATCATGCATCATCATCATGATCACCATCATCATCATCATTCCTCATCATGCATCATTCCTCATCATGCATCATCATCATCATCACCATCATGCATCATCACCATCATCATGCATCATCAAGAATCATCATCATGCATCATCCATCACCATCATCATGCATCATCCATCATCATCGTGCATCACAATCATCATCATGCGTTATCACCATCATGCATCACCATCATCATGTATTATCATCACCATCATCATGCATCATTCCTAATCATCATCATGCATCATTCCTCATCATCATCATGCATCCTCATCATCATACATCATGCATCATGCATAATCATCATCATCATTCTTCATCATCGTGCATCATGCATAATCAACGTCATCATTCTTCATCATCATTCTTCATACATCATGCACCATTCTTCATCATCATGCATCATTCTTCATCATCATGCATCCTCATCATCATGGATCATGCATCCTCATCATCATGCATCATCATCATGCGTCATCGTCATGCATCATCATCATCATGTATCATCATCTCCATAATCATCATCATCATTCTTCATCATCATGCATTATTCTTCATCATCATGCATCATTATCATCATCATCATCATCATCATCTTCATCATTCATCTTCGTCATGCATCATTCTTCATCATCATGCATCCGCATCCTCATCATGCATCATTCCTCATCATCATCATGCATCATTCCTCATCATCATCATGCATCATTCCTCATCATCATCATGCATCCTCATCATCATACATCATGCATCATGCATCATGCATAATCATCAGCATCATTCTTCATCATCATGCATCATTCGTCATCATCATGCATCCTCATCCTCATGCCTCATGCATCATTATCATTCATCATTCCTCATCGTGCATCATGCATCATGCATCATTCTCCATCATCATGCATCATCACCATCATCATCATCATCATGTATCATAATCATCATCGCACATCATCATCATTGCGCATCATCATCATCATGATGCATCACCATCATGATGCATCACCATCATGCATCACCATCATCATGCATCATCAAGAACCATCATCATCATGCATCATCCATCATTATCATCATCCAGCCTCATCATAACCATCATCATGCATCATTCCTCATCATCATCATTCTCCATACATCATGCATCATGCATTACTATAGTCATCATGCATCATCATTCATCATGCATCATCATCATGCATCATCATCATCATCCTCATCATCACGCATCATCATCATCATCATCATGCACCCTGCATCATCATCACCATCATCATGTATCGTCATCACGCATCACCATCATCATCAGGATCACCATCATCATCATGCATCATTCCTCATCATCATGCATCATTCCTCATCATTCATCATGCATCATCACCATCACCATCATCATGCATCACCATCATCATCATCATGCATCATCAAGAATAGTCATCAACATGCATCATCACCATCATCATGCATCATCATCATCATCATCAAGAATAATCATCATCATGCATCATCACCATCATCATGCATCATCATCTATCATCATGCATCACCATCATCATGTATCATCATCATGCATCATTCCTCATCAACATCATGCATCATTCCTCATCATCATCATGCATCCTCATCCTCATACAGCATGCATCATGCATAATCATCATCATCATCATTCTTCATCATCATCATTCATCATCATCATGCATCATTCTTCATACATCATGCATCATGCTTCATCATCATCATCATCATTCTTTATCATCATGCATCATTCATCATCATGCATCATTCATCATCATGCATCATCACCATCATGCATCATCACCATCATCATCATCATGTATCGTCGTCATCATTGCGCATCATCATCATTGCGCATCATCATTATGCATCATCATCATGCATCAACATCATGCATCACCATCATCATCATCATCATCACCATCATGCATCATAAAGAACCATCATCATGCATCATCCATCATTATCATCATCCAGCCTCATGCATCATCTTGCATAATCATCATCATGCATCATTCTTTATCATCATCATGCATCATCGTCATGTATCATCATCACCATCATCATCATCATCATGCATCATTCCTCATCATCATACATCATGCATCACTATCATCATCATGCATCATGCATCATCATTCATCGTGCATCATCATCATGATGCATGATGCATCATCATCATCGTCATTATCATCATCATGCATCATCATCATCATGCATCCTGCATCATCATCCCCATCATCATGTATCGTCATCACGCATCACCATCATCATCAGGATCACAATCATCATCATCATGCATCATTCCTCATAATTCATCATGCATCATTCCTCATCATTCATCATGCATCATCACCATCATCATGCATCACCATCATCATGCATCACCATCATCATGCATCATCATCATCAAGAATCATCATCATCACCATCATCATGCATCATCATCATCTATCATCTATCATCTAGCATCAATCATCATGCATCACCATCATCATGTATCATCATCGCGCATCATTCCTCATCATCATCATGCATCCTCATCATCATACATCATGCATCATGCATAATCATCATCATCATTCTTCATCATCATGCATCATTCTTCATCATCATGCACCATTCATCACCATCATTCTTCATCATTACGCATCATTCTTCATACATCATGCATCGTGCATAATCATCAACATCATTCTTCATCATCATGCATCAATCTTCATCATCATGCACCATTCATCACCATCATTCTGCATCATTACGCATCATTCTTCATACATCATGCATCGTGCATAATCATCATCATCATTCTTCATTCTTCATCATCATGCATCATTCTTCATCATCATGGATCATTCATCATCATCATGCATCATTCTTCATCATCATGCATCATGCATCATGCATCCTCATCATCATGCATCCTCATCCTCATCATCATGCATCATCATCATGCATCATGCATCATGCATCATCATCATCATGTATCATCATCTCCATAATCATCATCATCATTCTTCATCCTCATGCATCATCACCATCATGCATAATGCATCGTCATCATCATCATCATCATGTATCATCATCATCATCTCGCATCATCATCATCATCACTGCAATATTCCTGAATAAATTATAATATTAATTAGAGTATAAATTAAATATTTAGACTATAGTAGATTAAAGAACCATCATCATGCATCATCCATCATTATCATCATCCAACCTCATGCATCATCATGCATAATCATCATCATGCATCATTCTTTATCATCATCATGCATCATCGTCATGTATCATCATCACCATCATCATCATCATCATGCATCATTCCTCATCATCATACATCATGCATCACTATCATCATCATGCATCATGCATCATCATTCATCGTGCATCATCATCATGATACATGATGCATAATCATCATCGTCGTTATCATCATCATGCATCATCATCATCATGCATCCTGCATCATCATCCCCATCATCATGTATCGTCATCACGCATCACCATCATCATCAGGATCACAATCATCATCATCATGCATCATTCCTCATAATTCATCATGCATCATTCCTCATCATTCATCATGCATCATCACCATCATCATGCATCACCATCATCATGCATCACCATCATCATGCATCATCATCATCAAGAATCATCATCATCACCATCATCATGCATCATCATCATCTATCATCTATCATCTAGCATCAATCATCATGCATCACCATCATCATGTATCATCATCGCGCATCATTCCTCATCATCATCATGCATCCTCATCATCATACATCATGCATCATGCATAATCATCATCATCATTCTTCATCATCATGCATCATTCTTCATCATCATGCACCATTCATCACCATCATTCTTCATCATTACGCATCATTCTTCATACATCATGCATCGTGCATAATCATCATCATCATTCTTCATCATCATGCATCAATCTTCATCATCATGCACCATTCATCACCATCATTCTTCATCATAACGCATCATTCTTCATACATCATGCATCGTGCATAATCATCATCATCATTCTTCATTCTTCATCATCATTCTTCATTCTTCATCATCATGCATCATTCTTCATCATCATGCATCATTCATCATCATCATGCATCATTCTTCATCATCATGCATCATGCATCATGCATCCTCATCATCACGCATCCTCATCCTCATCATCATGCATCATCATCATTGATCATGCATCATGCATCATCATCATCATGTATCATCATCTCCATAATCATCATCATCATTCTTCATCCTCATGCATCATCACCATCATGCATAATGCATCATCGTCATCATCATCATCATCATCATGTATCATCATCATCATCTCGCATCATCATCATCATCACCATCATGCATCATCATCACCATAATCATGCATGACCAACATCATCAAGAATCATCATCATCTGCATCATCCTGCCTCATCATTATTATGTATCATCATCACCATTATCATGCATCATTCCTAATCATCATCATGCATCATTAATCATCATCATGCATCATTCATCATCATCATGCATCCTTATCATCATACATCATGCATCATTCATCTACATCATGCATCATAACCAACATCATGCATCATGCATCACCATCATCATGCATCACCATCATCATGCATCATCATCATCATCACCATCATCATGCAACACCATCATCATGCATCATCATCATGCATCATGCATCCTCGTCATGCATCACGCATCACGCATCATCATCATGTATCGTCATCACGCATCACCATCATCATCATGATCACCATCATCATCATCATTCCTCATCATGCATCATTCCTCATCATGCATCATCATCATCACCATCATGCATCATCACCATCATCGTGCATCATCAAGAATCATCATCATGCATCATCCATCACCATCATCATGCATCATCATCGTGCATCACAATCATCATCATGCATTATCACCATCATGCATCACCATCATCATGTATCATCATCACCATCATCATGCATCATTCCTAATCATCATCATGCATCATTCCTCATGCATAATGCATAATCATCATCATCATCATACATCATGCATCATGCATCATGCATCATGCATAATCATCATCATCATTCTTCATCATCATGCATCATGCATAATCAACATCATCATTCTTCATCATCATTCTTCATACATCATGCACCATTCTTCATCATCATGCATCATTCTTCATCATCATGCATCCTCATCATCATGGATCATGCATCATCATCATGCGTCATCGTCATGCATCATCATCATCATGTATCATCATCTCCATAATCATCATCATCATTCTTCATCATCATGCATTATTTTTCATCATCATGCATCATTATCATCATCATCTTCTTCTTCTTCATCATTCATCTTCATCATGCATCATTCTTCATCATCATGCATCATTATCATCGTCATCATCATCATCATCTTCATCATTCATCTTCATCATGCATCATTCTTCATCATCATGCATCATGCATCCGCATCCTCATCATGCATCATTCCTCATCATCATCATCATGCATCATTCCTCACCATCATCATGCATCCTCATCATCATACATCATGCATCATGCATCATGCATCATGCATCATGCATAATCATCAGCATCATTCTTCATCATCATGCATCATTCGTCATCATCATGCATCCTCATCCTCATGCCTCATGCATCATTATTATTCATCATTCCTCATCGTGCATCATGCATCATGCATCATTCTTCATCATCATGCATCATCACCATCATCATCATCATCATCATCATGTATCATAATCATCATCGCACATCATCATCATTGTGCATCATCATCATCATGATGCATCACCATCATGATGCATCACCATCATGCATCACCATCATCATCATCACCATCATCATGCATCATCAAGAACCATCATCATCATGCGTCATCCATCATTATCATCATCCAGCCTCATCATAACCATCATCATGCATCATTCCTCATCATCATCATTCTCCATACATCATGCATCAGCATTACTATAGTCATCATGCATCATCATTCATCATGCATCATCATTCATCATGCATCATCATCATCACGCATCATCATCATCATCCTCATCATCACGCATCATCATCATCATGCACACTGCATCATCATCACCATCATCATGTATCGTCATCACGCATCACCATCATCATCAGGATCACCATCATCATCATGCATCATTCCTCATCATCATGCATCATTCCTCATCATTCATCATGCATCATCACCATCACCATCATCATGCATCACCATCATCATCATCATGCATCATCAAGAATAGTCATCAACATGCATCATCACCATCATCATGCATCATCATCATCATTAAGAATAATCATCATCATGCATCATCATCTATCATCATGCATCACCATCATCATGTATCATCATCATGCATCATTCCTCATCATCATCATGCATCATTCCTCATCATCATCATGCATCCTCATCCTCATACAGTATGCATCATGCATAATCATCATCATCATCATTCTTCATCATCATCATTCTTCATCATCATGCATCATTCTTCATACAACATGCATCGTGCTTCATCATCATCATCATTCTTTATCATCATGCATCATTCATCATCATGCATCATTCATCATCATGCATCATTCATCATCATGCATCATCACCATCATGCATCATCACCATCATCATCATCATGTATCGTCGTCATCATTGCGCATCATCATCATCGCGCATCATCATTATGCATCATCATCATGCATCACCATCATGCATCACCATCACCATCATCATCACCATCATGCATCATAAAGAACCATCATCATGCATCATCCATCATTATCATCATCCAGCCTCATGCATCATCATGCATAATCATCATCATACATCATTCTTTATCATCATCATGCATCATCGTCATGTATCATCATCACCATCATCATCATCATCATCAGCATCAGCATCATGCATCATTCCTCATCATCATACATCATGCATCACTATCATCATCATGCATCATGCATCATCATTCATCGTGCATCATCATCATGATGCATCATCATCATCGTCATTATAATCATCATGCATCATCATCATCATGCATCCTACATCATCATCCCCATCATCATGTATCGTCATCACGCATCACCATCATAATCAGGATCACAATCATCATCATCATGCATCATTCCTCATAATTCATCATGCATCATTCCTCATCATTCATCATGCATCATCACCATCATCATGCATCACCATCATCATGCATCACCATCATCATGCATCATCATCATCAAGAATCATCATCATCACCATCATCATGCATCATCATCATCTATCATCTATCATCTAGCATCAATCATCATGCATCACCATCATCATGTATCATCATCGTGCATCATTCCTCATCATCATGCATCCTCATCATCATACATCATGCATCATGCATAATCATCATCATCATTCTTCATCATCATGCATCATTCTTCATCATCATGCACCATTCATCACCATCATTCTTCATCATTACGCATCATTCTTCATACATCATGCATCGTGCATAATCATCATCATCATTCTTCATCATCATGCATCAATCTTCATCATCATGCACCATTCATCACCATCATTCGTCATCATTACGCATCATTCTTCATACATCATGCATCGTGCATAATCATCATCATCATTCTTCATTCTTCATCATCATTCTTCATTCTTCATCATCATTCTTCATTCTTCATCATCATGCATCATTCTTCATCATCATGCATCATTCATCATCATCATGCATCATTCTTCATCATCATGCATCATGCATCCTCATCCTCATCATCATGCATCATCATCATTCATCATGCATCATCATGTATCATCATCTCCATAATCATCATCATCATTCTTCATCCTCATGCATCATCACCATCATGCATAATGCATCGTCGTCATCATCATCATCATCATCATGTATCATCATCATCATCTCGCATCATCATCATCATCACCATCATGCATCATCATCACCATAATCATGCATGACCAACATCATCAAGAATCATCATCATCTGCATCATCCTGCCTCATCATTATCATGTATCATCATCACCATTATCATGCATCATTCCTAATCATCATCATGCATCATTAATCATCATCATGCATCATTCATCATCATCATGCATCCTCATCATCATACATCATGCATCATTCATCTACATCATGCATCATAACCAACATCATGCATCATGCATCACCATCATCATGCATCACCATCATCATGCATCACCATCATCATGCATCATCATCATCATCACCATCATCACCATCATCATGCATCATCCATCATCATCATGCATCATCCATCATCATCATGCATCATGCATCCTCGTCATGCATCACGCATCACACATCATCATCATGTATCGTCATCACGCATCACCATCATCATCATGATCACCATCATCATCATCATTCCTCATCATGCATCATTCCTCATCATGCATCATCATCATCACCATCATGCATCATCACCATCATCATGCATCATCAAGAATCATCATCATGCATCATCCATCACCATCATCATGCATCATCATCGTGCATCACAATCATCATCATGCATTATCACCATCATGCATCACCATCATCATGTATCATCATCACCATCATCATGCATCATTCCTAATCATCATCATGCATCATTCCTCATGCATAATGCATAATCATCATCATCATACATCATGCATCATGCATAATCATCATCATCATTCTTCATCATCATGCATCATGCATAATCAACGTCATCATTCTTCATCATCATTCTTCATACATCATGCACCATTCTTCATCATCATGCATCATTCTTCATCATCATGCATCCTCATCATCATGGATCATGCATCATCATCATGCGTCATCGTCATGCATCATCATCACCATGTATCATCATCTCCATAATCATCATCATCATTCTTCATCATCATGCATTATTCTTCATCATCATGCATCATTATCATCATCTTCTTCTTCTTCTTCGTCATTCATCTTCATCATGCATCATTCTTCATCATCATGCATCATGCATTCGCATCCTCATCATGCATCATTCCTCATCATCATCATGCATCATTCCTCATCATCATCATGCATCCTCATCATCATACATCATGCATCATGCATCATGCATCATGCATCATGCATCATGCATCATGCATCATGCATAATCATCAGCATCATTCTTCATCATCATGCATCATTCGTCATCATCATGCATCCTCATCCTCATGCCTCATGCATCATTATCATTCATCATTCCTCATCGTGCATCATGCATCATTCTTCATCATCATGCATCATCACCATCACCATCATCATCATCATCATGTATCATAATCATCATCGCACATCATCATCATTGCGCATCATCATCACCATCATGCATCACCATCATGCATCACCATCATGCATCACCACCATCATCATGCATCATCAAGAACCATCATCATCATGCATCATCCATCATTATCATCATCCAGCCTCATCATCACCATCATCATGCATCATTCCTCATCATCATCATTCTCCATACATCATGCATCATGCATTACTATAGTCATCATGCATCATCACCATCATCATGCATCATCATTCATCATGCATCATCATCATCACGCATCATCATCATCATCATCATCCTCATCATCACGCATCATCATCATCATCACCATCATCATGTATCGTCATCACGCATCACCATCATCATCAGGATAACCATCATCATCATGCATCATCACCATCACCATCATCATGCATCACCATCATCATCATCATGCATCATCAAGAATAGTCATCAACATGCATCATCACCATCATCATGCATCATCATCATCATCAAGAATAATCATCATCATGCATCATCACCATCATCATGCATCATCATCTATCATCATGCATCACCATCATCATGTATCATTCCTCATCATCATCATGCATCCTCATCCTCATACAGCATGCATCATGCATAATCATCATCATCATCATTCTTCATCATCATCATTCTTCATCATCATGCATCATTTTTCATACATCATGCATCGTGCTTCATCATCATCATCATCATTCTTTATCATCATGCATCATTCATCATCATGCATCATTCATCATCATGCATCATCACCATCATGCATCATCACCATCATCATCATCATCATGTATCGTCGTCATCATTGCGCATCATCATCATCATCGCGCATCATCATTATGCATCATCATCATGCATCACCATCATGCATCACCATCATCATCATCATCACCATCATGCATCATAAAGAACCATCATCATGCATCATCCATCATTATCATCATCCAGCCTCATGCATCATCATGCATAATCATCATGAATCATTCCTCATCATCATCATGCATCATTCCTCATCATCATCATGCATCCTCATCATCATACATCATCCATCATGCATCACTATCATCATCATGCATCGTGCATCATCATTCATTATGCATCCCCATCATCATCATCACGCATCATCATCATCATCACGCACCCTGCATCATCATCACCATCATCATGTATCGTCATCACGCATCACCATCATCATCATCATTCCTCATCATCATCATCATCATGCATCATTGATCATGCATCATCATCCATCATCACCATCATCATCATCATGCATCACCATCATCATCACCAAGAATCATCATCATCATGCATCATGCATGCATCATCATGCATCATCATCTATCATCATGCATCACCATCATCATCAAGAATCATCACCATCATCATGCATCATCATCTATCATCATGCATCACCATCATCATGTACCATCATCATGTATCACCATCATGCATCATTCCTCATCATCATCATGCATAATCATCATCATCATTCTTCATCATCATGCATCATGCATAATCATCATCATCATCATTCTTCGTCATCATGCATCATTCATCACATCATTCATCATCATCATTCTTCATCATCATGCATCATTCTTCATCATCATGCATCATTCTTCATCATCATGCATCATTCTTCATACATCATGCATCGTGCATACTCATCACCATCATTCTTCATCATCATGCATCATTCATCATCATCATGCATCATTCATCATCATGCATCATACATCCTCATCGACATCATCATGTCATCAGCATGCATCATGCATCATGCATCCTCATCGACATCATCATGTCATCATCATGCATCATGCATAATCATCATCATCATGCATAATCATGTATCATCATGCATCATCATCATCATGTATCATCATCTCCATAATCTTCATCATCATTCTTCATCATCATGCATCATTCTTCATCATAATGCATCATTCATCATCATCATGCATCATTCTTCATCTATCATCATGCATCACCATCATCATCAAGAATCATCACCATCATCAAGCATCATCATCTATCATCATGCATCACCATCATCATAAACCATCATCATGTATCACCATCATGCATCATTCCTCATCATCATCATGCATCATGCATAATCATCATCATTCTTCATCATCATGCATCATGCATAATCATCATCATCATTCGTCATCGTCATGCATCATTCTTCATACATCATGCATGATCATCATCATCATCATTCTTCATCATCATGCATCATTCTTCATACATCATGCATCGTGCATCATCATCACCATCATTCTTCATCATCATGCATCATTCATCATCATCATGCATCATTCTTCATCATCATGCATCCTCATCAACATCATCATGTCATCATGCATCCTCATCAACATCATCATGTCATCATCATGCATCATGCATAATCATCATCATCATGCATCATGCATAATCATCATCATCATGCATAATCATGTATCATCATGCATCATCATCATCGAGTATCATCATCATCTCCATAATCATTATCATCATTCTTCATCATCATGCATCATTCTTCATCATCATGCATCATTCATCATCATCATGCATCATTCTTCATCATCATGCATCCTCCTCAAGCATCATTCATCATCATGCATCATCATCATTATTCATCTTCATCATGCATCATTCTTCATCATCATGCATCCGCATCCTCATCATCATCATGCATCATGCCTCATCATCATCATGCATCATTCATCATCATCATGCATCATTCGTCATAATGCATCATGCATCCTCATCATAATGCATCATTATCGTCATCATGCATCATTCATCATTCCTCATTATCGTGCATCATGCATCAACATCATTCTTCATCATCATCATTAATCATCATGTATCATCATCATCATCGTGTATCATCATCATCATCATCGCACATCATCATCATCATCGCGCATAATCATCATGCATCATGCATCTTGCTTCATCATCATCATTACCAGCATGCATTATGCATCATGCATCATGCATCATGCATCATGCATCACCATCATCATGCATCATCAAGAACCATCATCATGCATCATCCATCATTATCATCATCCAGCCTCATCATCATCATGCAAAATCATCATGCATCATCGTCATGTATCATCATCACCATCATCATGCATCATTCCTCATCATCATCATGCATCATTTCTCATCATCATCATGCATCCTCATCATCATACATCATGCACCATGCATAATCATCATCATCATTCTTCATCATCATGCATCATTCTTCATACATCATGCATCGTGCATAATCATCATCATCATTCTTCATCATCATGCATCATTCTTCATCATCATGCATCATGCATCATCATGATTCATGCATCATTCTTCATCATGATTCATGCATCATTCTTCATCATCTGCATCCTCATCATCATGCATCCTCATCGTCATGCATCATCATAATGCATCATCGTCATGCATCATGCATAATCATCATCATCATGCATAATCATCATTCATCATCATCATCATGCATCCTCATCATCATCATCATCATGCATCCTCATCACGCATCATCATCATCATGCACCCTGCATCATCATCATCATGTATCGTCATCACCATCATCATCAGGATCACCATCATCATCATCATGCATCATTCCTCATTATCATCATGCATCATTCCTCATCATTCATCATGCATCATCATCAACATCATCATGCATCATTCCTCGTCATCGTCATGCATCATTCCTCATCATTCATCATGCATCATCATCACCATCACCATCATCATGCATCATCATCAAGAATCATCATCATCATGCATCATCACCATCACCATCATCATGCATCATGCATTACCATCACCATGCATCATCATCTATCAACATGCATCACCATCATCATGTATCATCATCATGCATCATTCCTCATCATCATCATGCATCATTCCTCATCATCATCATGCATCATTCTTCATACATCATGCATCGTGCATAATCATCATCATCATTCTTCATCATCATGCATCATTCTTCATCATCATGCATCATTATTCATCATGCGTCATTCTCATTCTCATCATGCATCCTCATCATTATGCATCATCATGCATCCTCATCGTCATCATCATGCATCATCATAATGCATCATCGTCATGCATCATGCATAATCATCATCATCATGCATAATCATCATTCGTCATGCATCATCATCATCATCATGTATCATCATCTCCATAATCGTCATTATCATTCTTCATCATCATGCATCATTCCTCATCATCATGCATCATTCTTCATTGTCATGCATCCCCATCATCATGTTCATTCATCATCATTGTCATCATGATCATCATGCATCATCATCATCATTCATATTCATCATGCATCATTCCTCATCATCATCATGCTTCATTCATCATCATCATGCTTCAATCTTCATCATCATGCTTCAATCTTCATCATCATGCATCATTCATCATCATCATGCATCATTCTTCATCATCATGCATCATTCATCATCATGATCATCATGCATCATCATCATCATTCATTTTCATCATGCATCATTCTTCATCATCATGCATCCGCATCCTCATCATGCATCATCACCATCACCATCATCATGCATCACCATCATCATCCATCATCATCACCAAGAATCATCACCATCATGCATAATCATCATCATCATCATTCTTTATCATCATGCATCATTCATCATCATGCATCATCACCATCATGCATCATCACTATCATGTATCGTCGTCATCATCGCGCATCATCGTCATCATCGCGCATCATCATCATGCATCAGCATCATGCATCGCTCATCATGCATCACCATCATCATCATCATCACCATCATGCATCATAAAGAACCATCATCATGCATCATCCATCATTATCATCATCCAGCCTCATGCATCATCATGCATAATCATCGTGCATCATTCCTCATCCTCATCATGCATCATTCCTCATCATCATCATGCATCCTCATCATCATACATCATGCATCATGCATCACTCTCATCATCATGCATCGTGCATCATCATTCATTATGCATCCTCATCATCATCATCATCATCATCATCATCACGCCTCATCATCATCATCATGCACCCTGCATCATCATCACCATCATCGTGTATCGTCATCACGCATCACCATCATCATCATGCATCATCATCATCATGCATCATTCCTCATCATTCATCATGCATCATCATCCATCATCACCATCATCATCATCATGGATCACCATCATCATCACCAAGAATCATCATCATCATGTATCATGCATGCATCATCATGCATCATCATCTATCATCATGCATCACCATCATCATCAAGAATCATCACCATCATCATGCATCATCATCTATCATCATGCATCACAATCATCATGTACCATCATCATGTATCACCATCATGCATCATTCCTCATCATCATCATGCATAATCATCATCATCATTCTTCATCATCATGCATCATGCATAATCATCATCATCATTCTTCATCATCATGCATCATTCTTCATCATCATGCATCATTCATCATACATCATGCATCGTGCATAATCATCACCATCATTCTACATCATCATGCATCATTCATCATCATCATGCATCAATCATCATCATGCATCATGCATCCTCATCGACATCATCATGTCATCATCATGCATCATGCATCCTCATCGACATCATCATGTCATCATCGTGCATCATGCATAATTATCATCATCATGCATAATCATGTATCATCATGCATCATCATCATCATGTATCATCATCTCCATAATCATCATCATCATTCTTCATCATCATGCATCATTCTTCATCATAATGCATCATTCATCATCATCATGCATCATTCTTCATCATCATGCATCCTCATCATGCATCATTCATCATCATGCATCATGCATCATTATCATCATGCATCATCATCATTATTCATCTTCATAATGCATCATGCATCCGCATCCCCATCATCATCATTTATCATGCCTCATCATCATCATGCTTCATTCATCATCATCATGCATCATTCGTCATAATGCAACATGCATCCTCATCATAATGCATCATTGTCGTCATCATGCATCTTTCATCATTCCTCATTATCGTGCATCAAGCATCATACATCATTCTTCATCATCATGCATCATCATGTATCATCATCATCATCATCATCATCATGTATCATCATCATCATCGCGCATCATCATCATCATCATCGCGCATAATCATCATGCATCAGCATCATGCATCACTATCATCATCATGCATCGTGCATCATCATTCATTATGCATCCTCATCATCATCACGCATCATCATCATCATCATCATGCACCCTGCATCATCATCACCATCATCATGTATCGTCATCACGCATCACCATCATCATCATGCATCATTCCTCATCATGCATCATCCATCACCATCATCATGCATCACCATCATCATCACCAAGAATCATCATCAGCATGCATCATCACCATCATCATGCATCATGCATGCATCATCACCAAGAATCATCATCAGCATGCATCATCACCATCATCATGCATCATGCATGCATCATCATGCATCATCATCTATCATCATGCATCACCATCAACATAAACCATCATCATGTATCACCATCATGCATTATTCCTCATCATCAGCATGCATCATGCATAATCATCATCATTCTTCATCATCATGCATCATGCATAATAATCATCATCATTCTTCATCATCATGCATCATTCATCATCATCATTCTTCATCATCATGCATCATTCTTCATACATCATGCATGATCATCATCATCATCATTCTTCATCATCATTCTTCATCATCATGCATCATCCTTCATACATCATGCATCGTGCATAATCATCACCATCATTCTTCATCATCATGCATCATTCTTCATCGTCATGCATCCTCATCAACATAATCATGTCATCATCATGCATCATGCATAATCATCATCATCATGCATAATCATGTATCATCATGCATCATCATCATCATGTATCATATTCTCCATAATGATCATCATCATTCTTCATCATCATGCATCATTCTTCATCATCATGCATCATTCATCATCATCATGCATCATTCTTCATCATCATGCATCCTCATCATGCATCATTCATCGCCATGCATCATTATCATCATGCATCATCATCATTATTCATCTTCATCATGCATCATTCTTCATCATCATGCATCATGCATCCGCATCCACATCATCATCATGCATCATGCCTCATCATCATCATGCTTCATTTATCATCATCATGCATCATTCGTCATAATGCATCAAGCATCCTCAACATAATGCAACATTATCGTCATCATGCATCATTCATCATTCCTCATTATCACGCATCATACATCATTCTTCATCATCATCATTAATCATCATGTATCATCATCATCATGTATCGTCATCATCATCGCACATCATCATCATCATCGCATATAAGCATCATGCATCAGCATCATGCATCATCATCATGCATCATGCATCATGCATCATGCAACATGCAACATGCATCATGCATCATGCATCATCATCATCATCATCATTACCAGCATGCATCATGCATCATGCATCACCATCATCATCATCACCATCATCATGCTTCATCAAGAACCATCATCATGCATCATCCATCATTATAATCATCCAGCCTCATCATCATCATGCATAATCATCATGCATCATCATCATGTATCATCATCACCATCATCATGCATCATTCCTCATCATCATCATGCATCATTTCTCATCATCATCATGCGTCCTCATCATCATACATCATGCACCATGCATAATCATCATCATCATTCTTCATCATCATGCATCATTCTTCATACATCATGCATCGTGCATAATCATCATCATCATTCTTCATCATCATGCATCATTCTTCATCATCATGCATCATTCATCATCATGATTCATGCATCATTCTTCATCATCATGCATCCTCATCATCATGCATCATCATGCATCCTCATCGTCATGCATCATCATAATCATCATCATCAGGCATAATCATCATTCATCATCATCATCATGCATCCTCATCATCATCATCATCACGCATCATCATCATCATGCACTCTGCATCATCATCATCATGTATCGTCAGCACGCATCACCATCATCACCAGGATCACCATCATCAACATCATGCATCATTCCTCATCATCATCATGCACCATTCCTCATCATTCATCATGCATCATCATCATCATCATGCATCATTCCTCGTCATCGTCATGCATCATTCCTCATCATTCATCATGCATCATCATCACCATCACCATCATCATGCATCATCATCAAGAATCATCATCATCATGAATCATCACCATCACCATCATCATGCATCATGCATCACCATCACCATGCATCATCATCTATCATCATGCATCATCATAATGCATCATCATCATGCATCATCATATTGCATCATCATCATGCATCATGCATAATCATCATTCATCATGCATCATCATCATCAAGTATCATCATCTCCATAATCATCATCATCATTCTTCATCATCATGCATCATTCTTCATCATCATGCATCATTCCTCATCATCATGCATCATTCTTCATCATCATGCATCCTCATCATCATGTTCATTCATCATCATTGTCATCATGATCATCATGCATCATGATCATCATTCATATTCATCATGCATCATTCCTCATCATTATCATGCTTCATTCATCATCATCATGCTTAAATCTTCATCATCATGCATCATTCTTCATCATCATGCATCATTCTTCATCATCTTGCATCATTCATCATCATGATCATCATGCATCATCATCATCATTCATCTTCATCATGCATCATGCATCATTCTTCATCATCATGCATCCGCATCCTCATCATGCATCATCATCCATCATCACCATCACCATCACCATCATCATGCATCACCATCATCATCACCAAGAATCATCACCATCATGCATCATCACCATCATCATCTATCATCATGCATCACCATCATCATCAAGAATCATCATCATTATCATCGTCATGCATCATCACCATCATCATGCAACATGCATCGTGCATCGTGCATCGTGCATCATGCATCTCCATCATCGTCATGCATCATCACCATCATCATGCAACATGCATCGTGCATCGTGCATCATGCATCTCCATCATCATGCATCACCATCATCATGTATCATCATCACGCATCATTCCTCGTCATCATCATGCATCCTCATCATCATACATCACGCATCATGCATAATCATCATCATCATTCTTCATCAGCATGCATCATTCTTCATCATTATGCATCATTCATCATCATCATGCATCATTCATCATCATCATTCTTCATCATCATGCATCATTCTTCATCATCATGCATCATTCATCATCATCATTCTTTATCATCATGCATCATTCATCATCATCATTCTTCATCATCATGCATCATTATTCATACATCATACATCATGCATAATCATAATCATAATCATAATCATCATGCATCATTCATCATCGTGCATCATGCATCCTCATTGTCATCATCATGCATCATCATCATCATTTATCATCATCTCCATAATCATCATCATCATTCTTCATCATCATGCATCATTCTTCTTCATCATGCATCATTCATCATCATCATGCATCATTCATCATCATCATGCATCCTCGTCATCATGCATCATTCATCATCATGCATCATGATCATCATGCATCATGATCATCATTCATCTTCATCATGCATCATTCTTCATAATCATGCATCATGCATCCGCATCCTCATCATGCATCATTCTTCATCATCATCATCATCATCATGTATCATCATCATGCATAATTCCTCATTATCATCATGCATCATTCCTCATCATCATCATCATGCTTCATTCATCATCATCATGCTTCATTCTTCATCATCATGCATCCTCATCATCATGCATCATGCATCATTATCATCATCATGCATCATCCATCATTCCTCATTATCATGCATCATACATCATTCTTCATCATCATGCATCATCACCATCATGAACATGTATCATCATCATCATCATCATGTATGCACATCATCATCATGTATCATCATCATCATCGCGCATCATCATCAGCATCATGCATCATGCATCATAATCATTATTATGCATCATGCATCAGCATCATCATCATCATCATCATCACCATCACCATCACCATCATCATGCATCACCATCATCACGCATCATCAAGAACCATCATCATGCATCATCCATCATTATCATTCTTCATCATCATTCTTCATCATCATTCTTCATCATCATGCATCATTCTTCATACATCATGCATCGTGCATAATCATCACCATCATTCTTCATCATCATGCATCATTCATCATCATCATGCATCATTCTTCATCATCATGCATCCTCATCAACATCATCATGTCATCATGCATCCTCATCAACATCATCATGTCATCATCATGCATCATGCATAATCATCATCATCATGCATCATGCATAATCATCATCATCATGCATAATCATGTATCATCATGCATCATCATCATCGAGTATCATCATCATCTCCATAATCATTATCATCATTCTTCATCATCATGCATCATTCTTCATCATCATGCATCATTCATCATCATCATGCATCATTCTTCATCATCATGCATCCTCCTCAAGCATCATTCATCATCATGCATCATCATCATTATTCATCTTCATCATGCATCATTCTTCATCATCATGCATCCGCATCCTCATCATCATCATGCATCATGCCTCATCATCATCATGCTTCATTCATCATCATCATGCATCATTCGTCATAATGCATCATGCATCCTCATCATAATGCATCATTATCGTCATCATGCATCATTCATCATTCCTCATTATCGTGCATCATGCATCAACATCATTCTTCGTCATCATCATTAATCATCATGTATCATCATCATCATGTATCATCATCATCATCATCGCACATCATCATCATCATCGCGCATAATCATCATGCATCAGCATCATGCATCATGCATCTTGCATCATCATCATCGTTACCAGCATGCATTATGCATCATGCATCATGCATCATGCATCACCATCATCATGCATCATCAAGAACCATCATCATGCATCATCCATCATTATCATCATCCAGCCTCATCATCATCATGCATAATCATCATGCATCATCGTCATGTATCATCATCACCATCATCATGCATCATTCCTCATCATCATCATGCATCATTCCTCATCATCATCATGCATCATTTCTCATCATCATCATGCATCCTCATCATCATACATCATGCACCATGCATAATCATCATCATCATTCTTCATCATCAGGCATCATTCTTCATACATCATGCATCGTGCATAATCATCATCATCATTCTTCATCATCATGCATCATTCTTCATCATCATGCATCATGCATCATCATGATTCATGCATCATTCTTCATCATGATTCATGCATCATTCTTCATCATCTGCATCCTCATCATCATGCATCCTCATCGTCATGCATCATCATAATGCATCATCGTCATGCATCATGCATAATCCTCATCATCATGCATAATCATCATTCATCATCATCATCATGCATCCTCATCATCATCATCATGCATCCTCATCACGCATCATCATCATGCACCTCTGCATCATCATCATGTATCGTCATCACCATCATCATCAGGATCACCATCATCATCATCATGCATCATTCCTCATCATCATCATGCATCATTCCTCATCATTCATCATGCATCATCATCATCATCATCATGCATCATTCCTCGTCATCGTCATGCATCATTCCTCATCATTCATCTTGCATCATCATCACCATCACCATCATCATGCATCATCATCAAGAATCATCATCATCATGCATCATCACCATCACCATCATCATGCATCATGCATCACCATCACCATGCATCATCATCTATCAACATGCATCACCATCATCATGTATCATCATCATGCATCATTCCTCATCATCATCATGCATCATTCTTCATACATCATGCATCGTGCATAATCATCATCATCATTCTTCATCATCATGCATCATTCATCATCATGCATCATTCATCATCATGCGTCATTCTCATCATCATGCATCCTCATCATTATGCATCATCATGCGTCATTTCTCATCATCATCATGTATCGTCATCATCATCGCACATCATCATCATCATCGCATATAAGCATCATGCATCAGCATCATGCATCAGCATCATGCATCATGCATCATGCATCATGCAACATGCAACATGCAACATGCATCATGCATCATGCATCATCATCATCATCATCATTACCAGCATGCATCATGCATCATGCATCACCATCATCATCATCACCATCATCATGCTTCATCAAGAACCATCATCATGCATCATCCATCATTATCATCATCCAGCCTCATCATCATCATGCATAATCATCATGCATCATCATCATGTATCATCATCACCATCATCATGCATCATTCCTCATCATCATCATGCATCATTTCTCATCATCATCATGCGTCCTCATCATCATACATCATGCACCATGCATAATCATCATCATCATTCTTCATCATCATGCATCATTCTTCATACATCATGCATCGTGCATAATCATCATCATCATTCTTCATCATCATGCATCATTCTTCATCATCATGCATCATTCATCATCATGATTCATGCATCATTCTTCATCATCATGCATCCTCATCATCATGCATCATCATGCATCCTCATCGTCATGCATCATCATAATCATCATCATCAGGCATAATCATCATTCATCATCATCATCATGCATCCTCATCATCATCATCATCACGCATCATCATCATCATGCACTCTGCATCATCATCATCATGTATCGTCAGCACGCATCACCATCATCATCAGGATCACCATCATCAACATCATGCATCATTCCTCATCATCATCATGCACCATTCCTCATCATTCATCATGCATCATCATCATCATCATGCATCATTCCTCGTCATCGTCATGCATCATTCCTCATCATTCATCATGCATCATCATCACCATCACCATCATCATGCATCATCATCAAGAATCATCATCATCATGCATCATCACCATCACCATCATCATGCATCATGCATCACCATCACCATGCATCATCATCTATCATCATGCATCATCATAATGCATCATCATCATGCATCATCATATTGCATCATCATCATGCATCATGCATAATCATCATTCATCATGCATCATCATCATCAAGTATCATCATCTCCATAATCATCATCATCATTCTTCATCATCATGCATCATTCTTCATCATCATGCATCATTCCTCATCATCATGCATCATTCTTCATCATCATGCATCCTCATCATCATGTTCATTCATCATCATTGTCATCATGATCATCATGCATCATGATCATCATTCATATTCATCATGCATCATTCCTCATCATTATCATGCTTCATTCATCATCATCATGCTTAAATCTTCATCATCATGCATCATTCATCATCATCATGCATCATTCTTCATCATCTTGCATCATTCATCATCATGATCATCATGCATCATCATCATCATTCATCTTCATCATGCATCATGCATCATTCTTCATCATCATGCATCCGCATCCTCATCATGCATCATCATCCATCATCACCATCACCATCACCATCATCATGCATCACCATCATCATCACCAAGAATCATCACCATCATGCATCATCACCATCATCATCTATCATCATGCATCACCATCATCATCAAGAATCATCATCATTATCATCGTCATGCATCATCACCATCATCATGCAACATGCATCGTGCATCGTGCATCGTGCATCATGCATCTCCATCATCGTCATGCATCATCACCATCATCATGCAACATGCATCGTGCATCGTGCATCATGCATCTCCATCATCATGCATCACCATCATCATGTATCATCATCACGCATCATTCCTCGTCATCATCATGCATCCTCATCATCATACATCACGCATCATGCATAATCATCATCATCATTCTTCATCAGCATGCATCATTCTTCATCATTATGCATCATTCATCATCATCATGCATCATTCATCATCATCATTCTTCATCATCATGCATCATTCTTCATCATCATGCATCATTCATCATCATCATTCTTTATCATCATGCATCATTCATCATCATCATTCTTCATCATCATGCATCATTATTCATACATCATACATCATGCATAATCATAATCATAATCATAATCATCATGCATCATTCATCATCGTGCATCATGCATCCTCATTGTCATCATCATGCATCATCATCATCATTTATCATAATCTCCATAATCATCATCATCATTCTTCATCATCATGCATCATTCTTCTTCATCATGCATCATTCATCATCATCATGCATCATTCATCATCATCATGCATCCTCGTCATCATGCATCATTCATCATCATGCATCATGATCATCATGCATCATGATCATCATTCATCTTCATCATGCATCATTCTTCATAATCATGCATCATGCATCCGCATCCTCATCATGCATCATTCTTCATCATCATCATCATCATGTATCATCATCATGCATAATTCCTCATTATCATCATGCATCATTCCTCATCATCATCATCATGCTTCATTCACCATCATCATGCTTCATTCTTCATCATCAGGCATCCTCATCATCATCATGCATCATTCTTCTTCATCATGCATCATTCTTCTTCATCATGCATCATTCATCATCATCATGCATCATTCATCATCATCATGCATCCTCGTCATCATGCATCATTCATCATCATGCATCATGATCATCATGCATCATGATCATCATTCATCTTCATCATGCATCATTCTTCATAATCATGCATCATGCATCCGCATCCTCATCATGCATCATTCTTCATCATCATCATCATCATCATCATCATGTATCATCATCATGCATAATTCCTCATTATCATCATGCATCATTCCTCATCATCATCATCATGCTTCATTCATCATCATCATGCTTCATTCTTCATCATCATGCATCCTCATCATCATGCATCATGCATCATTATCATCATCATGCATCATCCATCATTCCTCATTATCATGCATCATACATCATTCTTCATCATCATGCATCATCACCATCATGAACATGTATCATCATCATCATCATCATGTATGCACATCATCATCATGTATCATCATCATCATCGCGCATCATCATCATCATCATCGCGCATCATCATCAGCATCATGCATCATGCATCATAATCATTATTATGCATCATGCATCAGCATCATCATCATCATCATCATCACCATCACCATCACCATCATCATGCATCACCATCATCACGCATCATCGAGAACCATCATCATGCATCATCCATCATTATCATTCTTCATCATCATTCTTCATCATCATTCTTCATCATCATGCATCATTCTTCATACATCATGCATCGTGCATAATCATCACCATCATTCTTCATCATCATGCATCATTCATCATCATCATGCATCATTCTTCATCATCATGCATCCTCATCAACATCATCATGTCATCATGCATCCTCATCAACATCATCATGTCATCATCATGCATCATGCATAATCATCATCATCATGCATCATGCATAATCATCATCATCATGCATAATCATGTATCATCATGCATCATCATCATCGAGTATCATCATCATCTCCATAATCATTATCATCATTCTTCATCATCATGCATCATTCTTCATCATCATGCATCATTCATCATCATCATGCATCATTCTTCATCATCATGCATCCTCCTCAAGCATCATTCATCATCATGCATCATCATCATTATTCATCTTCATCATGCATCATTCTTCATCATCATGCATCCGCATCCTCGTCATCATCATGCATCATGCCTCATCATCATCATGCTTCATTCATCATCATCATGCATCATTCGTCATAATGCATCATGCATCCTCATCATAATGCATCATTATCGTCATCATGCATCATTCATCATTCCTCATTATCGTGCATCATGCATCAACATCATTCTTCGTCATCATCATTAATCATCATGTATCATCATCATCATGTATCATCATCATCATCATCGCACATCATCATCATCATCGCGCATAATCATCATGCATCAGCATCATGCATCATGCATCTTGCATCATCATCATCATTACCAGCATGCATTATGCATCATGCATCATGCATCATGCATCACCATCATCATGCATCATCAAGAACCATCATCATGCATCATCCATCATTATCATCATCCAGCCTCATCATCATCATGCATAATCATCATGCATCATCGTCATGTATCATCATCACCATCATCATGCATCATTCCTCATCATCATCATGCATCATTCCTCATCATCATCATGCATCATTTCTCATCATCATCATGCATCCTCATCATCATACATCATGCACCATGCATAATCATCATCATCATTCTTCATCATCATGCATCATTCTTCATACATCATGCATCGTGCATAATCATCATCATCATTCTTCATCATCATGCATCATTCTTCATCATCATGCATCATGCATCATCATGATTCATGCATCATTCTTCATCATGATTCATGCATCATTCTTCATCATCTGCATCCTCATCATCATGCATCCTCATCGTCATGCATCATCATAATGCATCATCGTCATGCATCATGCATAATCCTCATCATCATGCATAATCATCATTCATCATCATCATCATGCATCCTCATCATCATCATCATCATGCATCCTCATCACGCATCATCATCATGCACCTCTGCATCATCATCATGTATCGTCATCACCATCATCATCAGGATCACCATCATCATCATCATGCATCATTCCTCATCATCATCATGCATCATTCCTCATCATTCATCATGCATCATCATCATCATCATCATGCATCATTCCTCGTCATCGTCATGCATCATTCCTCATCATTCATCATGCATCATCATCACCATCACCATCATCATGCATCATCATCAAGAATCATCATCATCATGCATCATCACCATCACCATCATCATGCATCATGCATCACCATCACCATGCATCATCATCTATCAACATGCATCACCATCATCATGTATCATCATCATGCATCATTCCTCATCATCATCATGCATCATTCTTCATACATCATGCATCGTGCATAATCATCATCATCATTCTTCATCATCATGCATCATTCATCATCATGCATCATTCATCATCATGCGTCATTCTCATCATCATGCATCCTCATCATTATGCATCATCATGCGTCATTTCTCATCATCATCATGTATCGTCATCATCATCGCACATCATCATCATCATCGCATATAAGCATCATGCATCAGCATCATGCATCAGCATCATGCATCATGCATCATGCATCATGCAACATGCAACATGCATCATGCATCATGCATCATCATCATCATCATCATTACCAGCATGCATCATGCATCATGCATCACCATCATCATCATCACCATCATCATGCTTCATCAAGAACCATCATCATGCATCATCCATCATTATCATCATCCAGCCTCATCATCATCATGCATAATCATCATGCATCATCATCATGTATCATCATCACCATCATCATGCATCATTCCTCATCATCATCATGCATCATTTCTCATCATCATCATGCGTCCTCATCATCATACATCATGCACCATGCATAATCATCATCATCATTCTTCATCATCATGCATCATTCTTCATACATCATGCATCGTGCATAATCATCATCATCATTCTTCATCATCATGCATCATTCTTCATCATCATGCATCATTCATCATCATGATTCATGCATCATTCTTCATCATCATGCATCCTCATCATCATGCATCATCATGCATCCTCATCGTCATGCATCATCATAATCATCATCATCAGGCATAATCATCATTCATCATCATCATCATGCATCCTCATCATCATCATCATCACGCATCATCATCATCATGCACTCTGCATCATCATCATCATGTATCGTCAGCACGCATCACCATCATCATCAGGATCACCATCATCAACATCATGCATCATTCCTCATCATCATCATGCACCATTCCTCATCATTCATCATGCATCATCATCATCATCATGCATCATTCCTCGTCATCGTCATGCATCATTCCTCATCATTCATCATGCATCATCATCACCATCACCATCATCATGCATCATCATCAAGAATCATCATCATCATGCATCATCACCATCACCATCATCATGCATCATGCATCACCATCACCATGCATCATCATCTATCATCATGCATCATCATAATGCATCATCATCATGCATCATCATATTGCATCATCATCATGCATCATGCATAATCATCATTCATCATGCATCATCATCATCAAGTATCATCATCTCCATAATCATCATCATCATTCTTCATCATCATGCATCATTCTTCATCATCATGCATCATTCCTCATCATCATGCATCATTCTTCATCATCATGCATCCTCATCATCATGTTCATTCATCATCATTGTCATCATGATCATCATGCATCATGATCATCATTCATATTCATCATGCATCATTCCTCATCATTATCATGCTTCATTCATCATCATCATGCTTAAATCTTCATCATCATGCATCATGCATCATTCATCATCATCATGCATCATTCTTCATCATCTTGCATCATTCATCATCATGATCATCATGCATCATCATCATCATTCATCTTCATCATGCATCATGCATCATTCTTCATCATCATGCATCCGCATCCTCATCATGCATCATCATCCATCATCACCATCACCATCACCATCATCATGCATCACCATCATCATCACCAAGAATCATCACCATCATGCATCATCACCATCATCATCTATCATCATGCATCACCATCATCATCAAGAATCATCATCATTATCATCGTCATGCATCATCACCATCATCATGCAACATGCATCGTGCATCGTGCATCGTGCATCATGCATCTCCATCATCGTCATGCATCATCACCATCATCATGCAACATGCATCGTGCATCGTGCATCATGCATCTCCATCATCATGCATCACCATCATCATGTATCATCATCACGCATCATTCCTCGTCATCATCATGCATCCTCATCATCATACATCACGCATCATGCATAATCATCATCATCATTCTTCATCAGCATGCATCATTCTTCATCATTATGCATCATTCATCATCATCATGCATCATTCATCATCATCATTCTTCATCATCATGCATCATTCTTCATCATCATGCATCATTCATCATCATCATTCTTTATCATCATGCATCATTCATCATCATCATTCTTCATCATCATGCATCATTATTCATACATCATACATCATGCATAATCATAATCATAATCATAATCATCATGCATCATTCATCATCGTGCATCATGCATCCTCATTGTCATCATCATGCATCATCATCATCATTTATCATCATCTCCATAATCATCATCATCATTCTTCATCATCATGTATCATTCTTCTTCATCATGCATCATTCATCATCATCATGCATCATTCATCATCATCATGCATCCTCATCATCATGCATCATTCATCATCATGCATCATGATCATCATGCATCATGATCATCATTCATCTTCATCATGCATCATTCTTCATAATCATGCATCATGCATCCGCATCCTCATCATGCATCATTCTTCATCATCATCATCATCATGTATCATCATCATGCATAATTCCTCATTATCATCATGCATCATTCCTCATCATCATCATCATGCTTCATTCATCATCATCATGCTTCATTCTTCATCATCATGCATCCTCATCATCATGCATCATGCATCATTATCATCATCATGCATCATCCATCATTCCTCATTATCATGCATCATACATCATTCTTCATCATCATGCATCATCACCATCATGAACATGTATCATCATCATCATCATCATGTATGCACATCATCATCATGTATCATCATCATCATCGCGCATCATCATCATCATCATCGCGCATCATCATCAGCATCATGCATCATGCATCATAATCATTATTATGCATCATGCATCAGCATCATCATCATCATCATCATCACCATCACCATCACCATCATCATGCATCACCATCATCACGCATCATCAAGAACCATCATCATGCATCATCCATCATTATCATTCTTCATCATCATTCTTCATCATCATTCTTCATCATCATGCATCATTCTTCATACATCATGCATCGTGCATAATCATCACCATCATTCTTCATCATCATGCATCATTCATCATCATCATGCATCATTCTTCATCATCATGCATCCTCATCAACATCATCATGTCATCATGCATCCTCATCAACATCATCATGTCATCATCATGCATCATGCATAATCATCATCATCATGCATCATGCATAATCATCATCATCATGCATAATCATGTATCATCATGCATCATCATCATCGAGTATCATCATCATCTCCATAATCATTATCATCATTCTTCATCATCATGCATCATTCTTCATCATCATGCATCATTCATCATCATCATGCATCATTCTTCATCATCATGCATCCTCCTCAAGCATCATTCATCATCATGCATCATCATCATTATTCATCTTCATCATGCATCATTCTTCATCATCATGCATCCGCATCCTCATCATCATCATGCATCATGCCTCATCATCATCATGCTTCATTCATCATCATCATGCATCATTCGTCATAATGCATCATGCATCCTCATCATAATGCATCATTATCGTCATCATGCATCATTCATCATTCCTCATTATCGTGCATCATGCATCAACATCATTCTTCGTCATCATCATTAATCATCATGTATCATCATCATCATGTATCATCATCATCATCATCGCACATCATCATCATCATCGCGCATAATCATCATGCATCAGCATCATGCATCATCATCATCATTACCAGCATGCATTATGCATCATGCATCATGCATCATGCATCACCATCATCATGCATCATCAAGAACCATCATCATGCATCATCCATCATTATCATCATCCAGCCTCATCATCATCATGCATAATCATCATGCATCATCGTCATGTATCATCATCACCATCATCATGCATCATTCCTCATCATCATCATGCATCATTCCTCATCATCATCATGCATCATTTCTCATCATCATCATGCATCCTCATCATCATACATCATGCACCATGCATAATCATCATCATCATTCTTCATCATCATGCATCATTCTTCATACATCATGCATCGTGCATAATCATCATCATCATTCTTCATCATCATGCATCATTCTTCATCATCATGCATCATGCATCATCATGATTCATGCATCATTCTTCATCATGATTCATGCATCATTCTTCATCATCTGCATCCTCATCATCATGCATCCTCATCGTCATGCATCATCATAATGCATCATCGTCATGCATCATGCATAATCCTCATCATCATGCATAATCATCATTCATCATCATCATCATGCATCCTCATCATCATCATCATCATGCATCCTCATCACGCATCATCATCATGCACCTCTGCATCATCATCATGTATCGTCATCACCATCATCATCAGGATCACCATCATCATCATCATGCATCATTCCTCATCATCATCATGCATCATTCCTCATCATTCATCATGCATCATCATCATCATCATCATGCATCATTCCTCGTCATCGTCATGCATCATTCCTCATCATTCAT
This sequence comes from Rhodiola kirilowii, assembly GCA_033675215.1. Lineage (NCBI taxonomy): Eukaryota > Viridiplantae > Streptophyta > Magnoliopsida > Saxifragales > Crassulaceae > Rhodiola > Rhodiola kirilowii. The sequence goes on from CM066193.1 coordinate 33,866,399, forward strand.
CATGCATCATCATCACCATCACCATCATCATGCATCATCATCAAGAATCATCATCATCATGCATCATCACCATCACCATCATCATGCATCATGCATCACCATCACCATGCATCATCATCTATCAACATGCATCACCATCATCATGTATCATCATCATGCATCATTCCTCATCATCATCATGCATCATTCTTCATACATCATGCATCGTGCATAATCATCATCATCATTCTTCATCATCATGCATCATTCATCATCATGCATCATTCATCATCATGCGTCATTCTCATCATCATGCATCCTCATCATTATGCATCATCATGCATCCTCATCGTCATCATCATGCATCATCATAATGCATCATCGTCATGCATCATGCATAATCATCATCATCATGCATAATCATCATTCGTCATGCATCATCATCATCATCATGTATCATCATCTCCATAATCGTCATCATCATTCTTCATCATCATGCATCATTCCTCATCATCATGCATCATTCTTCATTGTCATGCATCCACATCATCATGTTCATTCATCATCATTGTCATCATGATCATCATGCATCATCATCATCATTCATATTCATCATGCATCATTCCTCATCATCATCATGCTTCATTCATCATCATCATGCTTCAATCTTCATCATCATGCTTCAATCTTCATCATCATGCATCATTCATCATCATCATGCATCATTCTTCATCATCATGCATCATTCATCATCATGATCATCATGCATCATCATCATCATTCATTTTCATCATGCATCATTCTTCATCATCATGCATCCGCATCCTCATCATGCATCATCACCATCACCATCATCATGCATCACCATCATCATCCATCATCATCACCAAGAATCATCACCATCATGCATCATCATCATCATGCATAATCATCATCATTCTTTTATCATCATGCATCATCAATATCATGCATCATCACCATCATGTATCGTCGTCATCATCGCGCATCATCGTCATCATCGCGCATCATCATCATGCATCAGCATCATGCATCAGCATCATGCATCGCTCATCATGCATCACCATCATCAGCATCATCAACATCATCAACATCATGCATCATAAAGAACCATCATCATGCATCATCCATCATTATCATCATCCAGCCTCATGCATCATCATGCATCATTCCTCATCATCATCATGCATCATTCCTCGTCATCATCATGCATCCTCATCATCATACATCATGCATCATGAATCACTATCATCATCATGCATCGTGCATCATCATTCATCATGCATCATTCATCATCATCATGCATCAATCATCATCATGCATCATGCATCCTCATCGACATCATCATGTCATCATCATGCATCATGCATCCTCATCGACATCATCATGTCATCATCGTGCATCATGCATAATTATCGTCATCATGCATAATCATGTATCATCATGCATCATCATCATCATGTATCATCATCTCCATAATCATCATCATCATTCTTCATCATCATGCATCATTCTTCATCATAATGCATCATTCATCATCATAATGCATCATTCTTCATCATCATGCATCCTCATCATGCATCATTCATCATCATGCATCATGCATCATTATCATCATGCATCATCATCATTATTCATCTTCATAATGCATCATGCATCCGCATCCCCATCATCATCATTTATCATGCCTCATCATCATCATGCTTCATTCATCATCATCATGCATCATTCGTCATAATGCAACATGCATCCTCATCATAATGCATCATTGTCGTCATCATGCATCTTTCATCATTCCTCATTATCTTGCATCAAGCATCATACATCATTCTTCATCATCATGCATCATCATGTATCATCATCATCATCATCATCATGTATCATCATCATCATCGCGCATCATCATCATCATCGCGCATAATCATCATGCATCAGCATCATGCATCACTATCATCATCATGCATCGTGCATCATCATTCATTATGCATCCTCATCATCATCACGCATCATCATCATCATCATCATGCACCCTGCATCATCATCACCATCATCATGTATCGTCATCACGCATCACCATCATCATCATGCATCATTCCTCATCATGCATCATCATCCATCACCATCATCATGCATCACCATCATCATCACCAAGAATCATCATCAGCATGCATCATCACCATCATCATGCATCATGCATGCATCATCACCAAGAATCATCATCAGCATGCATCATCACCATCATCATGCATCACGCATGCATCATCATGCATCATCATCTATCAACATGCATCACCATCAACATAAACCATCACCATGTATCACCATCATGCATCATTCCTCATCATCAGCATGCATCATGCATAATCATCATCATTCTTCATCATCATGCATCCTGCATAATCATCATCATCATTCTTCATCATCATGCATCATTCATCATCATGCATCATTCATCATCATCATTCTTCATCATCATGCATCATTCTTCATACATCATGCATGATCATCATCATCATCATTCTTCATCATCATGCATCATCCTTCATACATCATGCATCGTGCATAATCATCACCATCATTCTTCATCATCATGCATCATTCATCATCATCATGCATCATTCTTCATCATCATGCATCCTCATCAACATAATCATGTCATCATCATGCATCATGCATAATCATCATCATCATGCATAATCATCATCATCATGCATAATCATGTATCATCATGCGTCATCATCATCATGTATCATATTCTCCATAATGATCATCATCATTCTTCATCATCATGCATCATTCTTCATCATCATGCATCATTCATCATCATCATGCATCATTCTTCATCATCATGCATCCTCATCATGCATCATTCATCGCCATGCATCATTATCATCATGCATCATCATCATTATTCATCTTCATCATGCATCATTCTTCATCATCATGCATCATGCATCCGCATCCTCATCATCATCATGCATCATGCCTCGTCATCATCATGCTTCATTCATCATCATCATGCATCATTCGTCATAATGCATCAAGCATCCTCAACATAATGCATCATTATCGTCATCATGCATCATTCATCATTCCTCATTATCACGCATCATACATCATTCTTCATCATCATCATTAATCATCATGTATCATCATCATCATGTATCGTCATCATCATCGCACATCATCATCATCATCGCATATAAGCATCATGCATCAGCATCATGCATCAGCATCATGCATCATGCATCATGCATCATGCAACATGCAACATGCATCATGCATCATGCATCATCATCATCATCATCATTACCAGCATGCATCATGCATCATGCATCACCATCATCATCATCACCATCATCATGCTTCATCAAGAACCATCATCATGCATCATCCATCATTATCATCATCCAGCCTCATCATCATCATGCATAATCATCATGCATCATCATCATGTATCATCATCACCATCATCATGCATCATTCCTCATCATCATCATGCATCATTTCTCATCATCATCATGCGTCCTCATCATCATACATCATGCACCATGCATAATCATCATCATCATTCTTCATCATCATGCATCATTCTTCATACATCATGCATCGTGCATAATCATCATCATCATTCTTCATCATCATGCATCATTCTTCATCATCATGCATCATTCATCATCATGATTCATGCATCATTCTTCATCATCATGCATCCTCATCATCATGCATCATCATGCATCCTCATCGTCATGCATCATCATAATCATCATCATCAGGCATAATCATCATTCATCATCATCATCATGCATCCTCATCATCATCATCATCACGCATCATCATCATCATGCACTCTGCATCATCATCATCATGTATCGTCAGCACGCATCACCATCATCATCAGGATCACCATCATCATCATCATGCATCATTCCTCATCATCAACATGCACCATTCCTCATCATTCATCATGCATCATCATCATCATGCATCATTCCTCGTCATCGTCATGCATCATTCCTCATCATTCATCATGCATCATCATCACCATCACCATCATCATGCATCATCATCAAGAATCATCATCATCATGCATCATCACCATCACCATCATCATGCATCATGCATCACCATCACCATGCATCATCATCTATCATCATGCATCATCATAATGCATCATCATCATGCATCATCATAATGCATCATCATCATGCATCATGCATAATCATCATTCATCATGCATCATCATCATCAAGTATCATCATCTCCATAATCATCATCATCATTCTTCATCATCATGCATCATTCTTCATCATCATGCATCATTCCTCATCATCATGCATCATTCTTCATCATCATGCATCCTCATTCATATTCATCATGCATCATTCCTCATCATTATCATGCTTCATTCATCATCATCATGCTTAAATCTTCATCATCATGCATCATTCATCATCATCATGCATCATTCTTCATCATCTTGCATCATTCATCATCATGATCATCATGCATCATCATCATCATTCATCTTCATCATGCATCATGCATCATTCTTCATCATCATGCATCCGCATCCTCATCATGCATCATCATCCATCATCACCATCACCATCACCATCATCATGCATCACCATCATCATCACCAAGAATCATCACCATCATGCATCATCACCATCATCATCTATCATCATGCATCACCATCATCATCAAGAATCATCATCATCATCATCGTCATGCATCATCACCATCATCATGCAACATGCATCGTGCATCGTGCATCGTGCATCATGCATCTCCATCATCGTCATGCATCATCACCATCATCATGCAACATGCATCGTGCATCGTGCATCGTGCATCATGCATCTCCATCATCATGCATCACCATCATCATGTATCATCATCACGCAACATTCCTCGTCATCATCATGCATCCTCATCATCATACATCACGCATCATGCATAATCATCATCATCATTCTTCATCAGCATGCATCATTCTTCATCATTATGCATCATTCATCATCATCATGCATCATTCATCATCATCATTCTTCATCATCATGCATCATTCTTCATCATCATGCATCATTCATCATCATCATTCTTTATCATCATGCATCATTCATCATCATCATTCTTCATCATCATGCATCATATTTCATACATCATACATTATGCATAATCATAATCATAATCATCATGCATCATTCATCATCGTGCATCATGCATCATCGTGCATCATGCATCCTCATTGTCATCATCATGCATCATACATCATGCATCCTGCATAATCATAATCATCATGCATCATTCATCATCGTGCATCATGCATCCTCATTGTCATCATCATGCATCATCATCATCATTTATCATCATCTCCATAATCATCATCATCATTCTTCATCATCATGCATCGTTCTTCTTCATCATGCATCATTCATCATCATCATGCATCATTCATCATCATCATGCATCATCATCATGCATCATTCATCATCATGCATCATGATCATCATTCATCTTCATCATGCATCATTCTTCATAATCATGCATCATGCATCCGCATCCTCATCATGTATCATTCTTCATCATCATCATCATCATGTATCATCATCATGCATAATTCCTCATTATCATCATGCATCATTCCTCATCATCATCATCATGCTTCATTCATCATCATCATGCTTCATTCTTCATCATCATGCATCATCCATCATTCCTCATTATCATGCATCATACATCATTCTTCATCATCATGCATCATCACCATCATGAACATGTATCATCATCATCATCATCATGTATGCATATCATCATCATGTATCATCATCATCATCTCGCATCATCATCATGTTCATCGCGCATCATCATCAGCATCATGCATCATGCATCATAATCATTATTATGCATCATGCATCAGCATCAGCATCATCATCATCATCACCATCACCATCACCATCATCATGCATCACCATCATCACGCATCATCAAGAACCATCATCATGCATCATCCATCATTATCATTCTTCATCATCATTCTTCATCATCATTCTTCATCATCATGCATCATTCTTCATACATCATGCATCGTGCATAATCATCACCATCATTCTTCATCATCATGCATCATTCATCATCATCATGCATCATTCTTCATCATCATGCATCCTCATCAACATCATCATGTCATCATGCATCCTCATCAACATCATCATGTCATCATCATGCATCATGCATAATCATCATCATCATGCATCATGCATAATCATCATCATCATGCATAATCATGTATCAACATGCATCATCATCATCGAGTATCATCATCATCTCCATAATCATTATCATCATTCTTCATCATCATGCATCATTCTTCATCATCATGCATCATTCATCATCATCATGCATCATTCTTCATCATCATGCATCCTCCTCAAGCATCATTCATCATCATGCATCATCATCATTATTCATCTTCATCATGCATCATTCTTCATCATCATGCATCCGCATCCTCATCATCATCATGCATCATGCCTCATCATCATCATGCTTCATTCATCATCATCATGCATCATTCGTCATAATGCATCATGCATCCTCATCATAATGCATCATTATCGTCATCATGCATCATTCATCATTCCTCATTATCGTGCATCATGCATCAACATCATTCTTCGTCATCATCATTAATCATCATGTATCATCATCATCATGTGTCATCATCATCATCATCGCACATCATCATCATCATCGCGCATAATCATCATGCATCAGCATCATGCATCATGCATCTTGCATCATCATCATCATTACCAGCATGCATTATGCATCATGCATCATGCATCATACATCACCATCATCATGCATCATCAAGAACCATCATCATGCATCATCCATCATTATCATCATCCAGCCTCATCATCATCATGCATAATCATCATGCATCATCGTCATGTATCATCATCACCATCATCATGCATCATTCCTCATCATCATCATGCATCATTTCTCATCATCATCATGCATCCTCATCATCATACATCATGCACCATGCATAATCATCATCATCATTCTTCATCATCATGCATCATTCTTCATACATCATGCATCGTGCATAATCATCATCATCATTCTTCATCATCATGCATCATTCTTCATCATCATGCATCATGCATCATCATGATTCATGCATCATTCTTCATCATGATTCATGCATCATTCTTCATCATCTACATCCTCATCATCATGCATCCTCATCGTCATGCATCATCATAATGCATCATCGTCATGCATCATGCATAATCATCATCATCATGCATAATCATCATTCATCATCATCATCATGCATCCTCATCATCATCATCATCATGCATCCTCATCACGCATCATCATCATGCACCTCTGCATCATCATCATGTATCGTCATCACCATCAACATCAGGATCACCATCATCATCATCATGCATCATTCCTCATCATCATCATGCATCATTCCTCATCATTCATCATGCATCATCATCATCATCATCATGCATCATTCCTCGTCATCGTCATGCATCATTCCTCATCATTCATCATGCATCATCATCACCATCACCATCATCATGCATCATCATCAAGAATCATCATCATCATGCATCATCACCATCACCATCATCATGCATCATGCACTACCATCACCATGCATCATCATCTATCAACATGCATCACCATCATCATGTATCATCATCATGCATCATTCCTCATCATCATCATGCATCATTCTTCATACATCATGCGTCGTGCATAATCATCATCATCATTCTTCATCATTCTTCATCATCATGCATCATTCTTCATCATCATGCATCATTCATCATCATGCATCATTCATCATCATGCGTCATTCTCATCATCATGCATCCTCATCATTATGCATCATCATGCATCCTCATCGTCATCATCATGCATCATCATAATGCATCATCGTCATGCATCATGCATAATCATCATCATCATGCATAATCATCATTCGTCATGCATCATCATCATCATGTATCATCATCTCCATAATCGTCATCATCATTCTTCATCATCATGCATCATTCCTCATCATCATGCATCATTCTTCATTGTCATGCATCCTCATCATCATGTTCATTCATCATCATTGTCATCATGATCATCATGCATCATCATCATCATTCATATTCATCATGCATCATTCCTCATCATCATCATGCTTCATTCATCATCATCATGCTTCAATCTTCATCATCATGCTTCAATCTTCATCATCATGCATCATTCATCATCATCATGCATCATTCTTCATCATCATGCATCATTCATCATCATGATCATCATGCATCATCATCATCATTCATTTTCATCATGCATCATTCTTCATCATCATGCATCCGCATCCTCATCATGCATCATCACCATCACCATCATCATGCATCACCATCATCATCCATCATCATCACCAAGAATCATCACCATCATGCATCATCATCATCATGCATAATCATCATCATTCTTTATCATCATGCATCATCACCATCATGTATCGTCGTCATCATCGCGCATCATCGTCATCATCGCGCATCATCGTCATCATCGCGCATCATCATCATGCATCAGCATCATGCATCGCTCATCATGCATCACCATCATCAGCATCATCAACATCATGCATCATAAAGAACCATCATCATGCATCATCCATCATTATCATCATCCAGCCTCATGCATCATCATGCATCATTCCTCATCATCATCATGCATCATTCCTCGTCATCATCATGCATCCTCATCATCATACATCATGCATCATGCATCACTATCATCATCATGCATCGTGCATCATCATTCATTATGCATCCTCATCATCATCATCATCATCATCATCATCATCATCATCACGCCTCATCATCATCATCATGCACCCTGCATCATCATCACCATCATCATGTATCGTCATCACGCATCACCATCATCATCATGCATCATTCCTCATCATCATCATCATGCATCATTCCTCATCATTTATCATGCATCGTCATCCATCATCACCATCATCATCATCATGGATCACCATCATCATCACCAAGAATCATCATCATCATGTATCATGCATGCATCATCATGCATCATCATCTATCATCATGCATCACCATCATCATCAAGAATCATCACCATCATCATGCATCATCATCTATCATCATGCATCACCATCATTATGTACCATCATCATGTATCACCATCATGCATCATTCCTCATCATCATCATGCATAATCATCATCATCATTCTTCATCATCATGCATCATGCATAATCATCATCATCATTCTTCATCATCATGCATCATTCTTCATCATCATGCATTATTCATCATACATCATGCATCGTGCATAATCATCACCATCATTCTTCATCATCATGCATCATGCATCCTCATCGACATCATCATGTCATCATCATGCATCATGCATCATGCATCCTCATCCTCATCGACATCATCATCTCATCATCGTGCATCATGCATAATTATCATCATCATGCATAATCATGTATCATCATGCATCATCATCATCATCATGTATCATCATCTCCATAATCATCATCATCATTCTTCATCATCATGCATCATTCTTCATCATAATGCATCATTCATCATCATCATGCATCATTCTTCATCATCATGCATCCTCATCATGCATCATTCATCATCATGCATCATGCATCATTATCATCATGCATCATCATCATTATTCATCTTCATAATGCATCATGCATCCGCATCCTCATCATCATCATTTATCATGCCTCATCATCATCATGCTTCATTCATCATCATCATGCATCATTCGTCATAATGCAACATGCATCCTCATCATAATGCATCATTATCGTCATCATGCATCTTTCATCATTCCTCATTATCGTGCATCAAGCATCATACATCGTTCTTCATCATCATGCATCATCATGTATCATCATCATCATCATCATCATGTATCATCATCATCATCGCGCATCATCATCATCATCGCGCATAATCATCATGCATCAGCATCATGCATCACTATCATCATCATGCATCGTGCATCATCATTCATTATGCATCCTCATCATCATCATCATCACGCATCATCATCATCATCATGCACCCTGCATCATCATCACCATCATCATGTATCGTCATCACGCATCACCATCATCATGCATCATTCCTCATCATGCATCATCATCCATCACCATCATCATGCATCACCATCATCATCACCAAGAATCATCATCAGCATGCATCATCACCATCATCATGCATCATGCATGCATCATCATGCATCATCATCTATCATCATGCATCACCATCAACATAAACCATCATCATGTATCACCATCATGCATCATTCCTCATCATCAGCATGCATCATGCATAATCATCATCATTCTTCATCATCATGCATCATGCATAATCATCATCATCATTCTTCATCATCATGCATCATTCATCATCATGCATCATTCATCATCATCATTCTTCATCATCATGCATCATTCTTCATAAATCATGCATGATCATCATCATCATCATTCTTCATCATCATTCTTCATCATCATGCATCATTCTTCATACATCATGCATCGTGCATAATCATCACCATCATTCTTCATCATCATGCATCATTCATCATCATCATGCATCATTCTTCATCATCATGCATCCTCATCAACATCATCACGTCATCATCATGCATCATGCATAATCATCATCATCATGCATAATCATGTATCATCATGCATCATCATCATCATGTATCATATTCTCCATAATGATCATCATCATTCTTCATCATCATGCATCATTCTTCATCATCATGCATCATTCATCATCATCATGCATCATTCTTCATCATCATGCATCCTCATCATGCATCATTCATCGCCATGCATCATTATCATCATGCATCATCATCATTATTCATCTTCATCATGCATCATTCTTCATCATCATGCATCATGCATCTGCATCCTCATCATCATCATGCATCATGCCTCATCATCATCATGCTTCATTCATCATCATCATGCATCATTCGTCATAATGCATCAAGCATCCTCAACATAATGCATCATTATCGTCATCATGCATCATTCATCATTCCTCATTATCATGCATCATACATCATTCTTCATCATCATCATTAATCATCAAGTATCATCATCATCATGTATCGTCATCATCATCGCACATCATCATCATCATCGCGCATAAGCATCATGCATCAGCATCATGCATCATTCCTCATCATTTATCATGCATCATCATCCATCATCACCATCATCATCATCATGGATCACCATCATCATCACCAAGAATCATCATCATCATGTATCATGCATGCATCATCATGCATCATCATCTATCATCATGCATCACCATCATCATCAAGAATCATCACCATCATCATGCATCATCATCTATCGTCATGCATCACCATCATTATGTACCATTATCATGTATCACCATCATGCATCATTCCTCATCATCATCATGCATAATCATCATCATCATTCTTCATCATCATGCATCATTCTTCATCATCATGCATTATTCATCATACATCATGCATCGTGCATAATCATCACCATCATTCTTCATCATCATGCATCATGCATCCTCATCGACATCATCATGTCATCATCATGCATCATGCATCCTCATCGACATCATCATCTCATCATCGTGCATCATGCATAATTATCATCATCATGCATAATCATGTATCATCATGCATCATCATCATCATCATGTATCATCATCTCCATAATCATCATCATCATTCTTCATCATCATGCATCATTCTTCATCATAATGCATCATTCATCATCATCATGCATCATTCTTCATCATCATGCATCCTCATCATGCATCATTCATCATCATGCATCATGCATCATTATCATCATGCATCATCATCATTATTCATCTTCATAATGCATCATGCATCCGCATCCTCATCATCATCATTTATCATGCCTCATCATCATCATGCTTCATTCATCATCATCATGCATCATTCGTCATAATGCAACATGCATCCTCATCATAATGCATCATTGTCGTCATCATGCATCTTTCATCATTCCTCATTATCGTGCATCAAGCATCATACATCATTCTTCATCATCATGCATCATCATGTATCATCATCATCATTATCATGTATCATCATCATCATCGCGCATCATCATCATCATCGCGCATAATCATCATGCATCAGCATCATGCATCACTATCATCATCATGCATCGTGCATCATCATTCATTATGCATCCTCATCATCATCATCATCACGCATCATCATCATCATCATGCACCCTGCATCATCATCACCATCATCATGTATCGTCATCACGCATCACCATCATCATGCATCATTCCTCATCATGCATCATCATCCATCACCATCATCATGCATCACCATCATCATCACAAAGAATCATCATCAGCATGCATCATCACCATCATCATGCATCATGCATGCATCATCATCATGCATCATCATCTATCATCATGCATCACCATCAACATAAACCATCATCATGTATCACCATCATGCATCATTCCTCATCATCAGCATGCATCATGCATAATCATCATCATTCTTCATCATCATGCATCATGCATAATCATCATCATCATTCTTCATCATCATGCATCATTCATCATCATGCATCATTCATCATCATCATTCTTCATCATCATGCATCATTCTTCATAAATCATGCATGATCATCATCATCATCATTCTTCATCATCATTCTTCATCATCATGCATCATTCTTCATACATCATGCATCGTGCATAATCATCACCATCATTCTTCATCATCATGCATCATTCATCATCATCATGCATCATTCTTCATCATCATGCATCCTCATCAACATCATCATGTCATCATCATGCATCATGCATAATCATCATCATCATGCATAATCATGTATCATCATGCATCATCATCATCATGTATCATATTCTCCATAATGATCATCATCATTCTTCATCATCATGCATCATTCTTCATCATCATGCATCATTCATCATCATCATGCATCATTCTTCATCATCATGCATCCTCATCATGCATCATTCATCGCCATGCATCATTATCATCATGCATCATCATCATTATTCATCTTCATCATGCATCATTCTTCATCATCATGCATCATGCATCCGCATCCTCATCCTCATCATCATCATGCATCATGCCTCATCATCATCATGCTTCATTCATCATCATCATGCATCATTCGTCATAATGCATCAAGCATCCTCAACATAATGCATCATTATCGTCATCATGCGTCATTCATCATTCTTCATTATCATGCATCATACATCATTCTTCATCATCATCATTAATCATCATGTATCATCATCATCATGTATCGTCATCATCATCGCACATCATCATCATCATCGCGCATAAGCATCATGCATCAGCATCATGCATCAACATCATGCATCATGCATCATGCATCATGCAACATGCATCATGCATCATGCATCATCATCATCATCATCATCATTACCAGCATGCATCATGCATCATGCATCACCATCATCATCATCACCATCATCATGCTTCATCAAGAACCATCATCATGCATCATCCATCATTATCATCATCCAGCCTCATCATCATCATGCATAATCATCATGCATCATCGTCATGTATCATCATCACCATCATCATGCATCATTCCTCATCATCATCATGCATCATTTCTCATCATCATCATGCGTCCTCATCATCATACATCATGCACCAAGCATAATCATCATCATCATTCTTCATCATCATGCATCATTCTTCATACATCATGCATAATCATCATCATCTTTCTTCATCATCATGCATCATTCTTCATCATCATGCATCATTCTTCATCATCATGCGTCATTCATCATCATGATTCATGCATCATTCTTCATCATCATGCATCCTCATCATCATGCATCATCATCGTCATGCATCATCATAATGCATCATCGTCATGCATCATGCATAATCATCATCATCAGGCATAATCATCATTCATCATCATCATCATGCATCCTCATCATCATCATCATCACGCATCATCATCATCATGCACCATGCATCATCATCATCATGTATCGTTAGCACGCATCACCATCATCATCAGGATCACCATCATCATCATCATGCATCATTCCTCATCATCATCATGCACCATTCCTCATCATTCATCATGCATCATCATCATCATCATGCATCATTCCTCGTCATCGTCATGCATCATTCCTCATCATTCATCATGCATCATCATCACCATCACCATCATCATGCATCATCATCAAGAATCATCATCATCATGCATCATCACCATCACCATCACCATCATCATGCATCATGCATCACCATCACCATGCATCATCATCTATCATCATGCACCACCATCCTCATCGTCATCATCATGCATCATCATAATGCATCATCGTCATGCATCATGAATAATCATCATTCATCATGCATCATCATCATCAAGTATCATCATCTCCATAATCATCATCATCATTCTTCATCATCATGCATCATTCTTCATCATCATGCATCATTCCTCATCATCATGCATCATTCTTCATCATCATGCATCCTCATCATCATGTTCATTCATCATCATTGTCATCATGATCATCATGCATCATCATCATCATTCATATTCATCATGCATCATTCCTCATCATTATCATGCTTCATTCATCATCATCATGCTTAAATCTTCATCATCATGCATCATTCATCATCATCATGCATCATTCATCATCATCATGCATCATTCATCATCATGATCATCATGCATCATCATCATCATTCATCTTCATCATGCATCATTCTTCATCATCATGCATCCGCATCCTCATCATGCATCATCATCCATCATCACCATCACCATCACCATCATCATGCATCACCATCATCATCACCAAGAATCATCACCATCATGCATCATTTACATCATCATGCATCATCATCTATCATCATGCATCACCATCATCATCAAGAATCATCATCATCATCATCATCGTCATGCATCATCACCATCATCATGCAACATGCATCGTGCATCATGCATCATGCATCTCCATCATCATGCATCACCATCATCATGTATCATCATCACACATCATTCCTCGTCATCATCATGCATCCTCATCATCATACATCATGCATCCTCATCATCATACATCATGCATCATGCATAATCATCATCATCATTCTTCATCAGCATGCATCATTCTTCATCATTATGCATCATTCATCATCATTATGCATCATTCATCATCATCATTCTTCATCATCATGCATCATTCTTCATCATCATGCATCATTCTTCATCATCATGCATCATTCATCATCATCATTCTTCATCATCATGCATCATTATTCATACATCATACATCATGCATAATCATAATCATCATCATCATGCATCATTCATCATCGTGCATCATGCATCCTCATCATCATCATTTATCATCATCTCCATAATCATCATCATCATTCTTCATCATCATGCATCATTCTTCTTCATCATGCATCATTCATCATCATCATGCATCATTCATCATCATCATGCATCCTCATCATCATGCATCATTCATCATCATGCATCATGATCATCATGCATCATGATCATCATTCATCTTCATCATGCATCATTCTTCATAATCATGCATCATGCATCCGCATCCTCATCATGCATCATTCTTCATCATCATCATCATGTATCATCATCATGCATAATTCCTCATTATCATCATGCATCATTCCTCATCATCATCATCATGCTTCATTCATCATCATCATGCTTCATTCTTCATCATCATGCATCATTCGTCATCATCATGCATCCTCATCATCATGCATCATGCATCATGCATCATTATCATCATCATGCATCATGCATCATTCCTCATTATCATGCATCATACATCATTCTTCATCATCATGCATCATCACCATCATGAACATGTATCATCATCATCATCATCATCATGTATCATCATCATCATCGCGCATCATCATCATCTTCATCGCGCATCATCATCTGCATCATGCATCATGCATCATCATCATTATTATGCATCATGCATCATGCATCAGCATCATCATCATCATCATCATCATCACCATCACCATCACCATCATCATGCATCACCATCATCATGCATCATCAAGAACCATCATCATGCATCATCCATCATTATCATCATCCAGCTTCATCATCATCATCATGCATAATCATCTTGCATCATCGTCATGTATCATCATCACCATCATCATGCATCATTCCTCATCATCATCATGCATCATTCCTTGTCATCATCATGCACCCTCATCATCATACCTCATGCGTCATGCATCACTATCACCATCATGCATCATGCATCATCATGCATCATCAGCATCATGTATCGTCATCACGCATCACCATCATCATCAGGATCACCATCATCATCATCATTCCTCATCATCATCATGCATCATTCGTCATCATTCATCATGCATCATCATCACCATCATCATGCATCACCATCGAGATTAATCATCATCATGCATCATCACCAACATCACGCATCATGCATCACCATCATCATGCATCATCATCTATCACCATGCATCACCATCATCATCTAGAATCATCATCATCATGCATCATCACCACCATCATCATGCATCATCATCTATCATCATGCATCACCATCATCATGTATCATCATCATGCATCATTCCTCATCATCATCATGCATCCTCATCATCATACATCATGCATCACGCATAATCATCATCATCATTCTTCATCATCATGCATCATTTATCATCATCATTCTTCATCTTTTTTTATAACACCAATTTATTAATAAGGTTCAAAGGGCGCTGAACCATGACGAAACATCAAGCCCTCAAGCGCCAGGTGATGGATAATACCCAAGACCTTAAGAACGCCGAACAGGCCGTAGGAGGTAAGCCTGTAGTGCCGGGGCCTCAGCACTCCACAAGAGGCTTCCTCGGTGCATACAAACAACACAAAAGGAGAAGCCTCTTCACGGATACAACCGGAGTCATAGGCCTTAAATAAACGGAGGACCAAAAGGAAACAAAACAATTCCTCAAAAGGACCAACATACATAACCTTAAGCAAAAATAGTCCCTGAGACATGATGAAGGTAAGCTTGTTTGTGAGGAACTCGGTCCGGCACATGAATACTATTGTCGCACCAAGAAGGGAGGCCCATATCATCACCAATCACTGAAATCCGAACTGCCCTAGGAAGGTCCGCAATCCTGAGAAACATCTTCGGCGCTAAGGAGGGTTGGAAAGACATGGAATTGCTGCATTGTTGAGCATAGGCAATGGACATGATCCTAGAATGATGCAAATCATGTTTAATCTCCTGCCACAGTTTGAGATGCTACCAATTACCAGAAAAGGCCCCGACTTCCAGCATAGCAAAATCCGGATGAGAGCACTGAACACAAGTCAGAGGTAATTTGTAGGGACAGCTGGAATACCTGAATGAGAAGCTCCCGGAATGGAAGATCACTCATCAATTCATGCAGGCCCTAAATTCAAAGTGGGATCACGTAACACTAGCTCTGCAAGCTCAAAGAGGAATTAAAGATGTCACACTAGAAGAACTGGTTGCCAACCTACAGAGCCAAGCTGGAATCGTGGAAAGGAAGATGGCAAGGAGACAGTCCGACAAATCTCAAGCCATTGCCCTGAAGGTTGAAAAGGCCCTCGATCTTGCACATTCAGATGAGTCATCGAAGGAGGATGATGAGATAGCACTACTGACTAGAGCTTTGAAAGTGGCGAACTTTGGCAAAGGAAAAAGAGATTTCAGAACAGGAGGAAGTCGCAGAAACTTCTCCAAAGGTGTTGTGTCAAATGGAAACGGAAAGAATCCAGGACAAAGAGAAGACAGAACCTGTTACCACTGCCAGAAGAAGGGGCATCTTTCAAAAGACTGTTATAGCAAAAAGAAAGGAGAGCCACCCGTCCAGAAAGGAGAAGCATCCGTCCCCAAACCAGCTCACGCTATGTTTGCCGCATGGGGAGACTCAGATGAAGAAAGTGACGATGGAAGGCATTCAAAGGAGGCATGCCTAATGGCTCATTCAAAGAAACCATATAGTGAGAGACGATCCCGAGGTTGCAGTCCAGGAGCCTAAAAAGGGCTATCTCCCGAAACATCCAGAATAATTTGCATCTCAGCACGGAGGTACAAGTATCAAGTTTCTTCTATTTATTTACACAGTTCAATTTGGTAATAAGTAAGTAATGCATGAATTAGGATAAATCGAGTCCCACAGTCTAATTTTCATATTTTAAAACAAAACTTAGAGTGCCGCCCTTTAATAGCATTGTTCGGGACGAACAACTAAAAGTGTGCAGATGTCTGATGGACCATAATTATACGAATCAAAAACACAGTAAAACCCACTAAATTAGACCTTTTGTCTAGTTAACTTTTGCTTGTTAGTTCTGATATATTTTTACAGGGTATTTTGGACTCTAGAGAGAATACATGCTAAGGAGGAGTTTTTAAGCGGAAAATGAAGTACGAGTCATTCCAGGTCACGACCATGCTACACTCAAAATCAGCCTTAACATCCTTCATGGAACCGACTTGGAATCACTCAAATATGCTATAACAGTCGGCAAATGGACAAGAACGCAAGGCAAAGGCACCAAGCCCGGTAAAGGCCAAACAAGGGCAATTTCATCCGATTCGGGATTTCGACCATGTTACAAGTAGAATTTGGCTTAGGTTCCTTCTTGAGATCATCTTAGAATGCCATTTTCATTCAGAATACACTCTCCAAAACTCAAGAAGCTCCGGTCAAATTCCGGTCAAACCGATGGCTTTTGGGAGGATAAGGATGAGGGTGACTCATCTCCTCCATCCTTATCCATAAGGGGCGGCTCCTCCTTCTCCCCCTTCTAGAAGAGGCGGCTAAATGAAGCCACCATAGGGATGTGACATGTGGTGGCTTCTCCTCCACAAGCTCCTCCCCATCTCCTCCACCCTTGGATGCCAAACCACATGCCACCATCTCCACCCTCCATTCCTCCTCCCTTTGGCTATAAAATGGAAGCTCCTCCTCATTTCATCATCCAAAAAACTTGTAATGTTTTAGAGAGATAGAGGGCTTAACCCTCTTCTATTCACTTTCAATAAATATTTTGTTCTTCATTGTGGAGCTACTTCTCTTGCGTGGATCTTGTCTAGGAGCTCCTCTCCTCCGCTTATTGTAAGGTATAAAATTACTTTCAGTATTATTTGTTTTACTGTAAAGTTATTTTATTATTCGGTACCCTTGTGCAAGGCATTAGTTTGCTTGTATTCCTTGACATGAATACAAGCAGCTAAAAGCTTGTACTAGGTCGCAGGGGTATACTTGTATTATAAATGTTTTAGATCTTACTCTTAGTACACCTTTGTATTCAAAACTTGTTCTATGTGCCATATATAGTCAGAATTTCCAAGGTTGAGTGGAAGCTGTAACAAGCAAAGCTCTTCCGTGGGGATTCGTGATCATACTCGGTAAGTGGAAGCTGTAACAAGCAAAACTTATCGAGGAGTTCGACTTATCTAAAACACCACTTGGTCAATCGTAACTGAGAGATCAGGTGGATGCACAAAAGGCTAAGATACTTCGAAAGGAGGAATTAGTCTGAAGTAGAACAAGTGTTTTAAACGATATTGCAAGTCTTGCGCTACGAAAGGGCCTCGATTCATCTTTGAATACTTAGCATGATCATGTCTTGCGCTAGAAATAGCCTCAATTCATCTTTGAACACTTGGTATGATCATTAGCGGTCGATGATAAACAATTATAATACAAGGCCCCTAAAACCGAATCATTTCCTTATAATCTATTATCAACTGTTGTAATTTACTTTCAGTTCTCAAAACACACTCAAACTCAAACCCAATCGCATTTAAATTCTGCATAAGCTTCATTAAAGAACAATTAATCCACACTGACTCCCTTGGGTTCGACCCCTACTTACCACTTACTACCCAGTAGTTAAGTCACGAGTAGCGGACTTATAAATTTATTTGTACATTTGCTCTGACGACAAGCTTCTGTCAAATTGGCGCCGTTGCCGGGGAGTTGTGCATCGGAATAGTTGTTCTGTTTTCTTTTTTCTTTTTTCTTGTTTTATCATGCAATTCGCTAAGTCCTACTACTACGGAATGGAACCTTGGAACACTGAGGAGTTTTCCCCACCACCCTTTGAACTTGAAGTCCGCGAGAAGATCAACAACATAAAACAATCCCGGGATGAAACATTGGACGAGTACTTGGCGTATTTTGACTCCATGTTGATAAGCTGCCCGCACCACGGATTCACCAACCACGATCTTCTTCAAAGATTTCTCAATGGGATGATACCACAAGAGTGGGAATGGCTAAACGATGCAGCGGGAGGCTCGGTGAACAACTTAGGCATAGATGATCTTTGGAACTTAATAGATTATTTGGCCGCGAGGCCAAGACAAAGACAAGATCAGGCCATGCAGAGTGAAGAACTAGACAACATAATGAACGAAATCAGGGCAAAAACTGAGTTATGGGCGGCAGAAAACGAGCTGGCAGCTAGCACCCAACAATTGGCCACAGACATGCAGCAAATGAATGCCTCGATACACCAATCCACGGCCAAGACATACCCGGACCTCAATGACGAATTGCCCATATCAGACCCATACCTCAGTGTGACTACCCCCGGAGGCCATACTGATGACGAGAACGAGGACCCATGGTTGCCTGAAGAAGAACTACATTCAGATTATCCCTGGGAGTTAGAAGAAGAACTGCCCAAATCAGGCCCGGTCCTTATCACCAATCCATCCGAGGAAATCACAGTCCTAACTGCCGAGCCAACAGAAGTCCCGAACATCACTACCGAAGCGGCCAAAGAAATCAAGCCAGGCCCGGTCCTTACGCTCGGAGCACCCGAGAAAGTCCCGGATATCATTGTCGAACTGTCCGAAAAAGCCCCGGTCCCACTCACCACGACTCAACAAGGAAAACCGCCTGAAAACTCACTCGTTCCAAGACAACCATCCATCACTTCCGCAATGAAGAGGATTGGCAGAGGCGCATGCTTAATGTCGCCTACATTTAATGGCACAAAACCAAATTTCCAAACTCACAAGGGTGCCAACTATTCCAACGTGAAGAGGCGGCAAAGACATGGGCCAAAAGAATGGAAACACGGAAGGAGTAACAAGCAAGCACGACTCATTGGACCAGCAGCTATGGTCGAAGAAACCTCACCCTCTCGGAGCAAAAGGGCTGCCAAGAAGAAGTTTGACCTCACCCACCCATGGGATCCGACCTTATGATCCATGATTGAGGTATTGTCGAGACAACGACGTTAAACAAGTGCACTGGTCGGGAGGTAACCCGACACTATCTTACTTTCTGTCATTTTATTTTCTATCTCTTAGTTTTTATCAATAAGTCTCTCTCACCCACTTGGTGCATAGAATGAATTGACTATTTAGGAATTGGTTTTTGGAGCACGATCGGATCAGCCAGGCAGCTTCCGTGAACTACCGGGCCTGCGCTGAGAGTTCAAGGCCCCAGCCGAACTCCCTCGATTATCCAGCCTCATGCCATTCGACACAATAAGGGAGTTCTGATCTTACCTTTCCTTAAGTCATTTCCTTTTCGTATAACATCTGCTTGCATGGCTTTTGAACTAAGTAGTGCTGAAAGGCACGACTTCGTTCAAAAGTGTGGGGTGAGAACCGCATGTGTACATAAATAAAAACTTTTTCTTTTTTAGTATATCTTTTTGAAAGTATGAACTTAAGAATGTGAAAAAGATAGACCGAAATTCATGCATTTACCTTGTGAAAATTCAACTGTCTAAAAACTTAAAACGTAACTTCTCATTTGTCTCTTTGTGCTGAGATAAACTAGGGATGTGGAGTTGATAGAAATGCCTTGGAGAGGCTTGGCAAGCAATCAAAGGATTGAATCAAACTATATGGTTTTCAAAGTCAGTGGAGGCTGCACTTCGGGTTTCAGTGAAGATTGAAGTCATCTCCGCCATGCAGTGTTTATGCAAAAAAGAAAAAAGGCGAGGACGAGAATCAGACCGTCCTCTCTCTAGTCAAAGTAGCCGGGAAAATAAATGAGCGACCCTCATTTTGACTCGCGCGAAACGGCAAAGATGAGAGGAGCGGGGAGGTATTTCCATAGGCTTGCGGGCGATGATTGGACCTCCCAAAAAGGCTTGAGAAAATGGACTAGCAAGTCACAAAGACGCAAAAAGCTTGAAGAAGCAAATCAAGAGGCCAAAGGCCCAAAATTGTGAAGGTTTTAACCGAACAAAAAGTGAAGTACACAAAGAATCAAATCAAAGGCCAAAGGCCGATTCACTACAAAAAGCAGTCCCTCGCCAAAAGAAAATCAAAGTACTCAAACCAGTGAAACCCGAACCGAATCACGTGCCAGAGAAAGCTACAAGGAAACCATATAGTGAGAGACGATCCCGAGGTTGCAGTCCAGGAGCCTAAAAAGGGCTATCTCCCGAAACATCCAGAATAATTTGCATCTCAGCACGGAGGTACAAGTATCAAGTTTCTTCTATTTATTTACACAGTTCAATTTGGTAATAAGTAAGTAATGCATGAATTAGGATGAATCGAGTCCCACGGTCTAATTTTCATATTTTAAAACCAAACTTAGAGTGCCGCCCTTTAATAGCATTGTTCGGGACGAACAACTAAAAGTGTGGGGTGATCTGATGGACCATAATTATACGAATCAAAAACACAGTAAAACCCACTAAATTAGACCTTTTGTCTAGTTAACTTTTGCTTGTTAGTTCTGATATATTTTTATAGGGTACTTTGGACTCTAGAGAGAATACATGCTAAGGAGGAGTTTTTAAGCGGAAAATGAAGTACGAGCCATTCCAGGTCATGACCATGCTACACTCAAAATCAGCCTTAACATCCTTCATGGAACTGACTTGGAATCACTCAAATATGCTAGAACAGTCGGCAAATGGACAAGAACGCAAGGCAAAGGCACCAAGCCCGGTAAAGGCCAAACAAGGGCAATTTCATCCGATTCGGGATTTCAACCATGTTACAAGTAGAATTTGGCTTAGGTTCCTTCTTGAGATCATCTTAGAATGCCATTTTCATTCAGAATACACTCTCCAAAACTCAAGAAGCTCCGGTCAAATTCCGGCCAAACCGATGGCTTTTGGGAGGATAAGGATGAGGATGACTCATCTCCTCCATCCTTATCCATAAGGGGCGGCTCCTCCTTCTCCCCCTTCTAGAAGAGGCGGCTAAATGAAGCCACCATAGGGATGTGACATGTGGTGGCTTCGCCTCCACAAGCTCCTCCCCATCTCCTCCACCCTTGGATGCCAAACCACATGCCACCATCTCCACCCTCCATTCCTCCTCCCTTTGGCTATAAAATGGAAGCTCCTCCTCATTTCATCATCCAAAAAACTTGTAATGTTTTAGAGAGATAGAGGGCTTAACCCTCTTCTCTTCACTTTCAATAAATATTTTGTTCTTCATTGTGGAGCTACTTTTCTTGCGTGGATCTTGTCTAGGAGCTCCTCTCCTCCGCTTATTGTAAGGTATAAAATTACTTTCAGTATTATTTGTTTTTACTGTAAAGTTATTTTATTATTCGGTACCCTTGTGCAAGGCATTAGTTTGCTTGTATTCCTTGACATGAATACAAGCAGCTAAAAGCTTGTACTCGGTCGCAGGGGTATACTTGTATTATAAATGTTTTAGATCGTACTCTTAGTACACCTTTGTATTCGAAACTTGTTCTATGTGCCATATATAGTCAGAATTTCCAAGGTTGAGTGGAAGCTGTAACAAGCAAAGCTCTTCTGTGGGGATTCGTGATCATACTCGGTAAGTGGAAGCTGTAACAAGAAAAACTTATCGAGGAGTTCGACTTATCTAAAACACCACTTGGTCAATCGTAACTGAGAGATCAGGTGGATGCACAAAAGGCTAAGATACTTCGAAAGGAGGAATTAGTCTGAAGTAGAACAAGTGTTTTAAACGATGTTGCAAGTCTTCCGCTACGAAAGGGCCTCGATTCATCTTTGAATACTTAGCATGATCATGTCTTGCGCTAGAAATAGCCTCAATTCATCTTTGAACACTTGGTATGATCATTAGCGGTCGATGATAAACAATTATAATACAAGGCCCCTAAAACCGAATCATTTCCTTATAATCTATTATCAACTGCGGTAATTTACTTTCAGTTCTCAAAACACACTCAAACTCAAACCCAATCGCATTTAAATTCTGCATAAGCTTCATTAAAGAACAATTAATCCACACTGACTCCCTTGGGTTCGACCCTACTTACCACTTGCTACCCAGTAGTTAAGTTGCGAGTAGCGGACTTATAAATTTATTTGTACATTTGCTCTGACGACAAGCATCTGTCAATGTCGCACATGCAAAAGAAGAGAGACAGATTAGTAAGCTAAGTGATGAGCTGAAACACATGACAATCGGAAACACTGAGCTAGTAGAATTCCAAGCAAAGGTTGAAGATCTGAATGTTGAGATAAACAATCTTAGACAAAAGAATGAAGAACTCCTCCAGACAGTGGAAAACCTGAGACTCGAGGACGCTACAAGGAAAGAAGAATGGGTCCGTGAGCTGGAAGCAAAAAGGGTGGAGGAAGAGAACACGGTCTATAAGAAAAATTTCATTAGACCGGGGCTCGGATACGAAGAAAAGGCAGAAAAGGAGAAAGCTGGAAAAGGAAAAGGGAAGATGACAGAACCAGGAGAATGCTCTCTCCAAAGAAGAAGGCCTCAGACCATCAGACAGACGGAGAGGGAAGAAAGTCCACATGGAGGATTCAATATCCATGATACGGACTCTGTTCCCTACAAGGCCAGAAAAGCCTATGAAATATGGCTAAAGATGAGCCAGAGCCGTAAGCCTTCAAGGATAGACTTCCACGCTAGAAAGATGAAGAGATCCACACCGCCTGGTAGAAGCAAGTATGTCGATCTTCCATGCCATAGAACATGCTGGACCTGTGGACAATCTGGACATTTCAGAACAGAATGCCCAAGACCGAGGGAGATTGATGAAAGGAATCGCAAATGGTTGGAAGCTCAAGATCGCTGCCCAGGACCACGCCATCTGAAGAAAGCTAGTCCATACAGGAAGAAGGGCAGAGTTGATTACTCTCGCCCCAACTATGATCCAGTGATCCGCGGCAGACCACGGAGCACACCCATGCGAAAGATTGACACAGCTGACCATGATGCTTACCATCAATCTTATTACGTTCCATTTGCTAAATCTATTCCTAAGCCCAGTAAGCCCAAGCTTGTCTGGGTGCGTAAAACCTGATCCTTTCCTTGTAAAAAGGAGTGAGGTCCCGTCCCTGGTACCTGAACAGTGGCTGTTCAAGACACATGACAGGAAATCCAGTGTGGTTCGACTCACTCCAAAAACATTCCGGAGAAAGCATAATCTTCGGAAACAAAAGCAAGGGAACAGTGATAGCAAAAGGAGAGGTAAGAATCTCAGATTCCATCCGAATCAGGGAGGTAAGCCTAGTTGAAGGGTTGAGATATAATCTGCTAAGCATATCTCAGTTATGTCAATACGGCAAAAATCATGTCATATTCAATTCTAATGATTGCCTAGTGAGGTGCAATGAGATAGGTGAGATAGTTCTAAGATGAATTCGCGTGGATGAAGTCTACATTGTTGATCCAGAATTCACTCCTAAGGAAGAACTGTGCCTTGCAAGTATTGCTGAAAACTCCATCTTATGGCACAAGAGGTTCGGGCACGCAAGTATGAGGCTACTGCACAAACTCCATCAAAAGGATTTGGTAGTCGGCTTACCTAAGGTGGAAAACGCCTTTGATCAGGTATGCAGTGCCTGTGCCACGGGAAAGCAAGCTCGGACTTCGTTTCCATCGAAGCAAACCGTAAGCACCTCTGCACCTCTGGACATGATCCACATGGATCTGTGAGGCCCTGTAAATGTTGTCAGCCGTGGAGGGAACAGGTATATTCTTGTCATAGTTGATGACTACTCCAGGTATACATGGACTATCTTTCTATCCATGAAAACTCAAACATATCGTGAATTTGAAGCATGGCTGAAGTTGATAGAAAACAAGTTAGCTCGCAAATTGACTTCCATCCGTACTGACAACGGAACCGAGTTTCGGAATATGTAGTTTCTTTCGTTGTGCAGGGACAAGGGCATTGATCACAACTTTTCCGCCCCACGGACGCCACAGCAGAACGGTGTAGTGGAACGAAAGAACAGAACTTTGGAGGACATGTCACGGACAATGCTAATTGCTAGTGGAGTTCCAAAAAGCTTCTGGGTAGAGGCAGTTTATGCTGCGAGTTACATTCTCAACAGAGCATGGCTCCGATCCATGATAGGGAAAACTCCGTACGAACTGCTACCTGGACGAAAGCCTAACATATCACATCTAAAGGTATTCGGTTGCAAATGCTTTGTCCACAACAACGGTAAGGAACATTTGGGAAAGTTTGATGCTCGGAGTGATGAAGGAGTGTTCGTTGGATACTCTAGTCATAGCAAGGCTTACAAAGTCCACACCTTGAGGCTAGAGCATGTTGAGGAAAGCGTGCACGTCAGATTCGATGAGACGGTGATGGCTGGTCACCTAATACAAGATTCCTCATCTACGGCCATGCTAGATGCTGGGGAGCTTCAGTTTGTCAACGAGTCAGATCCTGATTGGGAATCTCCACCAGCACCCACTGCTGACATGCCTCATGTGGATATCCAGCACGCAGATGAAGCACTACCTGACCATCAGGTAGAATATGATGAGACAGTTGATCTACCAAGTGGACTTGTCAATGGTAACCCTGCGGAGGAAGCTAACGAGAGCTTCCTGGTGAGGAAGAAGCAGCCGTTGATCCTATCCCTGCTAACCCTGAGGGGGAATTCAGAACCACACGTTATGGGCGAACGGTTCATCGGCCAGCTAGACTAGAGGACTACCAGTGCTACATCTCTCAAAAAAGGTAGACATTAATAGTTTATCTCAATTATGTGGTTTTGCCTTCTTTGTCTCTATTGCAGAACCCAAGACAGTGGTGGAAGCGCTTAAAGACCCAGATTGGGTCAACGCCATGCAAGAGCAGCTGCACCAGTTCGACAGAAATGAAGTGTGGCGTCTGGTTCCTAGACCCAAAGAAAAGAACATGATTGGAACAAAATGGGTCTTTAGAAACAAGCAGGATGATAAGGGAGTCGTCGTAAGGAACAAAGCCTGTCTAGTGGTAAAAGGATACAACCAGCAAGAAGGAATAGACTACGACGAGACCTTTGCCCCAGTTGTAAGACTTGAAGCAATTAGGCAACTCATAGCTTACTCAACCTATCATGGGTTCTCCTTGCAACTGATGGATGTAAAGACGGCATTTCTTAATAGAGTTTTAAAAGAAGAAGTGTATGTGAGCCAAACTCCGGGATTCGAGGACAAAGATCATCCCAATCATGAGTATGTCCTGGATAAGGCATTGTACGGGTTAAAGCAAGCTCCCCGCGCCTGGTATGAGAGGTTGTCCCTGTTCCTTCTGTCACATGGATACGTCAAAGGAGAAGTAGACAAAACTCTCTTCCTCCTGAAAGAAGGGACTGACACTCTAGTGGTTCAGGTATATGTTGATGATATTATCTTCGGTTCAACTAACCCTAACCTTGTTAAAAAGTTCACAGATCTAATGTTAAGCGAGTTCGAAATGAGTATGGTTGGAGAATTGAAGTATTTCTTGGGACTTCAAGTAGCACAAGATGAAGATGGAACTCGGATCCATCAGCAGAAATATGTGAGAGAAATCCTGAAGAAGTTCAGGATGGAATCAGCAAAAACATGTGCTACACCAATGTCTCTAAATGACTCGTTAGCAAAGGACGAGTCTTCCCTTCAAGTGGATCCGACTCTATATAGGGGAATGATAGGTTCTCTACTATATCTAACCGTCAGTAGACCTGACATCCTGTTTAGTTGTCTATGTGCCAGATTTCAGGCAGATCCCAGAGAGACACATATCAAAGCTGTGAAAAGGATCCTGAGATACCTGAAGAGAATGGATGATCTGTGCCTATTCTATCCAAAGGGAGGTGACTTACGTCTGACATCCTATACAGATGCTGATTATGCTGGCTGCAAGACGGATAGAAAGTCCACCTCAGGGATGGCACAATTCCTTGGACCATGCCTGATTTCATGGGGGTCCAAGAAGCAGTCTTCCATTGCTCTATCCACCGCAGAAGCTGAGTATATTGCAGCCACCGCATGTTGCGCACAACTATTGTGGATAAAACAACAGCTAAGTGATTATGGTGTTCATCTTAATTGTGTTTCGATTCTATGTGATAATACCAGTGCCATCAATAATTCTAAAAATCTGGTACAGTTTTCACGTACTAAACACATAGAAATTAGATATCACTTCTTGCGTGATTGTGTAGAAAAGGGCACTATAGCTATGGAATACTGCAGAACTGAGGAACAGATTGCAGACATCTTCACGAAAGCACTGCACAGGGAGCCCTATGAGAAGCTAAGAATTGAACTAGGTATGACATCCCTTACCTAGTCTGCACTTCATGATTAGATTTCTCCAATGACTGGCTAGATTAGGTTGCGTGCTGAAATACCATGATATGGAATTGCTGCGTGTGAAATTGATCATTGTGTGAAAGTTGCTCTATGAGGTCACCTTGCATGCACGTTAAATAAGATTACTATCTAGCAGAACCTCGAGCATGGCACATAATTCCTTGTAGCCCAAAAGAGACTTCCTATTTTGAACCCACAATATATGCCAAGGAAGTACTCTAAGACTAACCCTAGCCTATCATGTGTGGAGAATTAATGTTTAGCCCCTTGATTTTAAAAGATGATTTTCTTGATTGTCTCCACAATGCATGAAATTACTTTGATGTGACTTGGTGATTTTTCATTTGTGAATGAGTGGTGTTTTTATTGTACCCCTTGGGTAAACCGAAAGCACCACAACTCTTGTGAAAAACCATGAAATAAATCGGGGCTACTCTTGAACCAATTCAACTGGCTCAATCAGTGAATATGTGTGTACCGGATGAACTGCAGTAAAATCTGCTTGGTGTGATGAGTGGGTGCCAGCAACAAAGTAAGTTCAGAAAAGCATTTATTGTGATTTGACTGAACCGTAAAGAAGAAAGGAAAGGCTGCAGATTGGCATGTGACCCACGCCATTTCAGAATTGATAGCCTACAGTCCTTACAAAAATGGAAAACTGAACAGCCTTTGTAGCTTTACTAACAGGCAAACAGTCGCAGCAATAGAAAATTAAAAATGCCTTAATTGGACAGGTGGAAGCTTCCCATGGGACGAATTTAATTAAAAACTGCATGAGATGGTTTAATTAAAAGATAACTCTGGATTGGGAAGGCGGTTGAGTACGCATGCTGTTTTGGAATTTGAAAAATCAAATCAAGCGATTCGAGGACGCCGGTTCAGTTCCGTGATTTGAAAAGATTCTAGGGTTTCGGCAGTATAAAGAGGAGGCAACTGAACGAAACCCCACAATGAAACCAGCCCTCTTCACTCATAAAGTACCAAACATTGAATTCTTAGTCCTCTGCTCTCTGCAATCAGACTCTATGGCAGCCGCAAGCAACCTTTCCGAAGCCGAAGTCACTGCAATGATTGCCGCACTAAAGGCAAGCGGTGTGAATGTTGAAAACATTCTGGCTAAGAAATCTGAGACTAAAACCGCCTCCACATAATCAGTACAGTTCCTACCACTACCAGACGATGCAGATGAAGCAACCTCTCAGAAAAGGAAGGCAAATACTGCTGAAGGGTCAGGAAGCAAGCGAATGAAACCCTTATCTGGCAAAACCCCTGTCTGGAAGAGCGGATGAACTAGAAAGGCTCAAGTCTCAGTGGTGAAAAAGGAGCAGTCATTACCCGAGGCAGAAGAGAAGGAGTTCCTGAAGGGAAGATCCGTAATCCCGGAGGTAACAGTCGATAGAGTTTTCATGGCAGACCATCAACTGGTGGAGGTAAACAACCTCCTAATCTCTCAATGCTGGGACCACCTCTTCCGAGAGGAGGTTCTGGTGGACGAAAACAAGGTCAGGGAGTTCTACTCGAAATTCAAGCTGGAAGAGTTGCGTGGAATGCCACTGGCCACGTTTGTTATCGGAGGAGTGGAGCAGGTCTTCACCTGCAGAGAACTGGCCAACCTACTGAAAGTTTCAGCTAGTGGATATGATGAATATATAAAGGGTATCTGGCCCGAGTCCGTGGCAAAGGGTGAAGTAATCAGGAGAGTGGGGGAGGATCCCACAAATGTATCCCACCAAGGGAAAGCTGCTAGGTTGAGCCTGGTCAATCGGATCCTCCACAAGCTCATCTGCACATCGGTAACTCCACGTGCACAGAAGCATGAAGTTGTAAATTTCCAAGACTTTTTCTTGCTGGACAAGCTCAGAGGAAAAACACCAATCAACTTCCCAGTGCTGATCCTCAAGCATATGGAGCGGGCAGCCAGCAGTAAGACACACGGACTGCCATACCCTGGTATCGTCAAGAAAATTCTCGTGCACCTTGGGATCTATGAGCCAAACGAAGAAAGTGAGATGTCCCTTGTTCTGGGTAAGGAAATTATTGCAAGTTTCAATTGGGAGTTCGAAGCCGGGACTGGGTGGAAGAGTGATTCGTATACCCCTGCTCCAGCACCAGAAGTGGTAATCCATGAGGTGGATCCTCTGGATCAGCATCCACTGCATCCAGACGAGGGCTCACCGGATGTGATAAAGGTTTTAAAAGGTTTGTGTGAGAAAATGTGTTTTCTGCAAAGGTGGCTCGTATTGAGTCGTTGGTTGAGAAAGAAGCTACAGGGCCTGAGGTTGGATGGGTGAGCGAAGTGCGCTCTGATGTCACGTATTTATGTGATTCATCAAGTACTACTAAACCCACCAAATAAGACATTTGGTCATACGAACAAGTGCTTGTTAATGTCATTTTGTGTATACAGGCATTTTGGGGTCTAAAGAGGAAACACGCTTAAAAAGGGAGATTTGTGACCAAAAAGCACACCAAGCATTTCTGTCCGAGAAGTCGCAACCAGGGCCCGAGGAAAATCGACCATGGCCCGAGGAAATACAGCCAAGCCCGAGGACCTCAGCCAGGGACCGAGAAACTTCACCCGGGTACCGAGAGCCATACCCGGGCCCATCCGAGAATGTCAGGTCCCTGTCCCGGGCCCGTCCGAGAAACCAGGTCCCCGCCCAGGCATCGCCCAGGCCACGCCCGAGCTGTCTAGCACTGAATTCAAGTTGCCCAGGCAAACGAGATGATCTGACGAATCCACCTCGAGCAAAGTGATCAAAATGGCAAATAAGGTGGACAATGTCGGAAAACCAAGGAGAATGCTCAGGCAGATTGGCAGTTGGCCCAATTCCAAAGCAAAGGCCCCGCGCGCATAGGCACCAAAACCAAGTCGCTCGACCAAACCATGGAATCTGGC
The DNA here is from genome assembly GCA_033675215.1 of Rhodiola kirilowii. Taxonomy (NCBI): domain Eukaryota; kingdom Viridiplantae; phylum Streptophyta; class Magnoliopsida; order Saxifragales; family Crassulaceae; genus Rhodiola; species Rhodiola kirilowii. The sequence goes on from CM066193.1 coordinate 33,898,069, forward strand.
AATTCTGGCTTGGCCAAAGTGTTTGAAATGCCCAATAACTTGGACAATTTCACTTCTTAGACAAAACGCCCGAGTGGAACCAGCTCAAGCCCGCTCAAGGCCAAACTATGGCAATTCTGGCTGTTTTGGGATTTCGACCATGTTCCGGGCAGAATCTGGCTTAGCACCCTTCTTGAGATCATCTTAGAATGATTTTGTCGTTCCAAATCAGCTGTCCAAAAGCCAAGAAGCTCCGGCCAAATTCTGGCCGAACTCCGGTGACCTCCGACGAACCTCCGGCCTAGCTCTGACCAGTCACAACCAAGACTCCGACCAGTCATAACCTCACTCTGGTCAAATTCCGGTGAAATCCAACCAAGTCCCAAATATTCCGGTTACTTACTATTCACTTCGGTTTGGTTTTGGAATCCGATTGGGCTTCAACTAAAACCAAGTCGGTTGGTTTCTTCTCAAGTAGATGGCTCTTGGAAGTGGCTTGTGGTTGGAGGAGATGCAAGTGGGGAGGTTCTTATCCTCTTCCACAACCAGTGGCATATGGGAGAACCAATCAAAATGGCTTATCTTTGGGATATTTATCAAGCTAAACTTAGTCCCCAAGTTTCACTAGCCTATAAATAGAGGGCTTGCCTCATGTAATCCTTGTCCTTAAGTTTCGAATTCCAAAGTCCTTAGAGAGAAGGGAGCTTAACTCTCTTCTCTTCATTTTCAAAACAAACACTCTCTACATTTTACTTGTTCATGTTCTTCATTTTGTTCTTGATTTCCAAAGCTTTCTTCACTTGTTCTTGAGCTTCAAGCTCTTACTTTCCTTGTACTCGATTTGGAGCTCCTCTCCCTTTACTTTTCTTGCACAACGGCTACTTGTATTCCTTGACATGAATACAAGTAGCTAAAGCTTTCTTTTACTTCCTTGTCAAAATCGAAACTCTCTTTACTTTCTTGTCTTGTTCTTGATTTGGAGCTCCTCTCCTTTACTTTTTCTTGTTTTCCTTTACTTTTGTAAGTATGGTGCTTGTATTCCTTGCCATGAATACAAGTAGTTAAAGCATATTCGGTCAAAGGGTGTTCATACTTGTGTATGCATCTTGAGACTTGAACTTAATGCTACTTCGTGTGTCAACTAGTTCGGTGCCATTATTCGATTAAACAACAAGGCTAAGTGGATGCTTGAAATGGCAAAGCTTAGCCGAGTGGTTCAATCTTGAGTAGACAACAAGGCTAAGTGGATGCTTGAAATGGCAAAGCTTAGCCGAGTAGTTTACTCTTCCTTAAGTCGCTTGGTTGATCGAAAATGAGAGATCAAGTGGCTGCACTAGAACTAGAAGTCTATGTCTTGATTTTGGAGTAGATTGTGGTGTAAGTGCTTGAAATGGCCTTACTTTAGGGTTTATGTCTTGAAATGGAATAAACCCACACTTATGAACATAAAGTAAGTCTATGATGGAAGTGTCACAATGTGAGACCCTAGACTGAATATCTTTCGCCCTTACTTATACGCACTTTACTTTTCTGTCATTTAAATTCAGTTCTTACTTTCAGCACTTTACATTCAGTACTTTATTACTTTTACGCACTTAATTTTATGCACTTTACTTTCAGTATTTATTTTACGCAATTTACTTTCCGCACTTTACTTTCATTACAGACGTTTTCAACATCAATCCAACATAACATTTGGCACGTATTGCGCTTGAAATACAGCGTGCGACAAACCAAAAGTATGTTGTATGGTTGATATTGAACTCGACTGTTCCCGCAATTTACTTTTTGGTACTTACTTTCAGCACTTTACATTTCAGTCATTTACGTTTCAGTTATTTACTTTCTGTCATTTACTTTCTGTCATAAAAACAACCAAAAACCCAACTGTCTTTATTTTTCTTTACTTTCTTTTCAAAGAACAACTACTCCACACTGACTCTCTTGGGTTCAACCCCTACTTACCGCTCTACTATCCAATAGTGAGCCACTAAAGTAGTGGAACTATAAATGTAAATTTGCAGCGTATCAACGACGCGCTATCACGCTCCATAATGGAGGCTATTGAGTCACTGCCTACCCTATTGAAGGATATTGAAGAGTCGGCCAAAATTAACATGGTGCATGGGACTCAGATCCGGAAAGAAATAGGGGAGCTGAACCGACAGCTGAGGTTTGTGCGAACCGAACTGGTAGAGCAGCTAAGGTTGTTGGTAAAAGAATAGCCCGGGTCGGTCTCATGGTTGGCCCCCTCCTTGAAACCCCTACCACATTTGCCTATGTATTTTATGAATTTCTTTCGTTGCTATGTTCTAATTCTACTTGATGGTAGTTGAATTTAATGCTTGCATTGTGTGCTCCCTTAGGGACTCGTTTGCACTTTAATTAATGAATTTGCAATTTCTTCCATTACCTGGTATATTATCTTGCAATCTTTTTAATGATGCCAATAGGGGGAAGATAACATGAGTGCACTACTTGAGGGGGAAGTCACTACTGAAATTCAAATCTAATGCCTATTTAAGGGGAACTGGTGTGAGTTCATAGAGGTGTCTGTCTAACAGAACCTGACTAAAAATTCTATCTGCTGGATTAATGATGATTTGAATTACTTGTGATGGATTTCTATTTTATTTGAAGAAGTGTTTGTCATCATCAAAAAGGGGGAATTTGTTGGAACCCATAGGTTTTGATGATCACAAACACTTAGTTAACATTCCCACTAAGTGTGCAGAAATCCATCTAACAGATCGATGATAGATCAGAGATCGAGTTGCCATAAGACGGTTGAATCCACAAGATCCTACAGATCGGTTGTGGCAAGCTCTACTTAATGGAGAAGCAGATAAAAGGAAGATTCTAGAAGGAATCCTGTCTATTCAAATAAAGGCTATTGGGTTCATAAAGCTCAGATGGGCCAGACTGCTGGGCCCAGATGACAAGACACGGATAACCCTAGACACGGACAACCCTACTTAAAGTCCTAGGGTTTGACAAGTGTCGGGTGGCGATTCCAGAAAGAAGAACGGCGGCGTGTTCTGGAGAGATGAACAAAGCTACTGCCTTGTGGAGAATAGTCTACTGCAATTGCACACACACGTAGGTTTGAGATTGAAACAAATACTTGTCGGATTGAGTAGAGGTCATCAAATAGAGTCTAGTGAAAAGACCTAGTTTGTAAACCCTACAAGAATATCGGAATAAAAAGTAGTTGGCTTCACAAATCCTTTCAGAGAAATCTGAAAGGTAGTGGTTTTCACCTTATCATTGTTAGGATAAGGTTTCCACTCTACATCTGTGTGCATTACTGTCCAGTAGTTTACACTTCTGCATTCTGTTTGCTTGTTTCCGCTGCTATCTGAGTATCAGGCGGAATACTCTCCAGTAATCTCCGTATGATATAAGGTGCTAACTCTAATCGATCCAACAGTGTAGATAACTAAATTCAAAGGCAAACACAAAATTAATTGAGCGACGCTTTACTTTACCGGTTTATGAGTTCGTCGTCGACAATAATCTCGATTTGTAAGTTCGTCGCCGGCTTTTATCTATTGCTAAGTTCATCGAAGGTGCTCCAATTTTAATTTTAGGTCAGAAACTGGGTTGTTAGCTAAGAGAAGGGAATATGGCAGATTTAATTAATATCAAAAGCGCAAATCATGGAATTATCCGATTAATGATATATACATCGGGTCCATAATACCCTTATGATGACAAAATTGATATTTTAATTAAGATAAATAGTAAATATTCTAATTAATAACAAGCGTTTGATTTTTTATATCTACGATTGTCATAGGTTCTCAGTTTGTAACTTAAATAGTGGTTCTCACCCGAACCTGACCCACAATATATAATATATATATAGGGGCGCGCTCAAATGAAAACCACTCTTAGGCTAAGAACATGAGAACCACTCTAAGCCACTCATTTTGTTGAAATGAGTAGTCCATAATGCGCCACCTCAAAAGCACGGGCCTATTTGGACATGTGAGTTGCATGTGCTTGGGAAAATGGCTTATGTGGCGCCATTTGATTGGTTGGAGGGTTCTCATTTGAGCGCATCTCTCTCTCTATATATATAGAGGAGCGCTCAAATGTTACACCCCCAACCAATCAGAACGCGCCACCTCTCCCACTCACACAACTCCTCCACTCACATGCCCAAATGGGCCCCGTGCTTTGTAAGATGGCTTCTCCTGGATGCTTGGATGAATCTCATCCTATGGATGATATTGAAGTAACACATAACACTCTAAGGAGGCATAACATTTGAGCACGCCCCTATACATATATATATCTATATAGGGGCACGCTCAAATGAGGTCCACTCTTAAAGTGAGGTCGTGAGGTCTAATGTGCACCTTTAAATCAAATGATCTAAAGGTGTAGATTTGTTCAAAAAGTGATTATTTTGTCAGTTTGCACTTTTGTCTTTTAGGTAAAAGACAAAAGTGCAAATAGTAAAAGTATAAACTGTAAAAAGACAAACAATTTTCACTTTTTGGATGAATGAGGATTGTTGGATCATTTGATCTAATGTTGAGATGAGACCTTAGGACCTTCGCCTAAGAAGGGACCTCATTTGAGCGCTCCTATATATATGGGGCGTTCGGTTGAGGCAGGGTTGTAAAAATGAGGCACGTGAGGCACGTTGTGAGCCACTCATTTAGATGATATGGTAGGGAATAGTGCAGGAATAGTTGTTTGCTTTTTGCTTTTTGATGGATTTTTTGTAGTGGGACACGTGGCGCGCTTACAAAGCACGGGGGCTTTGAGTGGGACACGTGGTTGGCTCAAATCGTGCCTCACTGCCTCACTTTAAGAAGGAGTGCCTCATTTGAATGCTCATATATATATAGGGGAGCACTCGGTTGAGGTAGGGTTGGTAGAATGAGGCAGTGAGGCACGATTCGAGCCACTCATCTCAGCCGTCAAACGCATGTGGCATTGCCACGTGTCCCACTTACTCACACTACAAATTAGTGTGAAAGTGAGTGGGACACGTGGCGCGCTCATGAAGCACGGGAGTTGATGTGTGGCTCAGATCGTGCCTCACTTGCCTCATTCTAATGAGAAACCAAAATTAGAATGAGGCAGTGAGGCACACATCTAAACCCCCCGTACTTTGTGGGCGCGCCACGTGTCCACTACCAAAATCCATCAAAATCAAAAAGCAAAAAACTATTCCTACAATGTTCTCTGCCACATCATCAAAATGAGTGGCTCACAACGTGCCTCACTGCCTCATTCTACCAACCATGCCTCAATGGAGTGCTCCCCTATATATATAGGGCCCATTGGACATGTGAGTGGAGGAGTTGGGTGAGTGGGACACGTGACACGTTCCTTATTGGTTGGATGAAATTCATCCAACCAATCAAATTCAAGATAACACATATCACTCTAAGAGCTTATAACATTTGAGCGCTCCTATATATATAAGCGCTCAAATGTTACCCCCTCCTTAGAGTGTTATGTGTTACTCTCATCTCATCCGTTGGACAGTAATTCCGACGTGAACAGTAATTCCAACGTGAACAGTAATTCCGGCGTGAACAGTAATTCCGACATGAACAGTAATTCCGGTGTGAAACAGTAATTCCGGGATGAACAGTATTTTGGTCGTGAACAGTAACTTCGGGAAAAATTCTAGAAGCATCTCACAATTGGCTCATGCCAATCTATTTTTGGCTACTTCCACTCAAACTTGAAGCCCAAGCCAATTCAAAGACCTAGAACCTTCCCCAAATCTCTATATAAGCAACACCTTGGCCCTTGTAAATGACATGCTAAAATCTCTCTAAAATCCCTTAGGGGAACCTCTTGTAATTTGGAATTGGAAAGTTCAACATCTCTCTACTCCTTCTTTACTTTTATGCAATTTACTTTCTTGTAATCTACATTCTTGCACTTACTTTACTGTTCTTACTTTCATGTACATGCATTCCATCCATTGCCCTCATATCCTTCCCATGGATATAAGTGGCTAAATCTCACTATTTGGTTTGGGGGTAATAAAATTGTGGCACGATTTTGAGACCCCATTCTTAATGCTTCTTTGTGTTCTTGTGGTGTAAGAGCTTGGAATGGCCTTACTTTGGGTGATCTCTTGGAATGGAGTGAACCACACTCATGACACAAAGAATGATCATTAGAGGTCGAGGATAAACAAGCCACAATAATGTTGTAGCACAACTTGAGACTTTTTCCTTAATGCTTCTTTGTGTTCACTAGTTCTTGTGCCATTATTAGTTGAACAACGAGGCTATGTGGATGCTTGAAATGGCAAGACTAGCCGAGTAGTTTAATCCAGATTAGACAACGAAATCAAGTGGATGCTTGAAATGGCAAAGCTTGGTCGATAAGTCTAATCCTTCTATTAACTGTTTGGTCGATAATAAATCATGACACCAAATGGTTGCACTTAGGCTAATACGTCTTGAAATGGAGTATCAGTCTAGCTAGAACTAGAGTTCTATGTCTCGAAGAGGACTAGACGGTGTGGCAAGTCGAGTGCTTGAAATGGCCTTGATACATCTTGAAAACGTAGTATGATCATTAGAGGTCAATGATGAGTTGAGCCACAATAAAAGGCCCCTAGACCGAATACCATTCTATTGATCACCATCCATTGTCTTTACTTTTGCATTTACTTTTTGTACTCACCTTCAATTGTTCCCAAAACCCCCAACTTGCATTCACTTTTCTTTACTTGCATTGCAAGAGAACAAATAGTAGCCATTACAACTCCCTTGGGTTCGACCCCTACTTGCCGCTTTACTAGTTTACTAGTAAGTTAATAGTAGTGGACTTATAAATTTATCTTTGATTTGCACGATCACGACTAGTGCTCATCAAATTTTGGCGCCGTTGCCGGGGAGTTGTGCGTTGGTGAAGTTGTTCTTTTTGTTTGTTTTCTTTTTTTTTGTTCTTGTGTTGATTACCTTGGTTCACCATGGCCTCTTACTACAATAGAGAGCCTTGGTGCGATGAGGAGTTTTCCCCACCATCCTTCCAACAAGAAATCCGCGAATAGATCAACTACATTGTGCAATCCCGGGATGAAACATTGGATGAGTACCTTCGGTACTTTGATTCCCTTGTGACAAGCTGCCCGCACCACGGATTCACTGACTACGATCTTATTCAAAGATTTCTCGGTGGAATGATGTCACATGAGTGGGATGGGCTCAATGAGGCGGCAGGAGGCTCGATCTATAAGTTGATCATGAGTGCTCTTTGGGGCTTGATATATGATTTTGCCGAGGACTCAAGGCTAAGGCAAGAACAACACAAGTCGCTTGAGGACATAATGAAAGAGTTGGCAGCTAGCAACCAACGGATGGATGACATGATGCAAAACCGGTCCTTGGAGGATTTAATGGAAGAGTTGGCCGCGAGTTATGCGCAAATAGATGCAAGAATTCTGCAGAATCAAGCCGAGATGTCAAAGGCAATATCCGACTTAGCCGTGTCCGAACCGAGGAGAGACCCGGGGAAGCAACTTATGAATGATTTGGAAGAGCCAAATGAAGGAACGTCCTTTGAAGACCAGGCCGGGCTCTCGGACAGACTTGATCCAGCAGGGACGGGCGGACTCGATTTTGCATCCACAGACGGACCCGACCTGCCAGATTCTTAGACGGACGCGCCCCAGGCGCTAAGGACAGCAGTAAGACCGACTGCAGTTCCCTCATCTGGATCAGTCCTTCAAGCAGGTCCGGTCCCCATGGACAGTCCTTCTTTTGCGCCTAAGGCGCCCGGACTAGCACCCGAGCCCGAGACCATTCCCTTCCTCATTTCCGGGCTGTCCGAAGAGGACCCAGTCCTTATTAATGAGCCATCCGAGGCATGCCTTGTCCTCCTAGCCGAAGAGTCCCAACTTGACCCTTCCTCGTCTATGGAAATCACAACCACCAAAACCCATGTGATCAAGGATGAGGTTCAAGGCGAGTTAAAGGTGAAATCAAACATGGGTGCATGCTTGATGTCACTTGTGAGTGATGGCAAGATTATGATCTTAGAAAAATGCAAGGATGCCATCCGCTCATACGTAAAGAAGCGACCAAGGCATGGAATGTTTGCATGGAAACCGGGATGGAGAGACAAGAGAGCACGGCTTGATAAAACAGTGGCTAGGCTAAGGAGATCTCCTCCTCCTCAAAAAGATGTAAAGACAAGGCCACCAGACCGGTTGAAGACAAAACCGAGCCCACTGCCATATGTGAACCTTGGAAAGATCAAGAGAGCAGTTGGGAAGAAGTTTGACCTCACCCACCCATGGGATCCCAACATATGATCCCTAGAGGTACTGTCGAGCCAACGACGTTAAACAAAGGCACTCACCGGGAGGTAGCCTAGCATTTCTCATTTTATAGTATTTTTTGCATTTTAACCCTCACCCTCTTTTATGTTTGGAAAGAAATAAGGATGTTTTTGTAGGTCGGGTCCGAGTGATACGCACTTTGCTTTTAGTCCTACGCATTTTATGCCAACCGGGCTTGACCCAAGGACACCTTTCCGAGACCTTAGGCCCGAGGAACCCAGCGACGGTCCTAGACCGGGACGCACCCAAAGCCAAGGCTCGCCCGAGGGAGAGACCGAGCCCGACCGGAGCTTCCCATGCACTTAAAATGCTAGTCCACGCCTTGCCACTTCGTGGCATACGAGGGGAGTTCCGTTTCACTCTAGTACCTTGTTCTTTCCATTGATTGCGTGCATATTGTCTTGATTGAGTTGTGCCGTGAGGCCACGGCTCATTTCAAAAGTGTGGGGTGGGGTATTTAGTAGTTTGTTGTGTCATCACGTTTACTTTTATTGCCATGCATGAGTCAGCACGTTTCCCTTTGAAAATTTTAATTTTTTTGAATAAAATGAGTAGATTTGTGAATAAAATGCGTAGGATTGGTGAGTTGGAGCTTAAATGATGCGAAATAGATGGATCCTAGTACATGCATGACTCTTATGAAATTATAATTGAGCGACTCACATGTGATCTAACTTCTTATGTGACCTCATGAGTTGGGATAAATAGAGGATGTGGAGTTGATAGAAATGTCCTAGTGAGGCTTGACAAAGCACTCAAGGATCGGGGATTCGAGTTACATGGTTATATAGACTTGTGGAGGCTGCACTTTGAGACTCGTGGTTGTAGTTGATTCCACCATTGCAGCGTTTTGCAAGTGGTGGGACGGGAATCAAACCGTCCTATCTCTAGTCTTAGTAGTCGGGAAAATAGATGAGTGACCCTCATCTTGACTCGCACGAAATGACAAGGATGAGAAAGAGCGGGGAGGTATTTCCATATGCTTGAGGGCGATGATTGAACCTCCCAAGAAGGAATGGACAAGAAAATCACAAAAGGAGCAAAGCTCAAAAGAAAGAAAAATCATTTCATGTGAGAGCCCACCCGAAACAAAAAGTGAAGGATTATCAAAGTTATACCAAGGCCGTAGGCCAAGTTCACTACAAGAATGTCCAAGAAAAGTATCAAAAGGACCCAACCCTTGAGCTTGAATTCATCACGTGCTAGAAGAAGCAACAAGTATAACCATGTAACAAGATCCGAATCCAAGAGTGTAGATCATGGGCCTAAAAAGGACTACCTCCCACTCATCCGAATTGGTTTGCATCTTGACTCAAGGGTACATGTATCCAGTTAAATCTCATGTTTTAGCAAAATGCTTGAGTAATGATCGAGAATGCATGGAAAGGGGAAGTCTAGACTAGCATATTATCTAGCGGCCGAGAAGAGGGCTTGTGATGTTTATATGTGTTTTTCCTCTTGTGACTTAAGGCCTGGTTCGGGATGAACAAGTTCAAGTGTGGGGTGATTTGATGAGACGTATTTATACGACTCATTAAGTCATTAAATCCCACCATTTACGACATTTGATCATAAGAACATATGCTTGTTAATGTCGTTTTGCATTTCAGGGCCTTTTGGAGTCTAAAGAAGAATCGAGCTTAAAAGACGGCATTTTCATGTCAGAAGCATCGCAGTTGAAGAACAAAGCCAGAGGAGAGTCGTGAACAGTAATTCCGACATGAACAGTAATCCTGACATGAACAGTAATTCCGGCGTGAAATAGTAATTCCGGGATGAACAATAATTTGGTCGTGAACAGTAACTTCGGGAAAAATTCTAGAAGCATCTCACAATTGGCTCATGCCAATCTATTTTTGGCTACTTCCACTCAAACTTGAAGCCCAAGCCAATTCAAAGACCTAGAACCTTCCCCAAATCTCTATATAAGCAACACCTTGGCCCTTGTAAATGACATGCTAAAATCTCTCTAAAATCCCTTAGGGGAACCTCTTGTAATTTGGAATTGGAAAGTTCAACATCTCTCTACTCCTTTACTTTTATGCAATTTACTTTCTTGTAATCTACATTCTTGCACTTACTTTACTGTTCTTACTTTCATGTACATGCATTCCATCCATTGCCCTCATATCCTTCCCATGGATATAAGTGGCTAAATCTCACTATTCGGTTTGGGGGTAAAAAAATTGTGGCACGGTTTTGAGACCCCATTCTTAATGATTCTTTGTGTTCTTGTGGTGTAAGAGCTTGGAATGGCCTTACTCTGGGTGATCTCTTGGAATGGAGTGAACCACACTCATGACACAAAGAATGATCATTAGAGGTCGAGGATAAACAAGCCACAATAATGTTGTAGCACAACTTGAGACTTTTTCCTTAATGCTTCTTTGTGTTCACTAGTTCTTGTGCCATTATTGGTTGAACAACAAGGCTATGTGGATGCTTGAAATGGCAAGACTAGCCGAGTAGTTTAATCCAGATTAGACAACGAAATCAAGTGGATGCTTGAAATGGCAAAGCTTGGTCGAGAAGTCTAATCCTTCTATTAACTGTTTGGTCGATAATAAATCATGACACCAAATGGTTGCACTTAGGCTAATACGTCTTGAAATGGAGTATTAGTCTAGCTAGAACTAGAGTTCTATGTCTCGAAGAGGACTAGACGGTGTGGCAAGTCGAGTGCTTGAAATGGCCTTGATACATCTTGAACACGTAGTATGATCATTAGAGGTCAATGATGAGTTGAGCCACAATAAAAGGCCCCTAGACCGAATACCATTCTATTGATCACCATCCATTGTCTTTACTTTTGCATTTACTTTTTGTACTCACCTTCAATTGTTCCCAAAACCCCCAACTTGCATTCACTTTTCTTTACTTGCATTGCAAGAGAACAAATAGTAGCCATTACAACTCCCTTGGGTTCGACCCCTACTTGCCGCTTTACTAGTTTACTAGTAAGTTAATAGTAGTGGACTTATAAATTTATCTTTGATTTGCACGATCACGACTAGTGCTCATCAAGTTTTCAATTAAGTCAAACTGTCTATCTTTTTTACAGTCATGTTTTCATGTGTGTAGTTGTGTATCATATGGATTATGAAACACTTGATAATGAGCTGGTAATCATTTTGGTGACTTGTGATGTTTACTAGTGTTTCATGTTTCATATTGCTTTACACTTGTTTCGTATTCACACCTTTCTTATCATTTTTTGTATACAATAGATTTTTAGTAATTATTTTGGATTCTTAAATGCAGGCAAAGTGTTGGCAATTAAAATGGATGGAAAAGATCTGATGAAGGAGTGCCCAGAGATGTTCTTTTTAATGGGGATTACTACATCTCTTAGTATTAGAAAACATAGAAATTCAAAATATTTGAATTACATTTTTTGTATACGTTTTTGAATATTTTATTGTATTTGTTGAAAACAATTCATTTTGTGAAATGAAAACAGAAATTTCATTATTTAATTTTGTTTAATTTTAAATATAAAATCAATCAAAATGAATATAATATGCAAAATATAAAATTTATATTTTTATCGCAGGGTTATCGTAAAAGTTGTACCATAACTATACGATAACTCTACGATAACAATATTATATTATCGTATGGTTATCGTAAAGATATCGCAAATTATTTACGATAACGATACGCGAAGTTTGCGACAACGCGACGTATTGTTATCGTACGGTACACGCACGCCGTTACCTTTCCTTTATCGTATTTTATTTACGTCGATCAAAATTGTGATAACGTGTGTCGTTATCGTTAAGTTAACGTTTATCTCTAAATTACGATAACCATACGTTACTTTCTTGTTATCGCTAACTTGGTCCGAAATTTGCAGTGCATTGTGTTCAATGTTCATGGCTTCCTCTCCCAATCGCGACCCGTTGGGTCCGCTCGAAACTCAATTCACTCACGCCACTTCTCTCCTACTCACATGGCTTCTCCACTCAACAGTTGAGCCATCTCCGGCTCAAAGGGAGGCGTCTCCAGCAGCTGTCACAGAGGAGGCGTCTCTGGCTCAAAGGGAGGCGGCTGCCGCGGCGGAGGTGGAGGTAGGAGGGACGGAAGAGAAGGTGGAGAGTAGCGGTGGTTGGATCCTTCCTGGAGAGCTAGCGATTGGAACTGATGATTTCTGAGGTAAATTGTGTAATTTTTGACTGTTAATGTTGTGATTTGTGAGTTGCAGTGTTCGAATTTAATCATTGGATTGAAGTGTTTGAGAATTTTGTCAGATGGAAGTGTCTGGCGAGAATGAATGGTGGGGGGAAATGCAAGAGTTTGGGAAGGTTGGAGAGCATGAATGATCAGCAGTCTGGGCATATGGCGTATGAGCGAGGGCTCTACTCGTATGTTCCAATCAGTCTTCTGCATATTTATTTTGTCACTATTTTTACATCTGCTACTTGATTGATGTGCTTCAATTAGTTTACTTTTCGTAGTTATTGAATACAATTTTTAGTGCTCACTGATAATTTGCGTCCCTCCAGATATTGATGTCAATAGAAATAGAGAAAAGGGTAGGGAACCTATTGAACACTGCAGGACAATCTGAATGGCATGGTTTGATGCTTCTACCTTTGCATCTTCTTGAAAAACAGGAAAAGTCTCCTCGAGTGGAATGAATGCTAATAACTCTTTGTCCGCTTTACTCTTCAAGTGTGTGGCCTCAAGATGATGTTTATATTGTTAAACTGCAAGGAGCAAAGTGATAATGCTAGAGATGATGAATGTTCAACAAAAATGTATTTGTAATCTTTCTATAGCTATCTTATTTAAAATTATTCACTTTAGAAATTTTGAACCAGTAATAACCTTAGATCATCAGTCACCATGATTTTTTGAGTCATGAGAAAAGGTCATGGGAGATGATAGGAAAAAAACATGGATCCCCATCATGACTTAATCAATCATAGAAAGGGTCATGAGATGATTAACTTGAAAAAAGATCGTCTCATGACCAAAAATTAGATTTGGTCATGAGCCGTCAACAAATAGCAACGCGACACGTGTCCTGCGTAAGAACTTTCTAGTGGCATAGAATTTATCTGATAAATTACAAACTTAAAAATATGCAAATAATAATCAATATTTTTTTGATATATTAAGGACCTTAAAGGTCAACAGGCATTAGCCAAATTACAGGAAGCTCTCTGACTTTCCAGACCAACCTAGAGTTCCTAAAAAAACTAAGCTTCTACTCTTAAAAACTAAGGATCACCTGCACTTACTAACACAATTTTCTAATTCTTCCCTCCTTTCCAATGCTCTTTCCGACTTCACAGTCTGTGTCCTACTCTCCCTTGTCCCCACTTCTCGTTGTCTCCATCTCCACCCCTTTCTACTCATTCATTCTAACTTCCTCGATATTAATAATTTTTTTATAATAATGAAACGAGATACATTTTGATATATTTTTAATTGGTCATGAGTGGGGTGCACTTGATCAAAATAGTCGTCACTGCTACAGACAGGGGACTATGCATCGGTTCCGTGTTCGATGTTTCACATCAGTTTGAACATTACGCACCGGTTAGTCCAAAACCAATGCTTAATCTCGACCTTAGGCATCGGTTTTGGACCAACCGATGCGTAATGTCGAGCTTAAGCATCGGGTGGTTCAAACCCGATGCGTAATGGTGAGGCTTATGCATCGGTTTTCGGTGAACCGATGCATAAAGTCGAATACAAAATTACCCTAATTTCATTTTTACATCTGCAATTTTCATCCTCCGATGCGAAATCAATTTTACTGGATATTCAAAAGCTTCCCTGCACGCCTCCCCCGTCAACCTTCGCCGTCGCTCATTCCGCCTCCGTCGCTCGGTTCCACAACACCACCTGTTGTCCTTCGTCGCTCATTCCACAGTGCCTCTCCATCCTTCGTCGGCTTACCATCAACAGTCAAAGTAGGTATGACTCCTTGTTAGGGTTTATATGATTTCACCGCCGGTTTACTTATAGGGTTTGTGCATCTGTGCTTTTAGTATGATCAGATTCATTAGGGTTTATATTTCATTCAATATGAATTTGATGGATTTGATAGGATTCATATGTCATTTTTAGGGTATGATTCCTTGTTAGGATGAGATACATTGATTACAAATTGGGAACTTGTCAAGGATTCAATACATTGTTATGCGATGATTTTTTTTGTTATATATGTCACTATTTTTTTGTTTTAAGTTCAAGTATTTTGATGTCACTATTTTTTGAATGAATGTTTTATAAATCATATTTACTATCCACGTCTCATGCATCCATTGATAGATGATTTAGAATTTATGAAGCCAAACCATTATTAGGAAGGTTAGTGTACATGTTGTTATTTGAGAAAACATGTTTTTGTATTCATATTTGTACAAAGTGTAGTCACTGATGGGGCATATTTATATGACTCATAAAGTACTACAAAACTCACCAAATAAGACATTTGGTCATACGAACAAGTGCTTGTTAATGCCATTTTGTGTATATAGGCTATTTTGGAGTCTAAAGAGGAAACACGCCTAAAAAGGGGGTTCTTAAGCTAAAAAGGATTGCCAAACATTTCTGGCCGAGAAATCACAACCAGGGCCCGAGGAAAATCGACAATGGCACGAGGAAATTCACCCAGGACCGAGGGACCCCAACCAGGGACCGAGAGAACCAGGTCCCCGTCCGAGCGCGCCCGAGAGTGCCGAGGGCCCATTCGAGAATGCCAGGTCCCTGTCCCGGGCCCATCCAAGAAAACCAGGTCCTCGCCCAGGCCGCGCACAGGCCGTCTAGCACTGAATTCAGGTTGCCCGGGCAAACGAGCTGCTCTGACGAATCCACCTCGAGCAAAGTGATCAAAATGGAAAATAAGGTGGACAATGTTGGAAAACCAAGGAGAATGCTCGGGCAGATTGGCAGTTGGCCCAGTTCCAAAGCAAAGGCCCCGCGCACATAGGCACCAAAACCAAGTCGCTCAACCAAACCACGGAATCAGGCAAATCTGGCTCGACCAAAGTGGTATAAATGCCCAATAACTTGGATAATCTCACTTCTCAGACGAAACGCCCGAGTGGAACCAGCTCAAGCCCGATCAAGGTGAAACTAGGGCAATTTCGGCCGTTTTGGGATTTCGACCATGTTCCGGACAGAATCTGGCTTAGCATCCTTCTTGAGATCATCTTAGAATGACTTTGTCGTTCAGAATACACTGTCCAAAAGCCGCGAAGCTCCGGCCAAAATTTTGGCCAAATACCGGCCAAATTCCGACCGATTTCGGCCAAACTCCGGCAAGCTCCAATCAACCTCCGGTGATGCTCCGACCAGTCACAACCAAGACTCCGGCCTGTCATAACCTCACTCCGGTCAAATTTCGGCGAAGTCCAACCAAAACCAAAACCGAACTATTACTATTCCGGTTGGCCACTTCTTTTCCGGTTACCTTTACTATTCAAGTCGGTTGGCCTTTGGAGAGAACTAAGCTCAAGTTGGTTGCCCTTTGGCTTCAACCAAATGGCCAAGTAGTTGCCCATGGAGATGCAAGTGCCAAGGCCAAGTGGTGGCTCTTATCCTCTTCCACAACCCATGTGGTTTGCTTTTGGAAGAACCAATGAGAATGACTTGCTTTTGGGATATTTTCAACTCAAAACTTAGCCACCAAGTCTTCCTCTTCTATAAATAGAGGGCTTGCCTCATGTAATCCAGGTCCTAAGCCTTCGAAATTCCAAGTCCTTAGAGAGAAGAGAGCTTAACTCTCTTCTCTTCATTTTCAATACAAACACTCTCTACATTTTACTTGTTCATGTTCTTCATTTTGTTCTTGATTTCCAAAACTTTCTTCACTTGTTCTTGAGCTTCAAGCTCTTACTTTCCTTGTACTCGATTTGGAGCTCCTCTCCCTCACTTTACTTGTCAAAGCTTTCGGGTTTTCTTTACTTTCCTTGTTCTAGCCAAAACTACTTGTATTCCTTGACATGAATACAAGTAGTTAAAGCTATTGTTCTTGTTACAAAACTCACGGTTTGCTTGCTTTCTTGTTAGAGCCACGACTCTCCTTTATTTTCCTTTGTAAAGTTTCGGTTTTCTTTCCTTTTCTTTGTTCTAAGTCACGGCTACTTGTATTCTTTGACATGAATACAAGTAGCTAAAGCTTATATTTGGTCAAGGGTGTTCATACTTGTGTATGCATCTTGAGACTTGAGTACTTCATGGTTTTGTGTTCAACTAGTTCTTGTGCTATATATTCGGTTTGAACAACAAGGCTAAGTGGATGCTTGAAATGGCAAAGCTTAGCCGAGTGGTTCAAACTCACTTTAAGTCACTTGGTTGATCGAAAATGTGAGATCAAGTGGCTGCACATAGGCTAATACATCTTGAAATGGAGTATTAGTCTAGCTAGAACTAGAAGTCTATGTCTTGTTTTTGGAGTAGATTGTGGTGTAAGTGCTTGAAATGGCCTTACCTTAGGGTTATATCTTGACCATAGAATAACCCACACTTATGAACTCAAGTAAGATCATTTGACGTCCATGATGGATGTCTCACAAGTAGAGACCCTAGACTGAATATCTTTCGTCTTACCTTTCAATCTTTATTTTCAGCACCTTTACTTTCAGTACCTTTACTTTTACGCAATTTACTTTTCAGCACATTTACTTTTTCACACTTTACTTTTCAGCACATTTACTTTCCGCACTTTACTTTTCAGCACATTTACTTTCCCGCACTTTACTTTCATTACACACGTTTTCAACATCAATCCAACATAATATTTGGCACGTATTGCGCTTGAAATACAGCGTGCGACAAACCAAAAGTATGTTGTATGGTTGATATTGAACTCGACTGTTCCCGCAATTTACTTTCACGCACTTATTTTCAGCACTTTCATTTCTGTCATTTACTTTCTGTATAAAAACAACCAAATAACCCAATCCGTCTTTCCTTTATTTTTATTTTCTTTTCAAGAACAACTACTCCACACTGACTCTCTTGGGTTCGACCCCTACTTACCGCTTGCTAGCCAATAGTGAGCCACTAAAGTAGTGGAACTATAAATGTAAATTTTGCAGCGTACAACGACGCGCTGTCAGTCACATAATTTTTCCTATCGGATATTCATGTTTGGTTTCATTGGTTTAGGTCTTGAATTGTATTCTCGTCCTTTGCATATCAGTCATATTGCTCTTTTTATTCTCCGAGCACCATAACATAAGGTATGTATATGTTTAGTTCTTTTGTTCATGTTTCACGATTTCTTTCTTAACTTGTGTTTTTCAAATCCAGTGTCACTTCAGCCTTTGCTCATTGGCTTCCTCAATCTATTGCTACATTATCCTCTCTCGATTTCACATAAGGTTCACACCCTCCCAAACTTATTTTTTCTTACCATTGCATACTTGTCCATATTCCTTATGGTATTCTTTTATTTTTACTATGTTTATTTTTTGAACATGAACATTTTGGTTAGGTTGCTCTTTCATGTCCATTTGTTCTATGTTTAACAAGATTGTGTATATTTTGAATGGTTAGTGAACTTGTTCTCAGTCTAATAATAATATTTACATGCTTCATGTAGTGGATTTATGATGAGTCGAGAGTGGATGTCCGGTAATAGGTTAAGTGATGAGTATGAAAAGGGGATGATGGATTTCTGTGAATTTGCATCGTCGTATACATTAAAAAATGTACTTGAACGTGTCTTCTATCCGTGTAAGGCGTGTTTCAATAAGATACAGGTCAAAGTGGAGGATTTGCATGAACACCTTTTTAAAAGGGAATTGATCCACTGTATAAGGTTTGATATATGCATGGTGAGGCTGAACCGCAAGACGTTGAACCTCAACCCGTAGGAAGTTTGCCTGAAGATAATAATGTTTGGGAGGAGGATAATTTAATTGAGATGGTTAACAATGTTGTCAATGAGTTTGTTGCTAAACCACAAGTTGTGGAATCATTGAGGAATGACTCTGAATTACCATTGTATGAAGGTTGCTCCAAATATACATTGTTATCTGCAACTTTGAAGTTATTCGATTTGAAAGCTAAAAATGGATGGAGTGATAAGAGTTCCACTGAAGTGTTAACGTTGGTGAAAGATATGCTTCCCGAGGGAAACACTTTACCTAACCATACTTACGAAGCTAAAAAGGTTATGTGTCCCATGGGAACCGAGTATAAGACGATACATGCGTGTCCTAATGATTGTATATTGTATCGTAATGCTCATAGAGATTTGACTGAATGTCTGGTGTGCAAGTCTTCTCGCTACAAGTTAAACAAAGGAATGACGGATACCTCAAAAGGAACTCCGGTCAAAGTATTGTGGTATCTTCCACCAATTCCCAAGTTTCAAAGATTATTTGTTGAAGCGAAAGATTTTGATAATATGTGATGGTATGCCGAGAAACGTGTCGTTGATATCAAAGAGCATCATCCGGCCGATTCACTGCAATGGGCCAAAGTAGACAACACATTCCAAGAGTTTGGATTAGAGTCTAGGAATTTACACCTTGTCTTGTGTACTGATGGGGTAAATCTGCATGGAAATCTTAGTAGTCAACATGGTACATGGCCCGTGATATTAGTGATATACAACCTACCTCCTAGACTAACCATGAAGCGCAGATATATGATGCATTCTTTGTTGATATCGGGTCCTCGACAGCCTGGAAATGACATAGATGTATACTTGGCTCCCTTGATTGATGATCTGAAGCTTTTATGGAATGAAGGAGTACTGACATTTGATGCATCTAGGCAAGAATATTTCAATATGCGTGCCATGCTAATGTGTACCATCAATGACTTCCCTACTTATGGTAACTTGTCCGGGTACAGTATTAAAGGGTAGAAGGGGGAATAAAATGATGCCTTTACAAATGCAAACTTAATCAAACTTAATACAAATATCCAGACTTAACTTGCTTATGACCAGACTTAAAATTGGTAATGTCCAGACTTAAATTGTTAATGTTCAACTTTAACTTGGTAATGATCAGACTCAAATTTTTAATGTCCAGACTTAACTTGGTAATGATCAGAAATAAATTGATAATATCCAGTCATAGCGTGCTAAAAAACGAAGCAGGAATGATGGAAAACCATAAAACCATAAAACCTCTAAAAACATACACAACTAAAACCATAAAAACACATACACAACACAAACTCTAAATAAAAAAGTAAACGTATTATTCAGTTTGCTGGTCATATTTGAAACTACGATTAATGTGCTTACCTTCGAAGAAGTGTTGAAATCGATCGGAAATTCGCCTAAACTTGTCGTTTTTCATTTTCCGTTGTACGTTTAATTCAAAAGTACTCTATAATGCAGTTATAACAAACCAAGACATTTTTACCCCTCGTTTATGTTTTGTACTCTCAAACAAGTCCAAAATATGATTGATCGAATGATACACATGGAAGTATTTGATTGGATTTTTAGTTTTTATATATAATCCTGGTTTTTATTTAATCAAATTTCATGTTTTATTCACTTTAAAGGTTATTTTAAATTTTAGTTCTAAAGTTAGATTTAGTTTCACATAATGGACCCAATAGTTAGGATCAGGTTCAAATTCAAATAAATGACACAATCACTAATTTAAGTTCAGTTTGGAACAAGCATAACCGATCCCAATTCGTCCCACGCACGCCAATAATCAAAAAGTTTCTAGAGGACTTTCTAGCCAAATACCCCAATTCCAAACTCAAATTGCCCAATCGCACCAGTTGAAACCCAAATAACCAGATTACCCCATTTTTAAGAATCTCGGTTTCTTTGGAATCCGTTCTCTTCATTTTTTTATAATCCTGTTAGAAGATAAACCGGTACCATTATTCCTGATTTCTCTCCTACCGGAAATGTACAAAAATGAAGATGTGGCTCTGTTTGGGGCCTACGTGGACCAAAACGAGATGAAATGGCATACACGCCAATACCGATTACAGGGGAACCAGTATCATAATGATACCGGCTTTCGCCGAACCGAGAACATTGAAATTAAAACTCCCATCGACACCACTCCAACACCGCTCTTTGTTGTCCCGTACGCCGCCCCCATACCTACCAATTAACCACAAAAAATAAACACTAAAATAAAAAAAGTATTATTTTTTTGAAAATAAACATCAAAATTTATGCTAGGATGCGATTTAAGTACACAGAAGTCGAACATAGGATGAAGTGAATGAGGTTGGTGAAATTGGGAATTAGGGCTTACAGGAGAAGATGAGGGCAGTTGCGGCAGCGCTGAGGAAGCTGAAAAAGGGGCAGTTTCATCATCGTTGAAGGTAGAAGACACTTCATCTATGATACCGATTACAGTGTTCCCGAATCCATAAAAGTCGGTATCATTATGATACCGGTTCAGGGGAACTGGTACTGACGCTTATGCCATTTCATCTCGTTTTGGTCCATGTAGGCCTCAAACCGAGCCACATCTTCATTTTTGTACATTCGCGGTAGGAGAGAAACAGGGAATAATGGTACCGGTGTATCTCCTACCAGGATATAAAAAAATGAAGAGTACCGGGATTCTTAAAAATGGGGTAATTTGGTTATTTGAGTTTCAACTGGTGCAATTGGGCAATTTGAGTTTGGAATTGGGGTATTTTGGCTAGAAACTCTTTCTAGAGTTGAAACTTTGGTAAAATATCACAATATCAACAAAGATGTTTATTTCTATATAATTTTTTTTAAATGCGCTTTATTATTTTTGCAACCATTTATTAATAGTAAGATATTGTGATTCGTCACATATGCACAAAAAGCAAACATTCCATTAAATTACAAACATTAAATACCTTCGGTTTCTAATGCTATCCGTTCAAAGAAAAATTCTCGATGTGCCTCATCATATTTATTCTTTGATTAATTTTCTGTATATATATGAGATGAGAATGTTCACCAATAGGGCAAAGTGTGAGAAAATTTCAATTTTCTTTTTCTTCAAAATTTGATAGTGCTTTCTAAAGTATTTTCTTTAAACATGCTACTCGGGAGATTCGAACACTTGATAAGGTATGATTTCTACTTTTTAATGCTCTAATTAGAGAGTATTTTCTTTCAATTTTCTTTTTCTTCAAAATTTGGTAGTGCTTTCTAAAGTATTTTCTTTAAATATGCTACTCAGGAGATTCGAACACTTGATAAGTTATATTTTTGCTCTAATTTGTTGGTAATGTATGATTTCTACTTTCTAATGCTATTACCTAGAAAGTTTTACATAGTATTGATAAGGCATGATTTTTACTTTCTAATGTTGTTAATGCATAAGTTTGAATGTTTGCTTACGTGCTGCATATCATTTCTTAGTAATGTGTATTCTTATTTTGATCCATGAATAGGGTTAGGGTGTGGGATTTCTCTGGATTATTGGGGCAAAGTGCATGTTCCAATCAGTTTTGCTGTACCTGTCCATTTATCATGTTTTGTTTTGATAGGATTCTTCTGACACAACTAAATCATCGGACCACCAACCTAATGGTTTGTCTATCTATCATCTTTATGATTAAACATATATTAAACTGTTAATAAATTGTTAAATAATTAAATAAAGGAAAACTATAAATTCATTATCTAAACTATCACTCCATTTCAAAATAAGTACCGAACATTCAATTTTTTCAAATCAAGTACCGATGGGTCAAATTGTAATAAGAAAAGTTGTTAAATTAACACCGTTAAACTATTTAACCCTTTAAATGATTAATTATAAACAAAATGATTAAAACAACAATGATCAAACTTAAAACTATTACTGTAGCAATGATCATACTTAAACAACAATGACCAGACTTAAAACTATTACTGTAGTAATTTTTAGGACGATTATACCCTCGCATCTGTTATGTATTTTTAAATAAGTCCGTTTTAATTTTTTTTAAAAGAGCCTCGAATTACGATTGGTCGAAATATACACGTCGCAATAATTTTATTAGGTTTTTAGTTTTTATTTATAACTATGGTTTGTATTTGATCTGAATCTATTAATTTACATCTAAATACTGGTACACTGAAAAAGTTCCATAATAACATTTTTTTGTATTTTTATCGCTGTTAATTCTAAATATCAGAAAAATAGATTTGGTTGCTTATATATGTATGGTTAAATATAAGTTATAACAATTGACCGTTGTAGTCATATATATGGTGATATGTGATATTTGACTTGTTAATGGTGCCTTATTTTCAATAAGCGTCATATATATATATGATGTTATGTGATATTTGACTTGTTAATGGTGCCTTATTTTCAATAAGCAAACATTATGAAGCATTAATTCTTTTGCATAAGTTTGCGCCTTATAATTTTGAGAAATAATTTTGAATTGTCTTAGCTTTAAGAGCACAAATACTTGCACCTAATGAAAATTAGGGAAACTTTTGTAAAGTTATGAATCATTGTACCCCTTCATCAAAAAAAATTTGTATAGTGAAAACTACAAATTCATTACTTGAACTGACACTCCGTTTCAAAATAAGTAACGAATTTACAATTTTTTCAAATCAAGTACCGGATGATCAAATTGTAATAAGAAAACTTGTAAAACTAACATGAGAAAGGATCAGGTGCAAAACCCATATTCTTGTAAAAAATAAAAAATAATCACATCCCTTGATTTTGTAATTTTGATGGATGAGATTAAGTGAAAATAAATAAATATAAATTCAAGTTGATATTAGATTAGGGGTAAATATGGTATATAACATTCTTGCTCTCTCCTCCACTCGATTAAAAAATTCAGATCTACTATCTTCGCTCTGAGATCTACTATCTTCATGCTCACATATAAGCCAACGCCATGCTCACACCCATAAGCCAACGCCATGCTCTGAGATCTACTATCTTCATGCTCACACGCATAAGCCATGCCCTGAGATCTACTATCTTCGAGCTCACACCCAAAAGCCAAATTCAGAACTATTAAAAAATTCAGATCTACTATCTTCATGCTCTGAGATCCATGGATTTCACTAAAATCATCAAAACTCACACCCATAAGCCAACGCCTCTTTCGTCATCATCTGAGGAGAGGTTTGAGATGGTGTCGAAGAGGAGGTCGTTCAGGGATCGGGGGAGGAATGGGTTCGGTTGGAGATGCCGGAGTGTCCGGTTGTTTGGGTGTTGGATGCCTTGGGTTTCAACGATGATTTTGCATTCTGAGCTCATCCTTTTTCCAACTTTCACAGATGAGAAATGGGTTTTAGGGATTCAATGAAGGGTTGTGTTCAATTTTTGCTTTGATTAGGTTAAACTCGGAAAACCACTCGATTTACTGAGTTCCGAGCATGACGAACTATAGTCATTTTTGACGAATTATAGTCATAATTCGTCAAAAGTCACTATAATTCGTCAAGAAATCTGACGAACTATAGTGTACTTTTGACGAATTATGACTATAATTCGTCAAAAATGACTATAGTTCGTCATGCTCGGAACTCAGTAAATTGATTCCTAAAATTTGAACATTCACGAAATGCAACACTGGACGAAACTGATAAATTATCGTACGCTGGATTGGTATTCAAAGTGGTAGAATTGTTTTGAAAATATGGGTTTACGAATTCTGCAGTCGTGTGCTTAATTTTAGGGATATTAACCGATTTGATTTGACTATAAAATATATTTTTGGTCAATTATGCCCTTTTAAAGAGGGATACACGTCCAAAATTCATTTATTAATTTTTTTATTCTAATTAATCTACACCACATGATTATGCAAAGGAAGGGTGACGATGATTTTGTATTTTGTACCAATTATAGGCTTTGTACCGGATCTCACCTCAAACTAACATTGTTAAACCTATTAACTCTTTAAATGATTAACTATAAATACAATGATTAAAATTAAATTATTTAGAATTGAAAACATCACATTTTCTATATAATTAAATCTTAAAAAACATATCAAAACTTCGGTAGTTTATTTGTTGGAGCCGGAGCTGAAGCAAGCAAAAAAAAAACATATCTAAACTTAACAAAAAAAACTCACTATTAAA
Source organism: Rhodiola kirilowii (assembly GCA_033675215.1). Lineage (NCBI taxonomy): Eukaryota > Viridiplantae > Streptophyta > Magnoliopsida > Saxifragales > Crassulaceae > Rhodiola > Rhodiola kirilowii. The sequence continues at coordinate 33,922,371 of CM066193.1, forward strand.
AACACCGAGCCAGCCATCACACTACATTATTTTGTAAATGAATACTTAAATAAAATAATTTTGACTTTTGAGTCAACCTTATTCAAATCAAAACCTAACGAGGATGATGATAAGCCGCTGAAGGAGGAAACGACGCCGCTTCCTTCATCTTCGCAACTCACCGTTTATGCAGCAGCAGGCACTTGATCGATAAGCCGCCGCTTCCTTCATCTTCATCACCTTCGCAACTCGCCGCAACCGCAGCAGCGTCTCCTCCATCGATGTCTCACTTGCCGCCTGAGAAAGAAACTACACCGCCACCTTCGGTCCAAGAACCGGGGGAGATAATTCAAGAAAAAGAAACGACACCGCCTCCCTTCATCTCCGACGACTTCGGTTCGGTCCAAGAACCGAGGCAGATTAGCAGAAGAAGTAGAACGGGATGATAGAAATAGCGTATGAAGATGGTGGGAGGATGGTGGTTGCGGAGGCAGAGGAGACAAAAGGCGAAGCAGATCGCCCTCGTATGAAGATGGCCATCAAGATAGTTTGCAAGGTAAGTGGCAAACCTGGTTTCCATTCTCAGTGTAATAGTTCTAAAGAACTGTATTGTGTCACTGTGTGTTCATTCATTCCAAACCAACTATGGATTCTGGAAGAGGTTTTTGAATGATCTTGAGTTAGGAAAGTAATGTTTGGCCTGTTACATGAATATATAATGGCTACCTGCGTAGTATGCTGAAATCCTTGGTTTGTAGTGTTCTCATCTGCTTAAATATATGCGTGCGTGACCTGAAATCTTGACAATGTTGTCTTACTATTATTGTCGAAGCTCTAAAATTGCCTTTTATTTAATCAGATAGGGAAGCTGCTTGAGGTAGAGGCGGTTCTAAAAGTGGATCAGACACTAATCTTAAGAGCTCCACGTACGTTACATTTCCATTATGACCCTGTTTTCTCTTGGATCTCTTAATTACGTTCTAATGCTTCTCTTCTTCAAATGATCAAGTAGGTGTCAAGAACAGTTTGCTGATTGCATATAATTCTTTTTTTTGTATTTTTGTAGAAGAGGGATGATGTCGTATAAACGACAGGAACAGTTTCCTACAATGTCCTCTACTAATAGTTGCTTTTTCGACAGGAAGTTTTAATTGAAAATTTGTTTCCCATTTTTGCTAGGTCGAAAGAAAAATACCATCCAACAAATCTTCTGGAGGTCATTGAAAGGTAGAGCGCAGAACATAGTATACATTAAAACACGTTTGCTGTTTTCCGTCATTCCTTGTTCCACTCCCACCTTGATGTTACTCGTTAGGAAAAGGTTGGAACTAATGACGGCTAAAGGAAAAATCAACGCAGCTGCTGTTCAAAAGCTGAATCTTTATGTGCTATCAAAAAAAAAAGCTGAATCTTTATGTGCGTCAAATTAGGGATGAGAAGTTTGAATGTGGAGGCAAAGGCTGCACCAAACTCTTTTGTACTCAAGCATCTAATACACAAACATCCAGACCTTGTCATGGAATTGACTGCAAAATCACGCGAGGATCTATATGTTGAGAATTACATGAAGTATGTTAGTCCAAACCCTTACAGCATGTATTTTATATTCATGTCTTTAAAATGTATGATGAACTATTGCCTCACTTCCATTGCAGTGATCCCAATGCCCCGGGTAGTATACCTTTTATTCGGAAAACAATTGCTGCTTAATGGAAGCGGACTGTTAATGGTAAAGTGCAATATGGTGGTAATTGCTTACTGAAGCTCTAGAGGCTTACTGCTTAGGTACCCATGCTTATCAATTTGTCGATCAATCTAATTTGTGTGCTCATGCTGGCACCATTGCTAACAATACGAGCAACAACTAGTTTAAAAACTGAACAGGATAATGACGACGAGTATGACGTATTCTAAATATGCTTCATTGAGTTATGAATTGTAAAGGGTTAATTAGAAACTTATACAGAGAAGTATTATTTTGTGGCTGTAACCAATTCAAGAGTATTATTAAACACCAAGTGATCCACACAAAATCTTTGTGGTTTAATGGCTATGACAGTTGCAACATATAACTTGAATTACATGTAAATAGAAAAGAAAAAGACTATCATCTTCAGTATGTAAATGTCTCTTCCGTAAACCAGCACAATTTATTTTATCATAGGGCATTGTTTCTTTTTGTTTATATGGTTGATCCTAATTATGATATTCGTCCAATGACAGACCGAAAATGGAAAGACATACACAATGTGGGGGTTAGCTAATGCCTTGTCAAAAGCTGATCTATTAAGCACTCAGCAGGACTTGACGCCCATTGGTTTTTAGCGACTTTTTCCAAGGATAAATGAGGTGAGAATTCTTGTGGTCAAAGTGTACCTCCATACTTATTTGGTAGTTAACAATTTCAGTTGCTTTCTCTTAGGAACAAATTAAAAGTGCTGACAAACAGCGGACGTATCAATGCGGATGTTCTTTCTTCAGGTTTGTTTTTATTTGGAAACTAGAGGTTATTTGAAAGAAATGAATTTTGTAGTCCAAAGTAGGGTGCTTAACCAGCTACAGTTCCTTTGCGCAGATTTACAATGAACAAATTATTGTTTACAAAGAAATCTTCAGGTAGGCAGATATATCTATTTATTATTTTAGGATTGGCTTGTTCATGATACAGTAGTTGATTTCTATTTCCACGTTTCAGATACGAGAAAACATTAAATATGGACTTTATGCTGACAGTTTGACACAAGTGTGTTTGTCTTCAATGAAAGAGTTAACGGAAAAACTTATAAAGGTACTACTGCATCGTGCTTAATATGTCTTTGTTCCAAGTCCGTCATTAGTAAGAGTTTTGTCTATCAATGATTCGCAGTACAACGTGTTACTTATATTTCAATTTCTGTACATGGTGAATTTGTTCAGGGATTGTCTAACAGGAGAATTGGTGCCACTAGCATTAATTCTGAAAGTTTCCGCTCACACTGTGTTTTTACCTCTGTTGTTGAAAATCGATGCAAGGTATTGTAACTCATTTTTTATCCAAAATCTGACCTTTTTTTTATTATCATCATTAGGTTTTATTAGACTGTATTCTGGCAAATACTGTTAAGTTCTGTTTAGAATTGTGCTCTATGGATCCATAACAAATGGTCTTTTCACACATTTCTATCTTGTTAGTGTTGTATTGTAGCAGTATAACTTTGGTGCACTGAGAGTAGCTTATTGTTTACTACTGCAGAGATCGCCTGATGGTTTTAGTACCTGTAAAACAAGTATAATAAACCTTGTGGATTTAGCTAGAACCAAAAGGCGAAAGTTAACCTGCACAGCTGCAAAAAATCAACCGTTCCCTTTCACATTTTAGGTATGGTTTTGTTTAGGACAAATCCATTACTCCTTAGAAATGCATGTTAATATAATTACTATTATGCATCTGCTACATCAGTTGTTAATCATTTCTTTGTGAAACTGCAGGAACTTGATAAACAATCTTGCAGAAGTTTCTCAAAATGGGAAACAAAGGCACATTCCTTATAGAGATTCAAGGTTGACATTCATAATACAGGATTCTCTTGATGGAAATGCAAAATTGGCAATAAGCAGTGAAGGGAAGATAAAATACTTCGCCTAGAGAGCCTCATGGATGGAGTCTTTCCCACATAAGAGGTTTTGGATGATGAATTTTTGTCATCTACAAATGAGCACCAAGTAAGGTTCTCCTTTTAATTACTACTGCCCTCTAGTTCTAAACATTCTATCTATCTGACCAAGTTCTTGTTTTCACAGCTTATGAAACATACGTATGAAAACCATCCTGAACTGCTAAAGAGAAAAATAGAACTTCAAACTGTCTAGAACGAGCATGAACAATACAGAAACTTTTTTAATCTGGGGTGAAAGAGAAGTGTTTATGGAGGAGATTGAAGACTTGACAAACCAGCTTCTATACTATGTAGACTCTTCCTCTGCGTGTCAGCTTCAATCCTTCAAAAAAGAGGCGCTCTATTGAAACTGGCTTATTCATGTGTCTCAGGTTTATCCCAATCTCCATCCACCGTCCTTGGATTGGCTGTTAAAACAAGAGAGACTTCGTTTTAATGAAGTGGAAAGCCAATGGATTTCCCTCGCTGATGAGTTTCTAATTGAACTAGACGGGATCATGTGTATTATTCGAAAGCGGAAGCTGAAATTAGAGTTGGGAAAGCAGTGTGCAAAAGAGCTCATAGAAATTATGCATATGGGTATGCCGGGACACGCACGTATGCTAAACCAAAATGCAAATCTCGCGGAAAAGGATATAGAATTGCTTGCAAGGCATAGAAGAAATTAGGAAGGACGTGAATAGTTGAAAAGGTAGCTTGTAGCAGGAGTTAGGGGTGCGGAGTCTTAAGTTCATAAACATTTTGGCTTCGCAAATTCAGCGTTGAAGGTGGGAAGAGATAAAGAAAGACATCTGATATGATTGTTAGAATGATAATTGACGACATAATCCATATTCTTCTTCATCTTAATGGCTACACAAAGGTAGTCCTTGAAATTGGAGTGATGAATCCATTCTTATTACAACGTTGAAGATGGCAACTTGCCTGAACTTGCTGAATCACCATCTTTGTGGTTTAATGGGTATGAAAGCTGCAACATATGACTTTGAATTACATGTAAAAAGAAGAAAAAAGACTCTTGTCTTGTTAGTTAGTGTCATTCATCATCCGTGCTTATAATCTTGCTCTGAAGTGACATATATCTATGTAAGGAAACGACTCTTCTCTGAACCTGCACGATTTATTTTATCATTAGGCATTGTTTCTTTTTTATATGGTTGATCCTGATTATGATGTTCTTCCAATGACAGCCCGGAAATGGAAAGACAAATACTATGTGAGGGCCCGCCTATGCCTTGTCAGAAGTTGATCTATTAAGCACTTAGCAGGGCTTGACGCCCGTTGTTTTTAGCAACTTTTTGCAAGGATAAATGAGGTGAGCATTCTAGTAGTCAAAGTGTACCTCCATACTTTGGTAGTTAACAATGTCAGTTCCTTTCTTTTATGAATGAATTAAGCCTACCAATAAACACCTGACTTATCAATGCAGATGTTCTTTTCTTGAGGTTTGTTTTTATTTAAAACTTTGAGGTTATCTGAATGATAAGAATTTTGTAGTAGGGAGCTTAACCACCTACAGTTCCTTTGTGCATATTTACAATGAACGAATTACTAATCTGTTTGACCCTAGACAAAGAAATCTTTAGGTAGGCAAAGATACCTATCTATTATTTTTGGATTGGCTTCTTCATGACTCGGTCGTTAATTTTTGTTTTTAGATTTCAGATACGAGAAGATGTTAAATCAGAGTTTATGTTTAAAGTTCGACATTAGTGTGCGTGTCTTCAATGAAAGAGTTATTGGAAAAACTTATCAAGGTATTACTGCATTATGCTTGATATGTCTTTGTTGCAAGTCTGTCATTTGTAGGAGTTGTCTATCAGTAATTCGCATTACTACATGACACTTATATTTCAATTTCTGTACATGGTGATTTGGTTTAGGGATAGTCACTAGCATTAATTCTGAAAGTTCCCCTTCACACAGTGTTTCCAGATGTGTCGTTGAAAGTCGATGCAAGGTATACAATTCATTAATACTGCATACACTGATCATCAACTTTTTCTCATTATGCAGTTATGCAATGGATAAAGCGGCATCATTCTACATGTCAACTTTGTCCTTCGCAACGTGCTTTTTAGCTTCAAAAAGAAAAAAAGAAATTTGTCACCCTAGACAAAGAAATCTTCAGGTAGGCAAAGATAACTACTTATTATTTTATTGGAATGGCTTGTTCATGATATGGTGGTTGATTTCTATTTGTACATTTCAGATACGCGAAGATGTTAAATCTGGACTTTATGTCAAACGTTTGACACAAGTGTGTGTGTCTTCAATGAAAGTTAACAGAAAAAGTTATCAAGGTACTACTGCATTATGTTTGAAATGTCTTTGTTAAGTTCGTCATTTGTAAGAGTTTTATCTATCACTGATTCGCAGTACATGTTACTTATATTGCAATTTCTGTACATGGTGAATTGGTTCAGGGATTGTGAAACAGGAGAATTGGTTCCACTAGCATTAATTCTGAAAGTTTCCGCTCATTTTTTTATATCCAAAATCCAATTTATTTATCTTTCTTTAGCTTCGATTAGACTGTATTCTTGCTAATGCAGTTAAGTTCTGTTACGGATTAGATCTGAATTGAATCATGATTATGCTTGTGGGGTTATGCAAGCACGTCATAGTACCTTATTGTTTAGAATATTGCTACGCATGATTCCATTACAAATCGTTTTCCATAACATTTCTGTCTTCTTAGTGTTGTGACAGTATAAGTGTGGTGCACTGAAAGTGGCTTATTGTTTACTACTGCAGAGATCACCTGATTGTTTTAGTACCTGTAAAACAAGTAGAATAAACCTTGCGGATTGTGCTAGATCCAAAGACGAAACTTAACCGGCACAGCTGTAAAACATCAACCGTTCCCTTTCACAGTTTAGGTATGGTTTTGTTTGCTACAAATCCATTACTCCTTCGAAATGCATGCTAATATAATTACTATTATGCATCTGCTACATCAGTTGTTTATCATTTCTTTGTGAAACTGCAGGATCTTGATAAACATTCTTGCAGAAGTTTCACAAAATGGGAAATAGAGGCACATTCCTTATAAAGATTCAAGGTTGACCTTCATACTGCAGGATTCTCTTGATTAATGCGAATTTGGAAATGATTTGAGCTGTTTCACCGGCCAAGAGGTGATACTAATTTCCGCTATTTGTGTCGTCTTTTTTTATGTCCTCTAAATGTAGTATGACCATACTACCAATTAATATCAGTTTCACCTCATATAATTTTTTTGATTCATAAGTGGACTTAAGCCACCGAAATACGACATTACATGAAGACCTGAACCCAGGCGAACATCCACAGGCATATACTGTAAAAGTAAAACTCAACTACTAGTACATCAAACGCTATGAAAAGTTTAAATCCCCCTGTTCTTTGAGAAAACACTACTTTCCATTACCAGTATCGCTTTGCTTCCAGCTTGAATGCCCACCTTAGCCCTTAAGATGGATGGCTTCACTCTTTACTTCTACTTGCTTTTCAACTAGCATTTCACAGGGCTGTCTCCTCCCTACCATCCGCTCCTGGTTTGTTAGCAATTCTCCCTCACTTCCTCAATACAATTCTTGATGGTGGAGACTGAATATGGACACTTTGTACTTCGGTATTTTGCCCACCATGCTACTCGGGCTTTCACCAGTTCGCCTACCTCCTCAACTGTTCTCTCCCGGATTTGGAACCATCTCTTGTTTCTCTCCTCCCAAATAGACCACAAAAAGCGTAGCATAGTATTTTCCATAATCTCTTGGAGGATTTTGAGGACCCTCCAAATTCCCAGCTTTCCAGCAGGCTTTTTGCCGACTCAGGAGCAACCCAGCAGGCACCCCACCTTCTAAGGCTGTCCTTCCATAACCTCCAACTCCAGCCACAGTGAATAAGCAAATGGTCCGACGTCTCTTGTTCTCTTCCACATAGCTCACAAGACATGTCCTGCTCCCTGGTCAAGACCCTTCTTCTGCGTAGTGTTGATTTGGAAGTTCACCTCTTATAATTAAGGGTTACTTGTTAATTCTACTTTCCATTTGAGACATCCATGATCCAACAGTCATCTTAATATGATGCAGTTGCAGGAGTGAAACGATCAACACACTGAGGTTTGCCCAGCGTGCCACGGCAATTAAGAATAAAGCAGTTGTTAATGAAGTAATGCAGGATGTTGTTAAATTCTCACGAGAAGTTATACGACAACTCAACGTAAGGTTCTCCTTTTAATTACTACTGCCCTCTAGTTCTAAACCTTCTATCTATCTGACCAAGTTCTGGTTTTCACAGCTTATGTAACATACGTATGAAAACCATCCTGAACTGCTAAAGAGAAAATTAGAACTTCAAACTGTCTAGAAAGAGCTAGAACAATACAGAAACGTTTTTAATCTGGGGTGAAAGAGAAGTGCTTATGGAGGAGATTGAAGACTTGACAAACCTGCTTCAATACTATATAGACTCTTCCTCAGTGTTGGCTCAAAAAAGAGGTGCTCTATTGAAACTGGCTTATTCATGTGTGTCAGAATTATCCCTATCTCCATCCGCCGTCCTTGGATTGGCTATTAAACAAGAGAGACTTCGTTTTAATGAAGTGGAAAGCCAACGGGTTTCCCTCGCTGATGAGTTTCTAATTGAACTAGACGGGGAGCATGAGTATTATTCGAAAGCAGAAGCTGAAATTAGAGTTGGGAAAGCAGTGTGCGAACGAGTGCATAGAAATTATGCACATGTGTAGGCAGGGAGACAGTCGAATGCTAGACCAAAATGTAAATTTCGAGGAAAAGTGTATAGAAATGCTTTTAAGGCATAGAAAAATTCAATAAGGATGTGAAGAGTTGAAAAGGTAGCTTGTAGCAGGAGTTAGGGATGCGGAGTATTAAGTTCGTAAACATTTTGGCTTTGCAAATTTCTGCGTTGAAGGTGGGAAGAGATAAAGAAAGACATCTGATATGATTGAGAGAATGATAATTGACGATGCAAGGTATTATTACTCATTTTCTTTGAAATTTTGAATTATTGGTGGAATACAATTCACCAATACCAACATTTGGGCTGATTTTAATTAATATTATGGGCCAATTTGAATTTTTTGGGCTACATTTTTATGGATACGGCAAATAAATGTATCCAAAAATTGAGATACGTTTTTTTTAAACGGATACGAAGAATCCATGTATCCCAAGCGTATCGTGTATCGGATACGTATATGATACGGGTACGTGACTATTTTGGAGTATCCGTGCAACATAGATACCAAGTACACTGATCATCAACTTTTTCTCATTATGCAGTAATCCCATGGATGAGGCAGCATCATTCTACATGTCAACCTTGTCCGTCGCAATGCTCTTTTCATCTCCAAAAAAAAGAAAAAAAAAAGAAATTTGAGTGACGCTAAGCAGAGAAATCTTCAGGTAGGCAATATTAAGTACTTATTGTTTTATAGGATTGGCTTGTTCTTGATTTCTATTTCTACATTTCAGATGCGTGAAGGTGTGAAATATAGGGTTTGTGTTGAACGTTTGACAGCAGTGTGTGTGCCTGCAATGAAAGAGTTAACGGAAAATTGATCAAGGTACTACTGCATTATGCTTGATATGTCGTTGTTGGAAGTCTGTTATGTGTAGGAGTTTTCTCTATCAATGATTCGCATTACAACTTGTTACTTATATTTCAATTTCTGTACATGGTGAAATGGTTCACGGATTGTCTAACAAGAGAATTGGTGGCTACTAGCATTAACTCCGAAAGTTCCTGCTCACACTGTAGTTTTACCTGTTTTGTTGAAAGTTGATGCAATGTATCATAACTCATTTTTATCCAAAATCTGATTTACCGATTAGACTGTATTTTGGCAAATACTGTTAAGTTCTGTTATGGATTAGCTTTGGATTTGAATCATGATTATGCTGTTGGGGTTATGCATGCACTTCATAATACCTTATTGTTTAGAATAGTGCTACGCATGAATCCATTACAATTGGTCTTTCCACAACATTTCTATGTTCTTAGTGTTGTGGCAGTATAAGTTTGGTACACTGAGAGGGGCTTATTGTTCACTACTGCAGAGATTGCCTGATGGTTTTAGTACCTGTAAAACAAGTATAATGAACCTTGTGGATTTAGCTAGATCCAAAAGACGAAAGTTAACCGGCACAGCTGTAAAACATAAACCGTTCCCTTTCACAGCCTAGGTATGGTTTTGTTTACGAAAAATCCATAACTCCTTAAAAATGCATGTTAATATAATTACTAATATGCATCTGCTACATCAGTTATTAACCATTTCTTTGGGAAACTGCAGGAACTTGATAAACTACTTGCAGAAGTTTCTCAAAATGGGACACAGAGGCACATTCCTTATAGAGATCCAAGGTTGACCTTCATACTACAGGATTCTCTTGATGGTAATGCAAAATTGGCAATAAGCATGAAAAGGGAAGATAAAATACTTCGCCTAGAGAGCCTCATGGATGGAGTCTTACCCACAGAAGAGCTTTTGGATGAAGAATTTTTGTCATTGACAAATGAGCACCGGGTAAGGTTCTCCTTTTAATTACTACTGCCCTCTAGTTCTAAACATTCTATCTGTCTGACCAAATTCTGTTTTCACAGCTTATAAAACATACATATGAAAACCATCCTGAACTGCTAAAGAGAAAAATAGAACCTCAAAAAAGAGGCGCTCTATTGAAACTAGCTTATTCATGTGTGTCAGTTTATCCCTATATCCATCGGCCATCCTTGGATTGACTGTTAAAACAAGAGAAACTTTGTTTTAATGAAGTGGAAAGCCAATGGAGTTCCCTCGCTGATGAGTTTATAATTGAACTAGACGGGGGAGCTTGTGTATTATTCGAAAGCAGAAGCTGAAATTAGAGTTGGGAAAGCAGTGTGCGAAAGAGCTCATAGAAATTATGCATATGGGTATCCAGGGACACGCACGTATGTTAGACAAAAATGCAAATCTCGCGGAAAGTATTTAGAATTGCTTGGAAGGCATAGAAAAATTCAGGAAGGACGTGAAGAGTTGAAAAGGTAGCTTGTAATAGGAGTTAGGGGTGCGGAGTCTAAATTCATAAACATTTTGGCAAAGATACCTATCAAAGAGAAGCATTACTTATCTGTTTGACGCTAGACAAAGAAGTCTTCAGGTAGGCAAAGATACCTATCTATTATTTTTTGATTGGGTTCTTCATGACTCGGTCGTTAATTTCTGTTTTTAGATTTCAGATACGAGAAGATGTTTTATCCGGAGTTTATGTTTAAAGTTCGACAGAAGTGTGCGTGTCTTCAACGAAAGAGTTATCGGAAAAACTTATCAAGGTATTACTGCATTATGATTGATATGTCTTTTGTTGCAATTCTGTCATTTGTAGGAGTTGTCTATCAATAATTGGCATTACTACATGACACTTATATTTCAATTTCTGTACATGGTGATTTGGTTTATGGATTGTCACTAGCATTAATTCTGAAAGTTCCCCTTCACACAGTGTTTTCAGATGTGTCGTTGAAAGTCGATGCAAGGTTTACAATTCATTAATACTGCATACACTGATCATCAACTTTTTCTCATTATGCAGTTATGCAATGGATGAGGCAGCATCATTCTGCATGTCAACTTTGTCCTTCACATCATGCTTTTCAGCTCCAAAAAGAAAAAAAAGAAATTAAAGGAAAAAAGAAGAAGAAATTTGTCACCCTAGACAAAGAAATCTTCAGGTATGCAAAGATAACTACTTATTATTTTAGAGGATTGGCTTGTTCATGAAATAGTGGTTGATTTTTATTTCTACATTTCAGATACGCGAAGATGTTAAATCTGGACTTTATATTGAACGTTTGACACAAATGTGTGTGTCTTCAATGAAAGAGTTAACGGAAAAAGTTATCAAGGTACTACTGTATTATGTTTGAAGTGTCTTTGTTAGTCGTCATTTGTAGGAGTTTTATCTATCAATGATTCGCAGTCCATGTTACTTATATTGCAATTTCTGTACATGGTGAATTGGTTCAGGGATTGTGCAACAGGAGAATTGGTGCCACTAGCATTAATTCTGAAAGTTTCCGCTCAGTGAATTTTCACCTGTTTTGTTGAAAGTCGATGCAAGGTATTACAACTCATTTTTTTATCCAAAATCCGATTTATTTATCTTTCTTTAGCTTTGATTATACTATATTCTGGCAAATGCTGTTAAGTTCTGTTACGGTTACGGATTAGCTTTGGAATTGAATCATAATTATGCTTGTGGGGTTATGCATGCAGTTCATAGTACCTTTTTGTTTAGAATAGTGCTATGCATGAATCCATTACAACTCGTCTTTCGACAACATTTCTTTAGTGTTTTGGTCCTATGGACCTCAATGTATCTGATCCCTTTAATTTCGGTGGTGAAAATCCACTTATGAATCAAAAAAAACATTTCTATCTTCTTAGTGTTGTGACAGTATAAGTTTGGTGTGCTGAAAGGCTTATTGTTTACTACTGCAGAGATCGCCTGATGGTTTTAGTACCTGTAAAACAAGTAGAATAAACCTTGTGGATTTAGCTAGATTCAAAGACGAAAGTTAACCGGCACAGCTGTAAAACATCAACCGTTCCCTTTCACAGCTTAGGTATGGTTTTGTTTACGACAAATCCATTGCTCCTTAGAAATGCATGTTAATATAATTACTATTATGCATCTGCTACATCAGTTGTTTATCATTTCTTTATGAAACTGCAGGATCTTGATAGACATTCTTGCAGAAGTTTCACAAAGTGGGAAACAGAGGCACATTCCTTATAGAGATTCAAGGATGACCTTCATACTACTGGATTCTCATGATGAAAATGCGAAATTGGCAATGATTTGAGCTGTTTCGCCGGCCCAGAGGTTATACTAATTTCCGCTATTTGTGTCATCTTTTTTCTGTCCTCTAGATGGAGTATGACCATACTACCAATTAATAACAGTTTCACCTCATTTAAATGAGGGGTACTTGTTAATTCTACTTTCCATTCGAGACATCCAACAATCTTCTTAATATGGTGCAGTTGCAGGAGTGAAACATTCAACACACTGAGGTTTGCCCAGCGTGCCAAGGCAATTAAGAATGAAGCAGTTGTTAATGAAGTAATGCAGGATGTTGTTGAGTTCTCTCGAGAAGTTATACGACAACTCAAGGTATCTACTTGGTAATTAATCACCTACTTTTCTCTGAACAGTTTACTAAGTGAGCTTATGCTTAACCAGGATTGGCAGAGGATGTACTAGTTCGAATCAAGGAAAACACAGATGCCCCGGTCAATGTAAATGGAGAATATTCTAGTTAATGGGATTCTCCTAGAAGCTTGATTCTCATGAAATCAAGCCTCAACCGGCTGATGAATATACCACGTGTTGATGATAATGGTGATGAAGTTGTGGAGGTCGAGAGAAGTCCAAAGGTGATGAACAGTCTGGGCCCGAAGTAGCCACGGAACCAACCTCTCAGGACAATGACTTTAATATAGATGAAGGTCTTTAAAGTTCTTGTGATGAAATTCAAGATGGGGAAGAGATGCTTATGCGTCCAAATCCAAATGACCCAAACCACTTGTCATCTTAATCTCCGAGTCAGAATCCTGCTAGTATTTCCTTAGAAGGGATGGAGAATTGTTTGTCACCTGAAGTGTCCCCCTATCTTAAAGTCTCCAACTTCAAATGCTTCCCCGCAAGTAATTGAGTATAGGAAAAGCCTTCTAACTTCTAGAATGTCCACAGCATCCCATAGAGATGATGATATTTGTAAAACCGGAGGTGCACAATCGCCTTGAAAGTCCGTGAATGATGATTAAAGTCAGTTGTATGCTCGATCAAACGAGAAATAGTCTGCTTGTACCTACTGATCATTTGGAAGCCAGTCTCCAACGTGGTCTCAATGTCATTGGCAGGCACCGCCGAAGTTCATCTATGAGGCAACCCTCTCTTTGGTTTTCCTTAAAACATGCTGGATATACATTTACTGTTCCTATTAGTATCAACGTTGGTGCACAAACACATCTTAAAGAAACTGTACCGGAGGATGTGCCATTAGCAGTCTCATTTATCAACTTCCACGGTGCAAACTGTGCTCAAAAGGGTTCTAAGGAAAGATGTGGAAGAATACTTGGGTAGTTTACCTTTGTGTTTGTGAATTATGTTTGTGCTAATGGCTTATACGAGTCAGTGTTTTCTTTCTCTTTTCCAACTTCCACTATTTCAATTTGCAAAAGAGTTGATATGTAGTATTGTGTTTATATTGACAGCTTCCAGAGGGACTGCCTCAACCTTAAAGACCAAAGGTGCACCTGCAGGTGCAATTTCCGGACTGAATTACACAGATGTCCCAGTCACTCAGATACGGAAGGTATCCAACACTTGGTTACATACCATCACATCTTTGCATTGAAAATGCCATCGTTTGTGGACACCAAGATTTCAACATTAATTTCAACCGCGAATTTGATCAAAGGTGATATTTGAAACCAAGGATGAAAGTGACGTCACTTGGTTTCTTTGTATCATTTCAGGTCACAGCTTCTAGTTTGTTGCTTTCTAAGCAGACAATTCCTCATTCCTATATGACAGTATATGCTGGCCAAATTGTAACAAAGAAGAAAACGAGGAGAAAAAGAAACATAGATGCTTGTGAAGACATACTTATGGACTTGCGTGAAAAACTTAATTCATTACAAGGGCTTCCGGTGGAAAGCTTGTGTATGGCTTAGTTTTTCACTTGTGTTTTTCTGTACGATTGCTTTTGTCTTTGATGTGTGACAATTTTTAAGCTGATTTTGATTTTTTCGTTCAACAGCAAGAACTTCGTTGTGTGAAGCCAAATAATGTCCTAAAGCCTGCAATATTTGAAAAAGAAAGAAAGGAGAAAGCACATATACATGGATGATCTTGTCATCAAGGTATCGTCTATTCTATTTTCAGTAAATTATTATCCAACTAGAGAAAATTATTCTGATATCATATAATTTATCTATAATTCAGGCTGCAGCCTTGGCACTTAAGAATATTCCTCAGTGTAACAGCTCTTGGACCAATGACTACATTCGCCAGTAAGTAGAGGCATTTGTGCTTTGATTTTGCTGACATCTGAACCCTAAAATAATAATTTAACATGCTTGTCATTATTTTTTACCAGGTACCACAATGTCAATATCAATGTTGCTGTTCAAACAGAGAACGCACTATATGTTCCAGTCATCAAGGTAGCTGTCTAATAAAATTTTACTTAGTGGATAATAGACTGACTTCATTAAATTTCACAATGTACCATTCTTAACCATATAGGACGCTGACAAAAAGGAATTGGCCACAGTTTGTTGTGATCCAATTTGACAAGAGCGGTAGGATATCAGGAGCAGCAATCGAAACATATTTTTCTGGAGAGGTCTCGGGTGTGCCAAATATCAAATCCGGAGAGAAATTATCATTGCTTTTATCTTCTTTGTGCAGTACCTCACGAGGTACCTTACAAACTGGCAATATTTCCAGCTTTTCTGATGAGCTGACACAGATCCCAAGTGTCTTAGTTTGGCACTTCTTAAATTACAGGATATTGAAAAATATAAGCTTGGAGACCGAATCATACAGTACACAGGTACAACTAGCAAGAGGTCTCTCTTCTGGTGCAGGTATGTTCTTTCCCGTTTCCTTTTGCGTTGTTACCTCATGGATGCATCATAACGGTGACAGATTCCATGTATATCTTCAATTCAAGCTCGGACTTTAGAAAGTTATCATATTATTTCTTAGATTTTGTGAGAGTTATATACAGCTGATGTAGGAGCACAAAGCAAATATTCTTTGTAGACCAGGAAAAGATAAATTTCATGCGGTTTGGTGTTCTATTTTGGATCAGTGAGGCTCACTGCTCATGTACTAACACTACAGTATTCTTAAGGTCTTAGTCGATGCATAATTTGCCTGCCTATGTGCATTTTAAGTTTCCAGTGGTAGAGGAGAACCTCTTTAAGTTGTAAGAGTGATTGTATACTTTGGTGAACCTTTGTACTTTTTGGGTGGTTTCAACCACTTATGAATAAAAAAAAGATTATGGTCATTGTTTTTTTTGAAAAATGAGCGATATCATAAATCAAAAGGGGAATGTACAACCTAACACACAGCCTCAAACAAAACTGGCCCTGCTGACAAAAACAAACAGAGCAACGACCGAAGCAAACAGAAAACAACTATCCTGCCAAACCAAAAACAAGGAAACTAATCTATAACCTTCATAAGCCTTAACCAAAAAATGTCTTCCTTCGAGCAAGCTGCTATCTTAATCACCCCAAGCTTCATATTCAAATACCATATAATTTCCTGAATAATAACGGCCGTTGGCAAAGATTCTTCCTTAAAAATCTTGGAATTCCTCGCTCTCCACACACCATTCATCATTCTCGTAATAGCTGCTGCAATAAGCTTGGTTTTAAGCCTCATCTGAGGTAAGCTATTGAACCACGGAATTAGCATCTCCCAGCATGTGAAGGGGGGCTCTACCTTGAGAAACAGCAGCACTTTGCACCATATAACCTTCGAGAAGCTGCAATCAAAAAATAGATGATCACGACTTTCTTCCATCGTCTCGCAAAGAGCACAAAATTTATCACCCAGCCTACCCCACTTGCTCAGCCTGTCTCTAGTCAATAACTTATTTTGGACTGCTAACCATGCGTTCAGCGAGTCTCTAGGGGCATTGAAGTCGTTCCAAATGAGTTTGTGCCACTCCACCTCTTCTTTGTGCTCTCTTAACAGGTTGTAAGTGTCTTTCACCTCATATCCCTCTCCTGGCCCTCTCCAGGACGCAATGTTATTAGTGACTGAGATACAACGAAGGCCAATGGTCTTACAATGCTGCAGACGCTTCATGACCCAGGAACCATTGGCCTTCACCTCATCTTCCCACCAATGCTTACCTTTGCTCCAGTACTTCTCCAACCAGATTAACCACAGATTAGATCTCCCCATGTTCTTCCCACACATTTGATTGATAACCATAGCTTGGTTCATGATCTCTATATTCTTCAGACCCAAACCACCTTCCTTTTTATCCCTACACACCTCCTCCCATTTGACTAGATGGCCACCCTTCTTATCACAGCACCCTCTCCAAAGAAAACGAGCACATATAGAGTTAACCGCTTGGATAATAGTCTTAGGTAGAATGCATACTCGAGCCCAAAAGAATACCATTGCTTGCAGGACTGCCGAGACCAACACTCTTCTACCAGCTCGGGACAAATATCTGTTACTCCAACTGTTTAAACGAGCGGTAATATTACCAATCAGGATCTCACAATCCTTTCTACTCAGCCTTTTAGATGTAAGGGGAAGGCCCAGATATCTAACAGGTAAGGGGGACGCTTTAGCTCCTATAATGCCTTCAACCCAAGCCACTTTGCCTTTATTCATGCCACCAGTGAAGAGATGGCTCTTCTGAACATTAACAGACAGACCTGAACAAGCCAGAAACTCATCAACCACTCCCTTAATAGCTTCAACTGCCGAGTTCCTCCCACTGCTGAATAAGATCAGATCATCAGCGAACATAATATGAGACAGCTTTATTCGGTGACATTTGGGATGATAATAAAACCCAGTGTCTTTGTTTAGACGTTTCATCATTCTGGAAAGACATTCCATAGCGATAGTGAAGAGGAACGGGGACAAAGGATCCCCTTGACGAAGGCCCCTCTTTCCTTGGAAGTAGTCGATCATCTCACCATTTATCATGACTGAAAAATTGGTTGACTGAAAACACATAACCAGCCAAGCTATAAACTTGTTAGGAAACTTCAAAGATTCTAGCATAGCAGTAAGAAATCCCCAGTCAATAGTATCATACGCTTTCCGCAGGTCAATCTTCCAAGCCATCCTTTCACTAATGTTCTTCCTGCCATACCCGTTCAACAACTGTTGGGCAAGGCAAGTATTACCCACAATCGACCTCTCCTTAATAAACGCTCCTTGAGCTGGGTCAATGATATCCGGAAGCACTTCCTTGAGTCTACTAGCCAATAAAGACGAGATGATCTTGTAAATAACGTTGCAGCAGGAGATTGGCCGAAAATCCTCCGGTTTGCTAGCTTGACTGGATTTGGGAATGAGAGCAATATAGGCTGAGTTCACTCCAAGAGGCAAGGCATTATTTCTAAGACAATGTCTAACCCCGTCACAGAGCTCCCTCCCTAGAGTGCCCCAGTTTCTCTTGAAGAAACTCGAAGAGAAATGTTGGTTTTTTTTCTTTCTGAAATGCCCATGTGAAAAAGTTCTGATCTTGATTCCGAAACTCTAGACTTTGAGAACGTTGTTGGACATGGGGAGAACACTTCCAAGCCCGATGGTCTTCTTATCAACGGAAATGGCTGGAATAGTAGTGGAACAAGGTTTGTGATTAGGGTTCTTATTCGCAGTGATGAAGATGATTTACTGGTTAATAGAGTATTGAAGCTTAGTTTGGTGAAACTATTTTGATTTTTATTATTTCGATTTGATTGTTATCAGTTTCTTAGATGGAAGTTTGATCGAGTAGAATTTGATCAATTTGGTGTTTGCATTTTGCAGGGAAGACTTACAGATTCAGAATCTCAAATTTCATGATTCAAGGGCACAATATGAAGCTTGTTGAAGTCGAGGGCTCGCATACTTTTCAGAACACTTACTCAGCTTTCGGTATCCATTAGGGATAGTGTTAATCGGTTTTATTCACTGCTGATAGGCCAATGAAAGACTACTGTGGTTGTGTCGTCGAGGTTTACTTTGCCAGTGCCTACTTCAACAGCGGTTCATCGTTACAGAAATTCCAAAACAAAAGTTTCCGGGCCTGTTCATGGTGGGATAACGACGCAGATTGACTGGTCCCTTAACCTGGCTATATCAATAAGGTAGCTAGCTTCATGCCTTTGATAAAAGTCTATTTTACAACCTTGCTACTTTTTTTGCATTGTCATACCTTTTTGATGGATTTCAGGTGGAACTTGACAGCTAGCGGACCAAGGCAAAACGCAAAACCCGCAAGGCTCATCCATTATGGAACAGTGGACAATCTTCTCTCATGGACCGAGTTCAAGAAAAACAAAGAGCTTAAAAGAACCAATGGCAGAACTACAGGGAGAATTATTGGAATTCTTCAGCTTGAGAGATCTAATGAAGCTGGAGGAAGAAACTCTGAATCATGTACCTTGATTTTTGACTAAAGGGGATTCAGCTAAAGCACTTGCGGTAAGTTTGAGCTTGAATACTAAAATACACGTCACTTTAACCTCTAGAATGCTATAATAAAATAACTCTGAATCTGTTCGCAGATGGCTGGAATCTCTGTGGTGTAGCGGGACCATAATTGAGTATTCCCGTAAAGAGCGAAGTTGCAAAATGTTTGGAAAGCCAATAACAAACAGATCAGAGAGAATGCTGAGATTCAAAGCATCAAAAAGATTCTCAGCTTGCAACAAGCGAAGCAATGTGAAAATACTAAGTCACTGAGACATGGCTACTTGATGGTCATTACTGTCATATCATACATTTCGCAAGCCAAAGTTCAGATGGGCAGCTACTACTACTTTTGATCTCTAGAACTCCACAAAACTGCTGGAGCCTACAACGCTATCAGAATCTACAGCCGCCGTCCACGCTTCATAGTTCCTTTCCCTCCACTTGCTGGAGATTGCACTGTGCTTGCCGGAGACTGGTTCTATTCCGAATTGTTGGTTTTTTTTCCGTTATGAAATGCCTATATGATAAAGTTTCGATTTTGATTCGGAAACTCTAGATTTTCGCAAGGTTGTTGACATGGGGACAATATATTTATGACCGGATGGTCTTCTCATCAATGGACGTGGGTGGAATGGTTAAACCTTTATAGTGGAACAAGGTGGGTGATTAGGGTTGTTATTCACAGTGATGAAGATGATTTACTGGTTATTAGAGTATTCAAGCTGTGTTTCGTGAAATTGTTGTGAGTTTGATTATTTGGATTTGATTGGCATCAAGCTCATAGATGGAAGTTTTATTTAGTAAAATATGAGCAAATTGGTGTTTGCATTTCGTAGGGAAGACTTACGGGTTCAGAATATCAAATGTGGGCACTGCTACATTGATCAATTTAAGAATTCAAGGGCACAAGATGAAGAAATATAGAGGTATGTACTTAGAAGTTTTATTTTGCTGAAAAAAAGTCATTAGGTTTTCACTGGTCATGTTCCTGGAGCTAGTGTTTATTCTACTTGTTATGAGATTTGAAAGAAGCTTTTGATATTCACATCTGATGACGCTGAGAGTGTCAAAGAACATAGCGCAGTTGGTTGTTTAGCTGTTTATGCTCATGCTTGTTTTCTCTGTGGTTGTTGTGTTAGGTTTTCCGCACAGTATAGGAAATAAATCTGATCCAGAGATTTCAAAGTTTAAGTCAAATTATAAATGGACCAAGGTCACATTCAAGCCATACGAAGTTTAATTTGAGTGACTGGAAGAGGACACTATTGCATTGATAAAAAGGAGAGAGTGTTGAATGCATCAGAACAGAACCCTGGCCAAGGTATGCCTCTTCCGTTAGTTGCTCTTCTTGTTGACATACCAGCTTAGTATAAAGTGTGCTTATGAAATTTCTGCAACAGTGATTAGGATCACTGAGAAATTCAATGATATATGGGGAAGTTTATGTACTTTGCGGGATACTTTCAAAGTAGTTTCAGTTGTTCTTCACTATGTGGAAGATGTATTAACACTATGTTTTCTTAATGATTTCTTATGCAGTTTCTATGTTCGGAATAGTGTGGTAGAGCTACCGGGAGATCCTTGGGATTCCTAAGCTTTAGGATGCTAATGATGCTGGAGGAAGAAATTGTAAAAAGTTTACCCTGATTTTGATCGAAAGAGATTCAGCTAAAGCACTTGGTGTAAGTCTGAGCTTGAATAGTAAAGAGCACAGCACTTTAACTTCTAGAATGTTGTAATAAAATAACTTTGAAACTATATGTTCGCAGATTGCTGGAATCTCTTTGGTAAGGCGGGACCATGATTGAGTATTCCCGTAAAGAGTGAAGTTGCTCACTGTTTGCGAAACCAATACTAAACAGATCAGAGTGAATGCTGAGATTCAAAGCATCAAAAAGATTCTTAGGTTGCAACAAGAGAAGCAATATGCAAATAACAAGTCACTGAGTTATGGCCACTTGATGATCATTACTGACATACATTCTTGCACTCTACAAAACTGTTGGAGCCTACAACTCTATCTGAATCTACAGTTGTCAACGCACCCCAGTTCTTTTCCCTCCACATTCTGGAGATTTTACCGTGCTCGCCGGAGACTGGTTCCAAACCAATCACTATGTAAGCATTTTAGCTCAACTTTGTAATCCCAATTGTTGGTTTTTTTATTTATAAACTACCCATGTAAAGAAAGTTATGATTTTGTTTTGGAAACTCTACATCTTTAGAGTATTCTAGCTCTGTTTGGTGAAACTGTTGTGCTTTTGATTATTTTGATTTGATTGTTATGAAGCTCTTAGATGGAAGATTGTCATAGTAGAATACGATCAAATTGGTGTTTTCATTTTTCAGGGAAGACTTACAGGTTCAGAATTTCAAATGTGGGCACTGCTTCTTCAAATAATTACAGAATTCAAGGGCACAAGATGAACTTGGTGGAAGTCGAAGGCTCGCATACTTTTTAGAGCACTTACTCAGCTCTTGGTATCCATTAGGGGCAGTCTAACTCGGTTTTAGTCACTGCTGATCAGTCTCCTAAACACTACTTTGTGGTTGTGTGGTTGAGGATTACTTCGCTAGTGTCTACTGCAACAGCTGTTCTTCATTACATAAATTAAAACTCAAAAATTTTTGGGCCTGTTCCTGGTGGTCCAGCTACACAGATTGACTGGTTCCTTAACCAGGATAGATCAATAGGTAGCTAGCTTCTTGCCTTTGATACAAGTCTATTTTACAACCTTGCTAGTTTTTTCGCGTTGTCATACCTTTTTGATGGATTTCACGTGGAACTTGACAGCTAGAGGTCCTAGGCAAAACACAAAACCCTCAAGGCTCATACCATTATGGAATAGTGGAGAATCTTCTCCCATGGACCCAGATCAAGAAAAACAAAGAGCTTAGAAAACAACTAATGGCAGAACTACAGGGAGAATCCTTGGAATTACTTAGCTTGAGAATGCTAATGATGCTGGAGGAAGAAATTCTGAAAAGTGTACCTTGATTTTGACTGAAGATATTCAGCTAAAGCACCTGCTGTAAGTCTGATCTTGCATAATAAAGAACAAGGCACCTTATCCTGTAGGATGCTGTAATAAAATAACTTTGAAACTATCGGTTCGCAGATGGCTGGAATCTCTGTGGTGGGGTGGGATCATGATTGAGTATTCCCGTAGAGAGTGAAGTTGCTCAATGATTGGGAAGGCCAATAACAAACAGATCAGAGAGAATGCTGATATTCGAAGCGTCAAAAAGATTCTCAGCTTGCAACAAGAGAAACAATATGCAAATACCAAGTCACTGAAATATGCCCACTTGACGATCATTACTGACCAGGTTTTGTTCATCAAAATAGACCATATAGCACTAATGTTATTTAAAATGTTTGGATTTCAGTACACTGTTACTAATGCATTTATGTTTTGATGTAGGATCATTATGGATCCCACGCTAAAGGGTTGCTGATCAGTTTCATACATTCTTTCTGGCGATCACTGCTTAAAATCCCATTATTCCTCGTGGAATTGATCACACCTATTGTTATGGTCAGATTATCTATTACTTCTGCTAATAAATGCAATAAGTTAAGTCGCGAAATGTATCTATAAGTTGAATGGTTTCGTCTTTCAGATCACTCATAAGAGTGGGAAGGTTTCGGCATTCTACTCCTTGCCACAACATGAACAGTGAAAAACTAATTTGGGAAATGCACATGGTTTGAATATCAAGTACTATAAGGTTAGTCATTAAAAAGACCCACTTGAAGATTCTTATATGTTTTTTATGAAGTTTTAACCAAAAGCAAATGTGTACCGGTATAGGGACTAGGAACCAGTACATTCGAAGAACGCATGGAGCACTTTGCCGAGCTCGACAACCATACAAATTCTTTTGGTTGGTTCGATAATCTGGATGGTGAAGCCAAAGAGTTGCCTTCAGTAAAACAAAAGACTAATTGAAGCACAGGAATCAGTTTCAGGTAGTTCTCCACATTAACCATTATGTATAAGAATATATGAACAATCGATATCCCTACCACTGTTTAACCTTACTGTTTATGCATCAATATTCAAATTGCAGCCTGGAATCATCCTGGACCAGACAGCGAAACTTATTAGATACACTGATCTTCATAGACGAGATACTCGTTATTGCATGCGACAGTAATCAGTGGGATCCATCCATGGTGATGGTGTCCTCATCGATATATATAAGGAGGGCGTTTATGTTCAGGAGGTGTTCTTTTTTGCAATTTGCTGACAAATAGTAAGTATGACGACAACATCAAGACGAAGACCGGACGGTGCCAAACACGCTAACCTATTCTCCACTGAATTTATTTTTTAAACAGCCGACGGGAAAAGGCAGAAAATTTAATGACGGGTATGTACTTAGAAGTTTTATTTTGCTGCAAATAAATTATTAGGGTTATCACTTGTTATGTTCCTTGAGCTAATGTTTATTCTGCTTGTTATGAAATTTGAAAGAAGCTTTTAAAATTGACATCTGATGACACTTAAAGCTTCAAAGGACTCAGCGCGGCTGTTTTTTTTAGCTGTTTATGCTTATGAGTGTTTACTTTGTGACATTCAGGCCTGATTTTGCGAAGTTTAATATGAATTGTTTGGAAGAGGACATTATTACATTGGTAATAAAAAGTGTTTAACATTGCTGGATGCATCGGAACAGAACCCTTGCCTAGGTATGCCTCTTTCATTATTTCCTCTTCATGTAAATATACCAGCTTAATATAAAATGTGTTAATGAAATATCTGCAACTGTTATTAGGATCACGAGAAAGTCAATGATAGATGGGAAGTTTGTGTTAATGAAACATCTTGATCAATAAGCAGTTCCCAGGTCCTCAGATTGATTCCATTACTAACAAGAATCTCATCATCAGTATCTACAACTACCTCAACGAGCCATTCCTCATCTCATGGTAAGTCCTTAAACTTCACAGGAAACACTTGCACACAGCTATGTAGGATTTGAAACATTGAGATCTGAGCAATGTGAGTGTTAAAAACACTTAAGGTTTCAGAAAGAATGAGATTCATCTATAACGTGTTTGGTTGATGCTTCTCCAAATCTAAGATTTGACAACAAAATTGGTGTTTTGTATCCAAGAGTGGCATTTTCTGATCTGGATCTTTGAAGGGTGCTTCTCCAAATCTAAAATTTGACAACAAAATTGGTGTTTTGAAACTCATGCAAGGATTGCAGCAAACGAGGAACTCATGGCAAGATGGAGTACTGCGCACCAACTGCTCAATCCACCTGGCGAAAACATTACATACATGCAAGCCAAAGATCAGATTGGCAGCAACTACTACTTGGAGATCTCTAGCACTCCACAAAACAGCTGAAGCCTATGGTGCTATCAGCATCTACATCCATCCACCGTCCACACATCCCTGTTCCTTTCCTCGACCTGCTGATGATTTCACTGTCCTCACCGGATACTGGTTCAAAATCAAAACCAGTCACTATGTAAAGCATTTAGCTCAACTTTGTAATCCCAAATGTTGGGTTTTGTTTCTGAAATGCCCATGTGAAAAAGTTCTGATCTTGATTCGGAAACTCTAGACTTTGAGAACGTTGTTGGACACGGGGAGAACACTTCCAAGCCTGATGGTCTTCTAATCAAACGGAAATGGCTAGAATGGTAGTGGAACAAGGTTTGTGATTAGGGTTCTTATTCGTAGTGATGAAGATGATTTACTGGTTAATAGACAAGCTCAATTTGGTGAAACTGTTTTGAGTTTTCTTATTTCGATTTGATTGTTATCAATTTCTTAGACCGATGTTTGATCGAGTAGAATTTGATCAAAGTGGTGTTTGCATTTTGCAGGGAAGACTTACAGATTCGGAAACTCAAATGTGGGCACTGATACTTCAATAAATTTCGGAATTCAAGGGCACAATATGAAGCTTGTTGAAATCGAGGGCTCACATACTTTTCAGAACACTTATTCAGCTTTCGGTATCCATTGGAGATAGTGTTAATCGGTTTTAGTCACCGCTGATAAGCCTCCGAAAGACTACTATGTGGTTGTGTCGTCGAGGTTTACTTTGCCAGTGCCTACTTCAACAGCGGTTCTTCGTTACAGAAATTCAAAAACAAAATTTCCGGGCCTGTTCCTGGTGGTCTAACGACGCAGATTAACTGATCCCTTAACCAGGCTAGATCAATAAGGTAACTAGCTTTATGCCTTTGATAAAAGTCCATTTTACAACCTTGCTACTTTTTCGCATTGTCATAACTTTTTTATGGATTTCAGGTGGAACTTGATAGCTAGCAAACCTAGGCAAAATGCAAAACCTGCAAGGCTCATCCCATTATGGAATAGTGGACAATCTTCTCTCATGGACCGAGTTCAAGAAAAACAAAGAGCTCAAAAGAAACAATGGCTGAACTATGGGGAGAATCATTGGAATTCCTAAGCTTGAGAATTCTAATGAAGCTGGAGGAAGAAACTCTGAAATGTTTACCTTTATTTTTGACTAAAGGGGATTCAGCTAAAGCACTTGCGGTAAGTTTGATCTTGAATAATAAAATAAACGGCACTTTAACCTCTAGAATGCTATAATAAAATAACTATGAATCTGTTCGCAGATGGCTGGAATCTCTGTGGTGTAGCGGGACCATGATTGAGTATTCCCGTAAAGAGCGAACTTGCACAATGTTTGGGAAGCCAATAACAAACAGCTCAGAGAGAATGCCGAGATTGAAAGCATCAAAAAGATTCTTAGCTTGCAACAAGAGAAGCAATGTGAAAATACTAAGTCACTGATATATGGCTACTTGATGGTCATTACTGTCATATCATACATTTCGCAAGCCAAAGTTCAGATTGGCAGCTACTACTACTTTGGATCTCTAGCTGCTAGAGTCTAGCACGTCAACACTATCAGAATCTACAGCAGCCGTCCACGCTTCCTAGTTCCTTTCCCTCCGCCTGCTGAAGATTGCACTGTGCTTGACGGAGACTGGTTCGAAACCAATCACTACGTAAGGAATTCAGCTCAACTTTGTATTCTCAATTGTTGGTTTTTTTTTCGTTTTGAAATGCCCATATAAAAAAGTTCTGATTTTGATTCGGAAACTCTAGATTTTCGCAAGGTTGTTGAACATGGGCACAATATATTTATGACCGGATGGTCTTCTCATCAATGGACATGGGTGGAATGGTTAAACCTTTATGGTGGAACAAGGTGGGTGATTAGGGTTGTTATTCGCAGCGATGAAGATGATTTACTGGTTTGTTATTAGAGTATTCAAGCTGTGTTTCGTGACACTGTTGTGTGTTTGATTATTTCGATTTGATTGACATCAAGCTTATAGATGGAAGTTTGATAGAGTAGAATATGATCAAATTGGTGTTTGCATTTCACAGGGAAGACTTACGGGTTCAGAATCTCAAATGTGGGCACTGCTACTTCAATCAATTTAAGAATTCAAAGGCACACGATGAAGAAATAGAGGTATGTACTTAGAAGTTTTAATTTTGCTGAAAAAAAGTCTTTAGGTTTTCCCTGGTCATGTTCTTGGAGCTAGTGTTTATTCTACTTGTTATGAGAGAAGCTTTTGATAGTCAAATCTGAAGACGCTAAGAGTGTCAAAGAACTTAGCGCAGTTGGTTGTTTAGCTGTTTATGCTCATACGTGTTTTCTCTGTGGTTGTTGTGTTAGGTGTTCCGCACAATATAGGAATTAAATCTGATCCAGAGATTTCAAAGTTTAAGTCAAATTATAAATGGACAAAGGTCACATTCAAGCCTTACGAAGTGTAATATGAGGTAAGTTGAAGAGGACACTATTGCATAGATAAAAAGGAGAGAGTGTTTGACATTGGTGAATGCATCGGAACAGAACCCTGGCAAGGTATGCCTCTTTCGTTAGTTGAACTTCTTGTTAACATACCGGCTTAGTATAAAGTGTGTTTATGAAATTTCTTCAACATTGATTAGGATCACTGAGAAATTCAATGACATATGGGGAAGTTTATGTACTTTGCGGGATACTTTCAAAGTAGTTTCAGTTGTTCTTCACTATGTGGAAGATGTATTAACACTATGTTTTCTTAATGATTTCTTATGCAGTTTATATGTTCGGAATAGTGGGCAATCTTCTCTCATGGGCCGAGTTAGAGAAAAACAAAGAGCTTAAAAAACCTGTGGTAGAGCTACCGGGAGATCCTTGGAATTCCTAAGCTTGAGGATGCTAATGATGCTGGAGGAAGAAATTGTGAAAAGTTTACCTTGATTTTGATCGAAAGAGATTCAGCTAAAGCACTTGCTGTAAGTCTGAGCTTGAATCATAAAGAACACGGCACTTTAATTTCTAGAATGCTGTAATAAAATAACTTTCAAACTATATGTTCGCAGATTGCGGGAATCTCTGTGGTGGGGTGGGACCATGATTGAGTATTCCCGTAATGAGTGAAGTTGCTTAATGTTTTTCGAAGCCAATACTAAACAGATGAGAGAGAATGCTGAGATTCAAAGCATCAAAAAGATTCTTAGGTTGCAACAAGAGAAGCAATATGCAAATACAAAGTCACTGAGATATGGCCACTTGATGATCATTACTGACATACATTCTTGCACTCTACAAAACTGTTGGAGCCTACAACTCTATCTGAATCTACAGCTGTCCACGCATCCCAGTTCTTTTCGCTCCACCTGCTGGAGATTTTACCGTGCTCTACGGAGACTAGTTCAAAGAAAGTTATGATTTCGATTCGGAAACTCTAGATCTTTAGAAGGTTGTTGGACATTTGGAGAACACTTTTAAGACTTGATGGTCTTCTCATCAAAGGACGTGCCTGGATTGGTTACATATTTACATTGGAACAAGGTGTGTGATTAGGGTTCTTATTCGCAATGTTGAAAGTGGATTTACTGGTTATTAGAGTATTCTAGCTCTGTTTGGTGAAACTATTGTGCTTTTGATTATTTTGATTTGATTGTCATCAATCTCTTAGATGGAAGATTGATTGTCATCAATCTCTTAGATGGAAGATTTATCAGATTATCTATTACTTCTGGCAAAAACATGTGTTCATTTCCATGAGCAACTACCCAATCCCACCTGGCAAAAACATGACATACATTCTGCAAGCCAGACATCAGATTGGCAGCTACTACTACAGATCTCTCGCACTCCACAAAACAGCTAGAACCTATGGCGCTATCAGAATCTACAACCGTCCATTAATCCCAGTTTCTTTCCTTCCACCTGCTGGAGACTTCACTGTCCTCGCCGGAGATTTGTTCAAACCCAATCACTATGTTAGCCATTTAGCTCAATTTTGTAATCCCAATTGTTGTTTTTTTTTTCCTGAAATGCCCATGTGAAAAAGTTCAGATTTTGATTTGGAAACTGTAGAGTTTGAGAAGCTTGTTGGACATGGGAAAAGTACTTCCAAGACCTTATGGTTTTCTCATTAAAAGACTTGGCTGGAATGGTTACACATTTACAGTGGATGAAGGTGTGTGATTAGGATTCTTATTCATAGTGATGAAGATGATTTACTGATTATGAAACTATTCAAGCTCAGTTTGGTGAAACTGTTGTGTGTTTGATTGAGCTTGATATTTTGATTTGTTTATCGTCAACCTCGTAGATGGAACTCGATCAAATATGTATTTGTATTTTGCAGGAAAACTTGCATAGTCAGAATCTCAAATGTGGGAACTGCTACTTCAATAAGTTTTAACATTCAAGGGCACAAGATGAAGCTGGTGGAAGTCGAGGGCTCTCATACTTTTAAGAACACGTACTTGTCTCTCAATATCTATTCGGGATAGTCTTACTCGCGTCGTGGAGGTTTACTTTGCCAGTGCTTACTTCTACAGCCATTCTTCTTCAAACTATGCAGATTGAGTTGTCCCTTAACCAAGCTAGATCAATATGGTAGGTAGCTTCATGGCTTTGATACAAGTCTATTTTACATCCTATCTACTTTTTTCGCATCTTCATAACTTTTTGATGGATTTCAGGTGGAACTTGACAGCATGAAGACCTAGGCCTTCCAAACCCGCAAGGCTCATACCATTATGGAATGATGAAGCTTAGCAAGATGATTATATTGGAAAAGCAGAAGAAATACAGACATGTATGTACTTAGAAGTTCTATTTTGGTGAAGAAAAGTTATTAGGGTTCTCACTCATCATGTTCCTTGAGCTAATGTCTATTCTGCTTGTTATGAGATTTGAAAGAAGCTTTTGAAATTCATATCTGATGACCCTTAGAGTGTTAAAGGACTTCAGTTGGTTTATTAGCTGTTTACGCTCATGTGTGTTTTGTGTGGTTGTTGTGTTAGTTGGTCCGTTACAATATGGGAGTTAAATTTGATCACGAGCTTTCAAAGTGCAAGTCAAATAATGATTGGACAACAGTCACATTTAAGCCTGCTTTAGCGATGTTTAAAGCGAGTTACTTGGAAGAGGAAACTGTTGCATTGATAATAAAAAAAGAGTGTGTTTGACATTGCTGGTTGTATCGGAACTGAACCCTTGCTAAGGTATGCCTCTTTCGTTACTTGGTTGTCGTAAACATACCAATTTAGTTTAAAATGTGTTTATGAAATATCTTCAACTGTGATTAGGATCACTGAGGTAGTCAATGATTGACGGGAAATTTGTGTTAGTCTCAGTGGAAGGGCACTTTGAACAGGTATTTACTTTCCTGGATACCTTATAAATTTTCAAAACATTTCATTCACATGTCATTGGATGAGTATGATACATACCAAGTAAGCTTTATGAATGGAATTCCAACTATAAAAGGAGGAACTAATGTTGATTATGTGACCTAATCACGTCACTGAGATATGGCCACTAAATGATCAAGACTGACCAGGTTCTTTTCATCAAAATAGACAATAATGCACTAAAGTCTGTTGTGGAAAATGTGAACAAAAATGATAAGTAGTGATGCCGGAGGAACAAAGCATCAAAAAGATTTTGGGCTTGTAACAAGAGGAGCAATATGGAAATACCACGTCACTGAGATATGGCCACTAAATGATCAAGACTGACCAGGTTCTTTTCATCAAAATGGACCATAATGCACTAATGTCTGTTGGGGAATCTCCATCTATCAATATATGTTTGGATTCCAGTCTACTGTTACTAATGCATTTTTTTGATGTAGGATGGATCCAACACAAAATGCTGTTAAGTGTGTACAACTACCTCATAGAGCCATTCCTCATCTCATGGTAAGTCTTTAAACTACACAGGAAACAGTTTGACACAGCTATGTAGGATATGAGACATTGAGATCTGAGCAATGTGAGTGCTAAAAAGGCTAAGCATTAGATTTATTCATAGCAAGTTTTCTTGATGCACTTATATTCTTGTTAAGTTATCTTTTTTATCCATGAGTGGCATTTTCTGATCTGGATCTTTCAAGGGCGCTTCTCCGAATCTGACATATTATTACAAAACTGGTGTTTTGAAACTCAGGATTGCAGTAAAGGAGGAACTCATGGCAAGATGGAGTATTGGGCAGCAACTACCCAATCCCACCTGGCAAAAACATGACATACATTCTGCAAGCCAAACATCAGACTGGCAGCTACTACAACTTCGGATCTCTCGCACTCCACAAAACAGCTCGAGCCTATTGCGCTATCAGAATCTACAGCCGTCCATGCATCCCAGTTCCTTTCCCTCCACCTGCTGGAGATTTCACTGTCTTCACCGGAGACTGGTTCAAACCAAATCACTAAGTGAGCCGTTTAGCTCAATTTTGTAATCCCAATTTTTGGTTATTGTTTCTGAATTGCCCATGTGAAAAAGTTCTGATTTTGATTTCGAAACTATAGATTTTGAGCAGGTTTTGGACTTGGGGAAAACACTTCCAAGACCTAATAGTCTTCTCATCAATTGACGTGGCTGGAATGGTAACACATTTACAGTCGATCAAGGTTTGATTAGGATTCTTATTCATAGTGATGAAGATGATTTACTGATTATTAGACTACTCAAGCTCAATTTGGTGAAACTGTTGTGAGTTCGATTGAGCTTGATATTTTGATTTGTTTATCGTCAACCTTGTAGATGGAACTCGATCAAATTGGTATTTGTATTTTGCAGGGAAGACTTGCTAGTTAGAGTCTCAAATGTGGGAACTGCTACTTCAATAAATTTTAACATTCAACGGCACAAGATGAAGCTGGTGGATGTTGAGGGCTCCCATACTTGGTTGTAGTCTCTGCTGATCTGCCTCCGAAAGACTACTATGTGGTTGTGTTGTCGAGGTTTACTTCGCCGGTGCTTACTTTTACAGCCGTTCTTCTTCACAGAAACTACACCACAAAAGTTTCGGGGCCTGTTCCTGGTAGTCCAACGATGCAGATTGATTTGTCCCTTAACCAGGCTAGATCAATAAGGTAGCTAGCTTCATGGCTTTGATACTAGTCTACTTCTCATCCTTGCTACTTTTGTTGCATTGTCATAACTTTTTGATGGATTTCCGGTGGAACTTGACAGCAAGCAGACCTAGGCCTGCCAAACCCACAAGGCTCATACCCTTATGGAATGATCAATCCTAACAAGACGATAATATTGGCAAAGCAGAAGAAATACAGACATGTATGTACTTGGAAGTTTTCTTTTGGTGAAGAAAAGTTTTTAGGGTTCTCACTCGTCATGTTCCTTGAGCTATTCTGCTTGTTATGAGATTTGAAAGAAGATTTTGAAATTCATATCTGATGGCGCTTATAGTGTCAAAGGACTTAGCGCAGTTGTTTTATTAGCTGTGTATGCTTATAAATGTGTGTTTTCTTTGTTGTTGTTGTGTTAGGTGTTCCGTTACAATATGTGAATTAAATCTGATCCAGATATTTCAAATTCCAAGTCAAATGATGATTGGTTAAGGGTCGCATCAAAGCCTGCTTTAGCGAAGTTTAATATGAGTTACTTGGAAGAGGAAACTTTTGCATTGATTAAAAAATTAGAGCGTGTTCGACATTGCTGGTTGTATCGGAACTAAACCCTTGCTAAGGTATACCTCTTTCAATACTTGCTCGTCTCGTAAACATAGCAGCTTGGTATAAAATGTGTTTATGAAATATCTGCAACTGTGATTAGGATCATTGAGGTAGTCAATGATAGATGGGAAGTTTCTGTTAGTCTCAGTGAAGGGCACTTTGAACATGTATAAATTTTCTAAACATTTTATTTACATGTCATTGGATGAGTATGATGCATACCAAGTAAGCTTTATAATTGGAATTGCAACTATAAAACGAGGGAATAATGTTGAATATGTGACAAGCCAGATAACTAGTCAAATTGTGGAGAATGTGAACAAAAATGATTAGTGATGGAGGAACAAAGAATCAAAACGATTCTGGGCTTGCAACAAGAGGAGCAATTAGAAATACCACGTCACTGAGATATGGCCACTTAATGATCAAGACTGACCAGGTTCTTTTCATCAAAATAGACAATAATGCACTAAAGTCTGTTGGGGAATCTCCATCTGTCAATAAATGTTTGGATACCGGTCCACTGTTACTAATTCATTTTTTTGATGCAGGATCATGATGGATCCAACACAAAGCGCTTGCTGATCAGTTTCATAAATTATATATGGCTGTCGCTTGATAAGTCCCATTATTCCTCGTGGAAATGAACACATGTATTGTTAAGGTCAGATTGTCTATTACTTCTGCTAATCACTGCAATAACTTTAATTAAGTCGCAAAACCTATTCATAAATTTAATGGTGTACGTATTTCAGGCTACTCATAAGAGTGAGAAGGTTTTGGCGTTTTACACCATGCCAGATGAACAGTGGAAAAGTAATGTAGAAAATGCATCTGCTTCGAATTTTCAAGTACTATAAAGTGAGTTAAGAAAAAGACATACTTCAAGATTCATATATGTTTTTGATGAAGCTTTAATGAAAGAAAATGCGTACTAGTACAGCGATTGGTAACCAGTACAATAAAAGAATGCAAGGAGTACTTTACCGAGCTCGACAAGCACAAGAATTCTTCTGTTTGGTCTGACGATCAAGATGGTGAAGCCAAAGAGCTTGCCTTTGGTATAAAAAAATTTAATTGGAGCACGAAATCAGTTGGAGGTAGTTCTCCCATCAACCATTATGTAAAAGAATGAGAGAACAATCTACATACTTTACAAATGTTTGACCGGCCTGTTCTTATGCATCAGTATTCAAATTTCTGTCTGGAACCATCCTTGACCAGACAGGGAAACTTGTTCGATACACTGTTCTTCGACAAGATACTCATGAACGCAGGCGATAATAAGCAGCATGATCCATCCATGGGCTCGGCTAAATTGATGATGATGAGAATCTCATAAGCGTCTACAACAATGGTGATCGCGTCCGCGTCGAGATTCTCAAGGAGGGATTTATATTCAGGAGTTTTTGTTCTTGTGTTTGGTGTGTGTTTGTGTTAATGGTGAAGAATCTTATAGATATTACACATGGTGAGTCACTTATGGTGGCATATACCCTCTTGGTGTCAAACAGTAGATAGCTTTGTCAGCTTCAACTTCATTTGACCTGCTTTCCTACTTCTCATCTGACATAACATTACAGCGGCATGTTTTGTGTTTGAAAGTTTAATCTTTTGACTGATGCAATAGATTGCTGTCTGCTGCAGGGGATCTTGATCAATAAGCAGTTCCCAGGTCCTCAGATTGATCCTATTACTAACAACAATCTCATCATCAGTGTCTATAACTACCTCAGAGAGCCATTCCTCATCTCATGGTAAGTCCTTCAACTACACAGGAACGAGTTTGACACATCTATGTACGATATGAGACATTGAGATCTGGGCAATCTAAGTGCTAAAAAGGCTAAGCATTAGATTTATTTATAACAAGTTTGCTTGATGCACTTATATTCATGTAAAGTTACATTTTTTATCCGTGAGTGGCATTTTCTGATATGGATCTTTCAAGGGCGCTTATCTGACATTTGACTACAAAACTTGTGTTTTGAAACTCAGGATTGCAGTAAAGAAGGAACTCATGCCAAGATGGAGTATTGGGCACCAACTACCCACTCCCCACCTGGCAAAAACATGAAATACATTCTGCAAGCCAAACATCAGATTGGCAGCTACTACTTCGAATCTCTCGCACTCCACAAATTGCTTTTCCTCCACCTGCTGGAGATTTCACTGTCCTCGCCGGAGACTGGTTCAAACCCAATCACTGTGTAAGCCATTTAGCTCAATTTTTTAATCCCATTTGTTAGTTTTGTTTCGGAAATGCCCATGTGAAAAAGTTCTGATTTTGATTTGGAAACTGTAGATTTTGAGAAGGTTGTTGGACATGTGGAAAACACTTCCA
The DNA here is from genome assembly GCA_033675215.1 of Rhodiola kirilowii. Lineage (NCBI taxonomy): Eukaryota > Viridiplantae > Streptophyta > Magnoliopsida > Saxifragales > Crassulaceae > Rhodiola > Rhodiola kirilowii. Next base: position 33,956,581 of record CM066193.1, read on the forward strand.
AGACCTGATGGTCTTCTCATCAATTGACGTGATTGAAATGATTTACTGAATATTAGATTATTCACGCTCAGTTTGGTGAAACAGTTGTGTGTTTAATTGAGCTTGATAACTTGATTTGTTTATCATCAACCTCATAGATGGAACTTGATCTGTATTTTTCAGGGAAGACTTGCATAGTCAGAATCTCAAATGTGGGAACTGCCACTTCAATATATTTTAACATTCAAGGGCACAAGATGAAGCTGGTAGAAGTCGAGGGCTTCCATACTTCTCAGAACACCTACTGAGCTCTTGTTATCTGTTCGGGATAGTCTTACTTTGTTTTAGTCACCGCTAATAAGTCCCCGAAAGACTACTATGTGGTTGTGTCGTCGAGGTTTACTTCGCCAGTGCTTACTTCTACAGCAGTTCTTCTTCACAGAAATTCAAACACAAAAGTTTCCGGGCCTATTCCTGGTAGTCCAACGACGCAGATTTATTTGTCTCTTAACCAGGCTAGATCAATAAGGTAGCTGACTTCTTGGCTTTGCTACAAGTCTATTTTATAACATTGCTACTTTTGTCGCTTTGTCATAACTTTTTGATGGCTTTCAGGTGGAAACCTAGGCCTGCAAAATCTGCAAGGCTCAAACCATTATGATGATAAAGCCTAGCAAGACGATTATATTGGCAAAGCGGAAGAAATACAGACAGGTATGTACTTAGAAGTTTTATTTTGGTGAAGAAATGTTATTAGGGTTCTCACTCGTCATGTTCTTTGAGCTAATGTCTATTCTGCTTGTTATGAGATTTGAAAGAAGCTTTTGAAATTCACATTTGATGGCGCTTAGAGTGTCAAAGGACTTAGCGCAATTGGTTTATTAGCTGTTTATGCTCATATGTGTTTTCGTTGTGGTTGTTGTGTTATGTGGTCTGTCACAACTCACAATATGGGCGTTAAATCTGATCCAGATATTTCAGAGTGCAAGTCAAATGATGATTGGACCAAGGTCACATTAACGCCTGATTTAGTGAAGTTTACTATGAGTTACTTGGAAGAGGACCGTGTTGCATCGGAACTAAACCCTTGCTAAGGTATGCCACTTTCGTTACTTGCTCTTTTCGTAAACATACCAGCTTAGTATAAAATATTTTTATGTAACATCTGACCTGTGATTAGGATCACTGAGAAAGTCAATGATAGAAGTCTCAGTGAAGGGCACTTTGAATAGGTGTTTACTTTCCTGGATGTCGTATAATATAAGTTATGAAATTCTAAACATTTTATTTACTTGTCACTGGATAAGGATGATACTTACAAAGTCAGCCTTGTAAATGGAATTGCAACTATAAAAGGAGGGAATAATGTTGAATATGTGACAAGCCAGATAACTAGTCAAATTGTGGAGATCGTGAACGAAAAAGATAAGTAATGATGCTGGAGGAACAAAGCATTAAAAGGATTCTCTGCTTGCAACAAGAGAAGCAATATGAAAATACCACATCACTGAGATATGGCCACTTGATGATCAAGACTGACCAGGTTCTTTTCCTCAAAATAGACCTTAAATGCACTAAAGTTGGTTGGGAAATCTCCATCTATCAATAAATGTTTGGATTTTGGTCCACTGTTACTAATGCATTTATTTTTTGATGCAGGATCTTGATGGATCCCACACAAAAGGGTTGCTGTTTAGTTTCATAAGCTCTTTCTGGCCGTCACAAGATAAATCCCATTATTCCTCGTGGAATTGATCACTCGTATTGTTAAGGTCCGATTATCTATTACTTCTGCTAATCACTGCAATAACTTTAATAAAGTCGCAAAACCAATCTATAAACTGGATGGTTTTCGTGTTTCAGGCCACTCACAAGAGTGGGAAGGTTCTACACCATGCCAGAATATGAATAGTGGAAAAGTAATTTAGAAAATGCATCTGCTTCTAATATCAAGCATTATAAGGTGAGTTAAGAAAAAGACCAACTTCAAGATTCTTCTTAAATTAACATCTAACGACGCTTTAGAGTGTCAAAGGACTTAGCGCAGTTGGTTGTTTAGCTATTTATGCTTTAGAGTGTCAAATGTTTAGCTATTTATGCTTTAGAGTGTCAAAGGACTTAGCGCAGTCCCTAATAACATTTGAAGGCAAGGCGTACTTTGCCGAGCACGACAAGCACGTTATTTCTTCTGTTTGGTCTGACAATCAGGATGGTGAAGCCAAAGAGCTTGCATTCAGTAAAAAAAATTAATGGAAGCGCAGAATAAGTTTGAGGTAGTTCCCCCCATTAACCATTATGTAAAAAAGAATATATGAATAATCTATATCCTTTTGTTTCACCTAACTGTTTATGCATCAATATTCAAATTGCAGCCGGAACCCTCCTGGACCAGACAGGTAAACTTTTTAGATACATTGATCTTTGACAAGATACAATGCCGGCGACAATAAGCAGCGAGATCCATCTATGGGCTTCGGGTACAACAATGGTGATGGCGTCATCGTCAAGATTCGTAAGGAGGGCGTTTATGTTCAGGAGATTTTTGTGCTTGTGTTTGCTGCTAGTATGTGTTAATGGTGAAGACCCTTATAGATATTACACATTGTGAGTCGCTTATGGTGACATATACCCTCTTGGTGTATCACAGCAGATTGTTTCAACAGCTTCAACTTCATCTGAGCCGCTTTCTGAGTGCTTACCTGATTCAAAATTACAGCACCATGTTTTGTATCCGAAATTTTAAATTTTTGACTGATGCAATGCATTGCTATCTGTTGCAGGGGATCTTGATCAATAAGCATTCCCAGGTCCTCAGATTGATGCCATTACTAACAACAATGTCATCATCAGTTTCTTCAAATACCTCAGAGAGCAGTCCTCATCTCATGGTAAGTCCTTAAACTAAACAAGAAACAACTAGGAACAGCTGTGTATGATTTGAGTCATTGAGATCTGAGCAATGTGAGTTCTAAAAATGCTAAGGATTAGATTCATTCATGGCAAGATGGAGTATTGGGCACCAATTTCCCAATCCCACCTGGCAAAAACATGCCATACATTCTGCAAGCAAAATATCAGATTGGCAGCTGCTCATCTGATTCAAAAAATACAACACCATGTTTTGTGTCTGAAATTTTAAAATTTTGACTGTTGCAATACATTTGCTGTCTGTTGCAGGGGATCTTTTTTTTAATTCATAAGTGGCCAAAGCCGCCAAAAAATTGTGTCCAGCCCCTCTATGGTAAGGTCGCAACTTACAATAATCTCTATTGGCTGCTACACGCCAATATCTATTTCCTCGGATTTGTGTTGATTTCGTCTATTCTTAACTCCCTTTGTCTCATGAAATTGCTTCAGCTTCCCTGCTCGACGCTTGGAATCTCCCTTATTGAAGAGTCTTCGTAATGCAGGTACCAACTTCCTTCATTTACTTTCAACTTCCTTCATTTATTTTCAAGACTGTGTTGTCCCTCATGTCTCTATGTGGCACAAATATGTGCCCTTTTCTCGACTGCGTGTGTTCCATCTATTTCATCTCTAAGGGAATCTTGATCAATAAGCAGTTCCCAGGTCCTTAGATTGATGTCATGACTAACAACAATGTCATCATCAGTTTCTTCAAATACCTTAGAGAGCATTCTTCATCTCATGGTAAGTCCTTCAACTAAACAGGAAACAACTAGAAACCGTTGTGTATGATTTGAGCATTAGATTCATTCATAGCAAGTTTGCTTGATGCACATATATTCATGTACAGTTACCTTTTTTTTATCCATGCGTGGCATTTTCTGATCTGGATCTGGAGCATATGGAACTATCAGAATCTACAGCCGTCCACGCATCCTAGTTCCTCGCCGGAGACTGGTTCAAAACGAAGCACTACGTAAGCCATTTAGCTCAATTTTGTAATCCCAGTTGTTGACTTTTGTTTCTGAAATGCCTATGTGAGGAAGTTCTAATTTTGATTTGGAAACTGTAGATTTTGAGATGTCGAGGAAGGACATGGGGATAACACTTACAAGACCAGATGATATTCTCATCAGTGGACGTCACTGGAATGATTAGTAGACTAAGGTGATGAAGATGATTTACTGATGGTGATATTGTTATGTGTTTGATAGAACTTGATTTTGAGCTTGAAGTTTGATCGAGTAGAATGTGACAAATTGGGTGTTTGTATTTTGCAGGGAAGACTTGCGCGTTCAGAATATTGAAATGTTGGCACTGCCACTGCAATCATCATCATCAGCAGCAGCATCACCCATAATCATCATCACCACCATCACCATCACCATCACCATCACCATCACCGTCACCATCCGTCGTCATCCGTCATCCTCATACATGATCATCATCTATCATCATCATCATCATGAATCATCATCATGAATCATCATCATGCATCATGAATCCATCATCATGCATCATGCATCATGCATCATGCATCATGCATCATGCATCATGCATCATCACCATCACCATCACCATCATGCATCATCATCACCATCATCATCAAGCATCATCATCATGCATCATCCAGCCTCATCATCATCATGTATCATCATCGCCATTATCATGCATCATTCCTAACCATCATCATGCATCATTCATCATCATCATGCATCCTCATCATCATACATTATGCATCAACATCATGCATCGTTCATCATTCATCATCAACATGCATCATCACCATCATGCATCATCATCATCATCATCATCATCACCATCATCATGCATCATCAAGCATCATCATCATTCATCATCCTCATGCATCATCCACCACCATCATCATCATCATCATCATGCATCTTCCATCATCATCATCATCATCATCCATCATCCATCATCATCATCCAGCCTCATCATCCAGCCTCATCATCATCACCTTCATCATGTATCATCGTCACCATCATCATGCATCATGCATCATGCATCATGCATCATGCATCATGCATCACGCATCATGCATCATGCATCATGCATCATGCATCATGCATCATGCATCATTTATCATCATCATGCATCCTCATCAACATGCATCATGCATCCTCATCATAATGCATCATTATCGTCATCCTGCATCATTCGTCATTCCTCATTATCATGCATCATACATCATTCTTCATCATCATGCATCATCATGTATCATCATCGCGCATCATCGTCATCATCGCGCATCAGCATCATGCATCACGCATCATGCATCAGCATCATACATCATCATCATCATCATCATCACCATCATGCATCATGCATCAAGCATCATCATTACCAGCATGCAGCATGCATTATGCATCATGCATCATGTATCATGCATCACCATCATCACCATCATCATGCATCATCAAGAACCATCATCATGCATCATCCATCATCATCATCATCATCATTCTTCATCATCATCATGCATCATTCCTCATCATCATACATCATCATCATCATCATCACCATCATGCATCATGCATCAAGCATCATCATTACCAGCATGCAGCATGCAGCATGCATCATGCATCATGTATCATGCATCACCATCATCACCATCATCATGCATCATCAAGAACCATCATCATGCATCATCCATCATCATCATCATCATTCTTCATCATCATCATGCATCATTCCTCATCATCATACATCATGCATCATTCCTCATCATCATACATCATGCATCACTATCATCATCATGCATCATGCATCATCATTCATCGTGCATCATCATCATGATGCATCATGCATCATCATCATCATCATCGTCATTATCATCATCATGCATCATCATCATCTTGCATCCTGCATCATCATCCCCATCATCATGTATCGTCATCACGCATCACCATCATCATCAGGATCACAATCATCATCATCATGCATCATTCCTCATAATTCTTCATGCATCATTCCTCATCATTCATCATGCATCATCACCATCACCATCATCATGCATCACCATCATCAAGCATCATCATCATCATCATCATCATCAAGAATCATCATCATCATGCATTATCACCATCATCATGCATCACCATCATCTATCATCTATCATCTATCATCATGCATCACCATCATCATCGTGCATCATTCCTCATTATCATCATGCATCCTCATCATCATACATCATGCATCATGCATAATCATCATCATCATTCTTCATCATCATGCATCATTCTTCATCATCATGCACCATTCATCACCATCATTCTTCATCATTACGCATCATTCTTCATACATCATGCATCGTGCATAATCATCATCATCATTCTTCATCATCATGCATCATTCTTCATCATCATGCACCATTCATCACCATCATTCTTCATCATTACGAATCATTCATCATACATCATGCATCGTGCATAATCATCATCATCATTCTTCATTCTTCATCATCATGCATCATTCTTCATCATCATGCTTCATTCATCATCATCATGCATCATTCATCATCATCATGCATCATGCATCATGCATCCTCATCATCATGCATCCTCATTGTCATCATCATGCATAATCATCATGCATCATCATCATCATGTATCATTATCTGCATAATCATCATCATCATTCTTCATCCTCATGCATCATCACCATCATGCATAATGCATCATCATCATCGTCATCATCATCATCATCATGTATCATCATCATCATCTCGCATCATCATCATGCATCAACATCATGCATCATGCATCATGCATCATCATCATCACCATCATGCAACATCATCACCATAATCATGCATGACCATCATCATCAAGAATCATCATCATCATGCATCATCCTGCCTCATCATTATCATGTATCATCATCACCATTATCATGCATCATACCTAATCATCATCATGCATCATTAATCATCATCATGCATCTTCATCATGCATCCTCATCATCATACATCATGCATCATCATCATGCATCATTCATCTACATCATGCATCATCACCATCATCATGCATCACCATCATCATTTATCATCATCATCATCATCACCATCATCATCATCATGCATCACCATCATCATGCATCACCATCATCATGCATCATCCATCATCATCATGCATCATCCACCATCATCATGCATCATGCATCCTCGTCATGCATCACGCATCACGCATCATCATCATGTATCGTCATCACGCATCACCATCATCATCATGATCACCATCATCATCATCATCAACATCATTCCTCATCATGCATCATCATCATCACCATCATGCATCATCAAGAATCATCATCATGCATCATCCATCATCGTGCATCACCATCATCATCATGCATTATCACCATCATGCATCATCATGCATCACCATCATCATGTATCATCATCACCATCATCATGCATCATTCCTAATCATCATCATGCATCATTCCTCATCATCATCATGCATCCTCATCATCATACATCATGCATCATGCATAATCATCATCATCATTCTTCATCATCATGCATCATGCATAATCATCTTCATCATCATGCATCATTCTTCATCATCATGCCTCATTCTTCATCATCATGCATCATTCTTCATACATCATGCACCATTCTTCATCATCATGCATCATTCATCATCATCATCATGCATCCTTCTTCATCATCATGCATCCTCATCATCATGGATCATGCATCCTCATCGTCATCATCATGCATCATCATCATGCGTCATGCATCATCATCATCATGTATCATCATCTCCATAATCATCATCATCATTCTTCATCATCATGCATCATTCTTCATCATCATGCATCATTATCATCATCATCATCATCATCATCTTCATCATCTTCATCATTCATCTTCATCATGCATCATTCTTCATCATCATGCATCATGCATCCGCATCCTCATCATCCATCATTCTTCATCATCATAAACATCATCATGCATCATTCTTCATCATCATGCATCATTCGTCATCATCATGCATCCTCATCCTCATCCTCATGCCTCATGCATCATTATCATCATCAGGCATCATTCATCATTTCTCATCGTGCATCATGCATCATTCTTCATCATCATGCATCATCACCATCATCATCATCATCATCATGTATCATAATCATCATCGCACATCATCATCATCATTGCGCATCATCATCATGCATCACCATCATCACCATCATGCATCACCATCATCATCATCACCATCATCATTCATCATCAAGAACCATCATCATCATGCATCATCCATCATTATCATCATCCAACCTCATCATCATCATCATGCATAATCGTCATGCATCATCGTCATGTATCATCATCACCATCATCATGCATCATTCCTCATCATGCATCATTCTCCATACATCATGCATTACTATCGTCATCATGCATCATCATTCATCATGCATCATTCTCCATACATCATGCATTACTATCGTCATCATGCATCATCATTCATCATGCATCATTCTCCATACATCATGCATTACTATCGTCATCATGCATCATCATTCATCATGCATCATCATCATCACGCATCATCATCCTCATCATCACGCATCATCATCATCATGCACCCTGCATCATCATCACCATCATCATGTATCGTCATCACGCATCACCATCATCATCAGGATCACCATCATCATCATGCATCATTCCTCATCATCATCATGCATCATTCCTCATCATTCATCATGCATCATCACCATCACCATCATCATGCATCACCATCATCATCATCATGCATCATCAAGAATAGTCATCAACTTGCATCATCGCCATCATCATGCATCATCATCATCATCAAGAATAATCATCATCATGCATCATCACCATCATCATGCATCATCATCTATCATCATGCATCACCATCATCATGTATCATCATCATGCATCCTCATCCTCATACAGCATGCATCATGCATAATCATCATCATCATCATCATTCTTCATCATCATGCATCATTCTTCATACATCATGCATCGTGCTTCATCATCATCATCATTCTTTATCATCATGCATCATTCATCATCATGCATCATCACCATCATGCATCATCACCATCATCATCATCATGTATCGTCGTCATCATCGCGCATCATCATCATCATCGCGCATCATCATCATGCATCATCATCATGCATCAGCATCATGCATCAGCATCATGCATCACCATCATGCATCACCATCATCATCATCATCATCATCATCACCATCATGCATCATAAAGAAACATCATCATGCATCATCCATCATTATCATCATCCAGCCTCATGCATCATCATGCATAATCATCATGCATCATTCCTCATCATCATCATTCATCATTCCTCATCATCATACATCATCCATCATGAATCACTATCATCATCATGCATCGTGCATCATCATTCATTATGCATCCTCATCATCATCATGCACCCTGCATCATCATCACCATCATCATGTATCGTCATCACGCATCACCATCATCATCATCATCATTCCTCATTCCTCATCATCATCATGCATCATTCATCATCCATCATCACCATCATCATCATCATGCATCACCATCATCATCACCAAGAATCATCATCATCATGCATCATGCATGCATCATCATGCATCGTCATCTATCATCATGCATCACCATCATGCATCATTCCTCATCATCATCATGCATAATCATCATCATCATGCATCATGCATAATCATCATAATCATTCTTCATCATCATGCATCATTCATCATCATCATTCATCATCATCATTCTTCATCATCATTCTTCATCATCATGCATCATTCTTCATCATCATGCATCATTCTTCATACATCATGCATCGTGCATACTCATCACCATCATTCTTCATCATCATGCATCATGCATCATCATCATGCATCATTCATCATCATGCATCATGCATCCTCATCGACATCATCATGTCATCATCAGGCCACATGAATCATGCATCCTCATCGACATCATCATGTCATCATCATGCATCATGCATCATGCATAATCATCATCATCATGCATAATCATGTATCATCATGCATCATCATAATCATGTATCATCATCTCCACAATCATCATCATCATTCTTCATCATCATGCATCATTCTTCATCATAATGCGCATTCATCATAATCATGCATCATTCTTCATCATCATGCATCATGCATCCGCATCCTCATCATCATCATTTATCATGCCTCATCATCATCATGCTTCATTCATCATCGTCATGCATCATTCGTCATAATGCATCATGCATCCTCATCATAATGTATCATTATCGTCATCTTGCATCTTTCATCATTCCTCATTATCGTGCATCATGCATCATACATCATTCTTCATCATCTTGCATCATCATGTATCATCATCATCATCATGTATCGTCATCATCATCGCGCATCATCATCATCATCGCGCATAATTATCATGCATCAGCATCATGCATCACTATCATCATCATGCATCATGCATCATCATTCATTATGCATCCTCATCATCATCATCATCACGCATCATCGTCATCATCATGCATCATCATCACCATCATCATGTATCGTCATCACGCATCACCATCATCACCATCATGCATCATTCCTCATCATTCATCATGCATCATCATCCATCATGCATCATCATCCATCATCACCATCACCATCATCATCACCAAGAATCATCTTCATGCATTATCACCATCATCATGCATCATGCATCATGCATGCATCATCATGCATCATCATGCATCATCGTGCATCACCATCATCATCAAGAATCATCAACATCATCATGCATCATCATCTATCATCATGCATCACCATCATCATAAACCATCATCATGTATCACCATCATGCATCATTTCTCATCATCATCATGCATCATGCATAATCATCATCATCATTCTTCATCATCATGCATCATGCATAATCATCATCATCATCATCATTCTTCATCATCATGCATCATTCTTCATACATCATGCATGATCATCATCATCATCATCATTCTTCATCATCATGCATCATTCTTCATCATCATGCATCATTCTTCATACATCATGCATCGTGCATAATCATCACCATCATTCTTCATCATCATGCATCATTCATCATCATCATGCATCATTCTTCATCATCATGCATCCTCATCAACATCATCATGTCATCATCATGCATCTTGCATAATCATCATCATCATGCATAATCATGTATCATCATGCATCATCATCATCATGTATCATCATCATCTCCATAATCATCATCATCATTCTTCATCATCATGCATCATTATCATCATGCATCATCATCATTATTCATCTTCATCATGCATCATTCTTCATCATCATGCATCCGCATCCTCATCATCATCATGCATCATGCCTCATCATCATCATGCTTCATTCATCATCATCATGCATCATTCGTCATAATGCATCATGCATCCTCATCATAATGCATCATTATCGTCATCATGCATCATTCATCATTCCTCATTATCCTGCATCATACATCATTCTTCATCATCATCATTAATCATCATGTATCATCATCATCATCTCACATCATCATCATCATCGCGCATAATCATCATGCATCAGCATCATGCATCATGCATCATGCATAATCATCATCATCATTACCAGCATGCATTATGCATCATGCATCATGCATCACCATCATCATCATCACCATCATCATGCATCATCAAGAACCATCATCATGCATCATCCATCGTTATCATCATCCAGCCTCATCATCATCATGCATCATCGTCATGTATCATCATCCCCATCATCATGCATCATTCCTCATCATCATCATGCATCATTTCTCATCATCATCATGCATCCTCATCCTCATACATCATGCACCATGCATAATCTTCATCATCATTCTTCATCATCATGCATCATTCTTCATACATCATGCATCGTGCATAATCATCATCATCATTCTTCATCATCAAGCATCACTCTTCATCATCATGCATCCTCATCATCATGGATCCTCATCGTCATGCATCATCATAATGCATCATCGTCATTCATCATACATAATCATCATCATCATGCATAATCATCATTCATCATCATCATCATGCATCCTCATCATCATCATCATCATCATCATCATCACGCATCATCATCATCATGCACCCTGCATCATCATCATCATGTATCGTCATCACGCATCACCATCATCATATGGATCACCATCATCATCATCATGCATCATTCCTCATCATCATCATGCATCATTCCTCATCATTCATCATGCATAATCATCATATACATTCTTCATCATCATGCATCATTCATCATCATCATTCATCATCATCATTCTTCATCATCATGCATCATTCTTCATACATCATGCATCGTGCATACTCATCACCATCATTCTTCATCATCATGCATCATGCATCACCATCACCATGCATCATCATCTATCATCATGCATCACCATCATCATGTATCATCATCATGCATCATTCCTCATCATCATCATGCATCATTCCTCGTCATGCATCATTCCTCATCATTCATCATGCATCATGCATCATCATCACCATCACCATCATCATCAAGAATCATCATCATCATGCATCACCATCACCATGCATCGTCATCTATCGTCATGCATCACCATCATCATGTATCATCATCATGCATCATTCTTCATCATCATCATGCATCATTCTTCATACATCATGCATCGTGCATAATCATCATCATCATTCTTCATCATCATGCATCATTCTTCATCATCATGCATCATTCTTCATCATCATGCATCCTCATCATCATGCATCATCATGCATCCTCATCGTCATCATCATGCATCATCATAATGCATCATCGTCATGCATCATGCATAATCATCATCATCATGCTTAATCATCATTCGTCATGCATCATCATCATCATGTATCATCATCTCCATAATCGTCATCGTCATTCTTCATCATCATGCATCATTCCTCATCATCATGCATCATTCTTCATTGTCATGCATCCTCATCATCATGTTCATTCATCATCATTGTCATCATGATCATCATGCATCATCATCATCATTCATATTCATCATGCATCATTCCTCATCATCATCATGCTTCATTCATCATCATCATGCTTCAATCTTCATCATCATGCTTCAATCTGCATCATCATGCTTCAATCTTCATCATCATGCATCATTCATCATCATAATGCATCATTCTTCATCATCATGCATCATTCATCATCATGATCATCATGCATCATCATCATCATTCATCTTCATCATGCATCATTCTTCATCATCATGCATCCGCATCCTCATCATGCATCATCATCCATCATCACCATCACCATCACCATCATCATGCATCACCATCATCATCCATCATCATCACCAAGAATCATCACCATCATGCATCATCACCATCATCGTGCATAATCATCATCATCATCATTCTTTATCATCATGCATCATTCATCATCATGCATCATCACCATCATGCATCATCACCATCATGCATCATCACCATCATGCATCATCACCATCATCATCATCATGTATCGTCGTCATCATCGCGCATCATCGTCATCATCGCGCATCATCATCGCGCATCATCATCGCGCATCATCATCATGCATCACCATCATGCATCAGCATCATGCATCATGCATCATGCACCATGCATCATGCATCATGCATCATGCATCACCATCATCATCATCATCACCATCATGCATCATAAAGAACCATCATCATGCATCATCCATCATTATCATCATCCAGCCTCATGCATCATCATGCATAATCATCATGCATCATTCCTCATCATCATCATGCATCATTCCTCATCATCATCATGCATCCTCATCATCTTACATCAGGCATCATGCATCACTATCATCATCATGCATCGTGCATCATCATTCATTATGCATCCTCATCATCATCATCATCATCATCATCATCATCACGCCCCATCATCATCATCATGCACCCTGCATCATCATCACCATCATCATGTATCATCATCACGCATCACCATCATCATCATCATGCATCATCATCAGCATGCATCATTCCTCATCATCATGCATCATTCCTCATCATTCATCATGCATCATCATCCATCATCACCATCATCATGTATCATGCATGCATCATCATGCATCATCATGCATCACCATCATCATCAAGAATCATCACCATCATCATGCATCATCATCTATCATCATGCGTCACCATCATCATGTACCATCATCATCATCATTCTTCATCATCATGCATCATGCATAATCATCATCATCATTCTTCATCATCATGCATCATTCATCATCATCATTCATCATCATCATTCTTCATCATCCTTCTTCATCATCATGCATCATTCTTCATCATCATGCATCATTCTTCATCATCATGCATCATTCTTCATACATCATGCATCATGCATAATCATCACCATCATTCTTCATCATCATGCATCATTCCTCATCATGCATCATGCATCCTCATCGACATCATCATGTCATCATCATGCTTCATGGATCCTCATCGACATCATCATGTCATCATCATGCATCATGCATAATCATCATCATCATGCATAATCATGTATCATCATGCATCATCATCATCATGTATCATCATCTCCATAATCATCATTATCATTCTTCATCATCATGCATCATTCTTCATCATAATGCATCATTCATCATCATCATGCATCATTCTTCATCATCATGCATCCTCATCATGCATCATTCATCATCATTCATCATTATCATCATGCATCATCATCATTATTCATCTTCATCATGCATCATTCTTCATCATCATGCATCATGCATCCGCATCCGCATCCTCATCATCATCAGTTACCATGCATCATCATCATCATGCTTCATTCATCATCATCATGCATCATTCGTCATAATGCAACATGCATCCTCATCATAATGCATCATTATCGTCATCATGCATCTTTCATAATTCCTCATTATTGTGCATCATGCATCATACATCATTCTTCATCATCATCATCATCATGTATCATCATCATCATCATCGCGCATCATCATCATCATCGCGCATAATCATCATGCATCAGCATCATGAATCACTATCATCATCATGCATCGTGCATCATCATTCATTATGCATCCTCATCCTCTTCATCATCACGCATCATCATCATCATCATCATGCACCCTGCATCATCTTCACCATCATCATGTACCATCATCACGCATCACCATCATCATCATCATGCATCATTCCTCATCATTCATCATGCATCATCATCCATCACCATCTTCATGCGACACCATCATCATCACCAAGAATCATCATCATCATGCATCATCACCATCATCATGCATCATGCATCATCATCTATCATCATGCATCACCATCATCATAAACCATCATCTTGTATCACCATCATGCATCATTCCTCATCATCATGCATCATGCATAATCATCATCATCATTCTTCATCATCATGCATCATGCATAATCATCATCATCATTCTTCATCATCATGCATCATTCATCATCATGCATCATTCATCATCATCATTCTTCATCATCATGCATCATTGTTCATACATCATGCATGATCATCATCATCATCATTCTTCATCATCATTCTTCATCAGCATGCATCATTCTTCATACATCATGCATCGTGCATAATCATCACCATCATTCTTCACCATCATGCATCATTCATCATCATCATGCATCATTCTTCATCATCATGCATCCTCATCAACATCATCATGTCATCATGCATCCTCATCAACATCATCATGTCATCATCATGCATCATGCATAATCATCATCATCATGCATAATCATGTATCATCATCATCATGTATCATCATCTCCATAATCATCATCATCATTCTTCATCATCATGCATCATTCTTCATCATCATGCATCATTCATCATCATCATGCATCATTCTTCATCATCATGCATCCTCATCATGCATCATTCATCGCCATGCATCATTATCATCATGGATCATCATCATTATTCATCTTCATCATGCATCATTCTTCATCATCATGCATCATGCATCCGCATCCTCATCATTATCATGCATCATGCCTCATCATCATCATGCTTCATTCATCATCATCATCATGCATCATTCGTCATAATGCATCAAGCATCCTCATCATAATGCATCATTATCGTCATCATGCATCATTCATCATTCCTCATTATCATGCATCATACATCATTCTTCATCATCATCATTAATCATCATGTATCATCATCATCATGTATCATCATCATCATCATCGCGCATAATCATCATGCATCATGCATCATGCATCATCATCATCATCATCATCATTACCAGCATGCATCATGCATCATGCATCACCATCATCATCATCACCATCATCATGCATCATCAAGAACCATCATCATGCATCATCCATCATTATCATCATCCAGCCTCATCATCATCATGCACAATCATCATTCATCATCGTCATGTATCATCATCACCGTCATCATGCATCATTCCTCATCATCATCATGCATCATTTCTCATCATCATCATGCGTCCTCATCATCATACATCATGCACCATGCATAATCATCATCATCATGCATCATTCTTCATACATCATACATCGTGCATAATCATCATCATCATTCTTCATCATCATGCATCATTCTTCATCATCATGCATCATTCTTCATCATGATTCATGCATCATTCTTCATCATCATGTATCCTCATCATCATGCATCATCATGCATCCTCATCGTCATGCATCATGCATAATCATCATCATCATGCATAATCATCATTCATCATAATCATCATGCATCCTCATCATCATCATCATCATCACGCATCATCATCATGCACCATGCATCATCATCATCATCATCATCATGTATCGTCATCACGCATCACCATCATCATCAGGATCACCATCATCATCATCATGCATCATTCCTCATTATCATCATGCATCATTCCTCATCATTCATCATGCATCATCATCATCATCATCATCATGCATCATCACCATCACCATCATCATGCATCATGCATCACCATCACCATGCATCATCATCTATCATCATGCATCACCATCCTCATCGTCATCATCATGCATCATCATAATGCATCATCGTCATGCATCATGCATAATCATCATCATGCATAATCATCATTCATCATGCATCATCATCATCATGAATCATCATCTCCATAATCATCATCATCATTCTTAATCATCATGCATCATTCATCATCATCATGCATCATTCCTCATCATCATGCATCATTCTTCATCATCATGCATCCTCATCATCATGTTCATTCATCATCATTGTCATCATGATCATCATGCATCATCATCATCATTCATATTCATCATGCATCATTCCTCATCATTATCATGCTTCATTCATCATCATCATGCTTCAATCTTCATCATCATGCATCATTCATCATCATCATGCATCATTCTTCATCATCATGCATCATTCATCATCATGATCATCATCATGCATCATCATCATCATTCATCTTCATCATGCATCATTCTTCATCATCATGCATCCGCATCCTCATCATGCATCATCATCCATCATCACCATCACCATCACCATCATCATGCATCACCATCATCATCCATCATCATCACCAAGAATCATCACCATCATGCATCATCACCATCATCATGCATCATCATCTATCATCATGCATCACCATCATCATCAAGAATCATCATCATCATCATCATGCATCATCACCATCATCATGCAACATGCATCGTGCATCGTGCATCATGCATCTCCATCATCATGCATCATCATCTATCATCATGCATCACCATCATCATGTATCATCATCACGCATCATTCCTCGTCATCATCATGCATCCTCATCATCATACATCATGCATCATGCATAATCATCATCATCATTCTTCATCAGCATGCATCATTCTTCATCATTATGCATCATTCATCATCATCATTCTTCATCATCATGCATCATTCTTCATCATCATGCATCATTCATCATCATCATTCATCATCATCATGCATCATTATTCATACATCATACATCATGCATAATCATAATCATCATTCATCATCATCATGCATCATTCATCATCGTGCATCATGCATCCTCATTGTCATCATCATGCATCATCATCATCATCATCATTTATCATCATCTCCATAATCATCATCATTATTCTTCATCATCATGCATCATTCTTCTTCATCATGCATCATGCATCATTCATCATCATCATGCATCCTCATCATCATGCATCATTCATCATCATGCATCATGATCATCATTCATCTTTATCATGCATCATTCTTCATCATCATGCATCATGCATCCGCATCCTCATCATGCATCATGCATCATTCTTCATCATCATCATCATGTATCATCATCATGCATAATTCCTCATCATCATCATGCATCATTCCTCATCATCATCAACATGCTTCATTCATCATCATCATGCTTCATTCTTCATCATCATGCATCATTCGTCATCATCATGCATCCTCATCATCATGCATCATGCATCATAATCATCATCATGCATCATCCATCATTCCTCATTATCATGCATCATACATCATTCTTCATCATCATGCATCATCACCATCGTCAACATGTATCATCATCATCATGTATCCTCATCATCATCATCATAATGTATCATCATCATCATCGCGCATCATTATCATCTTCATCGCGCATCATCATCAGCATCATGCATCATGCATCATCATCATTATTATGCATCATGCATCAGCATCATCATCATCACCATCACCATCATCATGCATCACCATCATCATGCATCATCAAGAACCATCATCATGCATCATCCATCATTATCATCATCCAGCCTCATCATCACCATCATCATGCATCATCATTCATCACCATCATCATGCATCATTCCTCATCATCATCATGCATCATTCCTTGTCATCATCATGCATCCTCATCATCATACCTCATGCATCATGCATCACTATCACCATCATGCATCATGCATCATCATGCATCATCAGCATCATGTATCGTCATCACGCATCACCATCATCATCAGGATCACCATCATCATCATGCATCATTCCTCATCATCATCATGCATCATTCCTCATCATTCATCATGCATCATTATCACCATCATCATCGAGAATAATCATCATCATGCATCATCACCAATAGGGATGCACATCCGGTCCGGACCGGACCGGACCGGAATTTACAGTCCGGTCCGGATCGGTGGACCGGAATTTTCAAAAATCTTGGACCGTGGACCGGACCGGACCGGATATATATGGACCGGGACCGGAATTCGTGTGAAAACTTGGACCGAAACCCGGACCGGACCGGGACCAACCGTAATTTAGGGTTAAAAAATAAAAAATAAAAAAAATATTAGGAAAATAAAAAAATTCGGTTTATTTCGGTCCAGACCGGAACCCGTAATCCTCCAAAAATATGGATCGTGGACCGGACCGGAAAATCCGGTCAGTTCCGGTCCGGTTTTCCGGTCCGGGCCAATTTTGTGCATCCCTAATCACCAACATCACGCATCATGCATTACCATCATCATGCATCAATCATCATCTATCATCATGCATCACCATCATCATCAAGAATCATCATCATCATGCATCATCACCATCATCATGCATCACCATCATCATGCATCATCATCTATCATCATGCATCACCATCATCATGTATCATCATCATGCATCATTCCTCATCATCATCATGCATCCTCATCATCATACATCATGCATCATGCATAATCATCATCATCATTCTTCATCATCATGCATCATTCATCATCATCATTCTTCATCTTTTTTTTATAACACCAATTTATTAATAAGGTTCAAAGGGCGCTGAACCATGACGAAACATCAAGCCCTCAAGCGCCAGGTGATGGATTATACCCAAGATCTTAAGAACGCCGAACAGACCATAGGAGGTAAACCTGTAGTGCCGGAGCCTCAGCACTCCACAAGAGGCTTCCTCGGTGCATACAAACAACACAAAAGGAGAAGCCTCTTCACGGATACAACCGGAGTCATAGGCCTTAAATAAACGGAGGACCAAAAGGAAACAAACAATTCCTCAAAAGGACCAACATACACAACCTTAAGCAAAAATAGTCCCTGAGACATGATGAAGGTAAGCTTGTTTGTGAGGAACTCGGTCCGGCACATGAATACTATTGTCGCACCAAGAAGGGAGGCCCATAGCATCACCAATCACTGAAATCCGAACTGCCCTAGGAAGGTCCGCAATCCTGAGAAACATCTTTGGCGCTAAGGAGGGTTGGAAAGACATGGCAATTGCTGCATTGTTGAGCATAGGCTCAATGGACATGATCCTAGAATGATGCAAATCATGTTTAATCTCCTGCCACAGTTTGAGATGCTGCCAATTACCAGAAAAGGCCCCGACTTCCAGCATAGCAAACTCCGGATGAGAGCACTGAACACAAGTCAGAGGTAATTTGTAGGGACAGCTGGAATACCTGAATGAGAAGCTCCCGGAATGGAAGATCACTCATCAATTCATGCAGGCCCTAAATTCAAAGTGGGATCACGTAACACTAGCTCTGCAAGCTCAAAGAGGAATTAAAGATGTCACACTAGAAGAACTGGTTGCCAACCTACAGAGCCAAGCTGGAATCGTGGAAAGGAAGATGGCAAGGAGACAGTCCGACAAATCTCAAGCCATTGCCCTGAAGGTTGAAAAGGCCCTCGATCTTGCACATTCAGATGAGTCATCGAAGGAGGATGATGAGATAGCACTACTGACTAGAGCTTTGAAAGTGGCGAACTTTGGCAAAGGAAAAAGAGATTTCAGAACAGGAGGAAGTCGCAGAAATTTCTCCAAAGGTGTTGTGTCAAATGGAAACGGAAAGAATCCAGGACAAAGAGAAGACAGAACCTGTTACCACTGCCAGAAGAAGGAGCATCTTTCAAAAGACTGTTATAGCAAAAAGAAAGGAGAGCCACCCGTCCAGAAAGGAGAAGCATCCGTCCCCAAACCAGCTCACGCTATGTTTGCCGCATGGGGAGACTCAGATGAAGAAAGTGACGATGGAAGGCATTCAAAGGAGGCATGCCTAATGTCTCACTCTACAACTGATGAGGTAATAGATACTGATTCTTTTGTTGATAAAGTCTTCTCTGAATCTGATCTTGCAGAAATGATAGCTAACTTTTTGGCCAAAAACTGAGACCTAGAGGATAGACTAGCAGAGATGCAACAGGAGCATCATGATGACATAGAAGAGAATCGGCTCTGGTCAACCAAAGCCAAGCGCCTTGAGAAAGAAATGGCATAACATGTGTGCAGATGTGGCACATGCGAAAGAAGAGAGACAGATTAGTAAACTAAGTGATGAGCTGAAACACATGACGATCGGAAACACTGAGCTAGCAGACTTCCAAGCAAAGGTTGAAGAGCTGAATGTTGAGCTAAACAATCTTAGACAAAAGAATGAAGAACTCCTCCAGACAGTGGAAAACCTGAGACTCGAGGACCTCCAGACAGAGGAACTCATCATGATGCATCAAAATCATGATGCATCATCATCATGATGCATCATGCATCCTCATCCTCATCATCACGCATCATCATCATTATGCACCATGCATCATCATCACCATCATCATGTATCGTTATCATGCATCATCATCATGCATCATTCCTCATCATCATCATGCATCATCATCATCATGCATCAACATCCGTCATCACCATCACCATCACCATCACCATCACCATCATCATGCATCACAATCATCATGAATCATCATCATCATCAAGAATCATCATCATCACGAATCATCACCATCATTATCATCATGCATCATGCATCACCATCATCATGCATCATCATCTATCATCATGCATCACCATCATCATGCATCATCATCATCAAGAATCATCATCATCATCACCAGCATCATGCATCATGCATCATCATCTACCATCATGCATCACCATCATCATGTATCATCATCATGCATCATTCCTCATCACCTTCATGCATCCTCATCATCATACATCATACATCATGCATCATGCATAATCATCACCATCATCATTCATCATCATCATCGCGCATCACCAACATCATCGCGTATCACCATCGTCATGTATCATCATCATGCATCACCATCATCATCAGGATCACCATCATCATCATCATCACCATCACCATCACCATCATCATGCATCATCATCATAAAGAATCATCATCATCATGCATCATCACCATCACCATCACCATCACCATCATCATGCATCATGCATCATGCATCACCATAATCATGCATCACCATCATCATGCATCATCATCAATCATCATGTATCATCACCGTCATCATCATTTATCATTCATCATCATCATCATGCATCGTCATCATGCATCGTGCATCATCATCATCATCATGTATCATCATCATCGCGCATCATGCATCGTGCATCAGTATCTTGCATCATGCATCATCATCATCACCATCATGCATCATCATCATCATCACCATCATCATGCATCACCATCATCATGCATCATCATCATCATGCATCATGCATCATCCATCACCATCATCATCCACCCTCATCATCATCATGCATCATCATCATGTATCATCATCACCATTATGATGCATCATTCATAATCATCATGTATCATCATCACCATTATGATGCATCATTCATAATCATCATGCATCATCATCATGCAGCATGCATAACCATCATCATATATCATCATCATCATGCATCACCATCATCATGCATCATCCATCATCATCATGCATCATCAGCATGCATCATCAGCATGCATCATCATACATGCATCACCATCATCCATCAACATCATGCATCATCATCATCATCATCATTCATCACCATCATCATCATCATCATGCATAATCATCATGCATAATCATGATGCATAATCATCATGCATAATCATGATGCATAATCATCATGCATCATTCCTCATCATCATCATCATCATGCATTATTCCTCATCATCATCATCATGCTTCATTCTTCATCATATTACATCATTCGTCATCATCATGCATCCTCATGCACCATGCATCAGCATCATGCATCATTCATCATTCATCATCATCATGCACCATGCATCACGCATCTTCATCATGCATCTTCATCATGCATCCTCATCATGCATCATGCATCCTCATTATGCGTCACGCATCATCGTCATGCATCATGCATCATGCATCCTCATTATGCGTCACGCATCATCATTATGCATCATCATCATGCATCATCATCACGCATCACCATCACCATCACCATCATCATCATGATCACCATCATAATCATCATGGATCTTGATCATCATCATGCATCATTCCTCATCATCATCACCATCATGCATCCTCATCATCATACATCATGCATCACTATCATCATCATGCATCATGATCATCATCATCATGCATCCTGATCATCATCATCATCATCATCACCATCATGCATCATTCCTCATCATCATCACCATCATGCATCATGCATCCTCATCATGCATCATCATCATGCATCCTCATCATGCATCCTCTTCATCATGAATAATTCTTCATCATGCATCATCCTCATACATCATTCTTTATCATGCTTCCTCATACATCATTCTTCATCATCATGCATCATCACCATCATCGTGCATCACCATCACGCATTAGTATCAGAATCATTCACCATCATCACCATCATCATGCATCATCATCACGCATCATCATCATGCATCATTCTTCATACATCATGCATCATGTATAATCATCATCATCATGCATCATCATCACGCATCATCATCATGCATCATTCTTCATACATCATGCATCATGTATAATCATCATCATCATGCATCCTCATCGTCATCATCATGCGTCATCGTCATGCATCATGCATCATGTATCATGTATCATCATCATGCATCATCATCATCATTCTTCATCATCATGCATCATCATCATCATGTATCATCATCATGCATCATCATTCTTCATCATCATGCATCATCATCATCATTCATCTTCATCATGCATCATTCTTCATCATCATGCATCATGCATCCGCATCCTCATCATGCATTATTCATCATCATCATCATCATCATCATCATCATCATCATGCATCATTCCTCATCATCAACATGCTTCATTCATCATCATCATGCTTCATTCTTCATCACCATGCATCATTCGTCATTATCATGCATCCTCATCCTCATCATCATCATCATCATCACCATCATCATGCATCATTCCTAAACATCATCATGCATCATTCCTCATCATCATCATGCATCATCATCATCATCATCATCATGCATCATGCATCCTCATCATCATGCATCCTTATCGTCATCATCATGCATCATCATCATGCGTCATCGTCATGCATCATGCATTATGCATAATCATCATTCATCATGCATCATCATCATCATGTATCATCATCTCCATAATCATAATCATCATTCTTCATCATCATCATCATTCATCTTCACCATTCTTCATCATCATGCATCATGCATCCGCATCCTCATCATGCATCATTCTTCATCATCATCACCATCATGTATCATCATAAACATCATCATGCATCATTCCTCATCATCATCATGCTTTATTCATCATCATCATGCTTCATTCGTCATCATCATGCATTATTCGTCATCATCATGTGTCATTCATCATGCATCCTCATCCTCATCATCATCATCATGCATCATGCATCATGCATCATTCATCATTCCTCATTATCATGCATCATGCATCATCACCAGCATCATGCATCATCACCATCATCATCATCATCATCATCATCATCATGTATCATCATCATCATCGCGCATCATCATCATGCATCATGCATCACCATCATCATGTATCATCCATCATCATCATCATCATGCATCACCATCATCATCATGCATCACCATCATCATGCATCATCCATCATCATACATGCATCACCATCATCCATCAACATCATCCATCAACATCATGCATCATCATTATCATTATCATGCATCATGAATCATCATCATCATGCATCATTCATCACCATCATCATCATCATCATCATGCATAATCATCATGCATAATCATGATGCAGAATCATCATGCATCATTCCTCATCATCATCATGCATCATTCCTCATCATCGTCATGCATTATTCCTCATCATCATCATGCTTCATTCTTCATCATATTGCATCATTCGTCATCATCATGCATCCTCATGCACCATGCACCATGCATCATCATCATGCATCATTCATCATCATCGTGCACCATGCATCACGCATCTTCATCATCATCTATCATCATCATGCATAATCATCATCATGCATCCTCATCATGCATCATGCATCCTCATTATGCGTCACGCATCATCATCATGCATCATGCATCCTCATTATGTGTCTCGCATCATCATCATGCATCATCATCATGTATCATCATCACGCATCACCATCGCCATCATCATCATGATCACCATCATCATCATCATGGATCCTGATCATCATCATGCATCATTCCTCATCATCATCATCACCATCATGCATCCTCATCATCATACATCATGCATCCTCATCATCATACATCATGCATCACTATCATCATCATGCATCCTCATCATGCATCCTCATCATGCATCATCATCATGCATCATGCACCCTGATCATCATCATCATCATCATGCATTATTCCTCATCATCATCACCATCATGCATCATTCCTCATCATCATCATGCATCCTCATCATCATGCATCATGCATCATGCATCATGCATCATGCATCATCATGCATCACAATCATCATGAATCATCATCATCATCAAGAATCATCATCATCATGAATCATCACCATCATTATCATCATGCATCATGCATCACCATCATCATGCATCATCATCTATCATCATGCATCACCATCATCATGCATCATCATCCATCATCATCATCAAGAATCATCATCATCATCATCACCATCATCATGCATCATGCATCACCATCATCATGCATCATGCATCATCATCTATCATCATGCATCACCATCATCATGTATCATCATCATGCATCATTCCTCATCACCAACATGCATCCTCATCATCGTACATCATACATCATACATCATGCATCATGCATAATCATCATCATCATCATTCTTCATCATCATGCATCATCATCATCATCACCATCATCATGCATCACCATCATCATCAAGAATCGTCATCATCAAGCATCATCATCATGCATCATCATCATCATGTATCATCATCACCATTATCATGCATCATTCCTAATCATCATCATGCATCATGCACCATCATCATGCATCCTCATCATCATACATCATGCATCATCATCATACATCATTCATTATTCGTCATCATCATCATCATCACCATCATCATGCATCATGCATCACCAGCATCGTTTATCATTTATCATCATCATCATCATCATCATGCATCACCATCATCGTGCATCATCCATCATCATCATGCATCATCCATCATCGTCTTGCATCATGCATCCTCATCATGCATTATGCATCCTCATCATGCATCACGCATCATCATCATGCATCCTCATCATGTATCATCATCACCATCATCATGTATCTTCATCACGCATCACCATCATCATCATGATCACCATCATGCATCATCATCATGCATCATTCCTCATCATGCATCATCATCATCATCATCACCATCATCATCATCATCACCATCTTCAACATCATCATGCATCATCAAGAATCATCATCATGCATCATCCATCACCATCATGCATCGGCATGCATCATCCATCATCATCATCATGCATCATCCATCATCATCATCATGCATCATCGTCATCATCATCATCATCATGCATCATCACCATCAAGCATCAACCATCATCATCATCATCTAGCCTCCTCCTCATCATCACCATCATCATGCATCATTCCTAATCATCATCATGCATCATTCCTCATTATCATCATGCATCATTCCTCATCATCATCATGCATCCTTCCTCATCATCATCATGCATCCTCATCATCATACATCATGCATCATGCATCATGCATAATCATCATCATCATTCTTCATCATCATCATCATTCTTCATCATCATTCTTCATCATCATGCATCATTCTTCATACATCATGCATCATTCTTCATACATCATGCATCGTGTATAATCATCATTCTTCATCATCATGCATCATTTTTCATCATCATGCATCATTCATCATCATCATCATCATCATCATCTTCATGCATCATTCTCCATCATCATGAATCCTCATCATCAAGCATCATGCATCCTCATCGTCATCATCATGCATCATCGTCATGCATCATGCATCATGCATAATCATCATCATCATGCATAATCATCATTCGTCATGCATCATCATCATCATGTATCATCATCTCCATAATCATCATCATCATCATCATTCATCATCATTCATCATCATCATGCATCATTCTTCATACATCATGCATCATGTATAATCACCATCATCATGCATCATCATCACGCATCATCATCATGCATCATTCTTCATACATCATGCATCATGTATAATCATCATCATCATGCATCATCATCACGCATCATCATCATGCATCATTCTTCATACATCATGCATCATGTATAATCATCATCATCATGCATCCTCATCGTCATCATCATGCGTCATCGTCATGCATCATGCATCATGTATCATGTATCATCATCATGCATCATCATCATCATTCTTCATCATCATGCATCATCATCATCATGTATCATCATCATGCATCATCATTCTTCATCATCATGCATCATCATCATCATTCATCTTCATCATGCATCATTCTTCATCATCATGCATCATGCATCCGCATCCTCATCATGCATTATTCATCATCATCATCATCATCATCATCATCATCATCATCATCATCATCATCATCATCATCATGCATCATTCCTCATCATCAACATGCTTCATTCATCATCATCATGCTTCATTCTTCATCACCATGCATCATTCGTCATTATCATGCATCCTCATCCTCATCATCATCATCATCACCATCATCATGCATCATTCCTAAACATCATCATGCATCATTCCTCATCATCATCATGCATCATCATCATCATCATCATCATGCATCATGCATCCTCATCATCATGCATCCTTATCGTCATCATCATGCATCATCATCATGCGTCATCGTCATGCATCATGCATTATGCATAATCATCATTCATCATGCATCATCATCATCATGTATCATCATCTCCATAATCATAATCATCATTCTTCATCATCATCATCATTCATCTTCACCATTCTTCATCATCATGCATCATGCATCCGCATCCTCATCATGCATCATTCTTCATCATCATCACCATCATGTATCATCATAAACATCATCATGCATCATTCCTCATCATCATCATGCTTCATTCGTCATCATCATGCATTATTCGTCATCATCATGTGTCATTCATCATGCATCCTCATCCTCATCATCATCATCATGCATCATGCATCATGCATCATTCATCATTCCTCATTATCATGCATCATGCATCATCACCAGCATCATGCATCATCACCATCATCATCATCATCATCATCATCATGTATCATCATCATCATCGCGCATCATCATCATGCATCATGCATCACCATCATCATGTATCATCCATCATCATCATCATCATGCATCACCATCATCATCATGCATCACCATCATCATGCATCATCCATCATCATACATGCATCACCATCATCCATCAACATCATCCATCAACATCATGCATCATCATTATCATTATCATGCATCATGAATCATCATCATCATGCATCATTCATCACCATCATCATCATCATCATCATGCATAATCATCATGCATAATCATGATGCAGAATCATCATGCATCATTCCTCATCATCATCATGCATCATTCCTCATCATCGTCATGCATTATTCCTCATCATCATCATGCTTCATTCTTCATCATATTGCATCATTCGTCATCATCATGCATCCTCATGCACCATGCACCATGCATCATCATCATGCATCATTCATCATCATCGTGCACCATGCATCACGCATCTTCATCATCATCTATCATCATCATGCATAATCATCATCATGCATCCTCATCATGCATCATGCATCCTCATTATGCGTCACGCATCATCATCAAGCATCATGCATCCTCATTATGTGTCTCGCATCATCATCATGCATCATCATCATGTATCATCATCACGCATCACCATCGCCATCATCATCATGATCACCATCATCATCATCATGGATCCTGATCATCATCATGCATCATTCCTCATCATCATCATCACCATCATGCATCCTCATCATCATACATCATGCATCCTCATCATCATACATCATGCATCACTATCATCATCATGCATCCTCATCATGCATCCTCATCATGCATCATCATCATGCATCATGCACCCTGATCATCATCATCATCATCATGCATTATTCCTCATCATCATCACCGTCATGCATCATTCCTCATCATCATCATGCATCCTCATCATCATGCATCATGCATCATGCATCATGCATCATGCATCATCATGCATCACAATCATCATGAATCATCATCATCATCAAGAATCATCATCATCATGAATCATCACCATCATTATCATCATGCATCATGCATCACCATCATCATGCATCATCATCTATCATCATGCATCACCATCATCATGCATCATCATCCATCATCATCATCAAGAATCATCATCATCATCATCACCATCATCATGCATCATGCATCACCATCATCATGCATCATGCATCATCATCTATCATCATGCATCACCATCATCATGTATCATCATCATGCATCATTCCTCATCACCAACATGCATCCTCATCATCGTACATCATACATCATACATCATGCATCATGCATAATCATCATCATCATCATTCTTCATCATCATGCATCATCATCATCATCACCATCATCATGCATCACCATCATCATCAAGAATCGTCATCATCAAGCATCATCATCATGCATCATCATCATCATGTATCATCATCACCATTATCATGCATCATTCCTAATCATCATCATGCATCATGCACCATCATCATGCATCCTCATCATCATACATCATGCATCATCATCATACATCATTCATTATTCGTCATCATCATCATCATCACCATCATCATGCATCATGCATCACCAGCATCGTTTATCATTTATCATCATCATCATCATCATCATGCATCACCATCATCGTGCATCATCCATCATCATCATGCATCATCCATCATCGTCTTGCATCATGCATCCTCATCATGCATTATGCATCCTCATCATGCATCACGCATCATCATCATGCATCCTCATCATGCATCACGCATCATCATCACCATCATCATGTATCTTCATCACGCATCACCATCATCATCATGATCACCATCATGCATCATCATCATGCATCATTCCTCATCATGCATCATCATCATCATCATCACCATCATCATCATCATCACCATCTTCAACATCATCATGCATCATCAAGAATCATCATCATGCATCATCCATCACCATCATGCATCGGCATGCATCATCCATCATCATCATCATGCATCATCCATCATCATCATCATGCATCATCGTCATCATCATCATCATCATGCATCATCACCATCAAGCATCAACCATCATCATCATCATCTAGCCTCCTCCTCATCATCACCATCATCATGCATCATTCCTAATCATCATCATGCATCATTCCTCATTATCATCATGCATCATTCCTCATCATCATCATGCATCCTTCCTCATCATCATCATGCATCCTCATCATCATACATCATGCATCATGCATCATGCATAATCATCATCATCATTCTTCATCATCATCATCATTCTTCATCATCATTCTTCATCATCATGCATCATTCTTCATACATCATGCATCATTCTTCATACATCATGCATCGTGTATAATCATCATTCTTCATCATCATGCATCATTTTTCATCATCATGAATCATTCATCATCATCATCATCATCATCATCTTCATGCATCATTCTCCATCATCATGAATCCTCATCATCAAGCATCATGCATCCTCATCGTCATCATCATGCATCATCGTCATGCATCATGCATCATGCATAATCATCATCATCATGCATAATCATCATTCGTCATGCATCATCATCATCATGTATCATCATCTCCATAATCATCATCATCATCATCATTCATCATCATTCATCATCATCATGCATCATTCTTCATACATCATGCATCATGTATAATCATCATCATCATGCATCCTCATCGTCATCATCATGCATCATCGTCATGCATCATGCATCATGTATCATGCATAATCATCATCATCCTGCATAATCATCATTCATCATGCATCATCATCATGCATCATCATCATCATTCTTCATCATCATGCATCATCATCATTATTCATCTTCATCATGCATCATTCTTCATCATCATGCATCATGCATCCGCATCCTCATCATGCATTATTCATCATCATCATCATCATGTATCATCATAAACATCATCATGCATCATTCCTCATCATCAACATGCTTCATTCATCATCATCATGCTTCATTCTTCATCATCATGCATCATTTTTCATTATCATGCATCCTCATCCTCATCCTCATCATCATCATCATCACCATCATCATGCATCATTCCTAAACATCATCATGCATCATTCCTCATCATCATCATGCATCCTCATCATCATACATCATGCATCATGCATAATCATCATCATCATTCTTCATCATCATGCATCATTCTTCATCATCATGCATCATTCATCATCATCATTGTTCAACATAATCATCATTCATCATCATCATCATTCTTCATCATCATGCATCATTCTTCATCATCATGCATCATTCATCATCATCATTGTTCAACATAATGCATCATTCTTCATATATCGTGCATCGTGCATAATCATCATCATCATTCTTCATCATCGTGCATCATTCTTCATCATCATGCATCATTCATCATCATCATCATCTTCATCATCATCGTCATCATCATCATCATGCATCCTCATCATCATGCATCCTTATCGTCATCATCATGCATCATCATCATGCGCCATCGTCATGCATCATGCATTATGCATAATCATCATTCATCATGCATCATCATCATCATGTATCGTCTTCTCCATAATCATAATCATCATTCTTCATCATCATGCATCATAATCATCATGATCATCATGCATCATCATCATCATCATCATCATCATCATTCATCATCATCATTCTTCATCATCATGCATCATGCATCCGCATCCTCATCATGCATCATTCTTCATCATCATCACCATCATGTATCATCATAAACATCATCATGCATCATTCCTCATCATCATCATGCTTCATTCATCATCATCATGCTTCATTCGTCATCATCATGCATCATTCGTCATCATCATGCGTCATTCATCATGCATCCTCATCCTCATCATCATCATCATGCATCATCATCATTCTTCATCATCATGCATCATGCATCCGCATCCTCATCATGCATCATTCTTCATCATCATCACCATCATGTATCATCATAAACATCATCATGCATCATTCCTCATCATCATCATGCTTCATTCATCATCATCATGCTTCATTCGTCATCATCATGCATCATTCGTCATCATCATGCGTCATTTATCATGCATCCTCATCCTCATCATCATCATCATGCATCATGCATCATGCACCATGCATCATCATCATGCATCATCATCATGCATCATTCATCATTCCTCACCATCATGCATCATGCATCATCACCAACATCATGCATCATCACCATCATCATCATCATCATCATGTATCTTCATCATCGCGCATCATCATCATGCATCATGCATCACCATCATCATGTATCATCCATCATCATCATCATCATGCATCACCATCATCATCATGCATCACCATCATCATGCATCATCCATCATCATCATGCATCATCATACATGCATCACCATCATCCATCAACATCATCCATCAACATCATGCATCATCAACATCATGCATCATCATTATCATTATCATGCATCATGAATCATCATCATCATGCATCATTCATCACCATCATCATCATTATCATGCATAATCATCATGCATAATCATGATGCAGAATCATCATGCATCATTCCTCATCAATCCTCATCATCATCATGCATTATTCCTCATCATCATCATGCATTATTCCTCATCATCATCATGCATTATTCCTCATCATCATCATGCATCATTCCTCATCATCATCATGCATTATTCCTCATCATCATCATGCTTCATTCTTCATCATATTGCATAATTCGTCATCAACATGCATCCTCATGCACCATGCACCATGCATCAACATCATGCATCATTCATCATTCATCATCATCATGCACCATGCATCACGCATCTTCATCATCATCTATCATCATCATGCATCATCATCATCATGCATCCTCATCACGCATCATGCATCCTCATTATGCGTCACGCATCATCATCATGCATCGTCATCATGTATCATCATCACGCATCACCATCGCCATCATCATCATGATCACCATCATCATCATCATCATCATGGATCCTGATTATCATCATGCATCATTCCTCATCATCATCATCACCATCATGCATCCTCATCATCATACATCATGCACCCTCATCATCATACATCATGCATCACTATCATCATCATGCATCCTCATCATGCATCCTCATCATGCATCATGCACCCTGATCATCATCATCAACTTGCATTATTCCTCATCATCATCACCATCATGCATCATTCCTCATCATCATCATCATGCATCCTCATCATCATGCATCATGCATCATGCATCACTATCATCATCATGCATCGTCATCATGCATCATCATCATGCATCCTCTTCATCATGAATAATTCTTCATCATGCATCATCCTCATCATTCTTCATCATGCATCCTCATACATAATTCTTCATCATCATGCATCATCACCATCATGCATGATGCATCATCATCATCATCATGCATCATCATCATGCATTAGTATCAGAATCATTCACCATCATCACCATCATCATGCATCACCATCATGAAGAATCATCATCATCATCAAGCATCATCCAGCCTCATCATCATCATGCATCATCATGTATCATCATCACGCATCATTCCTAATCATCATCATGCATCATTCATCATCATCATGCATCATTCATCATTCATCATGCATCATGCATCATTCATCATTCATCATCATACATCATGCATCCTCATCATCATACATCATGCATCACCATCATGCACCATTCATCATTCATTATCATCATGCATCATTCCTCATCATCATTCTTCATCATCATGCATCATTCCTCGTCATCATACATCATTCATCATCATCAAGCATCATTCTTCATACACCATGCATCGTGCATAATCATCATCATCATTCTTCATCATCATGCATCATTCTTCATCATCATCTTCATCATCATCGTCATCTTCATGCATCATTCTTCAACATCATGATTCATTCTTCAACATCATGCATCCTCATCATCATGCATCATGCATCCTTATCGTCATCATCATGCATCATCAGCATGCGTCATCCTCATCATCATCATCACCATCATCATGCATCATTCCTAAACATCATCATGCATCATTCCTCATCATCATCATGCATCCTCATCATCATACATCATGCATCATGCATAATCATCATCATCATTCTTCATCATCATGCATCATTCTTCATCATCATGCATCATTCATCATCATCATTCTTCAGCATAATGCATCATTCTTCATACATCATGCATCGTGCATAATCATCATCATCATTCTTCATCATCATGCATCATTCTTCATCATCATCTATCATCATCATGCATCATCATCATCATGCATCCTCATCATGCATCATGCATCCTCATTATGCGTCACGCATCATCATCATGCATCATGCATCCTCATTATGTGTCTCGCATCATCATCATGCATCATGCATCCTCATTATGTGTCTCGCATCATCATCATGCATCATCATCATGTATCATCATCACGCATCACCATCGCCATCATCATCATGGATCCTGATCATCATCATGCATCATTCCTCATCATCATCATCACCATCATGCATCCTCATCATCATACATCATGCATCCTCATCATCATACATCATGCATCACTATCATCATCATGCATCCTCATCATGCATCATCATCATGCATCATGCACCCCGATCATCATCATCATCATGCATTATTCCTCATCATCATCACCATCATGCATCATTCCTCATCATCATCATGCATCCTCATCATCATGCATCATGCATCATGCATCATCATGCATCACAATCATCATGAATCATCATCATCATCATCAAGAATCATCATCATCATGAATCATCACCATCATTATCATCATGCATCATGCATCACCATCATCATGCATCATCATCTATCATCATGCATCACCATCATCATGCATCATCATCCATCATCATCATCATCAAGAATCATCATCATCATCACCATCAACATGCATCATGCATCACCATCATCATGCATCATGCATCATCATCTATCATCATGCATCACCATCATCATGTATCATCATCATGCATCATTCCTCATCACCAGCATGCATCCTCATCATCATACATCATACATCATACATCATGCATCATGCATCATGCATAATCATCATCATCATCATTCTTCATCATCATGCATCATCATCATCATCACCATCATCATGCATCACCATCATCATCAAGAATCGTCATCATCATGCATCATCATCATCATGTATCATCATCACCATTATCATGCATCATTCCTAATCATCATCATGCATCATGCACCATCATCATGCATCCTCATCATCATACATCATGCATCATCATCATACATCATTCATCATTCGTCATCATCATGCATCATCACCATCATCATGCATCACCATCATCGTTTATCATTTATCATCATCATGCATCACCATCATCGTGCATCATCCATCATCATCATGCATCATCCATCATCGTCTTGCATCATGCATCCTCATCATGCATAATGCATCCTCATCATGCATCACGCATCATCATCATGCATCCTCATCATGTATCATCATCACCATCATCATGTATCGTCATCACGCATCACCATCATCATCATGATCACCATCACAATCATCATCATCACAATCATTCCTCATCATGCATCATCATCATCATCACAATCATCATCATCATCACCATCATCACAATCATCATCATCATCACCATCTTCACCATCATCACAATCATCATGCATCATCAAGAATCATCATCATGCATCATCCATCACCATCATGCATCGTCATGCATCATCCATCATCATCATCATGCATCATCCATCATCATCATCATGCATCATCGTCATTATCATCATCATGCATCATCACCATCAAGCATCAACCATCATCATCATCATCTAGCCTCCTCCTCATCATCACCATCATCATGTATCATCATCATCACCATCATCATGCATCATTCCTAATCATCATCATGCATCATTCCTCATTATCATCATGCATCATTCCTCATCATCATCATGCATCATTCCTCATCATCATCATGCATCCTCATCATCATACATCATGCATCATGCATAATCATCATCATCATTCTTCATCATCATGCATCATTCTTCATCATCATTCTTCATCATCATGCATCATTCTTCATACATCATGCATCATTCTTCATACATCATGCATCGTGTATAATCATCATTCATCATCATCATGCATCATTCTTCATCAACATGCATCATTCATCATCATCATCATCATCATCATCATCATCATCATCATCATGCATCATTCTCCATCATCATGAATCCTCATCATCATGCATCATGCATCCTCATCGTCATCATCATGCATCATCGTCATGCATCATCATCATCATGTATCATCATCTCCATAATCATCATCATCATTCATCATCATCATGCATCATTCTTCATACATCATGCATCATGTATAATCATCATCATCATGCATCCTCATCATCATCATCATGCGTCATCGTCATGCATCATGCATCATGTATCATGCATAATCATCATCATCCTGCATAATCATCATTCATCATGCATCGTCATCATCATGTATCATCATCATGCATCATCATCATCATTCTTCATCATCATGCATCATCATCATCATACATCATGCATCATCATTCTTCATCATCATGCATCATGCATCCGCATCCTCATCATGCATTATTCATCATCATCATCATCATGTATCATCATAAACATCATCATGCATCATTCCTCATCATCAACATGCTTCATTCATCATCATCATGCTTCATTCTTCATCATCATGCATCATTTGTCATTATCAGGCATCCTCATCCTCATCATCATCATCACCATCATCATGCATCATTCCTAAACATCATCATGCATCATTCCTCATCATCATCATGCATCCTCATCATCATACATCATGCATCATGCATAATCATCATCATCATTCTTCATCAGCATGCATCATTCTTCATCATCATGCATCATTCATCATCATCATTGTTCAGCATAATGCATCATTCTTCATTCATCATGCATCGTGCATAATCATCATCATCATTCTTCATCATCGTGCATCATTCTTCATCATCATGCATCATTTATCATCATCATCATCATCATCATCATCGTCATCATCATCATCATGCATCCTCATCATCATGCATCATGCATCATGCATCCTTATCGTCATCATCATGCATCATCATCATGCATCATCGTCATGCATCATGCATCATGCATTATGCATAATCATCATTCATCATGCATCATGCATCATCATCATCATGTATCGTCTTCTCCATAATCATAATCATCATTCTTCATCATCATGCATCATAATCATCATGATCATCATGCATCATCATCATCATCATCATCATCATCATCATTCATCTTCATCATTCTTCATCATCATGCATCATGCATCCGCATCCGCATCCTCATCATGCATCATTCTTCATCATCATCACCATCATGTATCATCATAAACATCATCATGCATCATTCCTCATCATCATCATGCTTCATTCATCATCATCATGCTTCATTCGTCATCATCATGCATCATTCGTCATCATCATGCATCATCACCAACATCATGCATCATCACCATCATCATCATCATCATGTATCATCATCATCATCGCGCATCATCATCATGCATCACCATCATCATCATGCATCACCATCATCATGCATCATCCATCATCATCATGCATCATCATACATGCATCACCATCATTGATGGACCATAATTATACGAATCAGAAACACAGTAAAACCCACCAAATTAGACTGTTTGTCTATCTAACTTCTATGTGTTAGTCCCGATATATTTCCACAGGGCATTTTAGAGACTGAAGTGAAAACACGCTAAGGAGAGGATTTTATGCTGAAAAGATAACAAGAGTCAATCCAAGGTCAAGATCATATACCGACTGAAGAAATATCAAGGATCCTGACGTTGAATTGACCATAACAAATTAATCAGAAGAATCAGGAGTGAAGTCAAGACAGCCCGGGGAAGAAACACATTGACAGTTTTGTGAAAAGACTGCACAAAACTGTACAAATCTCACATTGAACAAGGATGACCGGCCACTTGAAGAAGTGGTGGCCAAGGGAGGAGCTCCTCCTCCTTGGCCACCGCCTACCGGCGGCTTGGGGTGGTGGTGACCGGTGGCTTTTGCCCCTCCTCCACATGTCACCACCACCTTCCTCCTCCTCCACCACTCCTCTTCCTCCACATGTGGCCATCTCCTCCCTTGATTTTCTCCTCCAATCAAAATGCAACACTTACCACCCATCTCCACCACCCATCTCCTCCCCTTTGGCCTATAAAAGGAGGAGCTCCTCCTCCTCATTTCACACACCTCAATCTCATTTTCACTTCTCTCTCTAGAAGTTGTAATATTTGTAACGTTGTAATTTTGCTTTGGAAATAAAGGATAGCTCCCTTGGCGCTTCAACGGTTGTAAGTATTTCTTCGTATTTATTTACTACTTTTATTTCCTTAGTATAATGTTTAGCGCGATGAATAGTAGCTAAACTTGTAGTTCGGTCTAAGGGGCGCGCTTGTATTATAAAATGTTTTAAGACTATTAACTTAGTGTCTAGTCTTAGTATTCAAAACTTGTTCTATGTGCCATATATAGTCAGAGTTTCCAAGGTTGAGTGGATGCTGTAACAAGCAAAGCTCTTCTGTGGGAATTCGTGATCATACTCAGGTAGTGGAAGCTGTAACAAGCAAAGCTATCTGAGGAGTTCGACTCATCCTAAACCCCATCTGGTCGAGCGTAACTGTGAGATCAGGTGGATGCACCCAGGCTAGCATACCTTAGGGTATTGGCGCTAGACTGAAATAGAACAGGAGTTGCTTTAAACCGGTGTTGCAAGTCTTGAGCTGTAACTAGCCTCGATTCACCGTTTGAATACTTAGATGATTCACTAATGGTCAATGATAAACAGGATATAATACAAGTCCCCTGAAACCGAACATTTCTCTTTAATTATAAACTGTAATCTACTTTCCACTATTAAAATCAACCAACCAACCAATCAATCAATCAAAATAGATGGTAGCTTTAAAACCAACCAACCGACCTTAAACACGCTCCCACGCTGCGTAATCCCCCCGAAGAACAATTATTCCCCTAGTTCCCTTGGGTTCGACCCCTACTTACCAAGTACTACCCAGTAGTATAGTTGCGAGTAGCGGACTATTATAAATTTATTTGCACAATCGCTTTGACGACGAGCGGTTCTGTCAAATTGGCGCCGTTGCCGGGGAACTAGTCATCGGATAACTGTTCTTTGAACCGTTACGCGCTTCAAAAACAAACCATGTCTCGCGAAGAAAGTCACCATGACTACCAGGATGATGAAGAAATAAACCTGTACGATCAAAATGATGAGGTACCGTTTCCATTCGTCGACGATCCGGAACAACTCATCAGAAACAGAAGAGCTCGTGATAGGGAAGCAGTCAGAAGAAACCAAGAATTACCCGAGGACCAAAATGCAGCTGGTCCAGTACAACCTCCTATCCATCCCCTACGACCACAACCTCAACCTCGATACATGCCAAGAAGAGAACCCGCTTTCGACGACTACTACGGGGATAACTACTACCGCGAACCAACTATGGGCGAGTTAAATGCCCCTAATTTCGAGACACAGCCGTGGTGCATCTATGAGAGCCCTGCATTAGAAAATATAACCAACAACGCATCAGTGGCACACAGCTTGCCAAAATTCTCAGGAGCTCTTGGAGAATCTGCCGCAACTCACCTCTAACGCCTACATGGCATTTGCCAGAATCTAAAGCCCAATCGAGTGAATATGGACGACTTCAAGTTAAAGGCGTTCTATTTTTCCCTCATAGACTCGGCAAGCGACTGGTTCCTTTCATTGCCTTCTGGAAGCATCAGAACATGGGCTCAGATGCAGAAGAAATTCTTAGACAAATACTATCCGGCTGGAAGAGCAATGCAAGTAAGGAAGCAACTACAGGAAATCAAACAAGGTCCCAATGAAACCATGTACGATTACCTGGAAAAGTTCAATCACCTAGAAAGGAGCTGCTGTACCCTTGGACTGCCCGAGAAACTCGTCATCGAGTACCTTATTGATGGATTAAGACAATTAGACAAAATGCTCTTAGATGCCTCAGCGGGAGGGTCCATGATGAATCTATCATTAAGTGGCATCAGAAATCTCATCGCCAACGTTGCTGAAAATGCTCGATTTAGAGAAGAGACCACTCGCCAAGATGAATTCTCTCGATCAAAAAGAGTAGCACAAACCGAGGCATCAGTAAACTCCATAACTGAAGAGATGAAACAGTTAAAGGAGATGATGATTGAGATCATACGTAGACAACCAGTTACGGTAAAACCTTGCGAGTTCTGTGGTTCTACAGACCACAAAACGGACGCATGCCCAACATTGATAGAAGAAGAACCGGCTGATGTAAATACAGTGGGAGGATATCAAGGATACAACAACAACAATGACAGAGCTGGACAAAATAGACAGTATGGTCAAACATCCAAACCAAGCTGGCACAACAACAACAGCTATCCTCAGAAGGAGACACAACCAGTTGTCCCTCAACTAGCCCAGTCATTCTATCAACCGCTCAACCAACAGTATAACCAGAATGCTCAATCAGCAGGTCAATACCATCAGGAGGAGCCAAACCTGTACCATGCAAGCTCAAACAATTATCAAGGGCCAAACGAATCACTAGAGGACAGGATGCTGCAACTAACTAGTACTATGCAGCAGTTGAATACTACTATGCATCAAAATCAATTCGAAACAAAAAAGAGTTATCAGACTTGAAGGAGCACATCTCCCAACTCGCTGCATCAGTATCCGCACTCTCTAGTGAACCCGGCAAACTCCTGTCTCAAACTATTCAAGGCTCGCAAGAAAACATGAATACCGTGACTCTTAGGAGTGGAAAAGCGCTTGTCAGCGAACCTGTGGAGCAAATGAAAGACAGAGACCCAAGGTTACCCGGAAAAGAGCTAATAAGGCCCGAGCCTCTCGAAATTCTAGATGAAGAAGAGACCGATAAAGATGACGACATATTTGAGGAAGAGCGGGAAGTAACCGAAGAAGAAGAGAATATGTCTGAAGAACACAGGCCTAACCCGGTACCCAGAACCGAAACCCCTAAAATAAGCACAACACTCCCATTTCCAGTACCGGGTCGCGTACAAAAACAACATGTCATGGATAAGGAAGTACTTGAGTTGTTCAGCAAGGTCGAAATCAACATTCCCCTTTTAGAAGCCATCAAACAAATTCCTCGGTATGCCAAGTTTTTAAAAGAACTATGCACCAACCGGAGAAGGAATGCTGGAAACGATCAAGAACTGATGAGTAAAAACGTATCGGCCGTCATACAACGAAAAGTTCCCCCCAAATGTGGAGATCCAGGAACTTACACCATTCCTTGCACAATTGGTAACATAAGGATCGAGAATTGCATGCTAGACCTTGGAGCATCAATCAATGTTCTCCCATTCTCTATCTACTCATGCCTTAAGATTGGACCACTCAAACCCACCGGTCTCACTATTCAACTAGCGGATCGATCCTGCAAACAACCCGAGGGCAAAATAGAAGACGTCCTGGTTCAAGTAGGCAAGTTAGTGTTTCCAGCAGACTTCTACGTTTTAAAGATGGAAAATGGCGGACCTACTGATCATGCACCTATTCTTCTCGGCCGTCCATTCCTCAAAACATCAAAAATGAAGATAGATTGTGGAAGTGGAATGCTTTCAATGGAAGTAGAAGGAGAGGTCTACACCTTTGACATATTCCGAGCAATGAAGCACCCTATGGAATTCGAGGAAATACACGCTCTCGATACTTTGGACGACCTAGTCCAAGAAATTCGACCAGAACTTAGAACAGACCCCTTGGAAACCGTACTCAATGGAGCCATAAGCCCATACAAATTAACCGAAGACTTGCACGAAACAGTGGCCCACTTAACGATCTCAGAGCCTCTCACACCAGAATATGAAGTCAACGAAGTAAAACTATTCAAATCGAATACTTTTCTGCCCTCGGTGGTGCAAGCCCCCAAAATAGAATTAAAGCCCCTTCCTGGACATCTGAAGTACGCCTTCCTGGGGGATAAGGACACACTCCCAGTAATCATCAAGAGTGGCTTGGAAACAAGCCAGGAACAAAGTTTGATAAAAGTCCTGAAGCAACACAAGTTGGCTATTGGATGGACTCTGGCCGACTTAAGGGGAGTCAGCCCGGCTGTGTGCATGCACCGTATTCTACTTGAGGATGGAGCAAAGCCATCAAGAGAGCCCCAACGACGGCTCAACCCAATCATGATGGAGATCGTCCAAAAGGAAATACAAAAGCTTCTAGATGCATACGTTATCTATCCCATATCAGATAGTCAATGGGTGAGTCCTGTTCACGTAGTACCAAAGAAAAGTGGAATCACAGTCGAGGAAGATGCTGAAGGAAACATGGTCACAACACGGGTAAAGAATGGGTGGCGTATGTGCATTGATTATCGAAAGCTGAACGCGGTGACTCGAAAGGATCACTT
The DNA here is from genome assembly GCA_033675215.1 of Rhodiola kirilowii. Lineage (NCBI taxonomy): Eukaryota > Viridiplantae > Streptophyta > Magnoliopsida > Saxifragales > Crassulaceae > Rhodiola > Rhodiola kirilowii. Next base: position 33,999,913 of record CM066193.1, read on the forward strand.
CCCGCTCCCATTCATTGATCAAATGCTAGACAGATTGGCAGGAAAACCATATTTTTGCTTCCTGGACGGGTTCTCAGGATACAACCAGATCCCCATAGCACCTGAGGACCAAGAGAAGACTACATTCACCTGCCCATTCGGTACATTTGCCTTCAGAAGAATGTCATTCGGCCTCTGCAATGCTCCTGGAACTTTCCAAAGGGTTGTAACCAGCATCTTTTCAGACATGATCGGAGAATTCATCGAAGTCTTCATGGACGACTTCACCATCCATGGAGACACATTCGATGCATGCTTAAGCAATTTGAACACAGTTTTGGAACGATGTGTATCCATGAACTTAGTGCTCAATTATGAAAAATGCCACTTCATGGTAACACACGGAATAGTCTTAGGACATGTTGTCTCACAAAAAGGCATGGAAGTGGACAAAGCAAAGATCGACCTGATCACGACTCTACCATACCCATCCACGGTCCGAGACATCCAATCATTCCTTGGCCATGCGGGATTCTACCGACGCTTCATCAAAGACTTCTCTAAAAAGGCATTACCCCTGTCCACTCTTCTACAAAAAGAAGTTCCATTTGAATTCACCAGTACATGCAAAAAGGCTTTTGATGATCTAAAGGAAGCCCTCACCAGCACACCCATCATCCAAACACCAAATTGGGAACTACCATTCGAAATAATGTGCGATGCAAGCGACTTCGCTGTGGGGGCAGTTCTTGGCCAAAAGATTGAAAAGAAAGCAGGAGTGATCTATTACGCCTCACGAACCCTAGATCCTGCCCAACAGAACTATTCCACCACTGAAAAGGAACTTCTTGCAGTAGTATTTGCTCTGGAAAAATTCAGACCCTACTTACTTGGAGCAAAAGTAATAGTTTATTCAGACCATGCCGCCATCTGATACCTAATGAAGAAGAAGGAGGCTAAACCAAGACTTATTCGGTGGATATTACTACTGCAAGAATTCGATGTGGAAATAAGGGACAAAAAGGGGATCGAGAATACTGTGGCAGACCACCTAAGCAGGATTGTCAAAGAGGAAGAAGAAGGGCACATAACCGAGTCATTACCTGACGAGCACCTATACGCCATCTCAACCAAGGTGCCATGGTACGCCCCAATCGCCAACTACCTTGTAGGAGGTACATTTCCTCCTTCTTTCACTAAAGCACAATGCATGAAACTTAAACACGATGCTAAACAATACTTATGGGATGATCCTTATTTATGGAAAATAGGAGTAGATCAAATACTTAGGAGATGCATCCCTGATAATGAAATAGCTTCTGTTATTAGCTTTTGCCATGAGTTTGCATGTGGAGGACACTTCGGGCCTAGGAAAACCGCTAGAAAAATCTTAGATAGCGGATTTTTCTGGCCAAGTATATTTAAAGATGCCAACGAAAAGTGTAAAAAATGCGATAAGTGTCAAAGAGTAGGAAATGTGTCAGCTAGAAATGAAATGCCTCAAGTCCCCATATTCGTCAACGATGTCTTCGACGTTTGGGGTCTTGATTTTATGGGACCATTTCCAGTTTCACGCGGTTATACCTATATTCTAGTTGCAGTAGACTATGTGTCAAAATGGGTAGAAGCTAAGGCCACAAGGTGCGACGATGCAAAAACTGTCATAGAATTTTTGCGCACTAACCTGTTTTGTAGGTATGGGGTACCTAAGGCCATAATAAGCGACCAAGGAACTCATTTCTGCAACCGCATGATGGCTGCTACCTTAAAACGCTACCATGTCCACCACCGGACGTCCACGGCATATCACCCCCAATCCAATGGTCAAGCAGAAATCTCCAACCGCGAAATCAAAGGAATTTTAAAAAAAATGGTGAAACCAAGCAGGAAAGATTGGAGCCAGAGGTTAAACGAAGCCCTTTGGGCTTACCGGATGGCATACAAGACGCCAATTGGAACCTCTCCCTTTCGGCTTGTTTATGGGAAGGCATGCCATCTTCCGGTAGAAATAGAGCATAAAGCATATTGGGCGCTCAAGCAATGCAATCCAGATTTAAAAGCTGCCGGACTAGATAGGAAGCTTAAGCTATGCGAACTTGAAGAGTTGCGGCTTGAGGCCTACGAAGAGCAAACAGACTACAAGGCACGGACAAAATTATATCATGACAAATTCATCCTCCGGCGCTCATTCGAGGAAGGACAACTAGTATTACTCTTCTCCTCACGACTGAAGATAATGCCCGGGAAGCTTAAATCTAGATGGACCGGCCCCTTCACAATAACCAAGGTATACAACCATGGGATGCTTGAGTTGGAAAGCATGGAGAATGGAAGCAAATTCAATGTAAATGGGCAACGAGTCAAACACTACCATGACGAAGTCAACTTTGCGGTGGCAAAGTTTGACCTCAGCCACCCATGGGACCCAAACCAATGAACCACAGACGAGGTATCGTCGAGCCAACGACGTTAAACAAGTGCACTGGTCGGGAGGTAACCCGACACTATCTTACTTTCCGCACTTTTATTTTCTGTCATTTAATTTCAGTCATTTAGTGTTAAGTCATTCTCACATATATATATTAGCTTGCATGACTTTTGAACTAAGGCACGCCTTCGTTCAAAAGTGTGGGGTGAGAACCACCGTTGTATAACATGCTTGCTGTTTTTCTTTTTTAGTAGTATCTTTTTGAAAATATGAACTTGAGAATGTGAAAAAGATAGACCAAAATTCATGCATTAACCTTGTGAAAATTCAACTGTTTAAAAACTTAGAATGTAACTTTTCATTTGTCCTTTGTGCTGAGATACCCAGGGATGTGGAGTTGACATAAACTGCCCTAGAGAGGCTTGGCAAGCAATCAAAGGATCAGATCAAACTATATGGTTTTCGAAGTCAGTGGAGGCTGCACTTCGGGTTTCAGTGAAAATTGAAGTCATCTCCGCCATGCAATGCAAAAGGCGAGGACGGGAATCAGACCGTCCTATCTCCGGTCAAAGTAGCCGAGAAAATAGATGAGCGACCCTCATCTTGACCCGCGCGAAATGACAGTCAAAGTAGCCGAGAAAATAGCTGAGCGACCCTCACCTTGACCCGCGTGAAAACGGCAAAAACGAGAGGAGCGGGGAGGTATTTCCATAGGCTTGCGGGCGATGATTGGACCTCCCAAAAAGGCTCGAGAAAATGGACTTGCAAAATCACAAAAAGGCGAAAAGCTCGAAGAAGCAAATCAAGAGGCCAAAGGCCCAAAATTGTGAAGGTTTTAACCGAACAAAAGTGAAGAACTCAAAGCGTCAAATCAAAGGCCAAAGGCCAATTCACTACAAAAAGCAGTCCCTCGCCAAAAGAAAATCAAAGTACTCAAACCACTGAAACCTGAACCGAATCACGTGCTAGAGAAAGCTACCAGAAAACCAAATAGTAAGAGACGATCCCAAGATTGCAGTCCAGGAGCCTAAAAAGGGCTATCTCCCGAGACATCCAATATAATTTGCATCTCAGCACGGAGGTACAAGTATTAAGTTTCTTCTATTTATTTACGCAGTTTAATTTGGTAATAAGTAAGCAATGCATGAATTAGGATAGATCGAGTACCACAGTCTAATTTTCATATTCCAAAGCCAAACTTAGAACTTACGCCCTTTAATAGCATTGTTCGGGACGAACAACTAAAAGTGTGGGGTGATCTGATGGACCATAATTATACGAATCAGAAACACAGTAAAACCCACCAAATTAGACTGTTTGTCTATCTAACTTCTATGTGTTAGTCCCGATATATTTCCACAGGGCATTTTAGAGACTGAAGTGAAAACACGCTAAGGAGAGGATTTTATGCTGAAAAGATAACAAGAGTCAATCCAAGGTCAAGATCATATACCGACTGAAGAAATATCAAGGATCCTGACGTTGAATTGACCATAACAAATTAATCAGAAGAATCAGGAGTGAAGTCAAGACAGCCCGGGGAAGAAACACATTGACAGTTTTGTGAAAAGACTGCACAAAACTGTACAAATCTCACATTGAACAAGGATGACCGGCCACTTGAAGAAGTGGTGGCCAAGGGAGGAGCTCCTCCTCCTTGGCCACCGCCTACCGGCGGCTTGGGGTGGTGGTGACCGGCGGCTTTTGCCCCTCCTCCACATGTCACCACCACCTTCCTCCTCCTCCACCACTCCTCTTCCTCCACATGTGGCCATCTCCTCCCTTGATTTTCTCCTCCAATCAAAATGCAACACTTACCACCCATCTCCACCACCCATTTCCTCCCCTTTGGGCTATAAAAGGAGGAGCTCCTCCTCCTCATTTCACACACCTCAATCTCATTTTCACTTCTCTCTCTAGAAGTTGTAATATTTGTAACGTTGTAATTTTGCTTTGGAAATAAAGGATAGCTCCCTTGGCGCTTCAACGGTTGTAAGTATTTCTTCGTATTTATTTACTGCTTTTATTTCCTTAGTATAATGTTTAGCGCGATGAATAGTAGCTAAACTTGTAGTTCGGTCTAAGGGGCGAGCTTGTATTATAAAATATTTTAAGACTATTAACTTAGTGTCTAGTCTTAGTATTCAAAACTTGTTCTATGTGCCATATATAGTCAGAGTTTCCAAGGTTGAGTGGATGCTGTAACAAGCAAAGCTCTTCTGTGGGAATTCGTGATCATACTCAGGTAGTGGAAGCTGTAACAAGCAAAGCTATCTGAGGAGTTCGACTCATCCTAAACCACATCTGGTCGAGCGTAACTGTGAGATCAGGTGGATGCACCCAGGCTAGCATACCTTAGGGTATTGGCGCTAGACTGAAATAGAACAGGAGTTGCTTTAAACCGGTGTTGCAAGTCTTGAGCTGTAACTAGCCTCGATTCACCGTTTGAATACTTAGATGATTCACTAATGGTCAATGATAAACAGGATATAATACAAGTCCCCTGAAACCGAACATTTCTCTTTAATTATAAACTGTAATCTACTTTCCAGTATTAAAATCAACCAACCAACCAACCAATCAATCAAAATAGCTGGTAGCTTTAAAACCAACCAACCTACCTTAAACACGCTCCCACGCTGCGTAATCCCCCCGAAGAACAATTATTCCCCTAGTTCCCTTGGGTTCGACCCCTACTTACCAAGTACTACCCAGTAGTATAGTTGCTAGTAGCGGACTATTATAAATTTATTTGCACAATCGCTTTGACGACGAGCGGTTCTGTCAATCATCCATCAACATCATCCATCAACATCATGCATCATCAACATCATGCATCATCATTATCATTATCATGCATCATGAATCATCATCATCAGGCATCATTCATCACCATCATCATCATTATCATGCATAATCATCATGCATAATCATGATGCAGAATCATCATGCATCATTCCTCATCATTCCTCATGCATCATTCCTCATCATCATCATGCATTATTCCTCATCATCATCATGCTTCATTCCTCATCATATTGCATAATTCGTCATCATCATGCATCCTCATGCACCATGCATCATCATCATTCATCATTCATCATTCATCATCATCATGCACCATGCATCACGCATCTTCATCATCCTCTATCATCATTATGCATCATCATCATCATGCATCCTCATCATGCATCATGCATCCTCATTATGCGTCACGCATCATCATCATGCATCGTCATCATGTATCATCATCACGCATCACCATCGCCATCATCATCATGATCACCATCATCATCATCATGGATCCTGATTATCATCATGCATCATTCCTCATCATCATCATCACCATCATGCATCCTCATCATCATACATCATGCACCCTCATCATCATACATCATGCATCACTATCATCATCATGCATCCTCATCATGCATCATGCACCCTGATCATCATCATCAACATGCATTATTCCTCATCATCATCACCATCATGCATCATTCCTCATCATCATCATGCATCCTCATCATCATGCATCATGCATCATGCATCATGCATCATGCATCATGCATCATGCATCACTATCATCATCATGCATCCTCCTCATGCATCATCATCATGCATCCTCTTCATCATGAATAATTCTTCATCATGCATCATCCTCATCATTCTGCATCATGCATCCTCATACATAATTCTTCATCATCATGCATCATCACCATCATGCATGATGCATCATCATCATCATCATGCATCATCATCATGCATTAGTATCAGAATCATTCACCATCATCACCATCATCATGCATCACCATCATGAAGAATCATCATCATCATCAAGCATCATCCAGCCTCATCATCATCATGCATCATCATGTATCATCATCAGGCATCATTCCTAATCATCATCATGCATCATTCATCATCATCATGCATCATTCATCATTCATCATCATACATCATGCATCCTCATCATCATACATCATGCATCACCATCATGCATCACCATCATGCACCATTCATTATTCATTATCATCATGCATCATTCCTCATCATCATTCTTCATCATCATGCATCATTCCTCGTCATCATACATCATTCATCATCATCATGCATCATGCATCATTCTTCATACACCATGCATCGTGCATAATCATCATCATCATTCTTCATCATCATGCATCATTCTTCATCATCATCTTCATCATCATCGTCATCTTCATGCATCATTCTTCAACATCATGATTCATTCTTCAACATCATGCATCCTCATCATCATGCATCATGCATCCTTATCGTCATCATCATGCATCATCAGCATGCGTCATCCTCATCCTCATCATCATCACCATCATCATGCATCATTCCTAAACATCATCATGCATCATTCCTCATCATCATCATGCATCCTCATCATCATGCATCATTCTTCATCATCATGCATCATTCATCATCATCATTCTTCAGCATAATGCATCATTCTTCATACATCATGCATCGTGCATAATCATCATCATTCTTCATCATCATGCATCATTCTTCATCATCTCATCTTCATCATCATCGTCATCATCATCATCATCATGCATCATTCTTCAACATCATGCATCCTCATCAGCATGCATCATTATCGTCATCATCATGCATCATCAGCATGCGTCATCGTCATGCATCATGCATCATGCATCATGCATAATCATCATTCATAATGCATCATCATCATCATGTATCATCATCTCCATAGTCATAATCATCATTCTTCATCATCATGCATCATTATCACCTTGATCATCCTGATCATCGTCATCATCATCATCATGTATCATCATAAACATCATCATGCATCATTCCTCATCATCATCATGCTTCATTCATCATCATCATGCATCATTCGTCATCATCATGCATCCTCATCATCATGCATCATTATCATCATGATCATCATCATCATCATGTATCATCATAAACATCATCATGCATCATTCCTCATCATTATCATGCTTCATTCATCATCATCATGCATCATTCGTCATCATCATGCATCATGCATCATTCATCATTCCTCATTGACATGCATCATGCATCATCACCATCACCATGCATCATCACCATCATCATCATCATCATCACCATCATCATCACCATCATCATCATCATCATCAGGTATCATCATCATCATCATCGTGCATCATCATCATGCATCAGCATCATGCATCATCATCATCATCATCATCATCACCATCATGCATCATCATCATCATCATCATCACCATCATAATCATCATCACCATCATCATGCATCACCATCATCATCATGCATCATAATGCATCACCATCATCATGCATCATCCATCATTATGTATCATTCCTCGTCATCATCATGCATAATCATCGAGCCTCATCATCATTATCCAGCCTCATCATCATTATCCAGCCTCCTCATCATCATCGTCATGCATAATCAACATGCATCATCGTCATGTATCATCATCACCATCATCATGCATAATTCCTCATCATCATCATGCATCATCATGCATCATCATTCATCATGCATCATGATCATGATGCATCTGGCATCCTCATCCTCATCATCACGCATCATCATCATTATGCACCCTGCATCATCATCACCATCATCATGTATCGTTATCATGCATCACCATCATCATCAGGATCACACTCATCATCATGCATCATTCCTCATCATCATTCTTCGGCATAATGCATCATTCTTCATACATCATGCATCGTGCATAATCATAATCATCATTCTTCATCATCATGTATCATTCTTCATCATCATCTTCATCATCATCATCATCATCATGCATCATTCTTCAACATCATGCATCCTCATCATCATGCATCCTTATCGTCATCATCATGCATCATCAGCATGCGTCATCGTCATGCATCATGCATCATGCATCATGCATCATGCATCATGCATCATGCATCATGCATCATGCATCATGCATCATGCATCATGCATCATGCATCATGCATCATGCATCATGCATCATGCATCATGCATCATGCATCATGCATCATGCATAATCATCATTCATAATGCATCATCATCATCATGTATCATCATCTCCATAGTCATAATCATCATTCTTCATCATCATGCATCATTATCATCTTGATCATCCTGATCATCGTCATCATCATCATCATCATGTATCATCATAAACATCATCATGCATCATTCCTCATCATCATCATGCTTCATTCATCATCATCATGCATCATGCATCATTCATCATCATCATGCATCCTCATCATCATGCATCATTATCATCATGATCATCATGATCATCATCATCATGTATCATCATAAACATCATCATGCATCATTCCTCATCATCATCATGCTTCATTCATCATCATCATGCATCATTCGTCATCATCATGCATCATGCATCATTCATCATTCCTCATTGGCATGCATCATGCATCATCACCATCACCATGCATCATCACCATCATCATCATCATCATCATCATCACCATCATCATCATTATCATCATCATGTATCATCATCATCATCGCGCATCATCATCATCATCATCGTGCATCATCATTATGCATCAGCATCATGCATCATCATCATCATCATCACCATCATGCATCATGCATCATCTACATCATCATCATCACCATCATAATCATCATCACCATCATCATGCATCACCATCATCATCATGCATCATCATGCATCACCATCATCATGCATCATCCATCATTATGTATCATTCCTCATCATCATCATGCATAATCATCGAGCCTCGTCATCATTATCCAGCCTCCTCATCATCATCATCATGCATAATTCATCATCATCATCATGCATCATTCCTCATCATCATACATCATGCATCCTGCATCACTATCATCATCATGCAACATCATGCATCATCATTCATCATGCATCATGATCATGATGCATCTGGCATCCTCATCATCACGGATCATCATCATTATGCACCCTGCATCATCATCACCATCATCATGTATCGTTATCATGCATCACCATCATCATCAGGATCACACTCATCATCATGCATCATCATCCGTCATTGCCATCACCATCATCATGCATCACAATCATCATGAGTCCTCATGCATCATCAAAAATCATCATCATCATAAATCATCACCATCATCACCATCATGCATCATGCATCACCATCATCATGCATCATCATCTACCATCATGCATCACCATCATCATGCATCATCATCATCAAGAATCATCATCATCATCACCATCAACATGCATCATGCATCACCATCATCATGCATCATGCATCATCATCTATCATCATGCATCACCATCATCATGTATCATCATCAAGCATCGTTCCTCATCATCATCATGCATCATCATCCATTATCACCATCACCATCATCATGCATCACAATCATCATGAATCATCATCATCATCAAGAATCATCATCATCATGAATTATCACCATCATTATCATCAAGCATCATGCATCACCATCATCAAGCATCATCATCATCATGCATCATGCATCACCATCATCATGCCTCATCATCTATCATCATGCATCACCATCATCATGTATCATCATCATGCATCAATCCTCATCATCATCATCATCATCATGCATCCTCATCATCATACATCATACATCATACATCATACATCATACATCATACATCATACATCATACATCATACATCATGCATCATGCATCATGCATAATCATCATCATCATCCTTCTTCGTTATCATCATGCATCATTCTTCATCATCATCATCACCATCATGCATCATGCATCATCATCATCATCATCATCATCATCATGTGCATCACCATCATGCATCATGCATCATCATCATCATCACCATCATCATGCATCACCATCATCATCAGGAATCGTCATTGATGAGCCGTATTTATACGACTCATCGAATCATTAAATCCCACCAATTCCAGCACATTATTATACGAACAGTTACTTCTTAGTATTGTTTCGTGTTTCATGTAATTTGGAAGCTCTAGGAGGAATCGCGCTTAAAAGACGGCATTTTCATGCCAGAAACATCGCAGTTGAAGAACAGACCCAGAGGAGGGCCATGAACAGTGTTTTTCGGCTCGTGAACAGTAACTCCGGCATGAACAGTATTTTCGGCTCGTGAACAGTAACTCCGGCGTGAAAACGAACTCTGTTATTTCGTATTTCCTGCTATTTCGGTGATTTCCTAGTTCGTTATTTTCAACTGCCTCGATTTTCGATTTCTGATTCTTTCAATTTCAATTTCTAGCTTTTAGAGGGTTCTGTCACCAAGACTTACGAGTATAAGGAGATTGGGTTTTAAGTGAGACCGCTGTGACTCCTCCAATCTCCTGGGGACCCTTTGTTGCTAGTCTGTTCTTGCTATTTCGGTGTCTTGCTATTTTGGTGTTTGCTATTCTCGTAACATGTCTCACGCAGGCAGTGTAGTTGGTGGCAACAGTCACAATGAAGAAGTAGAACAGGTTGTTCGAAATGGAGAAGGAGTGCTGCCACAACAACAGGGACCGATGGTCCAGAATGGAGAGATCCGGGGGGCTATCCCGAGACAATTGCAACAACAACCGCTCCAACCACCACTACTACAGAGAAGAGCTTATGCAACGGTTCAAATTTCTTATTATGCAACGGTTATTCCTTATGCAACGGTTTATGTAAAAAACCGTTGCATAAGGTAGACTTTATGCAACGGTTTTTAAGAACCGTTGCATAAGATATACTTTATGCAACGGTTATTAAGAACTGTTGCATAAAGTCTACCTTATGCAACGGTTTTAAGAACCGTTGCATAAAGTCTACCTTATGCAACGGTTTTTTACATAAACCGTTGCATAAGGAATAACATTAAGCAACGGTTTTGTGTTAACCGTTGCATATACTAAACCCTAAAATTAAAACACATTGTTTCTTCGTCAGTCGTCCGCTCTTCGCTTCATCCGCTCTTCACTCTCATCGGTTTGGAGTTGTTAGATACAGAAGCAAGAGATTCTAGGGATGTTGGATTTCGATTCGAAAGGGCGAAATGATGAACATCTTCCTCCAGATCCGGCGGAGACGAAGCCTCTGCGCCGCTTGTCCGCCAGCAACCGCTTGACCGGAGTTTCACACAAGGGCGGTTCAGATCCGTCTCGTCGACTAACTGGAAGCCATCGTTGACAGTGATTTCCGAGGAGTCATCCGATTGTTCGAGCCGTGGAGAACAGACTCCTCAGCAACAGCAGCAGAAACGGTTTGAATTCGAATTGGAGAGGCTACGAAATGACTTTGCAAGCTTCTTCGTCGTCTTCATACAGCTTGGCAATCCCTGCGTTCACAGCCGTATCCGCTCGCCCTTATCGCCGCCTCGCGGTCCGCTGTCAAGGTACTGTGTAATCTCGCTGCTTGAGAATTTGTAGGTTTGGGTTTGGTTATGTGTATTGCATTTGTGTCTGGATGATTGGTTTTGAGATGGTTTGGTTTGTTAGCCCTAATTTTTGAATAGGTGTGAATTTGTGCTTGAATTTGTAAGGAGGATTTGAGAGGAGCTTTTGGTGCGTATGGCTGATTGTTGCTTAAATGTGTGTGGCTTGTGTTTGGCATCCATTGAGTTTATGGGGAAGATATGCTAAATTTCTGTGTAGGAATCAGAACCTGGTGTTTGAATTTGTGTGTCAAGAAAGTGGTATGTGGTGTGCATTTGGATTTTGGAATTAGATTGGAATGTTTGACACTTTGACGTGAACGATTTGTTGGCATTTAATCAGCGGTGTGGTAGTTAATGTTGGTTACGGGTCATGCAGTGTACTTATGAGGAAGTTTTCGGAGCAGTATGCTCGCAAATCAGGGACATACTTTTGTGTCGACAAAGGAGTAACTTCAGTTGTTATCAAGGTAATCATTCACTTCACACACTAGAATTTTTCTTGGTTAAATTAAAGCTATGAAGATTAGTTTATGGTGTTTGATTCGCAAGCTCTACTTGGGTACACACTTCTTGAGCTGTGAAGATTATTTTGTTTGACTTAGACGCAATTTAAAACTTGATGCAGGTGATGCTAAAGGAAAAAAGCTGCTTTCCTCAGTATCGACTTCTTTGGTTCTTGCTGCAAGTATCGGAGTCGCAGAAGCCGTTGCACTCTGCAAGTATCGACTTCTTTGGTTCTTGTTATGGGTATACCTGTTGTATGTGAGCTACTAAAGGCTTCGAGATTATTTTTTATGTGATATCAGTGATTCCTCATGCATTTGATTGTTATGTAAAGTTGTATGAATGGTGTAATGAATAGTTGTATTTTGAATGAAATGAAAGTATTTTGATGTTTGGAAAATGAGTAACAGGAAATTACATTTGTTTGCAATTTGTATTTAATTTTACAACTGGATTTGAGCTATAAAATAGCCAAAATTTACCAGATTTTTTTCGTACTTTATGCAACGGTTCTATGCTCAAAACCGTTGCATAAGGTCATGACATTATGCAACGGTTTTACTCAAAACCGTTGCATAAGGTCATGACCTTATACAACGGTTTTCCTCAAAACCGTTGCATAAGGTCATGACCTTATGCAACGGTAGCTTATGCAACGGATGATGAACCGTTGCATAAGGGTCCAAATAACCGTTGCATAAGGTGTCTTCTGTAGTAGTGCACCAGTCCAACCTCAACCGTACCAACAATACTCCCAATACCCGCCCCAACCGTATCCACAGTACCCGCCACCCCCATATCCACAATATCCACAACCGCCCTATCCCCAGTATCCACCACAATATCCACCACTACCATATCATCCACAGCAGCCATACCCACTACCTCAGAGACCTCCACAACAGCCGGCAGTCAGAGATGATGATGGGGAGGACGACAATGAAGGACCAACCATGGGCGAGCTCTCGGTCCCCAACTTCAGAGACCAAGCCTGGTGCATCTACGAAGGACCGGACCTCGCAGCTATAACTGTCAACACGGCAGTCATTCACCATCTGCCCAAATTCTCAGGAACCAAGGGAGAGTCGGCCACAACTCATCTACAGCGCTATCACGGGATATGCCAGAACCTCAAGTCACCCACCGTCGAAGTCGAGGATTTCAAGTTAAAGGCTTTTTACTTCTCACTAATAGACTCGGCTAGCGATTGGTTCTTATCTCTTCCTTCAGGCAGTATTTACACATGGGATCAGATGCAGCAAGCATTCCTCGCCAAATATTACCCAGCAGGTAGAGCTATGCAAGTCCGAAGGCAGTTACAGGATCTCAGGCAAGGACCCAACGAGACCATGTACGAGTACGTGGAAAAATTCAATGCCTTGGAGAAAAGCTGCTGCAACCTTGGACTCACAGAGAAGTTGCTCGTCGAATATATGCTAGATGGCCTTCGCAGACTCGACAGGAAGCTCCTAGATGCCTCGGCTGAAGGCAATCTGATGAACCTATCCCCATCATGAGTTAGACGAAAGATCATGGAAGTGGCAGAGAATGAGCGGTTTCAGGATGAGTCCAACAAAGAAGAAGAATACACCTGGACCAGGAACGTGTCAAAGGTTGAGCCCTCAGTAAATGCCATGGCCGAACAGATCAAGGAGATCAAGGAGATGATGCAACATGTGATCAGGAGGCAACCAGTCCAGACTAAGCCATGCGGTTTTTGTGCAGCCACAGATCACAAAACAGACGAGTGCCCGACCATCTTAGAGGACAACCAGGCAAAGGTCAACGCAGTAGGTGACTATCAGAACTATGGCAACAGGGCTGGACCAGTCCAACAATACGGCACAGCCATGAACAATCAAGGAGCCAACGGACAGCCCTGGAAAAACAGTTATCCTCAGCATCAGGCCTAGAGAGAGCCGGCACGACAGAACACGCCTCAGCAGACCCAGCAGCCCTACCAGCACCCACATCATCAGTTTCGGCAGAATGTGCCTGGACAGTATCAGCAGAGAGGGCCGAACAATAATCAGGCAGGCTCCAACAAGTCTCTTGAAGAGATGACGAAAGAACTGACAACAACCGTGACCCAACACATGGCCAAGACCGACGGAGCAATAACCGACTTGCAGAAACAGATGTCCCAGATGGCCACAACAGTCTCAAGGCTCGAGGACAACGCTGGACGACTTCCCTCGCAAACCGTTCAGAATCCAAGAGGGAACGTCAGCCAAGTAGAGGTGATAGATGCAGCGTTCGAGGAGACCACCGAACCAACAAAGGGATTCGGCTAGCTTTCACCCAAAGAAGAACCGGCTCTTGTGACCAAGAACACCGAAACTCACGGTTCCTCTTATGCCATGCAGGTAGTTGCTCCCGAAGGCCATATGACTGAGAAAGCTGAACCAGAAACAAGATTGGTGGTAAGGCCTACACAGAACGACCAGATGATGAGGAATTCACCCACTGCGAGCCATGAGACACCGCCAGGAAAGAGTAAGGACCCAGGGGCCTTCACGGTCACCTGTGGTATCGGTGAGACCCAGATACATCACTGCTTAATTGATTTGGGTGTTGCTATTAATGTTATGCCTTACTCTCTATATTGCTCGCTGGGTCTTGGTCCATTGAAACCACCTAGGTTGTGTATAGAATTAGGGGATAAATCTTGTGTTCGCCCTACTGGATTACTTGAAGATCTAATCCTCCGAGTAGGAGATCTTGCTGTTCCTGCTGATTTCTATGTCTTGCAGATGGGAAAAACTAAAAACGGCGAACCACCAGGGCTGATTTTGGGACGACCATTCCTCCACACCACCAAGACCAAGATTGACATGGGCATAGGCTTACTGTCATTAGCATTCGGTGGTAAGGAATCAGATTTTTATGTCTATGAGGATGCGAACCGTCCCTGTACAAGAAAACCGCCAGACATTGTGCACACATCAGAGTACGATACCCTAGTTCTGGACCCACCAGAACAGACCATACAGACAACTAGGCCAGCAGCTATGGCCGAGACATCCTCACCTTCTCGAGGATATGTGAAGAAGAAACTGCCTGATCATTGGAGAGCAGGACCGAGTGAACAGCAATGTGAGCACGTTGGGCGAATTGAAGGAGTTGCTGAGAAGAAGTATGACCTCACACGCCCATGGGATCCTAACTTGTGATCCCTAAAGAGGTACCGTCGAGCCGACGACGTAAAACAAAGGCGCTCGCAGGGAGGCAGCCATGCACTTTTCATTTTTTTCACCTTATTTACTATTTATGTTTGTCTGAGTCTTAAATCTTATCATCACATTGTACTTGGGAAAGAAGATGATTTTCATGCAGGGACAGAGGTGAACGTATCCGAAATATTGGCATAAGACTGTTATCCAACGTGAGTAGTTCACAACTTGAATAAGTTGTGTCAAGAAACACAAGCGTTTAAAGATTCTGTCACAAAGACTTACGAGTTTAAGGAGGTTGGGTTTTAAGTGAGACCATTGTGACTCCTCCAACCTCCTGGGAATCTTTTATTCATCTTAATGTCATTGACACAGACCTTTCATTTTTGTGACGAACTCACGTTGCGATGCAAGCTTCGATGGTGCTCTCTTCGAGAACTCATAGGAGAATAATCAGTTGTTTCTGATCGTCACGCACCGCACGAGGGAAGTGCCTGTCCAACCTAACTCTCTTCTCAATTCCCTTTTTGTTTGTTTGCATGCATTGTGAGTCTAGATTTGAGTCGTGCCGTGAGGACACGGCTTATTTCAAAAGTGTGGGGTGGGAGAGTTAGTCATTGAGTCAGCACGTTTATTTCCTGCACCCTGCACAGAGTCAGCACGTTTCCCATGATTTTTAAAAATTTTGTACATGATACTTCACTATTTCTTAGACTTGCGGTATTGGATAATGATATGGTGAAATAGATAGCGCCGATTACATGCATGTCTTTGGTGAAAATTGACTTGGGCGACTAACATGTGACTTTAAAATATTGCGTGCCTTTGTTAGTTGAGATAAACAGGGATGTGGAGTTGATAGAAATGCCCTAGAGAGACTTGACAGATCATTCAAAGGCCGAACTCAGGATATATGGTTATGTGGAGCTCGTGGAGGCTAGCACTTCGAAGCAACATAGTACGAGTCTGCTCCACCACTGCGGTACCCTTTGCGGTTGGTCGGGACGGGAATACTTCACACCGTCCAAACTCTAGTCCAAGTAGCCGGAAAAATAGACAAGCGACCCTTGGCTTGACTCGAGTCAAAAGGACGATGATGAGTGAGAGCAAGTAGGTTCGAGCAAGTCACAATCCGCACCACAAAGCAACAAACCCATCATCATGGTGATAGTTTACACCGAAATCAAGTGTAGAACGCCTTTGAAGCACCAAAATCGAAATCATCTATAGCTGGCCGAAAAGCACTCAACACTTTGAAGCTTGAATCAATCACGTGCAAGAAAAAGCAGCAAAGCATAACCATATAGCAGCGAGTTTGAGTCCGAGAATGCGGTTCACGGGTCTAAAAAGGGCTATCTCCCGATACATCCGAATTGATTTGCATCTCGGCCCAAAGGTAACACGTATCATTAACCCGTGTTTTCGCACAAGTTTAATTAGTAACGAGCATGCATAGAAGGCGGGATCTAGAGTAACCGAGTCATGACCATGTAGCACGTCTAGGATGCTGAGGCATTGTGGTGTTTGTAGTTTTTCGTTCCTCTTATGACCTAGTTCTTGTTCAGGACGACAAGTTTAAGTGTGGGGTGGTTTGATGAGCCGTATTTATACGACTCATCGAATCATTAAATCCCACCAATTCCAGCACATTATTATACGAACAGTTACTTCTTAGTGTTGTTTCGTGTTTCAGGTAATTTGGAAGCTCTAGGAGGAATCGCGCTTAAAAGACGGCATTTTCATGCCAGAAACATCGCAGTTGAAGAACAGACCCAAAGGAGGGCCGTGAATAGTGTTTTTCGGCTCATGAACAGTAACTCCGGCATGAACAGTATTTTTCGGCTCGTGAATAGTACTCTGCGTGAATAGTCTCCCGCGCGTGAACAGTACTCCGGCGTGAATAGTCTCGCGCATGAATAGTATTCGGCCGAGTCCAGCCCAGTTCGTCCGGCCCAAAAGTAATGTGAAATTAGGGCAACATACAAGCTAGGGTTTTGGATCATTCTGGAAGGTTCAAGATGGCTTAATTATCAAGCAAAAGAGTAGCTTGGAGATAAAGCAAGAAAGATATGGAAATATTGCCTAAATTATCTTTTGGATTATTTAGGCAATTCTAGGTCTTTCTCAACCTTATAAATAGAGGAGCTCACAAGACCAAATAATCATCCCTCAACTCACACGAGTTCCCTCTCTCAAAGCTCTCGGCCAAGCCTTGCTCCGCCTCCTCTCCTCCGCCTAGCTCCACCGTTCGCCGCCCAGCTCAGCCGTGTCCCACGGCCGGTTCTTCTTCTCTCCTCGGAATAGTGAAGTTACTTCGTTTTTATTACTCTTGCATTATTTACATGGCTATGTGTAACTAAACCCGTTATTCGAGCTAGGGTTTGAATAATTGTGACGAATGTTTTGAGATTCAGTTCTTAATTATTGTTCTTGCATTCTACTAGTTCTTGTGCAATTATATTAGTTCGAATTATTAGGTTAAGGGGAGATCTGAAAGGGTACAACTTAACCTAGTAATACTTACTCTCTATTTACTGCTTATTTGATACTGACCCGTTAGAATAAGTAGATGCACTAAACCTGATATAACCCGACCAGGAGTATTAGGTTTGCTAGAATTAAAAGTCTATAACCTGACCAGGAGTAGATTGTGGCGTAGTGACTTAACGGTCCTACCTTAGGTTATAACAAGACCAGGAGTAACCACACTTAAGAAAGCAAGAATAAATACCTAGAAATCAAGGATAAACTAAGTCACAATTGAAGAACCCTAGCCTGAATATCTCTCTCTAATATTTACACACTCATTTATTTCGTTTGTTTTGCACTGTTTCCTAATCTCTCACAACCCCAATTGTCTTTCTTTTCTTCTTACAGAACAAAGTAGTAACTATCTAGCTCCCTTGGGTTCGACCCTTGCTTGCCGCTGTACTAACCCACAGTTCAGAGTAAGAAAATTATAAATTTAGATTTGCAGGTACAACGACGGCCTGTCAGTCATCATCAAGCATCATCATCAAGCAACATCATCATCATGTATCATCATCACCATTATCATGCATCATTCTTAATCATCATCATGCATCATTCATCATCATCATGCATCATGCATCATCATCATGCATCATCATCATGCATCCTCATCATCATACATCATGCATCATCATCATACATCATTCATCATCACCATCATCATGCATCATGCATCACCATCATCATTTATCATTTATCATCATCATCATCATCATGCATCACCATCATCGTGCATCATCCATCATCATCATGCATCATCCATCATCGTCTTGCATTATGCATCCTCATCATGTATCATCATCACCATCATCATGTATTGTCATCTCGCATCACCATCATCATCATGATCACCATCATGCATCATCATCATCACCATCATCATCATCATCATCATCACCATCATCACCATCATCATGCATCATCAAGAATCATCATCATGCATCATCCATCATTATCATCATGCATCCTCGTCATCATCATCATCATCATGCATCATCACCATCATGCATCAACCATCATCATCATCCAGCCTCCTCCTCATCATCACCATCATCATGTATCATCATCACCATCATCATGCATCATTCCTAATCATCATCATGCATCATTCCTCATTATCATCATGCATCATTCCTCATCATCATCATGCATCATTCCTCATCATCATCATGCATCCTCATCATCATACATCATGCATCATGCATCATGCATCATGCATAATCATCATCATCATTCTTCATCATCATCATCATTCTTCGTCATCATGCATCATTCTTCATCATCATGCATCATTTATCATCATCATTCTTCATCATCATGCATCATTCTTCATACATCATGCATCGTGTATAATCATCATTCTTTATCATCATGCATCATTCTTCATCATCATGCATCATTCATCATCATCATCATCATGCATCATTCTCCATCATCATGCATCCTCATCATCATGCATCATGCATCCACATCGTCATCATCATTCATCATCGTCATGCATCATGCATCATGCATAATCGTCATCATCATGCATAATCATCATTCATCATGCATCATCATCATCATTATGTATCATCATCTCCATAATAATCATCATCATTCTTCATCATCATGCATCATTCTTCATACATCATGCATCGTGTATAATCATCATCATCATGCATCCTCATTGTCATCATCATGCATCATCATCATGCGTCATCGGCATGCATCATGCATCAGGTATCATGCATAATCATCATTGATGGACCAAAATTATACGAATCAAAAACACAGTAAAACCCACCAAATTAGACTGTTGGTCTATTTAACTTCTACTTGTTAGTCCCGATTTATTTCTATAGGGTATTTTGGACTCTAGAGAGAAAACACGCTAAGGAGAGGATTTTACGCCGAAAAGATGTTACGAGTCATTCCAAGGTCACGACCATGCTACACTCAAAATCAGCCTTAACATCCTTCATAGAACCGACTTGGAATCACTCAAATATGCTAGAACAGTTGGCAAATGGACAAGAACGCAAGGCAAAGGCACCAAGCCCGGTAAAGGCCAAATAAGGGAAATTTCTTCCGATTTGGGATTTCGACCATGTTCCGAGCAGAATTTGGCTTAGGTTCCTTCTTGAGATCATCTTATAATGACATTTTCATTCAAAATACACTCTCCAAAATCCAAGAAGCTCCGGCCAAAGCTCCGGTCAAACCGATGGCTTTTGTGAAAGGTCACACAAGCTTCTAGAAGGATGCTCCTCCTCCATGAGTGGCTAAGCTCTCCTCCACTCTCCTCCCTCCACTTGGAAGCTCCTCCTCCATCCTCCCAAAGCCGCCGGCTGCTATTGAGCCACCATGGAGAAGATGACAAGTGGAGGCTTCTCCTCCACTCCTCCTCCCAAGCTTGCCTTGCACTCTTCCTCCTCCACCTTTGGATGCAACACCACATGGAGCCATCTCCACCCTCCATCTCCTCCTCCTTGGCCTATAAATATGGAGCTCCTCCTCCTCATTTGTATCATCCACCACCACCACAACTTGTAATGTTTTAGAGAGATAGAGGGCTTAACCCTCTTCTCTTCACTATCAATAAATATTTTGTTCTTCATTTTGGAGCGACTTTTCTTGCGTGGATCTTGCTTAGGAGCTCCTCTCCTCGACTTATTGTAAGGTATAAAATTACTTTCAGTATTATTTATTTTTACTGTTAAGTTATTTTATTATTCGGTACCCTTGTTCAAGACAATAGTTGCTTGTATTCCTTGACATGCATATAAGTAGCTAAAAGCTTGTACTCGGTCGCAGGGGTGTACTTGTATTATAAATGTTTTAGATCTTACTCTTAGTATACCTTTGTATTCAAAACTTGTTCTATGTGCCATTTATAGTCAGAGTTTCCAAGGTTGAGTGGAAGCTGTCACAAGCAAAGCTCTTCCGTGGGAATTCGTGATCATACTCGGTAAGTGGAAGCTGTCAGAAGCAAAACTTATCGAGGAGGTCAACTTATCTAAAACACCACTTGATCGCAACGTCACTGGGAGATCAGGTGGATGCACATAGACTAGCATACCTTGAAAGGGGTGTTTTAAATGATGTTGCAAGTCTTGCGTTAGAAATAACCTAGATTCATCTTTGAATACTTAGCGCGGTCAATGATAAACAATTATAATACAAGGCCCCTAAACTGAATCCTTTCCTTACAATCTGCTAGCAATTGTTGTAATTTACTTTCAGTTCTCAAAACACACTCAAACCCAACCCCAATCGTAATTAATTTCTGCATAAGCTTCATTAAAGAACAACTAATCCACACTGACTCTCTTGGGTTCGACCCCTACTTACCACTTGCTACCCAGTAGTTAAGCCGCGAGTAGCGGACTTATAAATTTATTTGTACATTTGCTCTGACGACAAGCATCTGTCAATCATCATCATGCATAATCATCATTCATCATGCATCATCATCGTCATGTATCATCATCTCCATAACCATCATCATCATTCTTCATCATCATGCATCATTCTTCATTATCATGCATCACTATCATCATGCGTCATCATCATCATTCATCTTCATCATGCATCATTCTTCATCATCATGCATCATGCATCCGCATCCTCATCATGCATTATTCTTCTTCATCATCATCATCATCATCATCATCATGTATCATGTATCATCATAAACATCATCATGCATCATTCCTCATCATCATCATGCTTCATTCGTCATCATCATGCTTCATTCTTCATCATCATGCATCATTTGTCATCATCATGCATCCTCATCCTCATCATCATCATCATCACCATCATCATCATCATGTATCATAATCACCATCATCATGCATCATTCCTCATCATCATCATGCATCCTCATCATCATACATCATGCATCATGCATAATCATCATCATTATTCTTCATCATCATGCATCATTCTTCATCATCATTCATCATGCATCATCCTTCATACATCATGCATCGTGCGTAATCATCATCATCATTCTTCATCATCATGCATCATTCATCATCATCATCGTCATCGTCGTCATCATCATCATGCATCCTCATCATCATGCATCATGCATCCTTATCGCCATCATCATGCATCCTTATCGTCATCATCATGCATCATCATCATGCATCATGCATTATGCATAATCATCATTCATCATGCATCATCATCATTATGTATCATCATCTCCATAATCATAATCATCATTTTCCATCATCATGCATCATCATCATCATCATCATCATCATCATCATTCATATTCATCATTCCTCATCATCATGCATCATGCATCCGCATCCTCATCATGCATCATGCATCATCATCATCATCATACATGCATCAACATCATGCATCCATCAACATCATGCATCATAATTATCATGCATCATGCATCATCATCATCATGCATCATTCATCACCATCATCATCATCATCATGCATAATCATCATGCATCATTCCTCATCATCATCATGCATCATTCCTCATCATCATCATGCATTATTCCTCATCATCATCATGCTTCATTCTTCATCATATTGCATCATTCGTCATCATCATGCGCCCTCATGCACCCTCATGCACCATGCATCATTCATCAATCATTATCATCATGCACCATGCATCACACGTCTTCATCTTCATCTATCATCATCATGCATCATCATCATCATCATGCATCATCATCATGTATCATCATCATGCATCACCATGGATGCTGATCCTCATTATGCGTCACGCATCATCATCATGCATCATGCATCCTCATTATGCGTCACGCATCATCATCATCATCATGCATCATCATCATGTATCATCATCACGCATCACCATGGATCCTGATCATCATGCATCATTCCTCATCATCATCACCATCATGCATCCTCATCATCATACATCATGCATCCTCAACATCATACATCATTCATCACTATCATCATCATGCATCCTCATCATGCATCATCATCATGCATCATGCATCATGCATCCTGATCATCATCATCATGCATTATTCCTCATCATCATCACGATCATGCATCATTCCTCATCATCATCACGATCATGCATCATTCCTCATCATCATCATGCATCCTCATCATCATGCATCATGCATCATGCTTCATGCATCCTCATCATGCATCATCATCATGCATCCTCTTCATCATGAAGAATTCTTCATCATGCATCATCCTCATCATTCTTCATCATGCATCCTCATACATCATTCTTCATCATCATGCATCATCACCATCATGCATAATGCATCATCATCATCATCGTGCATCATCATCATGCATTAGTATCAGAATCATTCACCATCATCACCATCATGCATCATCATCACCATTATCATGCATCACCATCATAATGCATCATCATCAAGAATCATCCAACCTCATCATCATCATGCATCATCACGCATCATTCCTTATCATCATCATGTATCATTCATCATCATCATGCATCATTCATCATTCATCATCATACATACATCATGCATCATCATCATGCACCATTCATCATTCATTATCATCATGCATCATTCCTCATCATCATTCTTCATCATCATGCATCATTCTTCGTCATCATACATCATTCATCATCATCATCATGCATCATTCTTTATACATCATGCATCGTACATAATCATCATCATCATTCTTCATCATCATGCATCATTCTTCATCATCATCTTCATCATCATCGTCTCATCATCATCATCATCATCATGCATCATGCATCATGCATCATTCTTCAACATCATGCATCCTCATCATCATTCATCATGCATCCTTATCGTCATCATCATGCATCATCAGCATGCGTCATCGTCATGCATCATGCATAATCATCATGCATCATGCATCATCATCATCATGTATCATCATCTCCATAGTCATAATCATCATTCTTCATCATCATGCATCATTATCATCTTGATCATCCTGATCATCGTCATCATCATCATCATCATGTATCATCATAAACATCATCATGCATCATTCCTCATCATCATCATGCTTCATTCATCATCATCATGCATCATTCGTCATCATCATGCATCATTATCATCATGCATCATTATCATCATGATCATCATGATCATCATCATCATCATCATGTATCATCATAAACATCATCATGCATCATTCCTCATCATCATCATGCTTCATTCATCATCATCATGCATCATTCGTCATCATCATACAACATGCATCATTATCATCATCATGCATCATTATCATCATCATTCATCATTCATCATTCCACATTGTCATGCATCATGCATCATCACCATCACCATGCATCATCACCATCTTCATCATCATCACCATCATCATCATCATCATCATGTATCATCATCATCATCATCGCGCATCATCATCATCATCGCGCATCATCATCATGCATCAGCATCATGCATCAGCATCATCATCATCATCACCATCATGCATCATGCATCACCTTCATCAACATCATCATCATAATCATCATCACCATCATCATGCATCACCATCATCATCATGCATCATCAAGAACCATCATCATGCATCATCCATCATTATGTATCATTCCTCATCATCATCATGCGTAATCATCGAGCCTCATCATCATTATCCAGTCTCCTCATCATCATCGTCATGCATAATCAACATGCATCATCGTCATGTATCATCATCACCATCATCATGCATAATTCCTCATCATCATCATGCATCATTCCTCATCATCATACATCATGCATCCTCATCATCATACATCATGCATCCTGCATCACTATCATCATCATGCATCATGCATCATCATGCATCATCATTCATCATGCATCATGATCATGATGCATCATGCATCCTCATACTCATCATCACGCATCATCATCATTATGCACCTTGCACCTTGCATCATCATCAACATCATCATGTATCATTATCATGCATCACCATCATCATCAGGATCACACTCATCATCATGCATCATTCCTCATCATCATCATGCATCATCATCCGTCCTCGCCATCACCATCATCATGCATCACAATCATCATGAGTCATCACGCATCATCAAGAATCATCATCATCATAAATCATCACCATCATTATCATCATGCATCATGCATCACCATCATCATGCATCATCATCTATCATCATGCATCACCATCATCATGCATCATCATCATCAAGAATCATCATCATCATCACCATCACCATCAACATGCATCATGCATCATGCATCATGCATCACCATCATTATGCATCATGCATCATCATCTATCATCATGCATCACCATCATCATGTATCATCATCATGCATCATTCCTCATCATCATCATGCATCATCATCCCTCATCACCATCACCATCGTCATGCATCACAATCATCATGAATCATCATCATCATCATCAAGAATCATCATCATCATGAATCATCATCATCATTATCATCATGCATCATCATCATGCATCATGCATCATGCATCATGCATCATGCATCATGCATCATGCATCATGCATCACCATCATCATGCATCATCATCTATCATCATGCATCACCATCATCATGTATCATCATCATGCATCAATCCTCATCATCATCATGCATCCTCATCATCATACATCATACATCATGCATCATGCATCATGCATAATCATCATCATCATCCTTCTTCGTCATCATCATGCATCATTCTTCATCATCATCATCATGTGCATCACCATCATGCATCATGCATCATCATCACCATCATCATGCATCACCATCACCATCAGGAATCGTCATCATCATGCATCATCATCATCATGTATCATCATCACCATTATCATGCATCATTCCTAATCATCATCATGCATCATTCATCGTCATCATGCACCATGCATCATCATCATGCATCATCATCATGCATCATCATCATGCATCATCATCATCATACATCATGCATCATCATCATACATCATTCATCATGCATCATCACCATCATCATGCATCATGCATCACCATCATCATTTATCATTTGTCATCATCATCATCATCATCATGCATCACCATCATCGTGCATCATCCATCATCATCATGCATCATGCATCATCCATCGTCCATCATCGTCTTGCATCATGCATCCTCATCATGTATCATCATCACCATCATCATGTATCGTCATCTCGCATCACCATCATCATCATGATCACCATCATGCATCATCATCATGATTAAGGGATGAAACAAAAGTAATTAGAGTTAAACCAATGATCTATACACCAAAAGATAGACAAGAATTTGCAATCCAAATAAAAGATCTACTCGACATGAAGCTTATTACACCAAGTAAAAGCCCACATAGTTCACCTGCATTTATGGTAGAAAATGAAGCAGAAAAGAAAAGAGGTAAAAAACGAATGGTTATCAACTACAAATCATTAAATAAAGAAACTATTGACGATGGGTATTTCTTACCTAACAAAGAAACATTATTAGCGCAAATAAGAGAAAAAATGTATTACACTGGCTTAGATTATAAATCTGGCTTTTGGCAAATACGATTAAGTAAAGACACAACCACTTACGTCTTTTAGTTGCCCTCAAGGTCATTATGAATGGAATGTAGTTCCATTTGGTCTTAAACAAGCTCTAGGTTTTTCAAAGGTATATGGATAAAATACTAGAACCATTCAGAGACTATTGTCTCATATATGTAGATGATATACTTATCTTCTCAAATACTGAAAAAGAACACTATGAGCATGTGAAAACTATTTTGCTTACATGTAAACAACAAGGAATTGTACTGTCAGAAAGAAAAACAAAACTATGCCTACAAGAAATCTCCTTTTTAGGACTAGAAATAAAAGCAAGACAGATTAAACTACAAAAACACATAATAGAACATATAAATAAATTTCCTGATAAAATAGAAGATAAGAAAATGTTCCACAAAGATTCTTAGGATGTTTAACTCATGCAGAAGCTTACATCTACAAGCTAGCAGAATTAAGAAAACCCTTACAAATAAAATTGAAAGAAAATATAAGATGGACTTGGATAGACAACGACACAAATTACATTGCAAAATGTAAAAAACAATGCAAAAATCTTCCAAATTTATATCATCCAAGTAAAAATGAGTTTATGATTATAGAAACAGATGCAAGTAATCTATTTTGGGGAGGAATTCTCAAAGCTAAAACAGAGAGTGGCTCTGAAAATCTACGTAGATATGCTTCAGGCACCTTTAATGGCGCTGAAACTAGATATCATTCTAATGAGAAAGAATACTTAGCAATCAAGAAAACTATTAAGAAATTCCGAGCATGTATTATAGATAAAGAATTTTTAATACGAACAGATAGTAAAATTTTTGGTTATTTCCTTAGAACAAACATTGCCGAAGACTATATAAGCAAGGAAGATTACTTAAGTGGCAACAATGGTTCAATTACTATTAGTTTCAAGTAGAACACATACCAGGAACAAAAAATAATTTGGCAGATAGTCTAACTCGTGAACTAAATAACATAGAGGAAAGATTTGAGTTAAAAATTTGCGACGAAACTAATAATGTCATACATGTACAAACGAAGACATGGACGCATGCAGATTGCTATTCTGGAAAAGGAATTTGTTATACCCCAATTTAAATGATACTTTCTATCTTTTGATTCAAAGTAAAGTAAAATAAAAATATGATGATGGGCTGATTTTGTTATGGGTTAGGAGATGGAAAGCCCAAGAGTTATAAGCAAATAAAATTGCTCGTTTAACATCTAGGGTTGGAGAAGAAGATTCACTCATTTTCCATGGAGATTTGAGAGACCGCGGCTGGTATGTATCTAACGGGAGCAGAGCTTTGCATAGTTGGTGGAACGTCGATAGCTTAGCCTTCAAAGGGCGGTGATGAAGGCTACAGTGTGACGATGAATGTGAGCCTGAAAAATTGGAGATGGATGCATTTTGGACGTGAGTGAAGAATTGAATCTTCAATGAAGGTTGCAGGCAAATTGGTGTTTTGGTGGTTAATTAAAGGTGAGTTAAATATCCTGATATGTGATTCATCGGTATTGTTAAAGCAAGCATGAGTTGGTTTGTATGTAAATTCTAGCTGAGGATGATTTGTGTACTGTCGGATGATTTGCTTATGAAATCACATAGGTTGTTTGTTGAGTTTTAATTGGCTAAGTTACTGAACAAAAAGGACAGATGCATCAGTGAATATCAAAGTGGATTAACATGATTTTTGGCATGCTGAGGGTTAGCCTTAGATGCTTTTGTTTCCGGGAGATGATTTGGTGGTTCACGCATATAAAGAAGAGTAGAAGCGGACGTGTAAGGCTTATTGAGAGCAGTAATGATAAGCATTATATAAAATGATTCAGATGAGAGTTGATTTCGAGTTATGTTAATCAAGGGTAGCAGTAGTCAAGTAATTCATATTAATAAGTGGCTGTTTGTTCAAAGTGGGTTTTGCAAGTGAGTAACCGAGTCCCATCATTTGATTATGTCATAGCTAGGTAAATTGAGGATCATAAGAGTTGAAATTATCTTGGTGACAGCTAAATTTAGGCCTCACTGAGACCAACGAATGAGATTAAAATATGAGTAAAAGGAACAAGGGTGAAGCTAACCGAGGATGTATATCATAAAGGTGCATTCGAGTCTTTGATCGACTGTTGCACATGTAAGTTTATAGTATATTTTGTTATCGCATCGATTAATTATACATTAAAGATTATAATCAGTTAATGATGAACACGAATCCCCCCTTGTCCTCACGAAGACGTTACGTATTTATGGACGTATATTTACTATAAACGATTAATATGTATGAGATAATTGATGGAGAATATTGTGATATGGATATGTGCATTATTGCATACACATCATTGCATACACGATATGCATCATAATGACATGTGATTTGCGAGCCTCAGGCCGCCCCTCGATATGATGGTCCAGACCCGCAGTGACGACTGCTCACCGTTTGATATGTTACAGATGAGATTTGACTTTGCGAGCCTCAGGCCGCCACCGATATGATGGTCTGGACCAGCAGCGACGGCTGCCCACCGATAGTTGATCAATCAACATGTGCATCATCGTACATTCACGCATTCACGCATTCATGCATCATATATTTATGTGTGCACCATATGATACAACTTATTAATATATATTATATGTTAAAAGGAAAAGAATACGTAAAGAAAATCAAACCCACGGTAATAAAGTATATTATTTACTTACTGAGACCCCCGACTCACCCCCCTTTATTTCCCAAATTTTCAGATAAGTGATCTTCTAGTTGGTGCTGTATTTTGTCTTCGCGCAAGAGTCTTCACGTTCATGTATGGTGCCATCCAGCTAGCTGATCACTTGCATTTGGAAGTCTTTATGTCTGTTCTCTTTATTTTCAATCATCCTTAGTGTCGCTCCGTGATACTTGAGCAGGATCTTTGATGTGTTATTTTATTTCCACTGTATTATATTATTACTTAGTTATGTGAATTCTTTTACGAATGATTTATGAATATTTGTTAGACCAATATAGAGGCTTGCTTGGCAATTGGCATAAGTGTCAAGCGCCGGTCTCGGCCTACTTTTTGGGTCGTGACAAAGTTGGTATCAGAGCCCTTAGGTCCTCATAGTACACGGAGCTAGGACTAGTAGAATTTTGATTATGGTAGTGAAAGGCCCCACCGCCATAAATGACGTTCTGCTAGGACCTTTAGGAATCCTTCTCTCGTTTTTTTTCTCTTGAGTCAATTCTTTGATCCTCGTGTCTCTTTGATTCCTAGTACTATAATTTCTCATCTAAGTTGCGATGACATCGGTAATTGAAAATGAAAAATGTGTCATTCGCTAGTCGTTCAATTATTAGTCAAATTATTGACAGCTAAAAAGAGACCCTACTTAATATGTATAGTGAAAGATCAAGTTCATAAGAATGATATATGAACGTTAATTGCTATATGATTATAAAATGAGAGTGATAAGAAAAGGGTGATCGGTGCATTGTTACATGCTTCTGTTATATACTAGTAATCGGAATCTTTGTAAGGTTTACGACAAGTTGTAGAGGTGATGATAATTACATGGGAAGAATCAAGTATGGAAGTAGATATTTATTTTGATACCTATGTCAAAAAGGATTGAGCGGTGTTAAAAATTGCTATGGAGTTCACATGAAAAAGAGGAAGAAGATAGATGTGTACGAGAACTGAAGATTACAACGTTAAATGTTGCTATAGTTGGTAAAAACAGACTAGTTATAATATTGTGCTGGTTTGACAGTGGTGTCTGAATAAGAAAAATGGCGATTATGGAGGCTTCTCATGGAAATGATATGTTTATTCTCAGGATATCAAGGATGTACCTTAAGAAACAAATATATGTTATAATCGTAAAGTTAGGACTGTTATAAATTATGAGCCCTGGACTTATGTGAGGAGGCAATCATATATCATGCTTTGGATATCAAGTCAAATATATATGAGATAAAAGTTTATTGTCATCTAATATGAGATATTAACGGTTCGTAGCATGAAAACATTAAAATGGTTGATGGTGATACAGGACACAAGAATTCAGACGCACGTGAAAAATAAGATATTTTCAATTGTCAAAGTTGGATTACTTTGGGTGAAGATGTATAGTTCAGGTGATTTTTATGTTACAAGAATGACTTTGCCAAGACTTTTCACTTCAGTGTGCTTCATTAATATACTCGTTGACTTACTTAGGAAAGATGGATAGATTGAGATAGCTAAATCACAGACTATCGAAAGTTGAGTAAGGACTTGATGAGTGATAACTATCCGTTGTTGGAGATAGAAGAAGAGTATGCAAGCTATCGTCCCAACTTTGGATAAGTGGACCTAGAGGACATTGTGGTTTAAGAGTTAATTGGAATGTGCAGTTACACGATTTGGTTAAATTATTGCTTAGGCTTGTTGTTGATGAAAGAAAATAAGCATTTATGCTTAACATGCGATATGGAGTAGTCCCGAGGTTATCTGTGAAGAATTGTTCAGATGTTTTGGATATCGAAGTTATTTTGCATTTGAGATAACAGCCTACCATCTTCTATTGGAGATAGTTGATGGTCGATCGATTGAGAATATTTGTATTATCTGTCGAAGATATTGGACATTCGGATATTGTTAATTCTTTTAGTGAAGAATGGTGAACTCTTCATTAGTGTGGTCATAAGTATAAACAACTTTAATTGAATTGGAAAGAACTATGAGGTAAGGAGATGCATAGTTTGATAAGGAGTTTTAAGTAAGGAATTGATGCTGCTGAAAGATTTCATGGCATTGAAAAGGAACCCAAGAAATGGTGTACTAAAAGAATGGTATGGTGCAAGTGATTTTGGCAAACTTGACAAGTTTGATAAGTTCGGATGCGTTAAACTTCCTATTCGCTCGCTTACAATATTTTCTTATTTTGATGTTGTACTTTGACCAAGCAGCAGAGTGACGATAGCAGTCACAAAATCATAATGACTTTTACTACATAAAGAGGCTTGTTAAAGGGTCATCAGAGTGGCGCAGCGGAAGTGTTGTGAGCCTATAACCCACAGAGTTGGAGAAAAGTCCATTTCGTTTGGTGTAACTGAAAAACAAATTCTTCTTGCATGTTTGCTTATCTACCTTAATTATTCTAGGACTAAGAGACTTCCAAATTGAGTAAGTAATTTTAAGAAGTTAGAGAAGGCAAGCATTGCATACCTTACAACTAGTAATGATGGTGTATTTTGTTTACAAATTAATTGATGTGATCGGTGATTCACACAAAAATGAGACTCAGTCGTACACATGGAATATGCATAGAAGCTCTTTTCTAAGGCAGATTCATGATCTTCGAGAGGCGTATCAATAAAATGGTGAGAAGCGTGTCCGACTTTTATTGGTTCCAGATGTATAATTTATCAAGCAGAGAAAGTTGAACATCAGAGACTTGTTTGTTTGCTTTAGACCGTTGAGCTCTCAGAGTGAAAACCAGTATTATGACACCTATTATGGAATTTATACTACTAGTAAAGGACATTATCAGATTTGGACTTTAAGTGATAGATTTGCTAAGAGTGTCCACTTTAATGCAGTGAAGATTGATCTTACTACGTAGCAATATTTATGTGTATGGATTGGATTGCGCGTCTTCACGGTGTATCAGTTTCCATTGTTAGTTACGTGGTTTCTTGTTTCTAATCTACATCTCAGTTTGAGAGATTTTTACAAGAGGCGACATAATAAGAGTGATATTTGGGGCTGCGTTTTCATTCTTCAATAGACATGTTGACTAACAGCTCTAGTTAAACATTAAAGCATTATAGACTTCAGGGGCAGTTGGTATCGATATATGTCATTGACGGAGTTTGCTTATAATAACAATTATCACTCAAGCATTCAGATAGCTCCTTTCGAGGTGCTTTATGACAGGAAGTGTAGGTCGCATAATGGGTGATTCGATTTGGGTGAGAGTAAGTCACTTAAACCCGATTCGATACGAGACGTTACTATCAAGGTCCGTTTGATCAAGAATAAACTATTAGCAGCTCATGTCCTATGCTAATTCTAAACGCATAGAGTTAGAGTTCTATGGGGGACTGTGTCTTTTGCGAGTCTCCCCAATGAAAGGAGTTATGAGATTTGACAAGGAAAGGCAGCTTAGTCAGCAATGCATTGGTCCTTTTGAAATCTTGGAGCGAGTAGGTAATGTGGCTTGTAAGTTGACTTTACCACTGGCGTTATCTAGCGTACATCCGGTATTTCACATCTTGATGTTGCGAAAGTATATATATCCGATCCTAGTCAAGTATTAGAATACGAGCGACTACAAATGGATGATACACTATCATATGATGAGGAACCTTCGGATATTCTGGAGCGACAAGTAAAGAGATTATGAAACAAGGAGATAGTAACTGTCAAAGTCCTATGAAAAAAAACATACTGAAGCTGAAGCAACTTGGGAATCCGAGAAAGACGCGAAAGCAAGATATTCTCATCTTCTTGAATCTAAAAGTATTATCAGTTAAATTTGGGGACCAAATTTTTTGAAAGAGAGTAGAATGTTATACCCCAATTTAAATTATAGTTTCTATCTTTTGATTCAAAGTAAAGTAAAATAAAATATGATGATGGGCTGATTTTGTTATGGGTTAGGAGATGGAAAGCCCAAGAGTTATAAGCAAATAAAATGGCTCGTTTAACATATAGGGTTGAAGAAGAAGATTCACTCATTTTCCATGGAGATTTGAGAGACGGCGGCTGGTATGTATCTAACCGGAGCAGAGCTTTGCATAGTTGGTGGAATGTCGATAGCTTAGTCTTCAAAGGGCGGTGATGAAGGTTACAGTGTGACGATGAATGTGAGCCTGACAAATTGGAGATGGATGCATTTTGGACGTGAGTGAAGAATTGAATCTTCAATGATGGTTGCAGGCAAATTGGTGTTTTGGTGGTTAATTAAAGGTGAGTTAAATATCCTGATATGTGATTCATCGGTATTGTTAAAGCAAGCATGAGTTGGTTTGTATGTAGATTCTAGCTGAGGATGATTTGTGTACTGTCGGATGATTTGCTTATGAAATCACATAGGTTATTTGTTGAGTTTTAATTGGCTAAGTTGCGAAACAAAAAGGACAGATGCATCAGTGAATATCAAAGCGGATTAACATGATTTTTGGCATGCTGAGGGTTAGCCTTAGATGCTTTTGTTTCCGGGAGATGATTTGGTGGTTCACGCATATAAAGAAGAGTAGAAGCGGACGTGTAAGGCTTATTGAGAGCAGTAATGATAAGCATTATATAAAATGATTCAGATGAGAGTTGATTTTGAGTTATGTTAATCAAGGGTAGCAGTAGTCAAGTAATTCGTATTAATAAGTTGATGTTTGTTCAAAGTGGGTTTTGCAAGTGATTAACCGAGTCCCATCATTTGATTATGTCCTAGCTAGGTAAATTGAGGATTATAAGAGTTGAAATTATCTTGGTGACAGCTAAATTTAGGCCTCACTGAGACCAACGAATGAGATTAAAATATGAGTAAAAGGAACAAGGGTGAAGCTAACCGAGGATGTATATCATAAAGGTGCATTCGAGTCTTTGATCGACCGTTGCACAGCTAAGTTTATAATATATTTTGTTATTGCATCGATTAATTATACATTAAAGATTATAATCTGTTAATGATGAACATGAATCCCCCCTCGTCGTCACGAAGACGTTACGTATTTATGGACGTATATTTACTATAAACGATTAATATGTATGAGATAATTGATGGAGAATTTTGTGATATGGATATGCGCATTATTGCATACACATCATTGCATACACGATATGGATCATAATGACATGTGATTTGCGAGCCTCAGGCCGCCCACTGATTTGATGGTCCAGACCCGCAGTGACGACTGCCCACCATTTGATATGTTACAGATGAGATTTGACTTTGCGAGCCTCAAGCCGCCCACCGATATGATGGTCTGGACCAGCAGCGACGGCTGCCCACCGATAGTTGATCAATCAACATGTGCATCATCGTGCATTCACGCATTCACGCATTCATGCATCATATATTTATGTGTGCACCATATGATACAACTTATTAATATATATTATATGTTAAAAGAAAAAGAATACGTAAAGAAAATCAAACCCACGGTAATAAAGTATATTATTTACTTATTGAGTCCCCCGACTCACCCCCCTTTATTTCCCAAATTTTCAGATAAGTGATCTTCTAGTCGGAGCTGTATTTCGTCTTCGCGCAAGAGTCTTCACGTTCACGTATGGTGCCATCCAGCTAGCTGATCAATTGCATTTTGAAGTCTTTCTGTCTGTTCTCTTTATTTTCAATCATCCTTGCTCCGTGATACATGAGCAGGATCTTAGATGTGTTATTTTATTTCCACTGTATTATATTATTACTTTTATGTGAATTCTTTTACGAATGATTTATCAATATTTGTTAGACCGATATAGAGGCTTGCTTGGTAATTGGCATACGTGTCAAGCGCCGGTCTCGGCCTACTTTTCGGGTCGTGACAGAATTAGAACTCAAAAAATTACAAGCAAGTATCTTACAAAAGGAACTCATTCTACTTAAGGCACTTCTTCTACAATTAAAACGGAGAAAGCTATTGTCCCAGAACAACCTAAACCTTTTTCTCAGTTATTGGCACCTCAAATACACAAAAAGACTTATGTGATATTTAATGGACCGCGTAAGGGAATCTATCCTAATTATCCACAAGACATTTCTAAAAGAGATATTGTGAAGGAATTTGCTTCAGAATTTGAGGCCAGATATATTTACAACCAGCAAAATAGTCAGCTAAATGAATTCAAAGATGCAGTTATGTTTTCTCAATCAACTAGCAAGATGCAAGCTATTGGGAACATTCCATAAATTAAGGCTCCAATTTTCAGAAAAGGAAATGAGCAATTTACAGAAGAGTTATGGCTACAAAATTATAATGCTCTTCTAACTGGGAAGAAAAAGGAAGGGATTCACCCAATTTACAAAAATGGATTAATTAAGACTATAGTTTATCCGAGTGCTCAACCAGGATCGGTCTATGAGTTATTCAATCAAGGACTTATTGATACAATTTATCTAAGCCCTACGTATTCCGAATTAGACCACTTCAACCTAGCATACAAAAATGCAGTAGGTACCTCCTAATGTATTTGGAATATCTATCGGCTTGTTTTCCCAATATTCTTTGATTTTGTCTCCTATTGGTTTAGGTAGTTTATTTAGAAAAATGCCTTTATATATTGTTAGTTTCATTCAAAGGTTTGTCTAAGTTTGTCCTTAGAAATAGACTAACTTGGGACGAACTTTGACAAACCTTAGAATGAGACTAACATTTGTCTTTGT
This sequence comes from Rhodiola kirilowii, assembly GCA_033675215.1. Taxonomy (NCBI): domain Eukaryota; kingdom Viridiplantae; phylum Streptophyta; class Magnoliopsida; order Saxifragales; family Crassulaceae; genus Rhodiola; species Rhodiola kirilowii. The sequence continues at coordinate 34,035,868 of CM066193.1, forward strand.
TCGTCCCAAGTTAGTCTTGTTAGTCTCATTCTAAGGTTTGTCTAAGTTCGTCCTTAGAAATAGACTAACTTGGGACGAACTTAGACTAACTTAGGACAAACTTACACAAACCTTAGAATGAGACTAAAGTTTGTCTTTGTTCGTCCCAAGTTAGTCTCTTTAGTCTCATTCTAAGGATTGTCTAAGTTTGTCTTTAGAAATAGAATAACTTGGGATGAACTTAGACAAACCTTAGAATGAGACAAACATTTGTCTTTGTTAGCCCCAAGTTAGTCTCATTCTAAGGTTTGTCTAAGTACGTCCTTAGAAATTGACTAACTTGTGACGAACTTACATAAACCTTAGAAATAGACTAACTTGGGACGAACTTAGACAAACCTTAGAATGAGATAAACATTTGTCTTTGTTCGTCCCAAGTTAGTCTAGTTACTCTCATTCTAAGGTTTGTCTAAGTTCGTCCTTAGAAATAGACTAACTTGGGACGAACTTAGACAAATCTTAGAATGAGACTAACGTTTGTGTTTGTTCATCCCAAGTTAGTCTCTGTGGTCTCATTCTATGGTTTGTGTAAGTTCATCCTTAGAAATAGACAAACTTGGGACGAACTTACACAAACCTCAGAATGAGACTATTGTTTGTCTTTGTTCGTCCCAAGTTAGTCTCGTTAGTTTCATTCTAAGGTTTGTCTAAGTTCTTCCTTAGAAAGAGACTAACTTGGGACGAACTTAGACTAACTTAGGACAAACTTACACAAACCTTACAATGAGACTAAAGTTTATCTTTGTTCACCCCAAGTTAGTCTCGTTAGTCTCATTCTAAGGTTTTCTAAGTTTGTTCTTAGAAATAGAGTAACTTGGGATGAACTTTGACAAACCTTAGAATGAGACTAACATTTGTCTTTGTTCGTCCCAAGTTAGTCTTGTTAGTCTCATTCTAAGGTTTGTCTAAGTTCGTCCTTAGAAATAGACTAACTTGGGACAAACATAGACAAACTTTAGAATGAGACAAACGTATACTTTGTTCGTCCCAAGTTAGTCTCGTTAGTCTCATTCTAAGTTTTGTCTAAGTTCGTCCTTAGTAAGAGACTAACTTGGGACGAACTTAGTCTAACTTAGGACAAACTTACACAACCATTAGAATGAGACGAAAGTTTGTCTTTGTTCGTCCCAAGTTAGTCTCATTCTAAGGGTTGTCTAAGTTCGTCCTTAGAAATAGACTAACTTGGGACGAACTTAGATAAAACTCAAAATGAGATTAAAGTTTCTCTTTGTTCGTCCCAAGTTAGTCTCGTTAGTCTCATTCTAAGGTTTGTCTAAGTTCGTCCTTAGAAATGGACTTACTTGGGACGAACTTAGACAAACCTTAGAAAGAGACTAAAGTTCATCTTTGTTCGTCCCAAGTTAGTCTCGTTAGTCTCATTCTAAGGTTTGTCAAAGTTTGTCCTTAGAAAGAAAATAACTTGGGATGAACTTAGACAAACTTGGGACGAACTTTGACAAACCATAGAATGAGACAAACATTTGTCTTTGTTCGTCCCAAGTTAGTCTTGTTACTCTCATTCTAAGGTTTGTCTAAGTTCGTCCTTAGAAATAGACTAACTTGGGACGAACTTAGACAAACCTTAGAATTAGACTAACGTTTGTCTTTGTTCGTCCCAAGTTAGTCTCTTTAGTCTCATTCTAAAGTTCGTCTAAATTCGTCCTTAGAAATAGACTTACTTGGGACGAACTTAGACAAACTTTAGAATGAGACAAACGTTTGTCTTTGTTCGTCCCAAATTAGTCTCTTTAGTCTCATTCTACGGTTTGTCCAAGTTCGTCCTTAAAAAGACACTAACTTGGGACGAACATAGACTAACTTGGAACGAACTTAGATAAACCTTAGAATGGGACTAACGTTTGTCTTTGTTCGTCACAAGTTAGTCTCTTTAGTCTCATGCTAAGGTTTGTCAAAGTTCGTCCTTAGAATTAGACTAACTTGGTACGAACTTAGACAAACCTTAGAATAAGACTAACGTTTGTCTTTTTTTGTCCCAAGTTAGTGTCATTCTAAGGTTTGTCTAAGTTCGTCCTTAGAAATAGACTAACTTGGAACGAACTTAGACAAACCTAGAATGAGACCAACGTTTGTCTTTGTTCGTCCCAAGTTAGTCTCGTTAGTCTCATTCTAAGGTTTATCTAAGTTTGTCCTTAGAAAGAGACTAACTTGGGACGAACTTATACTGACTTAGTACGAACTTACATAACCCTTAGAATGAGATGAAATTTTCTGTTTGTTCATCCTAAGTTAGTCTCGTTAGTCTCATTCTAAGGTATGTCTAAGTTCGTACTTAAAAATAGACTAACTTGGGACGAACTTAGACAAACCTTAGAATGAGACTAATGTTTGTCTTTGTTCGTCCCAAGTTAGTTTCGTTAGTCTCATTCTAAGGTTTCTCTAAGTTCGTCCTTAGAAAGAGACAAACTTGGGACGAACTTAGACTAATTTAGGACAAACTTACACAAACCTTAGAATGAGACTAAAGTTTGTCTTTGTTCGTCCCAAATTAGTCTCATTAGTCTCATTTAAAGGTTTGTCTAAGTTTGTCCTTAGAAATTCACTAACTTGGGACGAACTTTCACAAACCTTAGAATGAGACTAACGTTTGTCTTTGTTCGTCCTAAGTTAGTCTTGTTAGTCTCATTCTAAATTTTGTCTAAGTTCGTCCTTAAAAAGAGACTAACTTTGGACGAACTTAGACTAACTTAGGACAAACTTACACAAACCTTAGAATTAGACTAAAGTTTGTCTTTGTTCGTCCCAAGTTAGTCTCTTTAGTCTTATTCTAAGGATTGTCTAAGTTTGTCTTTAGAAATAGAATAAATATAGATGAACTTAGACAAACCTTAGAATGAGACAAACGTTTGTTTTTATTAGCCCCAAGTTAGTCTCATTCTAAGGTTTGTCTAAGTACGTCCTTAGACATAGACTAACTTGTGACGAACTTCCACAAACCTTAGAAATAGACTAACTTGCGATAAACTTAGACAAACCTTAGAATGAGACTAATGTTTGTCTTTGTTCGTCCCAAGTTAGTCTCTTTAGTCTCATTCTAAGGTTTGTCTAATTTTGTCCTTAAAAATAGACTAAATTAGGACGAACTTAGACAAACCTTAGAATGAGACAAATATTTTTCTTTGTTCGTCCCAAGTTAGTCATGTTACTCTTATTCTAAGGTTTGTCTAAGTTCGTCATTAGAAATAGACTAACTTGGGACGAACTTAGACAAATCTTAGAATGAGACTAACGTTTGTCTTTGTTCATCCCAAGTTAGTCTCTTTGGTCTCATGTTAAGGTTTGTGTAAGTTCATCCTTAGAAATGGACTAACTTGGAACAAACTTACACAAACCTCAGAATGAGACTATTGTTTGTCTTTGTTCGTCCCAAGTTAGTCTCGTTAGTTTCATTCTATGGTTTGTCTAAGTTCATCCTTAGAAAGAGACTAAGTTGGGACGAACTTAGACTAACTTACACAAACCTTAGAATGAGACTAAAGTTTATCTTTGTTCGTCCCAAGTTAGTCTCGTTAGTCTTATTCTAAGGTTTGTCTAAGTTCGTCCTTAGAAATAGACTAACTAGGGATGAAATTTGACAAACCTTAGAATGAGACTAACGTTTGTCTTTGTTCGTCCCAAGTTAGTCTTGTTAGTCTCATTCTAAGGTTTGTTTAAGTTCGTCCTTAGAAATAAACTAACTTGGGACGAACTTAGACAAACCATAGAATGAGACTAACGTATACTTTGTTCGTCCAAGTTAGTCTCGTTAGTCTCATTCTAAGTTTTGTCTAAGTTTGTCCTTAGAAAGAGTTTAATTTGGGACGAACTTAGACTAACCTTAGAATGAGACTAAAGTTTGTCTTTGTTTGTCCCAAGTTAGTCTCGTTAGTCTCATTTTAAGGTTTGTCTATGTTCGTCCTTAGAAATAGACTAACATGGGACGAACTTAGATAAAACTCAGAATGAGATTAAAGTTTGTCTTTGTTCGTCCCAAGTTAATCTCGTAAGTCTCATTCTAAGGTTTGTCTAAGTTCGTCCTTAGAAATAGACTTACTTGGGACGAACTTAGACAAACCTTAGAATGAGACTAAAGTTCGTCTTTGTTCGTCCCAAGTTAGTCTCGTTAGTCTCATTCTAAGGTTTGTTAAAGTTCGTCCTTAGAAAAAAAATAACTTGGGACGAACTTACACAAACTTGGGATGAACTTAGACAAACCTTAGAATAAGACTAACATTTATCTTTTTTCGTCCCAAGTTAGTCTCTTTAGTCTCATTCTAAGGTGTGTCTAAGTTTGTCCTTTGAAAAAGACTAACTTGGGACAAACTTAGACAAACCTTAGAATGAGACTAACGTTTGTCTTTATTCGTCCCAAGTTAGTCTCTTTAGTCTCATTCTAAGGTTCGTCTAAGTTCGTCCTTAGAAATAGACTTACTTGACACGAACTTAGACAAACCTTAGAATGAGAGTAACGTTTGTCTTTCTTCGTCCCAAATTAGTCTCTTTAGTCTCATTCTACGGTTTGTCTAAGTTCGTCCTTAAAAAGACACTAACTTGGGACGAACTTAGACTAACTTAGGACAAACTTACACAAACCTTAGAATGAGACTAAAGTTTATCTTTGTTCGTCCCAAGTTAGTCTCGTTAGTCTCATTCTAAGGTTTGTCTAAGTTCGTCCTTAGAAATAGAATAACTTGGGATGAACTTTGACAAACCTTAGAATGAGACTAACGTTTGTCTTTGTTCGTCCCACGTTAGTCTTGTTAGTCCCATTCTAAGGTTTGTCTAAGTTTGTCCTTAGAAATAGACTAACTTAGAACGAACTTAGACTAACTTGGGACGAACTTAGACAAATCGTAGAATGAGACTAACATTTGTCTTTGTTCATCATAAGTTAGTCTCTTTAGTCTAATTATAAGGCTTGTCTAAGTTCGTCTTTAGAAATAGACTAACTTGGGACGAACTTATACAAACCTTAGAAAGAGACTAACGTTTGTCTTTGTTCGTCCCAAGTTAGTCTCGTTCGTCTCATTCTAAGGTTTGTCTAAGTTCGTCCTTAGAAATAGACAACCTTGGGACGAACTTAGACAAACCTTAGAATGAGACTAACGTTTGTCTTTGATCGTCCCAAGATAGTCTCTTTAGTCTCGTTCTACGGTTTGTCTAAGTTCGTCATTAGAAAGAGACTAACTTGGGACGAGCTTAGCCGAACCTTAGAATGAGACTAACGTTTGTCTTTGTTCGTCCCATGTTAGTCTCTTTAGTCTCATGCTAAGTTTTGACTAAGTTTGTCCTTAGAAATAGACTAACTATGGCCAAACTTAGACTAACTTGGGACGAACTTAGATAAACCTTAGAATGAGACTAATGTTTCTTTTTGTTGGTCCCAAGTTAGTCTTTTTAGTCTCATTCTAAGGTTTGTTTAAGTTCGTCCTTAGAAATAGACTAATTTGGGACGAACTTAGACAAACCTTAGAATGAGACTAACGTATACTTTGTTCATCCCAAGTTAGTCTCGTTAGTCTCATTCTAAGTTTTGTCTAAGTTCATCCTTAGAAAGAGACTAACGTTTGTCTTTGTTCGTCCCAAGTTAGTCTCGTTAGTCTCGTTAGTCTCATTCTAAGGTTTGTCTAAGTTCGTCCTTAGAAATAGACTAACTTGGGACGAACTTAGACAAACCTTAGAATGTTCGTCCCAAGTTAGTCTCGTTAGTCTCTTTCTAAGGTTTGTCTATGTTCTTCGTTTGAAAGAGTTTAACTTGGGACGAACTTTGACTAACTTAGGACGAACTTAGAAAACCTTAGAATAAGAGTTTTGACTTTGTTCATCCCAAGTTAGTCTCTTTAGTCTCAGTCTAAGGTTTATCTAAGTTCATCCTTAGAAATAGACTAACTTGGGACAAACTTAGACAAACTTAGGACGAACTTAGACAAACCTTAGAATGAGACTAACAATTGTCTTTGTTCGTCCCAAGTTAGTCTTGTTAGTATCATTCTAAGGTTTGTCTAAGTTCGTCCTTAGAAATAGACTAACTTCGGACAAACTTAGACAAACCTTAGAATGAGACTAACAAGACTAACTTGGGATGAACAAAGGCAAAGGTTTGTTTCATTCTAAGGTTTGTCGAAGTTCGTCCTTAGATAGAGACTAACTTGGGACGAACTTAGACAAACTTGGGACGAACTTAGACAATCCTTAGAATGAGACTAATGTTTGTCTTTGTTCGTCCCAAGTTAGTCTCTTTAGTCTCATTCTAAGATTTGTCGAAGTTCGTCCTTAGAAACAGACTAAATTGGGATGAACTTAGACAAACCTTTGAATGAGATTAAAGTTTGTCTTTCTTCGTCCCAAGTTTGTCTCGTTAGTCTCATTCTAAGGTTTGTCTAAGTTTTTTTCATAATAGAATAACTTTGGATGAACTTAGACAAACCTTAGAATGTGACAAACGTTTGTCTTTGTTCGCCCCAAGTTATTCTCATTCTAAGGTTTGTCTAAGTTCGTCCATAGAAATAGACTAACTTATGACGAACTTTTGATGAACTTAGACAAACCTTAGAAATAGACTAACTTGGGACGAACTTAGACAAACCGTAGAATGACACTAATGTTTGTCTTTGTTAGTAACAAGTTATCCTCTTTAGTCTCATTCTTAGGGTTTGTCTAAGTTCATCCTTAGAAATCGACTAACTTGGGACGAACATACACAAACCTTAGAATGAGACTAACGTTTGTCTTTGTTTATCCCAAGTTAGTCTCGTTAATCTCATTCTAAGGTTTGTCTAAGTTCGTCCTTAGAAATAGACTAACTTGGGACGAACTTAGACAAACCTTAGAATGAGACTAACATTTGTCTCTGTTCGTCCCAATTTAGGCTCATTAGTCTCATTCTAAGGTTTGTCTAAGTTTGTCCTTAGAAACAGACTAACTTGGGACGAACTTAGACTAACTTAGGACGAACTTACACAAACCTTAGAATGAGACTAAGGTTTGTCTTTGTTCATCCCAAGTTCTTCTCGTTAGTTTCATTCATAGGTTTATTTAAGTTCTTCCTTAGAAATAGTTTAACTTGGGACAAACTTAGACAAACCTTAGAATGAGACTAAAGTTTGTCTTTGTTCGTCCCAAGTTGGTCTCGTTAGTTTCATTATATGGTTTGTCTAAGTTCGTCCTTAGAAAGTGACTAACTTGGGACGAACTTAGACAAACCTAAGAATGAGATTAAAGTTTGTCTTTGTTCGTCCCAAGTTAGTCTCGTTAGTCTCATTCTAAGGTTTGTCTAAGTTTGTCCTTAGAAATAGACTAACTTGGAATGAACTTAGACTAACTTGGGACGAACTTAGACAAACCTTAGAATGAGACTAACGTTTGTCTTTGTTCATCACAACTTAGACTCTTTGGTCTCATTCTAAGGTTTATCTAAGTTTGTCCTTAGAAATAGACTAACTTGGGACGAACTTACACAAACCTTAGAATGAGACTAACGTTTGTCTTTGTTCGTCCCAAGTTAGTCTCGTTAGTCTCATTCTAAGGTTTGTCTAAGTTCGTCCTTAGAAATAGACTAACTTGGGACAAACTTAGACTAACTCGAGATGAACTTAGATAAACCTTAAAATGAGACTAACGTTTGTCTTTGTTCGTCCCAAGTTAGTCTCTTTAGTTTCTGTTAGTTTTATGGCATGTAGTTTGGCAAAACTTAGAATAGTTGTTCTAGCTGTTGTTCTAGACTAGATGACACAACTGTCCCTGAAACAAGTTGAAGCAAACAAAGTGTTTCCTAATTCAGATTAGGAAACCTAGTCGACCGTTGGAAGATCAAGGCGACTCTTTTCAATGGATAGAAGTTGGAAGTTTCCAAATTCAGATTCGGAAACTTGTCTCAGTCGACGTAGCACAATCTGCCTGAGGATTTCCGAAGATCAGTTTTTGGCAAGTCGGTGCTTATGGACAATTGAAGACATATCCTTGGAGTTGGTTACTTGCGCTTGAAGATATCTTATTCGATAAGATATTCAAAGATTGCCTAATCAAGATTAAGATTCAAACAAGAGGATTATCTTTGAAGATATGCGCAAGAGATTAGGAAAGGTTTCCTAATGATAGAGGCGGTTTAGTCTTAGAAATCCTAGTTGTCCTAGCGTTTCGTCCGCTCTATATAAGGAGTGCTAATGGTCGGCTATTAGCAGCACTTACGGAGAAAACCAATCACGCTCCTACTCATTGAAGGGAGGAGGAGGTTTACGGCGGTGAACTAATCATAACTGGTTATTCACGATGCTCGGCTGGAGAGTTAACCATCACTGGTTTCTCAAAGGTGCTCGGATTCAATCTGCACTGGTGCTCAGCAGATTGATCGTGAAACAAGCTGAAGGCTCAAGCACAATTGTTCAACCTGCGCATTCGGGAGAAGGCGCTGATTCTCACGGAGAATCTCACTGGTGGATACGGAGCGGGAGCAAAGATCTAGGAGGAGACCTAGAGTACAATTGCTAGAGTGTCCGAGGCTCAGGTAGTTTAAGAGGGATTCTGTAAACGTAAGATCCTGTACTCAAACTCATCAATAGTGAATTGCTATCCACCGGGAAAGGGACTGCCCCCCCAGACATAGGCTCATTAACGCCGAACTGGGTAACAACTTTGCGTGTCCTTTATTTTCCGCACTACAATTATATTTTGCATAAGTTGTTCTAGATATTGTTCTGCACCCGACCAGAACAACATCTCATCAACCACGGGAAGATTTCAATTGGTATCAGAGCAAATACTCAACATACAGAGTAAGATCCGAAGGTGGGTGAAATGGATTTGAGAGAAGGGCAGAATATCACGCGTCCTCCCTTGCTTGAGTCAAACAAATATGGTTACTGGAGAGTGCGAATGAAGGCGTTTCTCAAGTCTCAAGATGAATCAGTATGGGAAGCTGTTGAACAAGGATGGACGGACCCAGTGGCTCTCGACAAAGAGGGAAAAATTTGTCTTCACGCCAAAGACAAGTGGACTGAGGAACACACAAAAAAGGAAGCGGCGAACTCCAAAGCAATGAATGCCATATTCTCCGAAGTTGATGGGAAAAACTTCAAGATGATCTCTACATGCGAAGATGCTAAGAAGGCATGGGACATTCTCCAAACGGCTCATGAAGGTACAACCAAAGTTAAAATCTCTCGAATGGAGACGGTCACATCAAACTTCGAAAATCTAAGAATGCAGGAGGATGAGACTATTGCCGACTTCAACACATGGGTTGTCAATATCGCTAACGAAGCATTCGCCCTCGGAGAACCCATGACCGAAGAGAAACTAGTAAGAAAAGTGCTGAGATCCTTAACAAAGCGGTTCGGCATGAAAGCGCTTGCTGTTAAGGAAGCCAATGATGTCAAAATCATGAGGCTGGATGAACTAATGGGGTCCCTTCAAACACATGAGTCTGATTTAAATGAAGAAGATCTGCTGACAAAGGATAAAAGCATCGGACTGAAAGCTGAAGTCTCAGTTGTTCCAGACAAGATGGGAGATCCGTCGGAACAACAATTTGCTCTGTTTGCAAAAAACTTCGGGAGGTTTATGAGAAAACAGTATGACAAAGGAGCTGATTCTGGTCAGTCCTCTTACTCGAAATTCCAGAAGGATGGGAAATTTAAAAGGGGAAATCAATCTGGAAACCATAATGAGTACAGCAACGACAAAGGTATACAATGTAGAGAATGTGAAGGTTTTGGTCACATTCGGGCAGAATGTCCCAATCTCAAGAAAAAGAAGAATGCATACGCTGTTAGCTGGAGCGATAGTGAATCTGATCTGGAGGGAGAAACGAATAATTTTGTCGCCCTTACGTCCATTATCGGCCAGGAAGAAGAAATGAGTCAAGACGCCAAGTCGAAGTCATCCTCAGAGAACAACACTCAGTACTCAAGCTGCAGTAATAATGAAGAAGTCCCGGAGGAAGACTATGTCAGGAAATACGATGAGTTATTCCAGGAATGGCTTAATCAGGTTGAGCAGAACAAGGCCCTTCGCAGCGATCTGATTGACCTAACGGAGGAAAAAGAAAAACTATGGGAAGAAGCCACTATTCTGGTCACTCAAAAGGTGGAGCTACAACAGACTGTCACTGACCTCCAAATTTAGCTGAAAGAAGCAAAAGATGAGCAATCAAATCTTTCTGCTCAGAAATCTGAACTATTGGCAGTTATCTCTTCTCTGAAGCAACATACCATTTGGAGTCCAGACAATCATGCAGAAGACATGACGAATCTAAAAAGGAAGAATGCTGCTTTGAAATGTCAAGAGGTAATCCTTCTTAATACTATCGATGCATTGAAAATTGAGATTGAGATGGACAAGGATACTCATGTCAAGACTCTGGAAGAACTGAACTGTCTAGAGAAATCTGTCAAGATGCCCAACTCATGTGTAGAAGATTGTCTGGGAACTGGTGGAGATATGCAAGAAACATTGGAGATAGGTGAACCAAGCACGCATGTTGTTCCAGAAGAACATACAGCACAAAGAATGTCCGCCTGGTACCCCACAAAGAGGCAAGACAAATGAAGTTGCTATTTCTGCAATCAAATGGGAAACATCAAGTCAAGATGTCCTGACTTCCATACTTTTCTCAGAAAGATGAGTCAAGGTCATGAAGTGTCTACCTCTACCATGAAGCAAGTCTAGAAAGCCAAGAACAAAAAGGAAGTATGCCTTGCTGCATTCAGCTCAAGAAGTGATTCGGAGAAGCAAAGGTGGTACTTTGATAGTGGCTGTTCGAGACACATGACTGGCAATCGAGAGTTTCTGACCAAGATTGAATACTTTGAAGGCAGATCTGTGTTTTTTGGAAACGGGGTTAAAGGGCAAATTCGCGGGAAAGGAACATTGACGGTCCCAGGCCTACCCAGTCTACAGAATGTCTTCCTCGTCGAAGGATTGCAAGCTAACTTGATCAGCATAAGTCAGCTATGCGATGGTGAGAATTATGTCCAGTTCACACATGACAAGTGTGTTGTGCAGAGCAACCAGAATGAAGTCATTCTCACCGGAAGGAGAGCCTCAAACAACTGCTACTTGGTGGATCTCAGTCGGCCTGCTTCTTCAACAACTCACATACAGAGCCTCTCCTATGGCTATGTGCTCCAGCACTGTCATCATCGTGTGAAGACGCCCAACGCATGGATTGCTTGTCGGAATCATGGCTATGTTCGAAGGGGAGTAAACACGAAGGACCTCGGTGCAAGTCTTGTTCTCAGAAGCTGCTACACCAAGTCGCTCTTGAAAAAGTCCATGTTCAAAGAGATTGATATTGAGAGTTGTTACACCAAGTTGCTGTGGCAGAAGTCACTAATGGAAGAAAATAGGGTGGAACAAGAAATAAAGCAGTAATGGAATTCGAACAGCTTTTAGGTTCAGACACTTAGATCCCCACCGGATTTGTGTGTCACCAATAACTGAGTTGTTACAACACAAGTTGTCAGCCAGAGCTCAATCAAGACATATATTAAGGGCTGACGTGGAAGGAAGGAAAAGGTGTCTCTCATATTTTGTCTCGAAAAGATACGATACGTTTGGTTTACGAAGAAGTTCAAATATATTCAAATATTTTTAAAAAGATGTGTGGCAACGTGGCAGCATGGGGAGCAATTGGAAAAATTTTTCCTTTATTTACTTAAACTGATGGGCTTCCAAAATCAGTCTCTTTCCAAGCAACCGTTAGTTTTCTCTCGTCTCTCCCAACGAAAAACCCTAGTCGAATTCAGAAGTCTGCCGGATATCAACAATGGTGGCCACAAGGAAAAACAATGCCTCTAAAGCAACGGCTGTGGAAGCGTCTTCAACTCAAATCACTGAACCAAAGACGGTCGAAGAAAACCCTAAATTGACAACTGTCGAAGCAGCATCCAAACCAAAGGCCGCTGAGAGGGCAACTGCTCCTAAGAAATCCAATGCAACAGCGATTAAGAAGGTAGCGGTCCCAGAAAAGAAGGATTCGGTCATTCTGGCAAAAGTGATGGATGTCACTGACCAGGCGAAAGCAAAGGCTTCCCTGAAGTCTGTTCCTGTCCAAATCCCGGCGAAGCAAACGATTCCGAAAAACATCACAACCAAAGATCTTGTGAAAAAGAAGACTCAAGAGGTAATTTCTAAAACTTCCAAGTCTACTAATGTGAATAGTGCTAGTTTACCTTCTGCATCTATGGTTGAGTCGGATGTGATTGGAGAAAAGCCAAAGGTTGTGGCTAGTGTGTTGAATGAGAAGTCTCCTGTGGTGAAAGGAGGAAGAGTTAAGTTAGTGGTCAGTAAGAAAACTCCAGTAAAAGAAAGATTCCGTCTTGCAAAAAGGACTGTTGTTTCTGAGTCAGAGGATGAAGTCTCTGAAGGCATTGAAGGAGTTCTTGATGCTACGTCAAAAATTGACATTGATGTACCTGTTGAGGAATCAAGTAAAGCAGAATCTGATAGGGAGGAGGAAAAGCAGAGTGAAGCTTCGGTTAAGAATTCTGAAGAAATCAGTGGTGGTTCTGATGCAAAGGAACTGTCAGAATCTGTCTCCCCTGAGAAAAGCATGACACATTCTTCCCAAGAAGCTGCTCACGTACCAATCACTGAGGATGACGCACACTCACAACATGGATCAGAAGATTTGGAGGAAGCTCTGGAAGATTTGCTTAATGATGTTGAGAACTACACTGAAGCTAGTGAAGAAGAGGTCCTTTCGGAGGATGCTGATGAATCTTTGAAGGATGCAAGTGATGAAGTGTCAGATGATTCTATCAAGCTGTCTGAGTTGGTCAAAGAAATTCAGAAAGATGTTCCAGCACGTAAGGAACAAGTTCCCAAGACAATTCCAGTTATTCAGTCTAAGAAGGGTGCTCCTATTAAAGGAGTTTCCACTGCTGTTGAGAAGAAAGCATCAAAGAAAAGAAAGGTTTCTGATTCTACCCCAAGAGAAATTCCAGTAGAGGATGATGTTCCTGCCCAGGAGAATGTTGCTATGCCACAAGCTAAGAAAGCCAAATCAAATTCTGCTGCAGTGAAGGCTAAAGATAAAGGGAAGAAAGTATAATTCTCATCTGGAGTTGTTATGAATGGAATCTGGTTTGTTTCAGATCAACATGCGAAGAAGTGGGAATATGTTCAAAAGAGGAAAATTGTTGCTGAAAGAGTTTTGGAAGCTGACAAGTATGCTGCCAAGGAGATTGTCTGTCTAATCAAAGAGGTGGATTTGTAGCCATCAGTGTCAATGGCTAAACCATTTGCAGCAAGCATCGTGAGGGAACTCATTGTAAATCTACCAGAGAAGTTTGGAGATATAGATAGTGCATCCTACGGAATGGCAAGTGTAAGAGGAAGGGAAGTTATCATTACCCCTGATGGGATAAGTGAATTCTTTGGGATTGAAGCAGGAGCGTTGAACATTGGAGACAATCCTAACTGGCATAAGGTAGCAGCTACTCTTACTGGTGGCATTCGATCAAAGTGGTACAATCTGACCTTCCCTATCAAGGACCTGTCTTCAAAGCACTCGTTGCTCCACAGTATTGCAGTTCACAACTAGCTGCCAAACAATCATCACACTACTCTTGGCAGATCAATGGCAGCGTTACTAAAGACCATAGGAGCTGAAAGAAAGTTGATCTAGGACATCTCATTTTTCATCAAATTGCTGGACATGCGAGCTCGGTCAAAGTCAATCACCCGATTGGCTTTCCATCCTTGATTCACCAAATTGTGGTGGCACAACATCCTGATGTCCTAACAAGTGAAGATGTGATGTCTGGTACTCCGAAGATCTTTCTCGCAGATCATAAGCATTTTTCTGGAAGGCACATTGTTGATCTTGACCCGGCTGAACCGGTTAAACCCAAGAAGAAGGGGTCTGAGAGATCTCAGGAGGAATTGCATGCGTCGGTGTCTCGTGCCTCTCGCAAACAAATGATTAATCATCTCAAAGAAGAGCTCGCCGAGATGAATGAGAGGATGGTATTGCTCATGGCCAAAAAGAAAAAGATCACAAAGCTCCTGGTGGGTCTGCGCTATCCTGAGGAAGAAGACGAAGAAGGATCGGATGATGATGAAGTCAGTGATGATTCTGACTACTAGCTCCTGGTGGTGACTCTCTGTTCTTTTTTGTTTCAAACATCTTTTTGTTGAACTATGCTTCTATTAAACAGTTGGTTCTATGCACTCCCTTGTCACTTTGTGGCAAAAAGGGGGAGTAGATTATGGAGTTTGAAAGCTCCTTAAAAGATTCTGCCGTGCGTTTATTGATTGACTTGCTCAGAGTTTGAAATCTGGTTAAAAGATTCATTTTGTGCTTAAACTTTGTTAGGAGTTTGAAATCTCCTCAAAGATTCATTTGGTAGCTTAGTCAATGGCACAGCTAGGGAGTTTGAAATCTCCTCAAAGATTCATCTGTAATAGGTAGTTTTGCCAAAAATGCCAAGGGGGAGATTGTCAGTTTTATGGCATGTAGTTTGGCAAAACTTAGAATAGTTGTTCTAGCTGTTGTTCTAGACTAGATGACACAACTGTCCCTGAAACAAGTTGAAGCAAACAAAGTGTTTCCTAATTCAGATTAGGAAACCTAGTCGACCGTTGGAAGATCAAGGCGGCTCTTTTCAATGGACAGAAGTTGGAAGTTTCCAAATTCAGATTTGGAAACTTGTCTCAGCCGACGTAGCACAACCTGCCTGAGGATTTCCGAAGATCAGTTTTTGGCAAGTCGGTGCTTATGGATAATTGAAGACATATCCTTGGAGTCGGTTACTTGCGCTTGAAGATATCTTATTCGATAAGATATTCGAAGATTGCCTAATCAAGATTACGATTCAAACAAGAGGATTATCTTTGAAGATATGCGCAAGAGATTAGGAAAGGTTTCCTAATGATAGAGGCGGTTTAGTCTTAGAAATCCTAGTTGTCCTAGGGTTTCGTCCGCTCTATATAAGGAGTGCTAATGGTCGACTATTAGCAGCACTTACGGAGAAAAACAATCACGCTCCTACTCATTGAAGGGAGGAGGAGGTTTACGGCGGTGAACTAATCATAACTGGTTATTCACGACGCTCGGCTGGAGAGTTAACCGTCACTGGTTACTCAAAGGCGCTCGGATTCAATCTGCACTGGTGCTCAGCAGATTGATCGTGGAACAAGCTGAAGGTTCAAGCACAATTGTTCAACCTGCGCATTCGGGAGAAGGCGCTGATTCTCATGGAGAATCTCACTGGTGGATACGGAGCGGGAGCAAAGATCTAGGGGGAGACCTAGAGTGCAATTGCTAGAGTGTCCGAGGCTCAGTTAGTTTAAGAGGGATTCTGTAAACGTAAGATCCTGTACTCAAACTCATCAATAGTGAATTGCTATCCACCGGGCAAGGGACTGCCCCCCAGACGTAGGCTCGTTAACACCGAACTGGGTAACAACTTTGCGTGTCCTTTATTTTCTGCACTACAATTATATTTCGCATAAGTTGTTCTAGATATTGTTCTGCACCCGACCAGAACAACATCGCATCTACCACGGGAAGATTTCAGTCTCATTCTACGGTTTGTCTAAGTTTGTCCTTAGAAAGAGACTAACTTGAGACGAGCTTAGCCGAACCTTAGAATGAGACTAACGTTTGTCTTTGTTCATCCCAAGTTTGTCTCTTTAGTCTCATGCTAAGGTTTATCTAAGTTCGTCCTTAAAAATAGACTAACTTGGGACGAACTTAGACAAAACTTAGAATGAGACTAATGTTTGTCTTTGTTCGTCCCAAGTTAGTCTCGTTAGTCTCATTCTAAGGTTTGTCTAAGTTTGTCCTGAGTTAGTCTATTTCTAAGGTGAAAGAACAGAAAATTTCCAAAAACAGAAAATTTCGTTAATGTTATCACCCACGTGGCTACCTGTATGAGAAATTGTGAAAGAACAGAAAATTTCCAAAAACAGAAAATTTCTAAAATCACTAAAAATTTGAAATAAAATAGTAAACGACTCTGGATGTCCTAAAAACACCCTATGACACGAGCAAAGCTCGTGAGTTGTGATCTCCTCGTCATTCCGCTCAGAACAAGGTATTATGGACTGAAATTGGACACTTGTAGCTCGAATCATGTCGTTTCGGTGTAAAACCGAAAAAACTAAAAAAACACAAAAACTGAAAACAAAAAAGAACAACTTCACCCCCATAAAAAAAAGAACAACTTCACCGTGCGTAGCTCCCCGGCAACGGCGCCAAAATTTGACAGGCGTCGTTGGTACCTGCAAATTTAAATTTATAATCTCTACTTACTCTTAGCTAGTATAGCGGCAAGCAAGGGGTCGAACCTGAAATCTACTTGTCTTAGTCAAGATGAGTTCCAGATGGTGTTCGAACTGCGTCTCGAACACTTGTTGGACAGTTCCAGGTTATGTTCAAACAGAGGCTGGAACACCTTAGCAGATAGAACATAAACAGCACAAAAAAGGAGCACACACGATATGATAACCCAGTTCGGCTCCGCCTACTCTGGGGGATTTCCCACACCCAGAAAAGGGACACAAATCTTATTACGAGTTTAGGGATACAAGAGGTCTTACTCTTACACAACTCCTCGTTTGTAATGGCCTCACCACTAACACTCCGTCTCTCGGATTTGCAATCTCGGTTCGTCGCAACTCCCCTCGATCCCCTAAGGGTAGGACGAGACTTCCCTCTCGGCCTAGTCTTGGACTTCTCGGAAGTCCAGTCGCCTTCTCTCAAAGACGTGTCTTTATCACCGTGTGTGTGTGCGCTTGATAGTTCTCCAAGAGCAGTCTGAATAGCACACTGAACAGACTGCTTCTTCTCCGTTGATATTCCGGTGAGGAATAATCAGCCGGTGGTCGCTCCTCCTCCAATCTCACGAACTCTCGTGTTTATCTTTTCTCTCAGGAAGCGACAGGATTATGGATGCCCTAGCATTGTATTTATATGCTCGGATGCCATCCAAATCTGCTCAAGATAATCCCATCAAATATTTAGGAAATATTCCTAAATATTCGATGTATATCTTTCTCCAATCTTTAGGAATTATATTCGAAAACTTCCTTCCCAAGTCAGCCACGCCGCCTTTAATCTGATGTGTAGATATTCGTTTGAATATCTGAATCTTTGAATTCCTAGCTGGCCGACTCCAATCAGATCGAAATATTCTTGTCAAATATTTCGGAGATACTCCTACATATTTGATAGATATTCAATCTCTTCCATATCCAATCTTTGGAGATTACTTCCGTGCCAAGTCATCTAATATTCTCAAATCCAAGCTGAAGATATTCATTTTAATATCTGATCTTTAATGATGACTCGTTAATTGATCCCAATCAGATAATCTCATCGATCTTTTGGATATACAAATCCTTGCGTCTGTTGTACGCTGTACTTCTGTTCCAGTGTGTGGTTGAACTCCAGCTTGAACTGTCTAAAGCCGTTTTGCCAAATCCATGCCATTCATGGGAACATCAATCTCCCCCTTGGCATTTTGGCAAAACCAAATCTACGCTTTAGACGCACCTTGAGGAACCAGAACAGTTACCTCAAACCACTCCCCCTTTTTGCCACAAACTGGCAAGGGGTCCAATCGAGCAACCTGGTCTCTTTGGCCACTGAAATCTTGTCAACTCCCCCTCGAACATAGCCTGGGACAGTGACACATGCTGTGAGTCTGTCGAACCATGGTGTCTCAGCAGCTGTTCGACCACGGGTCAGCAACTGATAGGTTCCTGAATTGCTCCAATCAGTGTAGCCAATGCCTCTACATCCTCCAATCATTCTCTAGGACTTCAAAATTGTATCTAGGTCTTTTGATCCAGAGATTATCATCTTCACTGATGCTTGAAATGATTCAGCTCGTCCTGTACTGCCGCGTGGTAGTCCATCTCCAGACATATCTCTCTTTGGCTCATGGCAGCATGTCTTTTCTTCAATCAGGACATCAACTCTCTCTGTCTTCTTTATCATCACTGGGATATTGCAGAGCGCGCACCAATTGATCGATTCTTGTCCTCTACGCCTGTATGACCTCAAGTAGTTGTCCGCGTTCAGCTCGGGACAACTTCTCACCAGTAGCTCTCTTTATGGAAGACTCAGGTGCATCCTTCCTGTTCACCCCGGGGTCCATCAGATCATTCTTATGTCGACCCTTGAACAGCTTGTGATCAACTACCAACTTCAATGGAGCACTTGACAGTCTGTCCTGGTCTGTCTTCAAATCTGGATGCTGGTTGATGATCAGCTCATAAATAAGTGATGGGAAGATTATCTGGTGCAGAGACTTTGTAGAAAGACGTGTTCTGCAATCTGGTAGAACATAATTCTTCCCATGTCAATGAGCATCCTGTTTCCAATCTGGTAGAGCAGCTGTCCCATCTTTTTGTTGATCGTGGTTCTATGAGATGTAGGCTTCCAATTGACTATGGTGATGAAGAACATCATCGAGAAGAATAGAGTCAGATCTGCAACTGGGATGGAACTGTCTTCTCATTAAGTAGCCTTTCAGGGATGGTCTTTCTTTTCTGCACTGCCTTCCACTTGGCTGTTGCTTCTGTATTGGCACACCATATTATATGCTTAGTCACTCCAGTATGTACACTAGGTGGAACAGAACCAGGAATACTCCTCTTCTTTTTCTTGGATGCACTTGCTCCCCCTGCATCTGTTCTCTAACCATCCTTCTTGGTAGTTACTCCAGTCGAGCATGCTTGGATGGTCACTTCCTTCTTTGGTTTCTCCTTTTCAGACTTCTTGAGCTCAACCAATGAAACCGAGTCCCGATTGTCCTTACAAACCATTATCTGGTCTCTCTAGATCATCTTTATGCATCTCTACATCTGGGATAGCTGGCTGTTCTAACTCCCTCGAAACATCTGGTTCAACAGATACTTTCTCAGCAGCCTTGTCTGTCTCTGACTTCTCTGCAGACTTAACAGGCTCACCTCTTTCTTGAGTTAGTCCCTTCCTTCTGCTTCTCTTTTAATTCAGCTAATGATCTGGGATTTTGACCAGCTCTATGTGCATGATTACCAGCACCATGATCTGCTTCAGTCATGATTACTTCTTGGACATCTGACTGCTTTTCCTTCTTCTAGATGACAGGTTCAATAACAACTTGCTCTTCTACTTGTTCTGTCTCCGTCTGATTTTCAGGTCGGTCTGACTCATCAGAGACAACATCTTCAGGCTCTTGTTGCTTCACATCATCAGCCTTCATACGAACAGCTTCACTCTCTGTCACCTTCTCTTCATCGACTACCTCAGTAGTCTTTTCTGCTAAACATTCATCCGACTCTTCATCTAATACCAGACTTCTCTTGCTAGAAGGCCAACAACCTGCTCAATCTCAGAGTCTAACATAGCAAGTTTTCTCCCCCTTACATCACTAATTTGTGCAGCGTATTTCCTGGGAGTTCCATTCCTTCCAAGGCCGACTTTCATGCAGATTCCTGTCTTCTTCAGCACAAAGCCAGTGGCATCTACCTTTGCATTCAACAGCTTCTGCTTATCAGAACCACAATCTTAGCCCTACTGGCTTCACCTTCTTCTGCAGCATCGGCCACAGAATCTACAGCAGGTTTCAAACCCTTCGGCTTCCCATTAACTGCTTTGTCACCCTTATGACTCACTGAATCTTTACCAATCGCCCATACTTCCTCATCAACAAAATTGAGAGCAATAGCTTGGGAGTGAGAACAAGGGATTACCTCATTGAGGAGTGGTTCAGCCATCGCCTGATATTCCTTCATAGTCTGCACACTCCCTTTAGTTGGATTAGGATCAGCCTTTGACGCCTTTGAAGTAGCTTCTTTAAGTTCTGTCACAGCCGCCTCTTCTCCCTTCTTTTTCCCTTCTCCGATCTTAGGGTTTGCTGATATTGTATCCTCATCCGACTTCGATTCAACTGCCTTTTTGATTTCTCAAAAACTTGGACTCCTCCACTTGTTGAACTAAAGCTGCAAATATGTTGAACTTAGTAATCAGTTCCAACCACGTACCATCTGTTCCAGCCCTCTTCTTTGGTAGGTCAGCCCATCTGATTTGCTGGGGCTCTGCTCTTGGCTGACCTCCGCCTGGAACACTTAGTTGGCGATAACACACAGACCCAGAGAGGATCTAAGTGTGTCGAACTGAGCGGCGTCTAGTGGCATGGTGAGTACGACAGTTATAGTGGTCATGTGTTTCGATGTGATGACCTTCTTCTCCACCATCTCTCTGATGAAATGATATCTGCTCATGGAGTGTTGTATCGGATTCTTGGGCAGAAACTTCTTCACCCGTTCCACTCCGTGTTCAGACAGATTCTGCTTCATCCATAGGAACTGAGTGCAGCATGCAGCGATGATCTCCTGCTCTCCCAGCATCTGGTCAACGTGTGTTCCAGGAAGGTGTTTCATCTCCTTTTCACTGAGTCTCACAAACTGTCCAAGCAGCTTCTGTGTACTCGTGACGAACATACGCTCTACTCCCCCTCGCTCATAGCCATGGTCGATGAGGAACGTCTCGTACCATGCTCTGGGCGCTTGTGTGAGTCCGTAAATAGTCTTCTTCAGTTCGTGACTATGCGCAAAATGATATGAAATCCACACTTTAGATCTGGTGAACTCTCCCAGTTCCACGTGAATGGCCACCACCCAAGTCTCATCAATAAATGTTTTGATGACATTCTTCGGACTAGATGAACAGGCAGCCAGCTCTCGACACTTTATCTCATTTGCTCGACTCTTAATTCTCCATGAGGGTTGCAGCGCAGGTGCATCGTCAAGTGTCCAAGCTGGAGTAGGTGTGGCTTCATCGGCTAGACCTCCCTCTGGAATTTTATCTCCTAGAACTGAGTTGGGGGCAACATCGTCTTTCACCTTTCTAGAAGAGGACACCATACCTGTCCCTTGCAATTCCATTTCATGTATCGTGTTTATCGGACAGACAGTGGCAGCTCCTGTTCCAACTGAGCCTAGACAGTAGCTATTGTTCATTGACCTGCTTCCTTCCAACAGTTTGTCTCCATTCCAATCCAGTACTTGACACGTACCACGAGAGAATGTAGCAGACTGTCTTTCACCACACAATCTACTGATACTGATCAGGTTTACCTTTTTCCACTAGGAGGATATCCTCGAGCTCAGGTAGATCCAGAACCTTCAATGTCCCGCAGCCGATCACCTGGCCCTTCCCTCCATCTCCAAAAGTGACAAACTGACGCTTGCGAATAGGCTTAACATTGATGAGATGTTGAGGATTACCTGTCATATTGAGATGAACTTCTTTGCGGATGTGCAGCTCAGCATTCTTTCTCCTTAGCCCCACCAAGCCTGCAGGATGTGTTTCTCTATTTTTCTCCATTTTAGCTTTCAGAACCGATACGGTGTCTAGCAGTTTCACTTTCTGTGCAACGAGAAGTTCAACCTCCTGCCATTTTTTATCTTTTTCTTCTGTCAGGCTTGCCACGGTTTCTGTGAGCTTCTTGTTCAGGCCAATCACCAATAGGCACTTCTCATAAAGTTCCTTGTACGTCTTGGCCGAGGTCTCATGAGCAAGTCCTTCATCACCACTGCTTGATGCATTATCAGATTCACTGTCTGGACCCTCATAGGCTATTTTAAGAATATCCCATGCTTCCTTGGCCACCTCACATTTAGCAATCAGTTTGAACACGTTCTCGTCCACTCCATAGAATTTTGCATTCAGGGCCTTTGAATTCCCAACAGCCGTTACATCATCTGCTTCAGACCACAGGGCTTCGGGTTTTGGCATACCAGCTCCTTCAGGGTTGGCCATCATGGGTTCTGTCCATCTATCATCACGGCTCTCCATGCCTTTTCATCGAGGGATTTCAGAAAGGCTTTCATCCCGGGTTTCCAATAGGCATAATTCGGCCCTTCAAGCAACGGTGGTCGGTTAGTGCTCTGTCCTTCCTTCAAACTCATCTTGAACAGTCGCCGGATCACACTCTGTATGTCGAATGCCTGCTCTGATACCAAATGAAATCTACTTGTCTTAGTCAAGATGAGTTCCAGATGGTGTTCGAACTGCGTCTCGAACACTTGTTGGACAGTTCCAGGTTATGTTCAAACAGAGGCTGGAACACCTTAGCAGATAGAACATAAACAGCACAAAAAAGGAGCACACACGATATGATAACCCAGTTCGGCTCCGCCTACTCTGGGGGATTTCCCACACCCAGAAAAGGGACACAAATCTTATTACGAGTTTAGGGATACAAGAGGTCTTACTCTTACACAACTCCTCGTTTGTAATGGCCTCACCACTAACACTCCGTCTCTCGGATTTGCAATCTCGGTTCGTCGCAACTCCCCTCGATCCCCTATGGGTAGGACGAGACTTCCCTCTCGGCCTAGTCTTGGACTTCTCGGAAGTCCAGTCGCCTTCTCTCAAAGATGTGTCTTTATCACCGTGTGTGTGTGCGCTTGATAGTTCTCCAAGAGCAGTCTGAATAGCACACTGAACAGACTGCTTTTTCTCCGTTGATATTCCGGTGAGGAAAAATCAGCCGATGGTCGCTCCTCCTCCAATCTCACGAACTCTCGTGTTTATCTTTTCTCTCAGGAAACGACACGATTATGGATGCCCTAGCATTGTATTTATATGCTCAGATGCCATCCAAATCTGCTCAAGATAATCCCATCAAATATTTAGGAAATATTCGTAAATATTCGATGTATATCTTTCTCCAATCTTTAGGAATTATATTCGAAAACTTCCTTCCCAAGTCAGCCACGCCGCCTTTAATCTGATGTGTAGATATTCGTTTGAATATTTGAATCTTTGAATTCCTAGCTGGCCGACTCCAATCAGATCGAAATATTCTTGTCAAATATTTCGGAGATACTCCTACATATTTGATAGATATTCAATCTCTTCCATATCCAATCTTTGGAGATTACTTGCGTGCCAAGTCATCTAATATTCTCGAATCCAAGCTGAAGATATTCATTTGAATATCTGATCTTTAATGATGACTCGTCAATTGATCCCAATCAGATAATCTCATCGATCTTTTGGATATGCAAATCCTTGCGTCTGTTGTACGCTGTACTTCTGTTCCAGTGTGTGGTTGAACTCCAGCTTGAACTGTCTAAAGTCGTTTTGCCAAATCCATGCCATTCATGGGAACATCAGAACCCTAGAGAGCTAGAGCGGTTACTTATTGTTCTTAAAAAGGAAAGACAATTGGGTTATGAGTAATTAGGAAACAGTGCAAAAATAGAAAACAAACGAGATATGTCAATCAGAGAGAATATTCAGACTAGGGTTTCTATTGTGACTTGTTTTATCATCGACTTCTAATCATCTATTTTCAAGTTCCTGAGTGTGGTTACTTCCATTCCATGTTATAACCTAAAGTAGGGTCTTTCCGGACGCCTACACCACAATCTACTTCCTTTCCGGGTTGTAGAATTCTAGTCCTAGCAATCTAATACTCCATTCCAAGATATATCAGATTAGTGCTCTATTTGTTCTCAACGGTCTAGTATCAAACAAATAGTAATAAGAGAATTGAATTGCTCGGCTAAACCTAACCGTTCCAAGTATCAATTTAGCTTCGCAATTCAACCAAGAAAATTAAGCACAAGGACTAGTGGAATAATGAAAATAGCATTAAGTATCAAGTCTCAAAAACAACGTCACAATGTATTAATAGCCCGAATTAAGGGTTTAGCTAGACATAGCCATGGAAAAGACAATAACAAAGGAAAGAATAAACTTCTCTATTGCCGAACGAAGGAGGAAAAATTGGGCCGGAATGATGAAAAACGCCGAGGAGGACTTCGGACCGAGAGGAGAGGAGAACTCGAATTCTCTGAGTTTTGGGATGATTTGAACTCTCCACATGATGTCCTATTTATATAGTGGATTAGGGCTTCCAGGTTCCTAAGGAGTCGGTCCACGTAGACAGTTTCTTAAAGAGTCGGCGTCTAAGTCGGTCAAGTCCAAAATTAGATTAGGAAAGGTTTCCAAATCTTGTTTAACCGACTTTGCTTGTTCTCTAAGCTAGCTTGGCTAGCAAGTTCTTCTGGAATCTTCTAGAAGCTTCCCAAACCGCCACACATGTATGCATTGAGGACGAGCCGAGATTTGTGGGCGTTGTCCTCGGATGGCCTGGAGCACTGGGGCGCTGGCCTGAGACACGGCCTGGGATGGCCTTGCTTCGGGTACGAGCCGGTTCCACTCGGGAGTTTTGTCTAGGAAGTGAGATCGTCCAAGTTTTTTGGTATTTCGAATAACTTGGTCGAACCAGATTTGCCAGATTCGCCCATCTGGTCGAGCAACTTGGTTTCGGTGCCTATCAGCGCGTGCGGGACCTTTGGAATTGGGCCAACTACCAATATGCTCGGGCGTTCTCCTTAGTTTTCCGACATTGTCCACCTTATTTGCTATTTTGATCACTTTGCTTGAGGTGGATTTGTCAGATCAGCTCGTTTGCCCGAGCAACTTGAGTTTCGTGTTGGTCAGCTCGTCTGGGGCCTAGATCTGCTCGACTGGGGCCTGGATCTGCTCGACTGGGGCCTGGATCTGCTCGGGACTCCTCGGGCGCTTGTCAAGTTTTCTTGGGCTCTCCTCCAATTTCTTCGGGCATTCCTTAGGTCAAGTGTAGATAGGTCGGTCCTCAACTCCTTGTGATGTTTTTAGCTCAGAAAGCCATCTTTTAAGCACGATTCCCCTTAGAGCTTCCAAATCACCTGAAATACAAAACAACACTAAGAAGTAACTGTTTGTATAATAAAGTGCTGGAATTGGTTGACTCGATGAGTCGTATAAATATGGCTCATCAAACCACCCCACACTTAAACTTGTTCGTCCCGAAAAAGGACTAGGTCATAAGAGGAAAAATATGAAAACACCACAAGTTCCTCGACATACTAGATATTGCTACATGAACATGATTTGTTAATCTAGATTTCATCCTTCTATGCATGTCTCGCTACTAAATGCTTCAAGCTCAAAAATAGAAATAACTTGATACGTGTTACCTTTGGGCCGAGATGCAAATCAATTCGGATGTCTGGGAGATAGTCCTCTTTAGACCCATGAACTGCACTCTCGGTTCCAAACTCTCGCTATATGGTTATATTTCATTGCTTTTCTTGCACGTGACTGATTCGAGCTTCAAGGTGCTTGAGTTCTTTTGGGACAGCTTTTGTAGTGACTTGGCTTTTGATGTAATAGTGGTGTACTTCACTTTTGTTGCGTGTAAAACTTCACAATTGACTGATTTTTCTCTTGTGCACTGCTCGTCCGTGGTTCCTCTTCTTTGATGAAGGTCCAATCATCGCCCGCAAGCATATGGAAATACCTTCCTGCTCTTACTCATCCTCGTCCTTTTGACGCGAGTCAAGCCGAGGGTCGCTCGTCTATTTTCCCGGCTACTTGGAGTAGAGATTGGACGGTGTGTTGTTTTCCCATCCCACCTGACCGCATAAGCACTGCAGTGGCGGAGCAGACTCTTAACCATGTCGTCTCGAAGTGCTAGCCTCCACGAAATCCATATAACCATATAACTCAAAATCCGGTCGTTTGAATGTTCTGTTAAGTCTCTCTAGGACGTTTCTATCAACTCGACATCCCTGTTTATCTCAGCTTGAAAAGGCACGTAGAGGGTTAAGTTCACATGTCATTGCACAATTCAAATTTCACTAGAGACATGCATGTAATCGGCTCTATCTATTTCACATCATCAAAATTCAATACCGCAAATCTAGGAAATAGAGAGAATTTGTACAAAATTTTTTTTAAAATTTAAGGGAAACGTGCTGACTCTATGCAGGTGCAGGAAAGTAAACTTGCTGACACAACAACTGACTCTCCCACCCCACACTTTTAAAGTAAGCCGTGTCCTCACTGGATGACTTAAACTCTAGACTCACAATGCATACGAATAATATGGAAAAGAAGAGAAAAAAAAGGGTGGAACAATACTCCCCTTGGGTAGTCGTGGCCCGGTGTGTGGCAATTTCTTGGCCCGGGCTGGTCTGGCCGAGGCTCGGCTTTGGTGTGCCGGAGGCCATGCGCTCGCATGGTGCTGTGCCGAGGTTTTGTGCGTTCGCACAAAACTTTCCAGTCGCATGAAGTTATCGTGCGCTCGCACGCGGTCCGGTTCAATCTCGCCAAAACCTGGCAGTATGCGCTCGCATGGCTTCCTTTGTGCGATCGCACAATTGCGGCCAATCGCATAAAATCTCGTGCGATCACACTCCTGGCTCTATGTTCTCGTATGGTGCTGTGCTGAGGCCTTGTGCGTTCGCACAAGCCCGACCAGTCGCATGAAATCTCATGCGTTCGCACAATGGTCGAACTTCTCAGCCTTCAGGAGACCATGCGATTGCATGGTAAAGGCATGCGAACACATGGTGCGTATCTATTCCCTGCATGAAAATCACTCCCTTTCCCAAGTACAATGTGACGATTATGACTCAAGACTCAAATAAACAAAATAAGAAAATAAACTGAAAAAATGAAAAGAAATGTCGGGCTGCCTCCCTGCGAGCGCCTTTGTTTTACGTCGTTGGCCCGACGTTACCTCATTAGGGATCACAAGTTAGGATCCCATGGGCGTGTGAGGTCAAACTTTGCCTCAGCGACTCCTTCAATTTGCCCAAAATTGCCGTGTAATGATGTACTCGGTTCTGCTCTCCATCGATCAGGCGAGGACACCTTGCTCATAGCTACTGGTCCGTTCGTATGCACGGTCTCTTCTGGTTTGTCAGGAACTAGGGCACCAAGATCAGATGTGTGCACTATGTCCGGCGGTTTCCTCGCGCGTGGACGGTCATCATCCCCATAGATGTAGAAATCTGATATTTTGCCACCGAATGCAAGTGACAGCAAGCCCGTGCCCATGTCAATCTTGGTCTTGGTGGTGAAGAGGAATGGTCGTTCCAAGATAAGTGCTGCAGGATCATCATTTCTAGCATCTCCCATCTGCAAGACATAGAAATCTGCGGGAACAACAAGGTCTCCTACATGTAGGGTTAGATCCTCTAGCAAACCAACCGGGCGAATACAAGATTTATCCCCTAACTCTATCAATATCCTAGGCGGTTTCAATGGGCCAAGTTTCAACGAGCAATATAAAGAATAAGGCATAGCATTAATAGCGGCACCTAAATCAATTAAGCAGTGATGTATTTGAGTCTCACCGATACCACAGGTGACCGTGAAGGCATCTGGGTCCTTACTCTTTCCTGGCGGTGTCTCGTGACTTGCTGCAACTATGCGCTCCATCATTGGGTCGTGCTGCTCATGCCTCGCCTCCAGTCTGCCTTCTGGCTCAACCTTTTCGCTCATGTGGTCTTCAGAAGCTATGACCTACATGGAAAACGTAGGAGAAGGATCAGTTCTAGAATGTGTATCAATATGTACCGTGTCTCGTTCAGACGTTTGTGCCGAGTCAATGTCCATTGTAGGCGCAGTCGTCACTGATCCCGGCACTTTCTCGCTACTTCCTGCCTTAGTCATTAGCATCTTATTCACCCAATAAGCAGACTCCTTAAGTGCTTCGTCCACGTCCACTACTTCCATCATGCTGACGTTCCCTCTTGGATTGGGCACTGTTTGGGATGGCAGCCTCCCCGGATCTCTCTTCAGCTCGGACACGTCCTGGGCTAAGTTGGACATCTGCTTGGACAGGACGGGAATGGCACCATCGGTTTTGGCTTGGAATTGATGCACTGATGTGGCTAGGTCCTTCACGATGTCCTCCAAGGATTTGCTTGAGCCTTGCAGGTTCGGGCTGGGCTGGTTCTGATTCTGATTGTTATAGCTGCCCTGTTGTTGACGATACGGAGGCCGGTAGTACTGCTGGGTCTGTTGAGGTGCGGCCTGCTGTGCTGGCTCTCTCTGGGCGTGGTTGTTCTGACTGTCGTTCCTCCAGTGCTGCCCGTTGGCCCCTTGCACGGTCGCGGATGGTCCATATTGTAGAACTGGCCCGGCTCGGTTGCCATAGCTCTGGTAATCGCCCACTCCATTGACTTCACCCTGGTCGTCCTCCACTAAAGTCGGGCAGGAGTCTGTTTTGTGATCTGTGGCTCCACAGAACTCGCAAGGCCTGACTTGAACCGGCTGCCTTCTGAGGACCTGTTGCATCATCTCTTTGAGCTGTTTGATTTCTTCGGCCATGGAACTAGATGGGGGCTCGACCTTTGAGACGTTCCTGGTCCGGCTGAATTCTTCCTCCTTATTGGACTCGTCCTGGAATCTCGCATTTTCAGCCACTTCCATAATTTTTCTTCGCACACCGGCTGGGGATAGGCTCATGATGGTTCCTCCAGCCGAGGCGTCTAATAACTTCCTGTCGAGTCGCCTTAATCCATCGAGCATATAATCCACTATCAGCTTCTCAGGAAGCCCGAGATTGCAGTAGCTCTGCTCCAAAGCGTTGAATTTCTCCACGTATTCATACATAGTCTCGTTCGGCCCTTGTCTGAGGTCCTGCAATTGCCTGCGAACCTGCATCGCTCTTCTCGCTGGGTAATATTTGTTCAGGAACCTCTTCTGCATCTGGTCCCATGTATGTATGCTACCTGAAGGCAGAGATAAAAACCAGTCGTTTGCTGCATCAATGAGGGAGAAATAAAAAGCCTTTAATTTAAAGTCATCCACTTCGACTCCGTATGGTTTGAGGTTTTGGCAGATGCCATGTAGGTGCTGAAGATGTGTGGTGGCCGACTCTCCTTAGCGTCCCGAGAACTTGGGCAGATGATGCACGACTGCCAAGTTGATGACAATTTCCTCTAATTCTGGCCCCTCATAGATGCACCATGGTTGATTCTGGAAGTTCGGTGCACACAGCTCCCCCATAGTGGGCTCTCGGTAGTAGTTCTCTCCTTGGTACTCTTCCCTGATGAGCTGTTGTGGCGGAGGTGGCCTTAGCTGTTGTAGAGGTGGTGGTAGCTGTTGTTGTGGGGGAAGTTGAATTGGTTGTGGAATGTCTTTATTGACCTCAATATCGTTGATGTTATCACCCACGTGGCTACCTGTTTGAGAAATGGTGAAAGAACAGAAAATTTCCAAAAATTGAAAATTTCTAAAATCACTAAAAATTCGAAATAAAATAGTAAACGACTCCGGATGGCCTAAAAACACCCTATAACACGAGCAAAGCTCGTGAGTTGTGATCTCCTCGTCGTTCCGCTCAGAACAAGGTATTATGGGCAGAAATCGAACACCTGTAGCTCGAATCCTGTCGTTTCGCTGTAAAACAGAAAAAACTAAAAAAACTAAAAAAACTAAAAAACACAAAAACGGAAAACAAAAAAGAACAACTTCACCCCATAAAAAAAAAGAACAACTTCACCGTGCGTAGCTCCCCGGCAACGACGCCAAAATTTGACAGGCGTCGTTGGTACCTGCAAATTTAAATTTATAATCTCCACTTACTCTTAGCTAGTATAGCGGAAAGCAAGGGGTCGAACCCTAGAGAGCTAGAGCGGTTACTTGTTGTTCTGAAAAAGGAAAGACAATTGGGTTGTGAGTAATTAGGAAACAGTGTAAAAATAGGAGACAAACGAGATATGTCAATCAGAGAGAATAGATAGACTAGGGTTTCTATTGTGACTTGTTTTATCATCGACTTCTAATCATCAATTTTCAAGTTCCTGAGTGTGGTTACTTCCATTCCAAGTTATAACCTAAAGTGGGGTCTTTCCGGACGCGTACACCACAATCTACTTCCTTTCCGGGTTGTAGAATTCTAGTCCTAGCAATCTAATACTCCATTCCAAGATATATCAGATTAGTGCTCTATTTGTTCTCAACGGTCTAGTATCAAACAAATAGTAATAAGAGAATTGAATTGCTCGGCTAAACCTAACCGTTCCAAGTATCAATTTAGCTTCGCAATTCAACCAAGATAATTAAGCACAAGGACTAGTGGAATAATAAAAATAGCATTAAGTATCAAGTCTAAAAAACAACGTCACAATGTATTAAACCCTAGCCCGAATAAAGGGTTTAGCTAGACATAGCCATGGAAAAGACAATAACAAAGGAAAGAATAAACTTCTCTATTACCGAGTGAAGGAGGAAAAACCGGGCCGGAATGATGAAAAACGCCGAGGAGGACTTCCGACCGAGAGGAGAGGAGAGCTCGAATTCTTTAAGTTTTGGGATGATTTGAACTCTCCACATGATGTCCTATTTATAGAGTGGATTAGGGCTTCCAGGTTCCTAAGGAGTCGGTCCACGTAGACAGTTTCCTAAGGAGTCGGCGTCTAAGTCGGTCAAGTCCAAAATTAGATTAGGAAAGGTTTCCAAATCTTGTTTAACCGACTTTGCTTGTTCTCTAAGCTAGCTTGGCTAGCAAGTTCTTCTGGAATCTTCTAGAAGCTTCCCAAACCGCCACGCATGTACGCATTGAGGACGAGCCGAGATTTGTGGGCGTGGGCCTTGGATGGCCAGGAGCGCTGGGGCGCTGGCCTAGGACACGGCCTGGGATGGCCTTGCCTCGGGCACGAGCCGGTTCCACTCGGGCATTTTGTCTCAGAAGTGAGATCGTCCAAGTTTTTCGGTATTTCAAACAACTTGGTCGAGCTGGATTTGCCAGATTCGCCCGTCTGGTCGAGCAACTTGGTTTTGGTGCCTATCAGCGCGCGCAGGACCTTTGGAATCGGGCCAACTTCCAATCTGCTCAGGCGTTCTCCTTGGTTTTTCGACATTGTTCACCTTATTTGCTATTTTGATTACTTTTCTCGCGGTGGATTCGTCAGATCAGCTCGTTTGCCCGAGCAACTTGAGTTTCGTGTTGGTCAGCTCGGCTGGGGCCTGGATCTGCTCGACTGGGGCATGGATCTGCTCGGGAATCCTCGGGCGCTTGTCGAGTTTTCTTGGGCTGTCCTCCAATTTCCTCGGGCATTCCTTATGTAAAGTGTAGATAGGTCGGTCCTCAACTCCTTGTGATGTTTTTAGCTCAGAAAGCCATCTTTTAAGCACGATTCCTCTTAGAGCTTCCAAATCACCTGAAATACAAAACAACACTAAGAAGTAATTATTTGTATAATAAAGTGCTGGAATTGGTGGGATTTGTTAACTCAATGAGTCGTATAAATACGACTCATCCGTCTCATTCTAAGGTTTGTTTAAGTTCGTCCTTAAAAAGAGACTAACTTGGGACGAACATAGACTAACTTGGGACGAACTTAGACAAACCATAGAATGAGACAAAAGTTTGTCTTTGTTCGTCCCAAGTTAGTCCCTTTAGTTCATGCTAAGGTTTGTCTAACTTCGTCCTTAGAAACAGGCTAACTTGGGATGAACTTAAAAACCTTAGAATGAGACTAACGTTTGTCATTGTTCATCCCAAGTTAGTCTCGTTAGTCTCATTCTAAGGTTTGTCTAAGTTCGTTCTTAGAAATAGACTAATTAGGGACGAACTTAGACAAACCGTAGAATGAGACTAACGTTTGTCTTTGTTCGCCCCAAGTTAGTCTCGTTAGTTTCATTATATAGTTTGCCTAAGTTCGTCCTTAGAAAGAGACTAACTTGGGATGAAAATAGATGAACTTGGGACGAACTTAGACAAACCTTTGAATGAGACTAACATTTGTATTTGTATGTCCCAAGTTAGTCTCTTTAGTCTCATGCTAAGGTTTGTCTAAGTTCGTCCTTAGAAATAGACTAACTTGGGACAAACTTATACAAACATTAGAATGAGACAAATGTTTGTCTTTGTTCGTCCCCAATAGTCTCTTTAGTCTCATTCTAAGGTTTGTCTAAGTTCATCCTCAGAAATAGACTAACTTGGGATGAACTTAGACAAACCTTAGAATGAGACTAACATTTGTCTTTGTTCGTCCCAAGTAAGTCTCGTTAGTCTCATTCTAAGGTTTGTCAAAGTTCATCCTTAGAAATAGACTAACTTGGGACGAACATAGACAAAACTTAGAATGAGACTAACGTTTGTCTTTGTTCGTACCAAGTTAGTCTCGTTAGTCTCATTCTAAGATTTGTCTAAGTTCGTCCTTCGAAAGAGACTAACTTGGGACGAACATAGACTGACTTAGGACAAACTTAGACAGACCTTAGAATGAGACTAATGTTTGTGTTTGTTCGTCCCAAGTTAGTCCCTTTAGTCTCATTTTAAGGTTTGTCTAAGTTCGTCCTTAGAAATAGACTAACTTGGGACGAAATTAGACAAACCTTAGAATGAGACTAACGTTTTTCTTTTTTCTTCCCAAGTTAGTCTTGTTAGTCTCATTCTAAGGTTTGTTTAAGTTCGTCCTTAGAAAGAGACTAACTTGGGATGAACTTAGACTAACTTAGGACAAACTTACACAAACCTTAGAATGAGACTAAAGTTTGTCTTTGTTTGTACCAAGTTAATCTCATTCTAAGGTTTGTCTAAGTTCGTCCTTAGAAAGAGACTTGGGATGAACAAAGACTAACTTGGGACGAACATAGACAAACCTTAGAATGAGACAAAAGTTTGTCTTTGTCCATCCCAATTTAGTCCCTTTAATCTCATGCTAAGGTTTGTCTAACTTCGTCCTTAGAAATAGACTAACTTGGAATGAACTTAGAAAAACCTTAGAATGAGACTAACATTTGTCATTGTTCATCCCAAGTGAGTCTCGTTAGTCTCATTCTAAGGTTTGTCTAAGTTCGTTCTTAGAAATAGACTAACTAGGGATGAACTTAGACAAAACTTAGAATGAGACATACGTTTGTCTTTGTTCGCCCCAAGTTAGTCTCGTTAGTTTCATTATATAGTTTGTCTAAGTTCGTCCTTAGAAAGAGACTAAGTTGGGACAAAAATAGATGAACTTGGGACGAACTTAGACAAACCTTTGAATGAGACTAACATTTGTATTTGTAAGTCCCAAGTTAGTCTCTTTAGTCTCATTCTAAGGTTTGTCTAAGTTCGTCCTCAGAAATAGACTAACTTGGGATGAACTTAGACAAACCTTAGAATGAGACAAATGTTTGTCTTTGTTCGTCCCAAATTAGTCTCTTTAGTCTCATTCTAAGGTTTGTCTAAGTTCGTCCTCAGAAATAGACTAACTTGGGACGAACTTGGACAAACCTTAGAATGAGACTAACATTTGTCTTTGTGCGTCCCAAGTAAGTCTCGTTAGTCTCATTCTAAGATTTGTCTAAGTTTATCCTTAGAAATAGACTAACTTGGGACGAACTTAGACAAAACTTAGAATGAAACTAACGTTTGTCTTTGTTCGTACCAAGTTAGTCTCGTTGGTCTCATTATAAGGTGTGTCTAAGTTCGTCCTTAGAAAGAGACTAACTTGGGACGAACATAGACTAACTTAGGGCGAACTTAGACAAACCTCAGAACGAGACTAATGTTTGTGTTTGTTCGTCCCAAGTTAGTCCCTTTAGTCTCATTTTAAGGGTTG
Source organism: Rhodiola kirilowii (assembly GCA_033675215.1). Taxonomy (NCBI): domain Eukaryota; kingdom Viridiplantae; phylum Streptophyta; class Magnoliopsida; order Saxifragales; family Crassulaceae; genus Rhodiola; species Rhodiola kirilowii. The sequence goes on from CM066193.1 coordinate 34,069,249, forward strand.
TCTAAGTTCGTCCTTAGAAATAGACTAACTTTGGACAAACTTAGACAAACCTTAGAATGAGACTAACGTTTGTCTTTGTTCATCCCAAGTTAGTCTCGTTAGACTCCTTTTTAGGTTTGTCTAAGTTTGTCCTTAGAAATAGACTAACTTGGGACGAACTTAGCCAAACCTTAGAATGAGACTAACGTTTGTGTTTATTCGTCCCAAGTTACTCTCGTTAGTCTCATTCTAAGGTTTGTCTAAGTTCGTCCTTAGAAAGAGACTAACTTGGGACGAACTTAGACTAACTTCATGATGAACTTACACAAACCTTGAATGAGACTAAAGTTTGTCTTTGTTCGTCCCAAGTTAGTCTTGTTAGTTTCATTCTAAGGTTTGTCTAAGTTTGTCCTTAGAAATAGACTAACTTGGGACAAACTTAGACTAACTTAGGATGAACTTACACTAACCTTAGAATGAGACTAAAGTTTGCCTATGTTCTTCCTAAGTTAGTCTCGTTAGTCTCATTCTATAGTTTGTCGAAGTTTGTCCTTAGAAATAGATTAACTTGGGACAAACTTAGACCAACCTTAGAATAAGACTAAAGTTTGTCTTTGTTCATCCCAAGTTAGTCTCGTTAGTCTCATTATAAGGGTTGTCTAAGTTCGTCCTTAGAAATAAACTAAATTGGGATGAACTTAGACAAACCTTAGAATGAGACTAACGTTTGTCTTTGTTCGTCCCAAGTTAGTCTCGTTAGTCGAATTCTAAGGTTTGTCTAAGTTCTTCCTTAGAAATTGACTAACTTGGAACGAACTTAACTAACTTAGGACGAACTTAGACAAACCTTAAAATGAGACTAACATTTGTCTTTGTTTGTCCCAAGTTCGTCTCTTTAGTCTCATTCTACGATTTGTCTAAGTTCGTCCTTAGAAAGAGACTAACTTGGGACGAGCTTAGCCAAACCTTATAATGAGACTCACATTTGTCTTTGTTCGTCCCAAGTTAGTCTCTTTAATCTCATGGTAAGGTTTTTCTATGTTCGTCCTTAGAAATAGACTAACTTGGGACGAACTTAGACTAACTTGGGACGAACTTAGATAAACCTTAGAATGACACTAATATTTGTCTTTGTTCGTCCCAAGTTAGTCTCTTTAGTCTCATTCTAAGGTTTGTCTAAGTTCATCCTTAGAAATAGACTAACTTGGGACGAACTTAGACAAACCTTAGAGTGACAGTAACGTTTGTCTTTGTTCTTCCCAAGTTAGTCTCGTTAGTCTCATTCTAAGGTTTGTCTATGTTCGTCCTTAGAAATAGACTAACTTGGGATGAACTTAGACAAACCTTAGAATGAGTCTAACGTTTGTCTTTGTTCGTCCCAAGTTAGTCTTGTTAGTCTCACTCTAAGGTTTGTCTAACTTTGTCCTTAGAAATAGACAAACTTGGAACGAACTTAGACTAACTTGGGACGAACTTAGACAAACCTTAGAATGAGACTAACGTTTGTCTTTGTTCATCCCAAGTTAGTCTCTTTGGTCTCATTCTAAGCCTTGTCTAAGTTCGTCCATAGAAATAGACTAACTTGGGACGAACTTAGGCAAACTATAGAATGAGACTAACGTTTGTCTTTGTTAGTCCCAAGTTAGACTTGTTAGTCTCATTCTAAAGTTTGTCTAAGTTTGTCATTAGAAAGAGACAAACTTGGAACAAACATAGACTAAATTGGACGAACTCAGACAAACCTTAGAATGAGACTAACATTTGTCTTTGTTCATCCCAAGTTAGTCTCTATTGTCTCATGCTAAGGTTTGTCTAAGTTCGTCCATACAAATAGACAAACATGGGACGAACTTAGACAAACGTTAGAATGATACTAACGTTTGTCTTTGTTCGTCCCAAGTTAGTCTTGTTAGTCTCACTCTAAGGTTTGTCTAACTTTGTCCTTAGAAATAGACTAACTTGGAACGAACTTAGACTAACTTGGGACGAAATTAGACAAACCTTAGAATGAGACTAAAGTTAGTCTTTGTTCGTCCAAAGTTAGTCTTGTTAGTCACATTCTAAGCCTTGTCCAAGTTCGTCCTTAGAAAGAGACTAACTTGGGATGAACTTTGACAAACCTTAGAATGAGACTAACGTTTGTCTTTGTTCGTCCCAAGTTTGTCTCGCTAGTCTTATTCTAAGGTTTGTCTAAGTTTGTCCTTAGAAAGAGACTAACTTGGGACGAACATAGACTAACTTATGATGAACTTACACTAAGCTTAGAATGAGACTAAAGTCTATCTTTGTTCATCCCAAGTTAGTCTCGTTAGTCTCATTATAAGGTTTGTCTAAGTTTGTCCTTAGAAATAGACTAACTTGGGACGAACTTAGACAAGCCTTCGAATGAGACTAACGTTTGTCCTTGGTAGTCCCAAGTTAGTCTCGTTATACTCATTCTAAGGTTTGTCTAAGTTCGTCCTTAGAAATATACTAACTTGGGACAAAATTAGATGAACTTGGGACGAAGTTAGACAAACCTTAGAATGAGACTAACGTTTGTCTTTGTTCATCCCAAGTTAGTCTCTTTAGTCTCATTCTAAGCCTTGTCTAAGTTCGTCCTTAGAAATAGACTAACTTGGGACGAACTTAGGCAAACCATAGAATGAGACTAACGTTTGTCTTTGTTAGTCCTAAGTTAGACTTGTTAGTCTCATTCTAAAGTTTGTCTAAGTTCGTCCTTAATAAGAGATAAACTTGGGACAAACATAGACTAAATTGGGACGAACATAGACAAACGTTAGTCTCATTCTAAGGTTGTCTAAGTTCGTCCCAAGTTAGTCTATTTCTAAGGATGAACTTAGACAGACCTTAGAATGAGAGTAACGAGATTAACTAGGGAAGAATAATGACAAACGTTAATCTCATTCTAAGGTTTGTCTTAGTTCATCCCAAGTTAGTGTATTTCTAAGGACGAACTTAGACAAACCTTATAAAGAGACTAACGAGACTAACTTGGGATGAACAAAGACAAACTTTTGTCTCATTCTAAGGTTTGTGTAAGTTCGTCCTAAGTTAGTCTATGTTCATCCCAAGTTAGTCTCTTTCTAAGGACAAACTTAGAGAAACCTTAGAATGAGACTAACGAGACTAACTTGGGACGAACAAAGGCAAACGTCAGTCTCATTCTAAGGTTTGTCTAAGTTCATCCCAAGTTAGTCTATTTCTAAGGACGAACTTAGACAAACCTAAGAATGAGACTAACGAGTCTAACTTGGGATGAACAAAGACAAACTTTAGTCCCATTCTAAGGTTTGTTTAAGTTTGTCCTAAGTTAGTCTAAGTTTGTCCCTAGTTAGTCTCTTTCTAAGGATGAACTTAGACAAACCTTAGAATGAGGCTAACAAGACTAACTTGGGACGAACAAAGACAAACGTTAGTCTCATTTTAAGATTTGTCTAATTTCGTCCCAAGTTAGTCTATTACTAAGGACGAACTTAGACAAACCTTAGAATGAGACTATCGAGACTAACTTGGGACGAACAAAGACAAACGTTAGACTCATTCTAAGGTTTGTGCAAAGTTTGTCCCAAGTTAGTCTATTTCTAAGGACGAACTTAGACAAACTTTAAAATGAGACTAAAGAGTCTAACTTATGACGAACAAAGACAAACGTTAGTCTCATTCTAAGGTTTGTCTGAGTTCATCCCAAGTTAGTCTAAGCTCGTTCCACGTTAGTCTATTTCTAAGGACAAAGTTAGACAAACCTTAGAGTGAGACTAACAAGACTAACTTGGGACGAACAAAGACAAACGTTAGTATCATTCTAAGGTTTGTCTAAGTTGGTCCCAAGTTAGTCTATTTCTAAGGACAAACTTAGACATACCTTAGCATGAGACTAAAGAGACTAACTTGGGATGAACAAAAACAAACGTTAGTCTCATTCTAAGTTTTGTCTATGTTCGTCCCAATTTAGTCTATGTTTGTCCCAAGTTTATCTCTTATTAAGGACGAACTTAGACAAACTTTAGAATGAGACTAACAAGTCTAACTTAGGACTAACAAAGACAAACGTTAGTCTCATTCTATGGTTTGCCTAAGTTCGTCCCAAGTTAGTCTATTTCTAAGGACGAACTTAGACAAGGCTTAGAATGAGACTAAAGAGACTAACTTGGGATGAACAAAGACAAACGTTAGTCTCATTCTAAGGTTTGTCTAACTTCGTCCCAAGTTCATCTAATTTTGTCCCAAGTTAGTATATTTCTAAGGACGAACTTAGACAAACCTTAGAATGAGTATAACGAGACTAACTTGGGACTACCAAGGACAAACGTTAGTCTCATTCTAAGGTTTGTCAAAGTTTGTCCCAAGTTAGGCTATTTCTAAGGACGAACTTAGACAAACCTTAGAATCAGACTAAAGAGACTAACTTATGACGAACAAAGACAAACGTTAGTCTCATTCGAAGGCTTGTCTAAGTTCGTCCCAAGTTAGTCTATTTCTAAGGACAAACTTAGACAAACCTTATAATGAGACTAACGAGACTAACTTGGGATGAACAAAGATAGACTTTAGTCTCATTCTAAGCTTAGTGTAAGTTCATCATAAGTTAGTCTATGTTCGTCCCAAGTTAGTCTCTTTCTAAGGACAAACTTAGACAAACCTTAGAATAAGACTAGCGAGACAAACTTGGGACGAACAAAGACAAACGTTAGTCTCATTCTAAGGTTTGTCAAAGTTCATCCCAAGTTAGTCTCTTTCTAAGGACGAACTTGGACAAGGCTTAGAATGTGACTAACAAGACTAACTTTGGACGAACAAAGACTAACTTTAGTCTCATTCTAAGGTTTGTCTAATTTCGTCCCAAGTTAGTCTAAGTTCGTTCCAAGTTAGTCTATTTCTAAGGACAAAGTTAGACAAACCTTAGAGTGAGACTAACAAGACTAACTTGGGACGAACAAAGACAAACGTTAGTATCATTCTAACGTTTGTCTAAGTTCGTCCCATGTTTGTCTATTTGTATGGACGAACTTAGACAAACCTTAGCATGAGACAATAGAGACTAACTTGGGATGAACAAAGACAAATGTTAGTCTCATTCTAAGGTTTGTCTGAGTTCGTCCAATTTAGTCTATGTTTGTTCCAAGTTTGTCTCTTTCTAATGACAAACTTAGACAAACTTTAGAATGAGACTAACAAGTCTAACTTGGGACTAACAAAGACAAACGTTAGTCTCATTCTATAGTTTGCCTAAGTTCGTCCCAAGTTAGTCTATTTCTAAGGACGAACTTAGACAAGGCTTAGAATGAGACCAAAGAGACTAACTTGGGATGAACAAAGACAAACGTTAGTCTCATTCTAAGGTTTGTCTAAGTTCGTCCCAAGTTAGTCTAAGTTCGTTCCAAGTTTGTCTATTTCTAAGGACAAAGTTAGACAAACCTTAGAGTGAGACTAACAAGACTAACTTGGGACGAACAAAGACAAACGTTAGACTCATTCTAAGGTTTGTCTAAGTTCATCCCAAGTTAGTCTATTTCTAAGGACGAACATAGACAAACCTTAGAATGAGACTAACGAGACTAACTTGGGAAGAACAAAGACAAACGTTACTGTCACTCTAAGGTTTGTCTAAGTTCGTCCCAAGTTAGTCTATTTCTAAGGATGAACTTAGACAAACCTTAGAATGAGACTAAAGAGACTAACTTGGGACGAACAAAGACAAATATTAGTGTCATTCTAAGGTTTATCTAAGTTCGTCCCAAGTTAGTCTAAGTTCGTCCCAAGTTAGTCTATTTCTAAGGACGAACATAGAAAAACCTTACCATGAGATTAAAGAGACTAACTTGGGACGAACAAAGACAAATGTGAGTCTCATTATAAGGTTTGGCTAAGCTCGTCCCAAGTTAGTCTCTTTCTAAGGACGAACTTAGACAAATCGTAGAATGAGACTAAAGAGACGAACTTGGGACAAACAAAGACAAATGTTAGTCTCATTTTAAGGTTTGTCTAAGTTCGTCCTAAGTTAGTTAAGTTCGTTCCAAGTTAGTCAATTTCTAAGGAAGAACTTAGACAAACCTTAGAATTCGACTAACGAGACTAACTTGGGACGAACAAAGACAAACGTTAGTCTCATTCTAAGGTTTGTCTAAGTTCATCCCAATTTAGTTTATTTCTAAGGACGAACTTAGACAACCCTTATAATGAGACTAACGAGACTAACTTGGGATGAACAAAGACAAACTTTAGTCTTATTCTAAGGTTGGTCTAAGTTTGTCCCAAGTTAATCTATTTCTAAGGACAAACTTCGACAAACTATAGAATGAGACTAACGAGACTAACTTAGGAAGAACATAGGCAAACTTTAGTCTCATTCTAAGGTTAGTGTAAGTTCATCCTAAGTTAGTCTAAGTTTGTCCCAAGTTAGTCTATTTCTAAGGACAAACTTAGACAAACCTTAGAATGAAACTAACAAGACTAACTTGGGACGAACAAAGATAAACTTTAGTCTCATTCAAGGTTTGTGTAAGTTCATCATGAAGTTAGTCTAAGTTCGTCCCAAGTTAGTCTCTTTCTAAGGACGAACTTAGACAAACCTTAGAATGAGACTAACGAGAGTAACTTGGGACGAATAAACACAAACGTTAGTCTCATTCTAAGGTTTGGCTAAGTTCGTCCCAAGTTAGTCTATTTCTAAGGACAAACTTAGACAAACCTAAAAAGGAGTCTAACGAGACTAACTTGGGATGAACAAAGACAAACGTTAGTCTCATTCTAAGGTTTGTCTAAGTTCGTCCAAAGTTAGTCTATTTCTAAGGACGAACTTAGACAACCCTTAAAATGAGACTAAAGGGACTAACTTGGGACGAACAAACACAAACATTAGTCTCGTTCTGAGGTTTGTCTAAGTTCGCCCTAAGTTAGTCTATGTTCGTCCCAAGTTAGTCTCTTTCTAAGGACGAACTTAGACACACCTTATAATGAGACCAACGAGACTAACTTGGTACGAACAAAGACAAACGTTAGTTTCATTCTAAGTTTTGTCTAAGTTCGTCCCAAGTTAGTCTATTTCTAAGGATAAACTTAGACAAATCTTAGAATGAGACTAACGAGACTTACTTGGGACGCACAAAGACAAATGTTAGTCTCATTCTAAGGTTTGTCCAAGTTCGTCCCAAGTTAGTCTATTTCTGAGGATGAACTTAGACAAACCTTAGAATGAGACTAAAGAGACTAATTTGGGACGAACAAAGACAAACATTTGTCTCATTCTAAGGTTTGTCTTGGGACGAACTTGGACAAACCTTAGAATGAGACTAACATTTGTCTTTGTGCGTCCCAAGTAAGTCTCGTTAGTCTCATTCTAAGATTTGTCTAAGTTTATCCTTAGAAATAGACTAACTTGGGACGAACTTAGACAAAACTTAGAATGAAACTAACGTTTGTCTTTGTTCGTACCAAGTTAGTCTCGTTGGTCTCATTATAAGGTGTGTCTAAGTTCGTCCTTAGAAAGAGACTAACTTGGGACGAACATAGACTAACTTAGGGCGAACTTAGACAAACCTCAGAACGAGACTAATGTTTGTGTTTGTTCGTCCCAAGTTAGTCCCTTTAGTCTCATTTTAAGGGTTGTCTAAGTTTGTCCTTAGAAATAGACTAACTTTGGACGAACTTAGACAAACCTTAGAATGAGACTAACGTTTGTCTTTGTTCATCCCAAGTTAGTCTCGTTAGACTCCTTTTTAGGTTTGTCTAAGTTTGTCCTTAGAAATAGACTAACTTGGGACGAACTTAGCCAAACCTTAGAATGAGACTAACGTTTGTGTTTATTCGTCCCAAGTTACTCTCGTTAGTCTCATTCTAAGGTTTGTCTAAGTTCGTCCTTAGAAAGAGACTAACTTGGGACGAACTTAGACTAACTTCATGATGAACTTACACAAACCTTGAATGAGACTAAAGTTTGTCTTTGTTCGTCCCAAGTTAGTCTTGTTAGTTTCATTCTAAGGTTTGTCTAAGTTTGTCCTTAGAAATAGACTAACTTGGGACAAACTTAGACTAACTTAGGATGAACTTACACTAACCTTAGAATGAGACTAAAGTTTGCCTATGTTCTTCCTAAGTTAGTCTCGTTAGTCTCATTCTATAGTTTGTCGAAGTTTGTCCTTAGAAATAGATTAACTTGGGACAAACTTAGACCAACCTTAGAATAAGACTAAAGTTTGTCTTTGTTCATCCCAAGTTAGTCTCGTTAGTCTCATTATAAGGGTTGTCTAAGTTCGTCCTTAGAAATAAACTAAATTGGGATGAACTTAGACAAACCTTAGAATGAGACTAACGTTTGTCTTTGTTCGTCCCAAGTTAGTCTCGTTAGTCGAATTCTAAGGTTTGTCTAAGTTCTTCCTTAGAAATTGACTAACTTGGAACGAACTTAACTAACTTAGGACGAACTTAGACAAACCTTAAAATGAGACTAACATTTGTCTTTGTTTGTCCCAAGTTCGTCTCTTTAGTCTCATTCTACGATTTGTCTAAGTTCGTCCTTAGAAAGAGACTAACTTGGGACGAGCTTAGCCAAACCTTATAATGAGACTCACATTTGTCTTTGTTCGTCCCAAGTTAGTCTCTTTAATCTCATGGTAAGGTTTTTCTATGTTCGTCCTTAGAAATAGACTAACTTGGGACGAACTTAGACTAACTTGGGACGAACTTAGATAAACCTTAGAATGACACTAATATTTGTCTTTGTTCGTCCCAAGTTAGTCTCTTTAGTCTCATTCTAAGGTTTGTCTAAGTTCATCCTTAGAAATAGACTAACTTGGGACGAACTTAGACAAACCTTAGAGTGACAGTAACGTTTGTCTTTGTTCTTCCCAAGTTAGTCTCGTTAGTCTCATTCTAAGGTTTGTCTATGTTCGTCCTTAGAAATAGACTAACTTGGGATGAACTTAGACAAACCTTAGAATGAGTCTAACGTTTGTCTTTGTTCGTCCCAAGTTAGTCTTGTTAGTCTCACTCTAAGGTTTGTCTAACTTTGTCCTTAGAAATAGACAAACTTGGAACGAACTTAGACTAACTTGGGACGAACTTAGACAAACCTTAGAATGAGACTAACGTTTGTCTTTATTCATCCCAAGTTAGTCTCTTTGGTCTCATTCTAAGCCTTGTCTAAGTTCGTCCTTAGAAATAGACTAACTTGGGACGAACTTAGGCAAACTATAGAATGAGACTAACGTTTGTCTTTGTTAGTCCCAAGTTAGACTTGTTAGTCTCATTCTAAAGTTTGTCTAAGTTTGTCATTAGAAAGAGACAAACTTGGAACAAACATAGACTAAATTGGACGAACTCAGACAAACCTTAGAATGAGACTAACATTTGTCTTTGTTCATCCCAAGTTAGTCTCTATTGTCTCATGCTAAGGTTTGTCTAAGTTCGTCCATACAAATAGACAAACATGGGACGAACTTAGACAAACGTTAGAATGATACTAACGTTTGTCTTTGTTCGTCCCAAGTTAGTCTTGTTAGTCTCACTCTAAGGTTTGTCTAACTTTGTCCTTAGAAATAGACTAACTTGGAACGAACTTAGACTAACTTGGGACGAAATTAGACAAACCTTAGAATGAGACTAAAGTTAGTCTTTGTTCGTCCAAAGTTAGTCTTGTTAGTCACATTCTAAGCCTTGTCCAAGTTCGTCCTTAGAAAGAGACTAACTTGGGATGAACTTTGACAAACCTTAGAATGAGACTAACGTTTGTCTTTGTTCGTCCCAAGTTTGTCTCGCTAGTCTTATTCTAAGGTTTGTCTAAGTTTGTCCTTAGAAAGAGACTAACTTGGGACGAACATAGACTAACTTATGATGAACTTACACTAAGCTTAGAATGAGACTAAAGTCTATCTTTGTTCATCCCAAGTTAGTCTCGTTAGTCTCATTATAAGGTTTGTCTAAGTTTGTCCTTAGAAATAGACTAACTTGGGACGAACTTAGACAAGCCTTCGAATGAGACTAACGTTTGTCTTTGTTCGTCGTAAGTTAGTCTCTTTAGTCTGATTCTAAGGTTTGTCTAAGTTCGTCCTTAGAAATAGCCTAACTTGGGACAAACTTTGACAAACCTTAGAATGAGACTAACGTTTGTCCTTGGTAGTCCCAAGTTAGTCTCGTTATACTCATTCTAAGGTTTGTCTAAGTTCGTCCTTAGAAATATACTAACTTGGGACAAAATTAGATGAACTTGGGACGAAGTTAGACAAACCTTAGAATGAGACTAACGTTTGTCTTTGTTCATCCCAAGTTAGTCTCTTTAGTCTCATTCTAAGCCTTGTCTAAGTTCGTCCTTAGAAATAGACTAACTTGGGACGAACTTAGGCAAACCATAGAATGAGACTAACGTTTGTCTTTGTTAGTCCTAAGTTAGACTTGTTAGTCTCATTCTAAAGTTTGTCTAAGTTCGTCCTTAATAAGAGATAAACTTGGGACAAACATAGACTAAATTGGGACGAACATAGACAAAACTTAGAATGAGACTAACGTTTGTTTTTGTTCATCCCAAGTTAGTCTCTTTAGTCTCATGCTAAGGTATGTCTAAGTTTGTCCTTAGAAATAGACTAACTTGGGACCAACTTAGACAAACCTTAGAATGATACTAACGTTTGTCTTTGTTCGTCCCAAGTTAGTCTTGTTAGTCTCACTCTAAGGTTTGTCTAACTTTGTCCTTAGAAATAGACTAACGTGGAACGAGCTTAGACTAACTTGGGATGAACTCAGACAAACCTTAGAATGAGACTAACGTTTGTCTTTGTTCGTCATAAGTTAGACTCTTTAGTCTCATTTTAAAGTTTGTCTAAGTTCGTCCTTAGAAATAGACTAACTTGGGACAAACTTTGCACAAACCTTAGAATGAGTCTAACGTTTGTCTTTGTTCGTCCCAAGTTAGTCTCGATAGTCTCATTCTAAGGTTTGTCTAAGTTCGTCCTTAGTAATAGACTAACTTGGGACGAAATTAGACAAATCTTAAAATGAGACTAACGTTTGTCTTTGTTCGTCCCAAGTTAGTCTTGTTAGCCTCATTCTAAGGTTTGTCTAAGTTCATCCTTAGAAAGAGACTAACTAGGGACAAACTTAGACTAACTTAGGACAAACTTAAACAAACCTTAGAATGGGACTAAAGTTTGTCTTTGTTCATCCCAAGTTAGACTCGTTAGTCTCATTCTTAGGTTTGTCTAAGTTCGTCCTTAGAAATAGACTAACTTGGGATGAACTTAGACAAACCTTAGAATGAGACTGACGTTTGCCTTTGTTCGTCCCAAGTTAGTCTCGTTAGTCTCATTCTAAGGTTTGTCTAAGTTTGTCCTTAGAAAGAGACTAACTTGGGATGAACATAGACTAACTTAGGACGAACTTACACAAACCTTAGAATGAGACAAAAGTTTGTCTTTGTTCATCCCAAGTTAGTCTCGTTAGTCTCTTTATAAGGTTTGTCTAAGTTCGTCCTTAGAAATACACTAACTTGGGATGAACTAAGACAAACCTTAGAATGAGATTAACGTTTGTCATTATTCTTCCCTAGTTAATCTCGTTACTCTCATTCTAAGGTCTGTCTAAGTTCATCCTTAGAAATAGACTAACTTGGGACGAACTTAGACAACCTTAGAATGAGACTAACGTTTGTCTTTGTTCATCCCAAGTTAGTATCGTTAGTCTCGTTATAAGGGTTGTTTAAGTTCGTCCTTAGAAAAAGACTAACTTGGGACGAACTTTGACTAACCTTAGAATGAAACTAACATTTGTCTTTGTTCGTCCCAAGTTAGTCTCGTTAGTCTCATTCTAAGGTTGGTCAAAGTTTGTCCCTAGAAAGAGACTAACTTGGGACGAACATAGACTAACTTAGGACGAACTTACACAAACCTTAGAATAAGACTAAAGTTTGTCTTTGTTCGTCCCAAGTTAGTCTCGTTAGTTTCATTATAAGGTTTGTCTAAGTTCGTCCTGAGAAATATACTAACTCGGGTCGAACTTAGACAAACCATAGAATGAGACTAACGTTTGTCTTTGTTCATCCCAAGTTAGTCTCGTTAGTCTCATTCTAAAGTTTGTCTAAGTTCGTCCTTAGAAAAAGACTAAATTAGGACGAACTTTGACAAATCTTAGAATGAGACTAACGTTTGTCTTTGTTCGTCCCAAGTTAGTCTCGCTAGTCTCATTCTAAGGTTTGTCTAAGTTTGTCCTTAGAAAGAGCCTACTTGGGACGAACTTAGACTAACTTGGGACTAACTTAGATAAACCTTAGAATGAGACTAACATTTGTCTTTGTTCGTCCCAAGTTAGTCTCTTTAGTCTCATGCTAAGGTTTGTCTAAGTTCGTCCTTAGAAATAGAGTAACTTGGGACGAACATAGACAAACTTTAGAATGAGACTAAAGTTACTCTTTGTTCGTCCCAATTTAGTCTCGTTAGTCACATTCTAAGGCTTGTCCAAGTTTGTCCTTTGAAAGAGACTAACTTGGGATGAACTTTGACAAACCATAGAATGAGACTAACGTTTGTCTTTGTTCGTCCCAGGTTAGTCTCGTTAGTCTCGTTCTAAGGGTTGTCTAAGTTTGTCCTTAGAAATAGACTAACTTGGGACGAACATAGACAAACCTTAGAATGAGACTAACGTTTGTCTCTGTTCGTCCCAAGTTAGTCTCTTTAGTCTCATTCTAAGGTTTGTCTAAGTTCATTTTTCGAATTAGACTAACTTGGGACGAACTGAGACAAACCTTAGAAGGAGACTAATGTTTTTCATTTTTCGTCCCAAGTTAGTCTCGTTAGTCTCATTCTAAGGTTTGTCTAAGTTCATCCTTAGAAATAGATTAACTTGGGACGAACTTAGACAAACCTTAGAATGAGACTAACGTTTGTCTTTGTTCATCATTAGTTAGTCTCTTTAGTCTCATCTAAGGTTTGTCTAAGTTCGTCCTTAAAAATAGACTAAATTGGGACAAACTTAGACAAACCTTAGAATGAGACTAACGTTTGTCCTTGGTAGTCCCAAGTTAGTCTCAATAGTCGCATTCTAAGGTTTGTCTACATTTGTCTTTAGAAAGAGACTAACTTGGGACGAACATAGACAAACTTGGGACGAACTTAGACAAACCTTAGAATGAGACTAACGTTTGTCTTTGTTCGTCCCTAGTTAGTCTATTTGGTCTTATGCTAAGGTTTGTCTAAGTTCGTCCTTAGATATAGACAAACATGGGACGAACTTAGACTAACTTGGGACGAACTTAGACAAACCTTAGAATGAGACTAAAGTTTGTCTTTGTTCTTCCCAAGTTAGTCTCGTTAGTCTCATTCTAAGGTTTGTCTAAGTTCGTCCTTATAAATAGACTAACTTAGGACAAACTTACACAAACCTTAGAATAAGACTAAGGTTTGTCTTTTTTCGTCCCAAGTTAGTCTCGTTAGTCTCATTCTAAGGTTTTTCTAAGTTCGTCCTTAGAAATAGACTAACTTGAAACGAACTTAGACAAACCTTAGAATGAGACTAAATTTTGTCTTTGTTCGTCCCAAGTTAGTCTCATTATAAGGGTTGACTAAGTTCGTCCTTAGAAATAGACTAACTGGGGACGAACTGAAACAAACCTTAGAATGAGTCTAATGTTTGTCTTTGTTCATCCCAAGTTAGTCTCTTTAGTCTCATTCTAAGGTTTGTCTAAGTTTGTCCCTGGAAATAGACTAACTTGGACGAACTTAGACAAACCTTAGAATGAGTCTAACGTTTGTCTTTGTTCGTCTTAAGTAAGTCTCGTTAGTCTCATTCTAAAGTTTGTCAAAGTTTGTCCTTAGATATAGACTAACTTGGGATGAGCTTAGACAAACCTTAGAATGAGACTAACGTTTGTCTTTGTTCGTCCCAAGTTAGTCTCGTTAGTCTCATTCTAAGTTATGTCTAAGATCATCTTTAGAAAGAGACTAACTTGGGACGAACTTAGATTAACTTAGGACGATCTTACATAAACCTTAGAATGAGACTAAAGTTTTTCTTTGTTTGCCCAAGTTAGTCTCGTTAGTCTCACTCTAAGTTTTGTCTAAGTTCGTCCTTAAAAGGAGACTAACTTGGGACGAACTTAGACTAACTTAGGACAAACTTACACAAACCTTAGAATGAGTCTAAAGTTCATCTTTGTTCATCCCACGTTAGTCTCGTTAGTATCATTATAAGGGTTGTCTAAGTTCATTCTTAGAAATAGACTAACTTGGGACGAACTGAAACAAACCTTAGAATGAGACTAATGTTTGTCTTTGTTCATCCCAAGTTAGTCTCGTTTGTCTCATTCTAAGGTTTGTCTAAGTTCTTCCTTAGAAATAGACTAACTTGGGACGAACTTAGACTAACTTAGGACAAACTTACACAAACCTTAGAAATAGACTAAAGTAAGTCTTTGTTCGTCACAAGTTAGTCTCGTTATTCTCATTCTAAGGTTTGTCTATGTTCGTCCTTATAAATAGACTATATTGGGACAAACTTAGACAAACTTTAGATGAGACTAAAGTTCGTCTTTGTTCGTCCCACGTTAGTCTTATTATAAGGGTTCTCTAAGTTCGTCCTTAGAAATAGACTAACTTCGGATGAAATGAAACAAACCTTAGAATGAGACTAACGTTTGTCTTTGTTCGTCACAAGTTAGTCTCGTTAGTCTCATTCTAAGGTTTGTCTAAGTTCGTTCTTAGAAATAGACTAACTTGGGATGAACTGAAACAAACCTTAGAATGAGACTAATGTTTGTCTTTGTTCGTCCCAAGTTCGTCTCGTTAGTCTCATTCCAAGGATTGTCTAAGTTTTTCCTTAGAAGTAGACTAACTTGAGATGAACTTAGACTAACTTGGGACGAACTTCAACAAACCTTAGAATGAGACTAACGTTTGTCTTTGTTCGTCCTGAGTTAGTCTTGTTAGTCTCATTCTAAGGTTTGTCTAAGTTTGTCCTTTGAAATAGACTAACTTAGGACGAACAGAGACAAAAGTTAGTCTCATTCTAAGGCTTTGTTCGTTGCAAGTTAGTCTTGTTAGTCTCATTCTAACGTTTGTCTAAGTTCGTCCTTAGAAATAGACTAACTTGGGACGAACTTAGACAAACCTTAGAATGAGACAAACGTTTGTTTTTGTTTGTCCCAAGTTAGTCTCGTTAGTCTCATTCTAAGGTTTGTCTAAGTTCGTCCTTAGAAATAGACTAACTTGGGACGAACTTAGACTAACTTGGGACGAACTAGGACAAACCTTAGAATGAGACTAAAGTTTGTCTTTGTTCATTCCAAGTTAGTCTCGTTAGTCTCATTCTAAGGGTTGTCTAAGTTTGTCCCAAGAAATACACTAACTTGAGACAAACTTAGACAAATCTTATAATGAGACTAACGTTTGTCTTTGTTCGTCCTAAGTTAGTCTCGTTAGTCTCATTCTAATGTTTCTCTAAATTCTTCCATAGAAAGAGATTAACTTGGGCCGAACTTAGACAAACTTAGGACAAACTTAGGACAAACTTACACAAACCTTAGAACGAGACTTAAGTTTGTCTTTGTTCGTTCCAAGTTAGTCTCGTTTTTCCAGACAAAATGGCCTGATGTTAGGTGGGCTAATAATATCTGGTGCAATTGGATCCCAATGAAAGTTGGGTGTTTTGCTTGGAAATTCTTCATGTCAGCTGTTCCTACTGATGACAAAGTGATGAACATTGGCATCAACATGGCTTCTAGATGTAGATGCTGTCAATGCCCTTCAACGGAGTCCATCAACCACTTATTCTTTAAAGGGGACGTTGCTCAGTCTGCCTGGAATAATTTCAAGTTGATGTTTGGGGGTGGTCTTATTAGAGGAAAGGAAAGTTTCTCTAGAGTTATTGCCGCCAAGAATCCCAAGGACTTTATGTCTTGTCTCAAAATTGGTGTGGCCTGTTGCACTTTGTGGGAAATATGGAAATACCGTAATGCTATTTTCTTTGATCAGCGCAGTCCTCCTATTAGAGTGAGTATCAGCGGATGGGTTATGGACCTTGCATGGCTTTTGCCTGTGAAGCATGTGCGTGATGTTAGTGACGGTAGCCTTAAAAGGCTCCTTCTGTTCTCTATGGTTGGGAGGAAGTCCTTTATGGGCAGATGGGTCGCCAGTACTATGCTCCCCAACAGATACTCGGCTTATCTGACTTGCATTCGCAGAATGGATTGCAGGTTTGGAGGTTTTGTCATCAAGAATGATAGAGGCATTGTGTCTCACTTTCATGGGGAGGAGTTTCTGGAGCTGGACGATTTCTCATGTCTTATATCTATTGTTAAAATGGCTATTCGACATGGGATTGATAAGGGGATGCCTGTCAGCCTTGTTGCTAGCTCCTCTACTTTCATGTTGTGGCTTGATCCGAGGCACTTCCACGATATCCCTTGGAATGATGTGTATAAGCAGAGGAGTTTGTTTGCTGAATTGCCAGATGTTCAGTTTCGGAGGTGTTGCCCCAAAGCTAACGGCGCTGCTATTGCAGTTTCTTGTGCAGCTGCTTAGGGGGAGGTTCTTACAGATGAGAGAGCTCCCTCCTTTGTCAAACGGGATATAAGGCATGATAATTTAAGCCATATTTTCCTATGTGATCGTGAGGATTGTATTCATGACCATGATAGTGAGGCGCTGGCCCTGCAAAAAATTAGAGATGATCTTAGCATTTAGAGGTGGGTGTGGCCTTTCGTTTCAGGCGCCGTGCCTCTCCTGGCGGCGAGGCCTTTTAGCTCGTAGGTGTCTGGATTTTTCAGTCGATGGGCTGATGCTAGTGCTCCATAGGTTGGTTTTGATAGATAGCTGCTGCATCTTTGGCAGTAGTAGGGATATTCTTTGTTCCTCCTTTTTGCTGGGGTATTTCCTGGCTCTCTTTTTTAGCCAGTTTGGAAGGATGAGTTTATAACTTCCTTTTGGCGCTTGAGGGCTTATTTGTATTCGCCACGATCCAGGCTTTTTGGATCATTTATCTAATAAAGGCACTGACACGGTCCAGTTTTTTTAAAAAAAAGTTAGTCTCGTTAGTCTCATTCTAAGGTTTGTCTAAGTTTGTCCTTTGAAATATACTAACTTGGAATGAACTTAGACAAATTTTAGAATGAGATTAAAGTTTGTCTTTGTTCGTCCCAAGTTAGTCTCGTTAGTCTCATTCTAAGGTTTGTCTAAGTTCATCCTTAGAAAGAGACTAACTTGGGACGAACTTAGAATAACTTAGGACGAACTTACACAACCCTTAGAATGGGACTAAATTTTGTCTTTGCTCGTCCCAAGTTAGTCTCGTTAGTCTCATTCTATGGGTTTTCTAAGTTTGTCCTTAGAAATAGACTAACTTGGGACGAACTTAGACAAACCTTAGAATGAGACTAAAGTTTGTCTTTGTTCATCCCAAGTTAGTCAAATTAGTCTCATTATAAGGGCTGTCTAAGTTCGTCCTTAGAAATAGACTAACTTGTGACGAACTTAGACAAACCTTAGAATGAGACTAACGATTGTCTTTGTTCGTCCCAAGTTAGTCATGTTAGTCTCATTCTAAAGTTTGTCTAAGTTCGTCCTCACAAATAGACTAACTTGGGATGAACTTAGACTTACTTGGGATGAACTTCGACAAACCTTAGAATGAGACTAAAGTTTGTCTTTGTTCATCCCAAGTTAATCTCGTTAGTCTCATTCTATGGTTTGTCTAAGTTTGTCCTTAGAAATAGACTAACTTGGGACAAACTTAGACAAACTTGGAACGAACTTAAATAAACCTTAGAATGAGACTAATGTTTGTCTTCGTTCGTCCCAAGTTTGTCTCGTTAGTCGCATTCTAAGGTTTGTCTAATTTCGTCCTTAGAAAGAGACTAACTTGGGACGAACTTAGACTAAATTACGATGAACTTAGACAAACCTTAGAATGAGACTAAAGTTTGTCTTTGCTCGCCCCAAGTTTGTCTCATTCTAAGGTTTGTCTAAGTTCATCCTTAGAAATAGACTAACTTGGGACAAACTTAGACAAACCTTAGAATGAGACTAACGTTTGTCTTTTTCGTCCCAAGATAGTCTTGTTTGTCACATTCTAAGGTTTGTCTAAGTTCGTCCTTAGAAATAGACAAACTTGGAACGAACTTAGACCAACTTGGGACGAACTTAGACAAACCTTAGAATGAGACTAATGTTTGTATTTGTTCGTCCCAAGTTAGTCTCTTGAGTCTCATTCTAAGTTTTGTATAAGTTCGTCCTTAGAAAGAGACTAACTTGGGACGAACTTAGACTAACTTTGGATGAACTTACACAAACCTTAGAATGAGACTAACTTTTGTCTTTGTTCGTCATAGGTTAGTCTCTTTAGTCTCATTCTAAGGTTTGTCTAAGTTCATCCTTAGAAATAGACTAACTTGGGATGAACTTTGACAAACCAGAGAATGAGACTAAAGTTTGTCTTTGTTCATCCCAAGTTAGTCTCGTTAGTCTAATTATAAGGGTTGGCTAAGTTCGTCCTAAGAAATCGACTAACTTGGGATGAGCTGAAACAAACCTTAGAATGAGACTAACGTTTGTCTTTGTTCGTCCCAAGTTAGTCTCGTTAGTCTCATTCTAAGGTTTGTCTAAGTTCATCCTTAGAAATAGACTAACTTGGGACGAACTTAGACAAACTTGGGACGAACTTCGACAAACCTTAGAATGAGACTAAAGTTTGTCATTGTTCGTCCTAAGTTAGTCTCGTTAGTCTCATTCTAAGGTTTGTCTATTTTCATCCTTAGAAATAGACTAACTTGGGATGAACTTAGACAAACCTTAGAATGAGACAAACGTTTGTCTTTGTTCGTCCCAAGTTAGTCATGTTAGTCTAATTCTAAGGTTTGTCTATGTTCGTCTTTAGAAATAGACTGATTTGGAACGAACTTAGACTAACTTGTGACGAACTTAGACAAATCTTAGAATGAGACTAACATTTGTCTTTGTTCGTCATAGGTTAGTCTCTTTAGTCTCATTCTAAGGTTTGTCTTAGTTCGTTCCAAGTTAGCCTATTTCTAAGGACGAACTTAGACAAACCTTAGAATGAGACTATCGAGACTAACATCGGACGAACAAAGATAAACATTAATCTCATTCTAAGGATTGTGTAAGTTCGTCCCAAGTTAGTCTTTTTCTAAGGACGAACTTAGACAAACCTTAGAATAAGACTAACAAGACTAACTTGCAACGAACAAAGCATTAGAATGAGACTAACGTTTGTCTTTGTTCGTCCTGAGTTACTTTTGTAAGACTCATTCTAAGGTTCTAAGTTTGTCCTTAGAAATAGACTAATTTGGGACGACCAAAGGCAAATGTTAGACCCATTCTAAGGCTTTGTTCGTTGCAAGTTAGTCTTGTTAGTCTCATTCTAACGTTTGTCTAAGTTCGTCCTTAGAAATAGACTAACTTGGGACGAACTTAGACAAACCTTAGAATGAGACTAAAGTTTGTCTTTGTTCTTCCCAAGTTAGTCTTGTTAGTCTCATTCTAAGGTTTGTCTAAGTTCGTCCTTAGAAATAGACTAACTTAGGACAAACTTACACAAACCTTAGAATGAGACTAAAGTTTGTCTTTTTTCGTCCCAAGTTAGTCTCGTTAGTCTCATTCTAAGGTTTGTCTAAGTTCGTCCTTAGAAATAGACTAACTTGAAACGAACTTAGACAAACCGTAGAATGAGACTAGAGTTTGTCTTTGTTCGTCCCAAGTTAGTCTCGTTAGTCTCATTCTAAGGTTTGTCTAACTTCGTCCTTAGAAATAGACTAACTTGGGACGAACTTAGACAAACTTTAGAATGAGACTAAAGTTTGTCTTCGTTCGTCCCGACTTAGTCTCGTTAGTCTCATTCTATGTTTTGTCAAAGTTCGTCCTTAGAAGGAGACTAACTTGGGACGAACTTAGACTAACTTAGGACAAAGTTACACAAACCTTAGAATGAGACTAAAATTCATCTTTGTTCGTCACACGTTAGTCTCGTTAGTCTCATTATAAGGGTTGTCTAAGTTTGTCCTTAGAAATAGACTAACTTGGGACGAACTGAAACAAACCTTAGAATGTGACTAATGTTTGTCTTTGTTCGTCCCAAGTTTGTATCGTTAGTCTCATTCTAAGGTTTGTCTAAGTTCATCCTTAGAAATAGACTAACTTGGGACGAACTTCGACTAACTTTGGACAAACTTACACAAAAGTCTCGTTAGTCTCATTTTAAGGTTTGTCTGTGTTCATCCTTTTAAATAGACTAACTTGGGATGAACTTAGACAAACCTTAGAATGTGACTAATGTTTGTCCCAAGTTAGTCTCGTTAGTTTCATTCTAAGGTTTGTCAAAGTTCGTCCTTTGAAATAGACTAACTTGGGACGAAACTAGACTAACTTAGGACAAACTTACACAAACCATAGAATGAGGCTAAAGTTAGTCTTTTTCGTCCCAAGTTAGTCTCGTTAGTCACATTCTAAGGTTTGTCTATGTTCCTCCTTAGAAATAGACTAACTTGGGATGAACTTAGACATACCTTAGAATGAGACTAAAGTTTGTCTTTGTTCGTCCCAAGTTAGTCTCGTTAGTCTCATTATAAGGTTTGTCTAAGTTCATCCTTAGAAATAGACTAACTTGAGATGAACTTAGACTAACTTGGGACGAACTTCAACAAACCTTAGAATGAGACTAATGTTTGTCTTTGTTCGTCCTGAGTTAGTCTTGTTAGTCTCATTCTTAGGTTTGTCTAAGTTTTTCCTTAGAAATAGACTAACTTGGGACGAACAAAGACAAAAGTTAGTCTCATTCTAAGGCTTTGTTCGTTGCAAGTTAGTCTTGTTAGTCTCATTCTAACGTTTGTCTAAGTTCGTCCTTAGAAATAGACTAACTTGGGACGAACTTAGACAAACCTCAGAATGAGACTAAAGTTTGTCTTTGTTCTTCCCAAGTTAGTCTCGTTAGTCTCATTCTAAGGTTTGACTAAGTTCGTCCTTAGAAATAGACCTACTTCGGACAAACTTACACAAACCTTAGAATGAGACTAAAGTTTGTCTTTTTACGTCCCAAGTTAGTCTCGTTAGTCTCGTTCTAAGGTTTGTCTAAGTTCGTCCTTAGAAATAGACTAACTTGAAACGAACTTAGACAAACCTTAGAATGAGACTAAAGTTTGCCTTTGTTCGTCCTAAGTTAGTCTCATTAGTCTCATTATAAGGGTTGACTAAGTTCGTCCTTAGAAATAGACTAACTGGGGACGAACTGAAACAAACCTTAGAATGAGACTAATGTTTGTCTTTGTTCGTCCCAAGTTAGTCTCTTTAGTCTCATTTTGAGGTTTGTCTAAGTTTGTCCCTGGAAATAGACTAACTTGGACGAACTTAGACAAACCTTAGAATGAGTCTAACGTTTGTCTTTGTTCGTCTTAAGTAAGTCTAGTTAGTCTCATTCTAAGGTTTGTCTAAGTTTGTCCTTAGATATAGACTAACTTGGGATGAACTTAGACAAACCTTAGAATAAGACTAACGTTTGTCTTTGTTCGTCCCAAGTTAGTCTCGTTAGTCTCATTCTAAGGTCTGTCTAAGTTCATCTTTAGAAAGAGACTAACTTGGGACGAACTTAGATTAACTTAGGACAAACGTACATAAACCTTAGAATGAGACTAAAGTTTTTCTTTGTTTGTCCCAAGTTAGTCTCGTTAGTCTCATTCTAAGTTTTGTCTAAGTTCGTCCTTAAAAGGAGATTAACTTGGGACGAACTTAGACTAACTTAGGACAAACTTACACAAACCTTCGAATAAGTCTAAAGTTCATCTTTGTTCGTCCCACGTTAGTCTCGTTAGTCTCATTATGAGGGTTCTCTAAGTTCATTCTTAGAAATAGACTAACTTGGGACGAACTGAAACAAACCTTAGAATGAGACTAATGTTTGTCTTTGTTCGTCCCAAGTTAGTCTCGTTAGTCTCATTCTAAGGTTCGTCTAAGATCATCCTTAGAAATAGACTAACTTAGGACAAACATACACAAACCTTAGAATGAGACTAAAGTAAGTCTTTGTTCGTCCCAAGTTAGTCTCGTTAGTCTCATTCTAAGGTTTGTCTATGTTCATCCTTATAAATAGACTATCTTGGGACGAACTTAGACAAACCTTAGATGAGACTAAAGTTCGTCTTTGTTCGTCCCACGTTAGTCTCATTATAAGGGTTGTCTATGTTCGTCCTTAGAAATAGACTAACTTGGGACGAAATGAAACAAAGCTTAGAATGAGGCTAACGTTTGTCTTTGTTCGTCACAAGTTAGTCTCGTTAGTCTCATTCTAAGGTTTGTCTAAGTTCATCCTTAGAAATAGACTAACTTGGGATGAACTGAAACAAACTTAGAATGAGACTAATGTTTGTCTTTGTTCGTCCCAAGTTAGTCTCGTTAGTCTCATTCCAAGGATTGTCTAAGTTTGTCCTTAGAAATAGACTAACTTGAGATGAACTTAGACTAACTTGGGATGAACTTCCACAAACCTTAGAATGAGACTAACGTTTTTCTTTGTTCGTCCTGAGTTAGTCTTGTTAGTCTCATTCTAAGGTTTGTCTAAGTTTGTCCTTTGAAATAGACTAACTTGGGGCGAACAAAGACAAAAGTTAGTCTCATTCTAAGTCTTTGTTCGTTGCAAGTTAATCTTGTTAGTCTCATTCTAACGTTTGTCTAAGTTCGTCCTTAGAAATAGACTAACTTGGGACGAACTTAGACAAACCTTAGAATGAGACAAACGTTTGTTTTTGTTCGTCCCAAGTTAGTCTCGTTAGTCTCATTCTATGGTTTGTCTAAGTTCGTCCTTAGAAATAGACTAACTTGGGACGAACTTAGACTAACTTGGGATGAACTTAGACAAACCTTAGAATAAGACTAACGTTTGTCTTTGTTCGTCCCAAGTTAGTCTCGTTAGTCTCATTCTAAGGTCTGTCTAAGTTCATCTTTAGAAAGAGACTAACTTGGGACGAACTTAGATTAACTTAGGACAAACATACATAAACCTTAGAATGAGACTAAAGTTTTTCTTTGTTTGTCCCAAGTTAGTCTCGTTAGTCTCATTCTGAGTTTTGCCAAAGTTCGTCCTTAAAAAGAGATTAACTTGGGACGAACTTAGACTAAATTAGGACAAACTTACACAATCCTTCGAATAAGTCTAAAATTCATCTTTGTTCGTCCCACGTTAGTCTCGTCAGTCTCATTATAAGGGTTCTCTAAGTTCATTCTTAGAAATAGACTAACTTGGGACGAACTGAAACAAACCTTAGAATGAGACTAATGTTTGTCTTTGTTTGTCCCAAGTTAGTCTCGTTAGTCTCATTCTAAGGTTCGTCTAAGATCATCCTTAGAAATAGACTAACTTGGGACGAACTTAGACTAACTTAGGACAAACATACACAAACCTTAGAATGAGACTAAAGTAAGTCTTTGTTCGTCCCAAGTTAGTCTCGTTATTCTCATTCTAAGGTTTGTCTATGTTCATCCTTATAAATAGACTATCTTGGGACGAACTTAGACAAACCTTAGATGAGACTAAAGTTCGTCTTTGTTCGTCCCACGTTAGTCTCATTATAAGGGTTGTCTATGTTCGTCCTTAGAAATAGACAAACTTGGGACGAAATGAAACAAACCTTAGAATGAGGCTAACGTTTGTCTTTGTTCGTCACAAGTTAGTCTCGTTAGTCTCATTCTAAGGTCTGTCTAAGTTCATCCTTAGAAATAGACTAACTTGGGATGAACTGAAACAAACTTAGAATGAGACTAATGTTTGTCTTTGTTCGTCCCAAGTTAGTCTCGTTAGTCTCATTCCAAGGATTGTCTAAGTTTGTCCTTAGAAATAGACTAACTTGAGATGAACTTAGACTAACTTGGGACGAACTTCCACAAACCTTAGAATGAGACTAACGTTTTTCTTTGTTCGTCCTGAGTTAGTCTTGTTAGTCTCATTCTAAGGTTTGTCTAAGTTTGTCCTTTGAAATAGACTAACTTGGGACGAACAAAGACAAAAGTTAGTCTCATTCTAAGGCTTTGTTCGTTGCAAGTTAATCTTGTTAGTCTCAATCTAACGTTTGTCTAAGTTCGTCCTTAGAAATAGACTAACTTGGGACGAACTTAGACAAACCTTAGAATGAGACAAACGTTTGTTTTTGTTCGTCCCAAGTTACTCTCGTTAGTCTCATTCTAAGGTTTGTCTAAGTTCGTCCTTAGAAATAGACTAACTTGGGACGAACTTAGACTAACTTGGGATGAACTTAGACAAACCTTAGAATAAGACTAAAATTCATCTTTGTTCGTCCCACGTTAGTCTCATTATAAGGGTTGTCTAAGTTTGTCCTTAGAAATAGACTAACTTGGGACGAACTGAAACAAACCTTAGAATGTGACTAATGTTTGTCTTTGTTCGTCCCAAGTTTGTATCGTTAGTCTCATTCTAAGGTTTGTCTAAGTTCATCCTTAGAAATAGACTAACTTGGGACGAACTTCGACTAACTTTGGACAAACTTACACAAAAGTCTCGTTAGTCTCATTCTAAGGTTTGTCTGTGTTCATCCTTTTAAATAGACTAACTTGGGATGAACTTAGACAAACCTTAGAATGTGACTAATGTTTGTCCCAAGTTAGTCTCGTTAGTTTCATTCTAAGGTTTGTCAAAGTTCGTCCTTTGAAATAGACTAACTTGGGACGAAACTAGACTAACTTAGGACAAACTTACACAAACCATAGAATGAGGCTAAAGTTAGTCTTTTTCGTCCCAAGTTTGTCTCGTTAGTCACATTCTAAGGTTTGTCTATGTTCCTCCTTAGAAATAGACTAACTTGGGATGAACTTAGACAAACCTTAGAATGAGACTAAAGTTTGTCTTTGTTCGTCCCAAGTTAGTCTCGTTAGTCTCATTCTAAGGTTTGTCTATGTTCATCCTTAGAAATAGACTAACTTGAGATGAACTTAGACTAACTTGGGACGAACTTTAACAAACCTTAGAATGAGACTAACGTTTGTCTTTGTTCGTCCTGAGTTAGTCTTGTTAGTCTCATTCTTAGGTTTGTCTAAGTTTGTCCTTAGAAATAGACTAACTTGGGACGAACAAAGACAAAAGTTAGTCTCATTCTAAGGCTTTGTTCGTTGCAAGTTAGTCTTGTTAGTCTCATTCTAACGTTTGTCTAAGTTCGTCCTTAGAAATAGACTAACTTGGGACGAACTTAGACAAACCTCAGAATGAGACTAAAGTTTGTCTTTATTCTTCCCAAGTTAGTCTCGTTAGTCTCATTCTAAGGTTTGACTAAGTTTGTCCTTAGAAATAGACTAACTTCGGACAAACTTACACAAACCTTAGAATGAGACTAAATTTTGTCTTTTTACGTCCCAAGTTAGTCTCGTTAGTCTCGTTCTAAGGTTTGTCTAAGTTCGTCCTTAGAAATAGACTAACTTGAAACTAACTTAGACAAACCTTAGAATGAGACTAAAGTTTGTCTTTGTTCGTCCCAAGTTAGTCTCATTAGTCTCATTATAAGGGTTGACTAAGTTCGTCCTTAGAAATAGACTAACTGGGGACGAACTGAAACGAACCTTTGAATGAGACTAATGTTTGTCTTTGTTCGTCCCAAGTTAGTCTCTTTAGTCTCATTTTAAGGTTTGTCTAAGTTTGTCCCTGGAAATAGACTAACTTGGACGAACTTAGACAAACCTTAGAATGAGTCTAACGTTTGTCTTTGTTCGTCTTAAGTAAGTCTAGTTAGTCTCATTCTAAGGTTTGTCTAAGTTTGTCCTTAGATATAGACTAACTTGGGATGAACTTAGACAAACCTTAGAATAAGACTAACGTTTGTCTTTGTTCGTCCCAAGTTAGTCTCGTTAGTCTCATTCTAAGGTCTGTCTAAGTTCATCTTTAGAAAGAGACTAACTTGGGACGAACTTAGATTAACTTAGGACAAACATACATAAACCTTAGAATGAGACTAAAGTTTTTCTTTGTTTGTCCCAAGTTAGTCTCGTTAGTCTCATTCTGAGTTTTGTCTAAGTTCGTCCTTAAAAGGAGATTAACTTGGGACGAACTTAGACTAACTTAGGACAAACTTACACAAACCTTCGAATAAGTCTAAAGTTCATCTTTGTTCGTCCCACGTTAGTCTCGTTAGTCTCATTATAAGGGTTCTCTAAGTTCATTCTTAGAAATAGACTAACTTGGGACGAACTGAAACAAACCTTAGAATGAGACTAATGTTTGTCTTTGTTCGTCCCAAGTTAGTCTCGTTAGTCTCATTCTAAGGTTCGTCTAAGATCATCCTTAGAAATAGACTAACTTGGGACGAACTTAGACTAACTTAGGACAAACATACACAAACCTTAGAATGAGACTAAAGTAAGTCTTTGTTCGTCCCAAGTTAGTCTCGTTAGTCTCATTCTAAGGTTTGTCTATGTTCATCCTTATAAATAGACTATCTTGGGACGAACTTAGACAAACCTTAGATGAGACTAAAGTTCGTCTTTGTTCGTCCCACGTTAGTCTCATTATAAGGGTTGTCTATGTTCGTCCTTAGAAATAGACTAACTCGGGACGAAATGAAACAAACCTTAGAATGAGGCTAAGGTGTGTCTTTGTTCGTCACAAGTTAGTCTCGTTAGTCTCATTCTAAGGTTTGTCTAAGTTCATCCTTAGAAATAGACTAACTTGGGATGAACTGAAACAAACTTAGAATGAGACTAATGTTTGTCTTTGTTCGTCCCAAGTTAGTCTCGTTAGTCTCATTCCAAGGATTGTCTAAGTTTGTCCTTAGAAATAGACTAACTTGAGATGAACTTAGACTAACTTGGGACGAACTTCCACAAACCTTAGAATGAGACTAACGTTTTTCTTTGTTCGTCCTGAGTTAGTCTTGTTAGTCTCATTCTAAGGTTTGTCTAAGTTTGTCCTTTGAAATAGACTAACTTGGGACGAACAAAGACAAAAGTTAGTCTCATTCTAAGGCTTTGTTCGTTGCAAGTTAATCTTGTTAGTCTCATTCTAACGTTTGTCTAAGTTCGTCCTTAGAAATAGACTAACTTGGGACGAACTTAGACAAACCTTAGAATGAGACAAACGTTTGTTTTTGTTCGTCCCAAGTTA
Organism: Rhodiola kirilowii; assembly: GCA_033675215.1. Classification (NCBI taxonomy): domain Eukaryota; kingdom Viridiplantae; phylum Streptophyta; class Magnoliopsida; order Saxifragales; family Crassulaceae; genus Rhodiola; species Rhodiola kirilowii. Next base: position 34,096,309 of record CM066193.1, read on the forward strand.
GTCTCGTTAGTCTCATTCTAAGGTTTGTCTAAGTTCGTCCTTAGAAATAGACTAACTTGGGACGAACTTAGACTAACTTGGGATGAACTTAGACAAACCTTAGAATAAGACTAAATTTTGTCTTTGTTCGTCCCAAGTTAGTCTCGTTAGTCTCATTCTAATGGTTGTCTAAGTTTGTCCCAAGAAAGTTCGTCCCAAGAAATACACTAACTTGGGACAAACTTAGACAAATCTTATAATGAGACTAACGTTTGTCTTTGTTCATCCTAAGTTAGTCTCGTTAGTCTCATTCTCAGGTTTCTCTAAATTCGTCCATAGAAAGAGATTAACTTGGGCCGAACTCAGACAAACTTAGGACAAACTTACACAAACCTTAGAACGAGACTAAAGTTTGTCTTCGTTCGTCCCAAGTTAGTCTCAATTTTCCAGACAAAATGGCCTGATGTTAGGTGGGCTAATAATATTAGGTGCAATTGGATCCCAATGAAAGTTGGGTGTTTTGCTTGGAAATTCTTCATGTCAGCTGTTCCTACTGATGACAAAGTTATGAACATTGGCATCAACATGGCTTCTAGATGTAGATGCTTTCAATGCCCTTCAACGGAGTCCATCAACCACTTATTCTTTAAAGGGGACATTGCTGAGTCTGCCTGGAATAATTTCAAGTTGATGTTTGGGGGTGATCTTATTAGAGGAAAGGAAAGTTTCTCTAGAGTTATTGCCGCCAAGAATCCCAAGGACTTTATGTCTTGTCTCAAAATTGGTGTGGCCTGTTGCACTTTGTGGGAAATATGGAAATACCGTAATGCTATTTTCTTTGATCAGCGCAGTCCTCCTATTAGAGTGAGTATCAGCAGATGGGTTATGGACCTTGCAAGGCTTTTGCCTGTGAAGCATGTGCGTGATGTTAGTGACGGTAGCCTTAAAAGGCTCCTTCTGTTCTCTATGGTTGGGAGGAAGTCCTTTATGGGCAGATGGGTCGCCAGTACTATGCTCCCCAACAGATACTTGGCTTATCTGACCTGCATTCGCAGAATGGATCGCATGTTTGGAGGTTTTGTCATCAAGAATGATAGAGGCATTGAGTCTCACTTTCATGGGGAGGAGTTTCTAGAGCTGGACGATTTCTCATGTCTTATATCTGTTGTTAAAATGGCTATTCGCCATGGGATTGATAAGGGGATGCCTGTCAGCCTCGTTGCTAGCTCCTCTCCTTTCATGTTGTGGCTTGATCCGAGGCACTTCCACGATATCCCCTAGAATGATGTGTATAAGCAGAGGAGTTTGTTTGCTGAATTGCCAGATGTTCAGTTTCGAAGGTGTTGCCCCAAAGCTAACGGCGCTGCTATTGCAGTTTCTTGTGCAGCTGCTCAGGGGGAGGTTCTTACAGATGGGAGAGCTCCCTCCTTTGTCAAACAGGCTATAAGGCATGATAATTTAAGCCACATTTTCCTATGTGATCGTGAGGATTGTATTCATGACCATGATAGTGAGGCGCTGGCCCTGCGAAAAATTAGAGATGATCTTAGTATTTAGAGGTGGGTGTGGCCTTTCGTTTCAGGCACCGTGGCTCTTCAGGCGGCGAGGCCTTTTAGCTCGTAGGTGTCTAGGTTTTTCAGTCGATGGGCTGATGGTAGTGCTCCATAGGTTGGTTTTGATAGATAGCTGCGACATATTTGGTAGTTGTAGGGATATTCTTTGTTCCTCCTTTTTGCTCGGGTATTTCCTGGATCTCTTTTTTAGCCTGTTCGGAAGGATATGTTTATAACTTCCTTCTGGCGCTTGAGGGCTTATTTGTATTCGCCACGATCCAGGCTTTTTGGATCATTTATCTAATAAAGGCAATGGCACCATCCAGTTTTTTTTTAAAAAAAAGTTAGTCTCGTTAGTCTCATTCTAAGGTTTGTCTAAGTTTGTCCTTTAAAATAGACTAACTTGGAATGAACTTAGACAAACTTTAGAATGAGATTAAAGTTTGTCTTTGTTCGTCCCAAGTTAGTCTCGTTAGTCTCATTCTAAGGATTGTCCAATTTCATCCCTAGAAAGAGACTAACTTGGGACGAACTTAGAATAACTTAGGACGAACTTACACAACCCTTAGAATGGGACTAAAGTTTGTCTTTGCTCGTCCCAACTTAGTCTCGTTAGTCTCATTCTATGGGTTTTCTAAGTTTGTCCTTAGAAATAGACTAACTTGGGATGAACTTAGACAAACCTTAGAATGAGACTAAAGTTTGTCTTTGTTCGTCCCAAGTTAGTCTAATTAGTCTCATTGTAAGGGATGTCTAAGTTCGTCCTTAGAAATAGACTAACTTGTGACGAACTTAGACAAACCTTAGAATGAGACTAACAATTGTCTTTGTTCGTCCCAAGTTAGTCATGTTAGTCTCATTCTAAAGTTTGTCTAAGTTCGTCCTCACAAATAGACTAACTTGGGATGAACTTAGACTTACTTGGGATGAACTTCGACAAACTTTAGAATGAGACTAAATTTGTCTTTGTTCGTCCCAAGTTAATCTCGTTAGTCTCATTCTATGGTTTGTCTAAGTTCGTCCTTCGAAATAGACTAACTTGGGACAAACTTAGACAAATCTTTGAAAGAGACTAACGTTCGTCTTTGTTCGTCCCAAGTTAGTCTCGTTAGTCTCATTCTAAGGTTTCTCTATGTTAGTCCTTAGAAAGAGACTAACTTGGGACGAACTTCGACAAACTTGGGACGAATTTAAATAAACCTTAGAAGGAGACTAATGTTTGTCTTCGTTCATCCCAAGTTTGTCTCGTTAGTCGCATTCTAAGGTTTGTCTTATTTCGTCCTTAGAAAGAGACTAACTTGGGACGAACTTAGACTAAATTACGATGAACTTAGACAAACCTTAGAATGAGACTAAAGTTTGTCTTTGTTCGCCCCATGTTTGTCTCATTCTAAGGTTTGTCTAAGTTCGTCCTTAGAAATAGACTAACTTGGGACGAACTTAGACAAACCTTAGAATGAGACTAACATTTGTTTTTGTTCGTCCCAAGATGACTTGTTTGTCTCATTCTAAGGTTTGTCTCAGTTTGTCCTTAGAAATAGACTAACTTGGAACGAACTTAGACTAAATTGGGACGAACTTAGACAAATCTTAGAATGAGACTAACGTTTGTCTTTGTTCGTCAAAGGTTAGTCTCTTTAGTCTCATTCTAAGGTTTGTCTAAGTTCGTCCTTAGAAATAGACTAACTTGGGACGAACTTACACAAACCTTAGAAAGAGACTAACGTTTGTCTTTGTTCGTCCCAAGTTAGTCTCGTTCGTCTCATTCTAAGGTTTGTCTAAGTTCGTCCTTAGAAATAGATTAACTTGGGAGGAACTTAGACAAACCTTAAAATGAGACTAACGTTTGTCTTTTGTTCGTCCCAAGTTAGTCCCGTTAGTCTCATTCTAAGGTTTGTCTAAGTTCGTCCTTAGAAATAGACTAACTTGGGATGAACTGAAACAAACCTTAGAATGAGACTAATATTTGTCTTTGTTCGTCCCAAGTTAGTCTCGTTAGTCTCATTCCAAGGTTTGTCTAAGTTCATCCTTAGAAATAGACTAACTTGAGATGAACTTCGACTAACTTGGGACGAACTTCAACAAACCTTAGAATGAGACTAACGTTTGTCTTTGTTCGTCCTGAGTTAGTCTTGTTAGTCTCATTCTAAGGTTTGTCTAAGTTTGTCCTTAGAAATAGACTAAGTTGGGACAAACAAAGACAAAAGTTAGTCTCATTCTAAGGCTTTGTTCGTTGCAAGTTAGTGTTGTTAGTCTCATTCTAACGTTTGTCTAAGTTCGTCCTTAGAAATAGACTAACTTGGGATGAACTTAGACAAACCTTAGAATGAGACTAAAGTTTGTCTTTGTTCTTCCCAAGTTAGTCTCGTTAGTCTCATTCTAAGGTTTGTCTAAGTTTGTCCTTAGAAATAGACTAACATAGGACAAACTTACACAAACCTTAGAATGAGACTAAAGTTTGTCTTTTTTCGTCCCAAGTTAGTCTCGTTAGTCTCATTCTAAGGTTTGTCTAAGTTTGTCCTTAGAAATAGACTAACTTGAAACGAACTTAGACAAACCTTAGAATGAGACTAGAGTTTGTCTTTATTCATCCCAAGTTAGTCTATTTAGTCTCATTTTAAGGTTTGTCTAAGTTCGTCCTTAGAAATAGACTAACTTGGGACGAAATTAGACAAACCTTAGAATGAGGCAAAAGTTTGTCTTTGTTCATCCCAAGTTAGTCTCATTATAAGGGTTGTCTAAGTTCGTCATTAGAAATAGACTAACTTGAGACAAACTGAAACAAACCTTAGAATGAGACTAACATTTGTCTTTATTCGCCCCAAGTTAGTCTCGTTAGTCTCATTCTAAGGTTTGTCTAAGTTCGTCTTTAGAAATAGACTAACTTGGGATGAACTTAGACTAACTTGGGACGAACTTCGACAAACCTTAGAAAGAGACTAAAGTTTGTCTTTGTTCGTCCCAAGTTAGTCTCGTTAGTCTCATTCTAAGGTTTGTCTAAGTATGTCCTTAGAAATAGACTAACTTGGGACGAACTTAGACAAACCAAAAAATGAGACTAACGTTTGTCTTTGTTCGTCCCAAGTTTGTCTTGTTAGTCACATTCTAAGGTTTGTCTAAGTTCATCCTTAGAAATAGACTAACTTGGAACCAACTAACCTTGGACGAACTTAGACAACTCTTAGAATGAGACTAACGGTTGTCTTTGTTCGTCATAGCTTAGTCTCTTTAGTCTAATTCGAAGGTTTGCCTAAGTTTGTCCTTAGAAATAGACTAACTTGGGACAAACTTACACAAACCTTAGAAAGAGACTAACGTTCGTCATCGTTCATCCCAAGTTAGTCTCGTTCGTCTCATTCTAAGGTTTGTCTAACTTCGTCCTTAGAATAGACTAACTTGGGACGAACTTAGACAAACCTTAGAATATGACTAATGTTTGTCTCTGTTCGTCCCAAGTTAGTCTCTTTTGTCTCATTCTAAGTTTTGTCAAAGTTCGTCCTTAGAAGGAGACTAACTTGGGACGAACTTAGGACAAAGTTACACAAACCTTAGAATGAGACTAAAGTTCATCTTTGTTCGTCCCACGTTAGTCTCGTTAGTCTCATTATAAGGGTTGTCTAAGTTCGTCCTTAGAAATAGACTAACTTAGGACGAACCGAAACACACCTTAGAATGTGACTAATGTTTGTCTTTGTTCGTCCCAAATTTGTCTCGTTAGTCTCATTCTAAGGGTTGTCTAAGTTCGTCCTTAGAAATAGACAAACTTGGGATGAAATTCGACTAACTTAGGATAAACTTACACAAAAGTCTCGTTAGTCTCATTCTAAGGTTTGTCTGTGTTCATCCTTTTAAATAGACTAACTCGGGATGAACTTAGACAAACCTTAGAATGAGACTAATGTTTGTCCCAAGTTAGTCTCGTTAGTTTCATTCTAAGGTTTGTCTAAGTTCGTCCTTAGAAATAGACTAACTTGGGACGAAATTAGACTAACTTAGGACAAACTTACACAAACCTTAGAATGAGGCTAAAGTTAGTCTTTTTCGTCCCAAGTTAGTCTCGTTAGTCTCATTCTAAGGGTTGTCTATGTTCGTCCTTAGAAATAGACTAACTTGGGATGAACTTAGACAAACCTTAGAATGAGACTAAAGTTTGTCTTTGTTCGTCCAAGTTAGTCTCGTTAGTCTCATTCTAAGGTTTGTCTAAGTTCGTCCTTAGAAATAGACTAACTTGGGACGAACTTAGACAAACCTTAGAATGAGACTAAAGTTTGTGTTTGTTCGTCCCAAGTTAGTCTTGTTGGTCTCATTCTAAGGTTCGTCTAAGTTTGTCCTTAGAAATAGACTAACTTGGGACAAACTTAGACTAACTTGGGACTAACTTAGACAAACCTTAGAATGAGACTAATGTTTATCGTTGTTCATCCAAAGTTAGTCTCTTTAGTCACATTCAAAGGTTTGTCCAAGTTCGTCCTTGGAAATAGACCAACTTGGACGAACTTAGACAAACCTTAGAATGAGACTAACGTTTGTCTTTGTTCGTCTTAAGTAAGTTTCGTTAGTCTCATTCTAAGGTTTGTCTAAGTTTGACCTTAGAAATAGACTAACTTATACGAACTTAGACAAACCTTAGAATGAGACTAACGTTTGTCTTTGTTCGTCCCAAGTTTGTCTCGTTAGTCTCATTCTAAGGTTTATCTAAGTTCATCCTTAGAAAGAGACTAACTTGGGACGAACTTAGACTAACTTTGGATGAACTTACACAAAACTTAGAATGAGACTAACGTTTGTCTTTGTTCATCGCAAGTTAGTCTCTTTAGTCTCATGCTAAGGTTTGTCTAAGTTCGTCCTAAGAAGTAGACTAACTTGGGAAAAACTTAGACTAACTCTGGACGAACTTAGACAACCCATAGAATGAGACAATAGTTCGTATTTGTTTATCTTAAGTTAGTCTCGTTAGTCTCATTCTAAGGTTTTTATAAGTTCGTCCTTAGAAAGAGACTAACTTGGGACAAACATAGACTAACCTTAGAATAAAGACTAACGTTTGTCTTTGTTAGTCCCAAGTTAGTCTCGTCAGTCTCATTCTGTGGTTTGTCTAAGTTCATCCTTCGAAAGAGACTAACTTGGGACGAACATAGACTAACTTGGGACGAACTTAGACAAACCTTAGAATGAGACTAACATTTGTCGTTGTTCATCCCAAGTTAGTCTCTTTAGTCTCATGCTAAGGTTTGTCTAAGTTCATCCTTTGAAATAGACTAACTTGGGACAAACTTAGACCAACTCGGGACGAACTTAAACAAACCTTAGAATGAGACTAAAGTTCGTATTTGTTCATCCCAAGTTAGTCTCGTTAGTCTCATACTAAGGTTTGTCAAAGTTCGTCCATAGAAATAGACTAACTTGGGACTAATTAGACAAACCTTAGAATGAGACTAACGTTTGTCTTTGTTCGTCCCAAGTTAGTCTCTTTAGTCTCATTCTAAGGTTTGTCTAAGTCCGTCTTTAGAAATAGAATAACTTGGGATGAACTTAGACAAACCTTAGAATGAGACTAACGTTTCTTTTTGTTGGCCCCAAGTTAGTCTCATTCAAAGGTTTGTCTAAGTTCATCCTTAGAAATAGACTAACTTGCGATGAACTTAGACAGACCTTAGAATGAGACAAATGTTTGTCATTGTTCGTTTCAAGTTAGTCTTGTTAGTCTCAATCTAAGGTTTGTCTAAGTTCGTCCCACGTTAGTCTCGTTAGTCTCATTATAAGGGTTCTCTAAGTTTGTCCTTAGAAATAGACTAACTTGGGGCGAACTGAAACAAACCTAAGAATGAGACTAATTTTTGTCTTTGTTCGTCCCAAGTTAGTCTCGTTAGTGTCATTCTAAGGTTTGTCTAAGTTTGTCCTTAGAAATAGACCAACTTGGGATGAACTTAGGCTAACTTAGGACAAACTTACACAAACCTTAGAATGAGACTAAAGTTAGTCTTTGTTCTTCCCAAGTTTGTCTCGTTAGTCTCATTCTACGGTTTGTCTATGTTCGTCCTTAGAAATAGACTAACTTAGGACGAACTTAGACAAACCTTAGAATGAGAATAAAATTTGTCTTTGTTCGTCGCAAGTTAGTCTCGTTAGTCTCATTCTAAGGTTTGTCTAAGTTCTTCCTTAGAAATAAACTAACTTGGGATGAACTTAGACAAACCTTAGAATGAGACTAAAGTTTGTCTTTGTTCGTCCCAAGTTAGTCTTGTTAGTCTCATTCTAAGGTTTGTCTAAGTTCGTCCTTAGAAATAGACTAACTTGGGACAAACTTAGCCTAACTTGGGACAAACTTGGACAAACCTTAGAATGAGACTAATGTTTGTCTTTGTTCGTCCCAAGTTAGTCTCTTTAGTCTCATTCTAAGGTTTGTCTAAGTTCGTCCTTGGAAATAGACTAACTTGGGACGAACTTAGACAAACCTTAGAATGAGACTAACGTTTGTCTTCTTTTTGTTATAAAGGAAAATTTTATTATGGCGACATAGCCCAATCAAAGAAAACTGGACAAGCACGAACGCGACAGCGCTAGAAGAAAGCCCTAAACTGGACTCCCATTAACACTAAAAGAGACCTTGTGATTCGATTGAGGCGAATTAGCATCCTTGGGGCGCTTTAGACTAGGCTTAATTTGAGAGCTAGGGGGAAGGAAGCTGTCTTGCATGAATCTAATCTTGTCTTCCTTGGTGAGAATAAGGTCTGGGATCACGCTGTCATAACTCTTTTTTATCTCTTCTAGATTGTCCGTGAGGGAGCTAATGATAGAAGCTTCAGCCATATTCAAATCTCCAACCTCCTTTTCATTCGATACCACCACAGCTGACTTAGGATCAATTCGAGTCTCTTCCTGAACTTCTTCACTCGGCAATCCAACAAACGTCTCACAAGAGGAAACTACTTGTGTCTTAGGTGGATGCAATTCCTGATTAACACTTTCAGCAGTGATCTTCTTTCGGACTTTCCTTGCACTCTTTTTCTTCTTGACTTGCACCCATTCATCTTGCTTGCTAGTGTCCTTAGTCTCATTCACTAGAACCGCAGGACTATTCTGGATAGAAATTTCTATGGGGTTGTGCTCCTTCATAACAGGCATATTGATTTGCTCCTTTGGATCATTTTTTGAGACATGTTTCTTCCTACACATCGATAAGTCATGCCCATGAACCTTACAGTAGGAACAATAGGCCATATTGCCTTCCACTTCTATTTTTTGCCAGAAAAATCTCCCATCAAATAGAGAAATAACTTCCTCCGGGATAGGAATACAAACATCAAGTTCCACACAAGCTCTAACATATCTAAGGGTGGCACAAGCCTTTGATCTCTCATCCAAGTCGAGAAAACAACCTAAGGAGTTCACAATACTAGCCACATAGTTACGAGTAACAAAACCAGGATGAATACCTGGTAATCTGACCCACTTGGTTGTAGTAGATGAGTCCTTTTTCGGACTGTAATCAGGGGAATACCGAAATAGGTGAAACATAGCATGCCCAACCTTTCGGAGAGGAGAAGTAAGGACCACATTCACATCTTCCTCAGAGTTTAATATTATCATCAAGTGCCGAGAATCCCAGATATCACTGACCGTAGCTCTGCCTTTTATAGGCCAGTTTTCCTTGAATACTTGCCGGATTACCTCAATGTTCGGCCTCCCCATGGTGAACTTTGCAACTAGTGAGTCTTTGAAGAGAGCTACCCCTGCTTCGAACTCAGCTGCTGTGAAGTGAACATAAGGCTTCCCATCTACGGTCGAGTATTGACGGGATGGCAAAACGATTGGCTTGAAGCGAGGAACCAATCTAGGATTCGTCACCACCGAAGCAAGTGAGTTCGTCGGAATCTACCCCTTTACTGTCGATGCATACGAGTTCATCTCCTGCGACTTGACCTTAACCTCCGGCGAACGCTGCTCCTTGGAACCAGAGGCCAAATCCGGCCAAAAATGTCCTACCTTTACACCGGACAAAGCCAGATCTGGAGGAGACGAATGTGTCGGAGTCGGCATCAATCAGCCGTGAGTCGAAGTGAAGAAGACGAAATCTGGGATGAGGTGACCACCGAGAGCCAGCCACGAACGATACTTTCCCAGATCTGAGATTCGAAGACGACGGTAGCTCTACTTTCTAGATCTGAGATTCGAAGACGACGGCAGCTTGAGAACCGCCAAACACCGCGAGAGAAACAGCAGCGAGTAGCTTCACCAACCGTCGAATCTCAAAATCGAGAGGAGAGATGAAGAGCTCGCCTGAATCGCTAGAATCGCCAAAGCCTTGGGACAAACTTAGACAAACCTTAGAATGAGACTAACGTTTGTCTTTGTTCGTCGCAAGTTAGTCTCTTTAGTCTCATTCTAAGGTTTGTCTAAGTTCATCTTTGGAAATAGAATAACTTGGGATGAACTTAGACAAACCTTAGAATGAGACTAACGTTTGTCTTTATTCGCCCCAAGTTAGTCTCATTCTAAGGTTTGTCTTAGTTCGTCCTTAGAAATAGACTAACTTGGGACGAACTTAGACAGACCTTTGAATGAGACAAATGTTTGTCTTTGTTCGTTGCAAGTTAGTCATGTTAGTCTCAATCTAAGGTTTGTCTAAGTTCGTCCTTAGAAATAGACTAACTTGGGATGAACTTAGACAAACCTTAGAATGAGACTAAAGTTTGTCTTTGTTCTTCCCAACTTAGTCTCGTTAGTCTCATTCTAAGGTTTGTTTAAGTTTGTCCATAGAAAGAGACTAACATGGGACAAACTGAAACAAACCTTAGAATGTGACTATTGTTTGTCTTTGTTCGTCCCAAGTTAGTCTCGTTAGTCTCATTCTGTGGTTTGTCTAAGTTCGTCCTTAGAAATAGACTAACTTGGGACGAACTTAGACTAACTTGGGATGAACTTCGATAAACCTTAGAATGAGACTAAAGTTTGCCTTTGTTCGTCCCAAGTTAGTCTCGTTAGTCTCATTCTAAGGTTTGTCTAAGTTTGTCCTTAGAAATAGACTAAATTGGGACGAACTTAGACAAACCATAGAATGAGACTAATGTTTGTCTTTGTTCATCCCAAGTTAGTCTTGTTAGTCTCATTCTAAGGTTTGTCTAAGTTCATCCTTAGAAATAGACTAACTTGGAACGAACTAACTTGGAACGAACTAACTTGGGACGAACTTAGACAAATCTTAGAATGAGACTAACGTTTGTCCTTGTTTATCATAGGTTAGTCTCTTTTGTCTCATTCTAAGGTTTGTCTAAGTTTGTCCTTAGAAATAGACTAACTTGGGACGCACTTACACTAACCATAGAAAGAGACTAACGTTTGTGTTTGTTCATCCCAAGTTAGTCTCGTTCGTCTCATTCTAAGGTTTGTCTAAGTTCGCCCATAGAAATAGACTCACTTGGGACGAACTTAGACTAACCTTAGAATGAGACTAACATTTGTCTTTGTTTGTCCCAAGTTAGTCTCGTTAGTCTCATTCTATGTTCTGTCTAAGTTCGTCCTTAGAAGGAGACTAACTTGGGACGAACTTAGACTAACATAGGACAAACTTACACAAACCTTAGAATGAGTCTAAAGTTCGTCTTTGTTCGTCCCTCGTTAGTCTCATTATAAGGGTTGTCTAAGTTTGTCCTTAGAAATAGACTAACTTGGGGCGAACTGAAACAAACCTTAGAATGAGACTAATTTTTGTCTTTGTTCGTCCCAAGTTAGTCTCGTTAGTGTCATTCTAAGGTTTGTCTAAGTTCGTCCTTAGAAATAGACTAACTTGGGATGAACTTAGGCTTAATTAGGACAAACTTACACAAACCTTAGAATGAGACTAAAGTTAGTCTTTGTTCTTCCCAAGTTAGTCTCATTCTAAGGTTTGTCTATGTTCGTCCTTAGAAATAGACTAACTTGGGACGAACTTAGACAAACCTTAGAATGAGATTAAAGTTTGTCTTTGTTCGTCGCAAGTTAGTCTCGTTGGTCTCATTCTAAGGTTTGTCTAAGTTTGTCTATAGAAATAGACTAACTTATACGAACTTAGACAAACCTTAGAATGAGACTAACGTTTGTCTTTGTTTGTCCCAAGTTAGTCTCGTTAGTCTCATTCTTAGGTTTGTTTAAGTTCATCCTTAGAAAGAGACTAACTGGGGACGAACTTAGACTAACTTTGGATGAACTTACACAAACCATAGAATGAGACTAACATTTGTCTTTGTTCATCCCAAGTTAGTCTCTTTAGTCTCATGCTAAGGTTTGTCTAAGTTCATCCTTTGAAATAGACTAACTTGGGACAAACTTAGACTAACTCGGGACGAACTTAAACAAACCTTAGAATGAGACTAAAGTTCGTATTTTGTTCATCCCAAGTTAGTCTCGTTAGTCTCATACTAAGGTTTGTCAAAGTTCGTCCATAGAAATAGACTAACTTGGGACTAATTAGACAAACCTTAGAATGAGACTAACGTTTGTCTTTGTTCGTCCCAAGTTAGTCTCTTTAGTCTCATTCTAAGGTTTGTCTAAGTCCGTCTTTAGAAATAGAATAACTTGGGATGAACTTAGACAAACCTTAGAATGAGACTAACGTTTGTTTTTGTTCGCCCCAAGTTAGTCTCATTCAAAGGTTTGTCTAAGTTCATCCTTAGAAATAGACTAACTTGCGATGAACTTAGACAGACCTTAGAATGAGACAAATGTTTGTCTTTGTTCGTTTCAAGTTAGTCTTGTTAGTCTCAATCTAAGGTTTGTCTAAGTTCGTCCTTAGAAATAGACTAACTTGGGACGAACTTAGACAAACCTTAGAATGAGAATCAAGTCTGTCTTTGTTCTTCCTAAGTTAGTCTCGTTAGTCTCATTCTAAGGTTTGTCTAAGTTTGTCCATAGAAAGAGACTAACTTGGGACAAACTGAAACAAACCTTAGAATGTGACTATTGTTTGTCTTCGTTCGTCCCAAGTTAGTCTTCTTAGTCTCATTCTGAGGTTTGTCTAAGTTCGTCCTTAGAAATAGACTAACTTGGGACAAACTTAGACTAACTTGGGACAAACTTAGACTAACTTGGGACGAACTTCGACAAACCTTAGAATGAGACTAAAGTTTGTCTTTGTTCGTCCCAAGTTAGTCTCGTTAGTCTCATTCTAAGGTTTGTCTAAGTTTGTCCTTAGAAATAGACTAACTTGGGACGAACTTAGACAACCCATAGAATGAGACTAACGTTTGTCTTTGTTCTACCCAAGTTAGTCTTGTTATTCTCATTCTAAGGTTTGTCTAAGTTCATCCTTAGAAATAGACTAACTTGGAACGAACTAACTTGGTACGAACTTAGACAAATCTTAGAATGAAACTAACGTTTGTCTTTATTCATCATAGGTTAGTATCTTTATTCTCATTCTAAGGTAGGTCTAAGTTTATCCTTAGAAATAAACTAACTTGGGACGCACTTACACAAACCTCAGAAAGAGACTAACGTTTGTGTTTGTTCATCCCTAGTTAGTCTCGTTCGTCTCATTCTAAGGTTTGTCTAAGTTCGCCCTTAGAAATAGACTCACTTGGGACGAACTTAGACTAACCTTAGAATGAGACTAACGTTTGTCTTTGTTTGTCCCAAGTTAGTCTCGTTAGTCTCATTCTAAGTTTTGTCTAAGTTCGTCCTTAGAAGGAGACTAACTTGAGACAAACTTAGACTAACTTAGGACAAACTTACACAAACCTTAGAATGAGACTAAAGTTCGTCTTTGTTCGTCCCACGTTAGTCTCGTTAGTCTCATTATAAGGGTTCACTAAGTTTGTCCTTAGAAATAGACTAACTTGGGGCGAACTGAAACAAACCTAAGAATGAGACTAATTTTTGTCTTTGTTCGTCCCAAGTTAGTCTCGTTAGTGTCATTCTAAGGTTTGTCTAAGTTTGTCCTTAGAAATAGACCAACTTGGGATGAACTTAGGCTAACTTAGGACAAACTTACACAAACCTTTGAATGAGACTAAAGTTAGTCTTTGTTCTTCCCAAGTTTGTCTCGTTAGTCTCATTCTACGGTTTGTCTATGTTCGTCCTTAGAAATAGACTAACTTGGGACGAACTTAGACAAACCTTAGAATGAGAATAAAATTTGTCTTTGTTCGTCGCAAGTTAGTCTCGTTAGTCTCATTCTAAGGTTTGTCTAAGTTCTTCCTTAGAAATAAACTAACTTGGGATGAACTTAGACAAACCTTAGAATGAGACTAAAGTTTGTCTTTGTTCGTCCCAAGTTAGTCTTGTTAGTCTCATTCTAAGGTTTGTCTAAGTTCGTCCTTAGAAATAGACTAACTTGGGACAAACTTAGCCTAACTTGGGACAAACTTGGACAAACCTTAGAATGAGACTAATGTTTGTCTTTGTTCGTCCCAAGTTAGTCTCTTTAGTCTCATTCTAAGGTTTGTCTAAGTTCGTCCTTGGAAATAGACTAACTTGGGACGAACTTAGACAAACCTTAGAATGAGACTAACGTTTGTCTTCTTTTTGTTATAAAGGAAAATTTTATTATGGCGACATAGCCTAATCAAAGAAAACTGGACAAGCACGAACGCGACAGCGCTAGAAGAAAGTCCTAAACTGGACTCCCATTAACACTAAAAGAGACCTTGTGATTCGATTGAGGCGAATTAGCATCCTTGGGGCGCTTTAGACTAGGCTTAATTTGAGAGCTAGGGGGAAGGAAGCTGTCTTGCATGAATCTAATCTTGTCTTCCTTGGTGAGAATAAGGTCTGGGATCACGCTGTCATAACTCTTTTTTATCTCTTCTAGATTGTCCGTGAGGGAGCTAATGATAGAAGCTTCAGCCATATTCAAATCTCCAACCTCCTTTTCATTCGATACCACCACAGCTGACTTAGGATCAATTCGAGTCTCTTCCTGAACTTCTTCACTCGGCAATCCAACAAACGTCTCACAAGAGGAAACTACTTGTGTCTCAGGTGGATGCAATTCCTGATTAACACTTTCAGCAGTGATCTTCTTTCGGACTTTCCTTGCACTCTTTTTCTTCTTGACTTGCACCCATTCATCTTGCTTGCTAGTGTCCTTAGTCTCATTCACTGGAACCGCAGGACTATTCTGGATAGAAATTTCTATGGGGTTGTGCTCCTTCATAACAGGCATATTGATTTGCTCCTTTGGATCATTTTTTGAGACATGTTTCTTCCTACACATCGATAAGTCATGCCCTTGAACCTTACAGTAGGAACAATAGGCCATATTGCCTTCCACTTCTATTTTTTGCCAGAAAAATCTCCCATCAAATAGAGAAATAACTTCCTCCGGGATAGGAATACAAACATCAAGTTCCACACAAGCTCTAACATATCTAAGGGTGGCACAAGCCTTTGATCTCTCATCCAAGTCGAGAAAACAACCAAAGGAGTTCACAATACTAGCCACATAGTTACGAGTAACAAAACCAGGATGAATACCTGGTAATCTGACCCACTTGGTTGTAGTAGATGAGTCCTTCTTCGGACTGTAATCAGGGGAATACCGAAATAGGTGAAACATAGCATGCCCAACCTTTCGGAGAGGAGAAGTAAGGACCACATTCACATCTTCCTCAGAGTTTAATATTATCATCAAGTGCCGAGAATCCCAGATATCACTGACCGTAGCTCTACCTTTTATAGGCCAGTTTTCCTTGAATACTTGCCGGATTACCTCAATGTTCGGCCTCCCCATGGTGAACTTCGCAACTAGTGAGTGTTTGAAGAGAGCTACCCCTGCTTCGAACTCAGCTGCTGTGAAGTGAACACAAGGCTTCCCATCTACAGTCGAGTATTGACGGGATGGCAAAACGATTGGCTTGAAGCGAGGAACCAATCTAGGATTCGTCTCCACCGAAGCAAGTGAGTTCGTCGGAATCTACCCCTTTACTGTCGATGCATACGAGTTCATCTCCTGCGACTTGACCTTAACCACCGGCGAACGCTGCTCCTTGGAACCAGAGGCCAAATCCGGCCAAAAATGTCCTACCTTTACACCGGACAAAGCCAGATCTGGAGGAGACGAATGTGTCGGAGTCGGCATCAATCAGCCGTGAGTCGAAGTGAAGAAGACGAAATCTGGGATGAGGTGACCACCGAGAGCCAGCCACGAACGATACTTTCCCAGATCTGAGATTCGAAGACGACGGTAGCTCTACTTTCTAGATCTGAGATTCGAAGACGACGGCAGCTTGAGAACCGCCAAACATCGCGAGAGAAACAGCAGCGAGTAGCTTCACCAACCGTCGAATCTCGAAATCGAGAGGAGATATGAAGAGCTCGCCTGAATCGCTAGAATCGCCAAAGCCTTAGGACAAACTTAGACAAACCTTAGAATGAGACTAACGTTTGTCTTTGTTCGTCGCAAGTTAGTCTCTTTAGTCTCATTCTAAGGTTTGTCTAAGTTCATCTTTGGAAATAGAATAACTTGGGATGAACTTAGACAAACCTTAGAATGAGACTAACGTTTGTCTTTATTCGCCCCAAGTTAGTCTCATTCTAAGGTTTGTCTTAGTTCATCCTTAGAAATAGACTAACTTGGGACGAACTTAGACAGACCTTTGAATGAGACAAATGTTTGTCTTTGTTCGTTGCAAGTTAATCATGTTAGTCTCAATCTAAGGTTTGTCTAAGTTCGTCCTTAGAAATAGACTAACTTTGGATGAACTTAGACAAACCTTAGAATGAGACTAAAGTTTGTCTTTCTTCTTCCCAACTTAGTCTCGTTAGTCTCATTCTAAGGTTTGTCTAAGTTCGTCCTTAGAAATAGATTAACTTGGGAAAAACTTAGACAAACCTTAGAATGAGACTAATGTTTGTCTTTGTTCATCCCAAGTTAGTCTCTTTAGTCTCATGCTAAAGGTTGTCTAAGTTCGTCCTTAGAAATAGATTAACTTGGGAAAAACTTAGACTAACTCCGGACGAACTTAGACAAACCTTAGAATGAGACTAAAGTTCGTATTTGTTTGTCCCAAATTAGTCACGTTAGTCTCATTCTAAGGTTTGTCTAAGTTCATCCTTAGAAAGCAACTAACTTGGGACAAACTTAGACTAACCTTAGAATAAGACTAACGTTTGTCTTTGTTAGTCCCAAGTTAATCTCATTAGTCTCATTCTGTGGGTTGTCTAAGTTCATCCTTTGAAATAGACTAACTTGGGACAAACTTAGACTTACTCGGGATGAACTTAGACAAACCTTACAATGAGACTAAAGTTTGTATTTGTTCGTCCCAAGTTAGACTCATTAGTCTCATTCTAAGGTTTGTCTAAGTTCGTCCTTAGAAAGAGACTACTTGGGACGAACTGAGACTAACTTGGGACGAACTTAGACAAAGCTTAGAATGAGACTAACATTTGTCTTTGTTCGTCCCAAATTAGTCTCTTTAGTCGCATTCTAAGGTTTGTCTATGTTCGTCCTTAGAAATAGACTAACTTGGGACGAACTTAGACAAACCTTAGAATGAGACTAACGTTTGTCTTTGTTCGTCCCAAGTTAGTCTCTTTAGTCTCATTCTAAGGTTTGTCTAAGTTCGTCCTCACAAATAGACTAACTTGGGACAAACTTAGACAAACCTTAGAATGAGACTAACGTTTGTCTTTGTTCGTCCCAAGTTAGTCTCTTTGTTCATCCCAAGTTCATCCTTAGAATGAGACAATCTTACATTGATTCCTAAGGCTCCTAATCCTGCAAGTATTGCTGATCTTCGCCTCATCAGTCTTTGTAATGTTGTGCATAAACTTTTCTCGAGAGTTTTGAATTCTAGGTTATCGTGTGTCCTTCACAAGCTTGTTAGTCCTGAGCAAGTTGGTTTTGTGGAAGGTAGGAGTATTCTAGAGAATATTGGTCTTGGGCATGACTTGTTGTTTGATTTTAAGCGGAAGACGGAGGGTGGCAATATCATGATTAAACTTGACATGTCCAAGGCGTATGACAGGTTGTCCTGGAGTTTTATTCTGGCTGCTTTGAGAGCCTCTGGCTGCAGTGAAAAGTTTGTTGACCTTGTCTTTAGATGCATTTCTAGCCCGTGGTTTTCTATTAAATGGGATGGCAGACGCTATGGGCATTTTAAGTCCTCCCAGGGGTTGCGGCAAGGTGATCCCCTATCTCCCACTCTTTTTGTGATTGCTATGGAGTGGCTTACCAAAGATGATAATCATGCAGTCAATGAAAGTTTTATTCAGGGTTATCAAACTGGTGTGAGAGGGAGATACATCAATTCTCTTCTGTTTGCTGATGATATTCTCATATTTACTAATGGCTGCAAAAAATCGATGGAGAACTTAATGGTTATTATCCAAGACTTCTGCGACTATTCGGGCAGCAACTTAATAATGAGAAGAGTTTCATCTTCTTCCCTAAGAAAAGGAGAAGGGCCAGGCAGAAAACTCTCCTCGACATTACCAAGTTCCACAAAGGCACTTTTCCAGTTACTTACTTGGGAGCCCCTCTCTATCCAGGTGGTACCAAAATTGAGTATTTTCATCATCTCGAGGAGAAGATCAGGAAATGGATACGAGGATGGATGAAGAACTTATTATCCTTTGGTGGCAAGATTACTTTAATAGATTCTGTGCTTAATTCTGTTGGCATTCATTGTATGTCTATTCTTCCTATTCCCATTACTGTCCTTAATCGTGTGGGGAGTATCCTTCGGAGCTTTTTATGGGATAAAGGGGATGGTAAAAGAAGACATTGGGTGAACTGGGAAAATGTGTGTAGAGAAAAATCTGCAGGAGGCTTGGGAATTAATAAGCTGGAGGATATGATGCTTGCTCTTCATGGTAAGTTGGCTTGGAATATTATTAATTCTGATTCCTTATGGGCCTTTCACGCAACGAGGAGATTTGTTCATGGTACTAGGGGGTCCTGCATTTGGAACTCTATTGATCATATTGTCATTACTTTGCGCAAGGAGTCGAGATGGATTATTGGCCAACGGAATATCTCTGTGAACCAGTTTTTTGAGCGTCTGGGAGGCAACAAGCCCAGGGGCCTGGTTAATGCTAGGTTGCGAGACACTCGTGATGATCCCTCTTCGTGGCAGGAAATTATAAGCTGCATTCCGGTCAATAAGAGGAGTCTGTATGAGAACATGGTTTTCACTAGTGGTGATGATATTTACATTTGGGAAGGCTGCGAATCAGGAAATTTCTCTGCGAGCAAATTCAGGATTTCCTTCCAGACTAAGTGGCCTGATGTGAGGTGGGCTAATAATATTTGGTGTAGTTGGATCCCAATGAAGGTTGGGTGTTTTGTCTGGAAATTCTTTATGTCAGCCGTGCCTACTGATGATAAGGTGATGGATATTGGTATCAGCATGGCTTCTAGATGTAGATGCTGTCAAAATCCTTCTTCGGAGTCCATTAACCATTTGTTTTTTTAAAGGGGACATTGCTCAGTCTGCCTGTAATAACTTCAAGTTGATGTTTGGAGGTGGTCTTATTGGAGGGAAAGAGAGTTTTTCTAGGGTTATTGTTGTTAAGAGGCCCAAGGACTTTACGTCTTGTCTTAAAATTGGTATCGCCTGTTGCACTTTGTGGGAAATATGGAAATACAGAAATGTCATTTTCTTTGATCATCGCAGTCCTCCCATTAGGGTGAGCATCAGCAAATGGGTTATGGATCTTGCTAGACTTTTGCCTGCTAAGCTTATGCGGGGTGTTGGTGATGGTGGCCTGAAAAGGTTACTTCTGTTCTCTATGGCTGGGAGGAAGCCTTCTGTGGGTAGATGGGTCGCTAGTATTAATCTTCCTAACAGGTATACGGCTTTCCTTGCTTGCATTCGTAGAATGGGTCGCATGTTTGGAGGCTTTCTCCTAAAAAATGATAGAAGCATTGTGTCCCACTTTTATGGGGAGGAGGTAGTTGAGCGGGATGACTTCTCTTTCCTAATTTCCGTTGCTAAGATGGTTGTCCGCTATGGTTCTGACCGTGGGATGGCTGTCAACCTTGTTGCTAGCTCCTCTTCGTTCATGTTGTTGCTTGATCCGAGGCATTTCCACGATATTCCCTGGAGTGATTTGTATAAGCAGAGGAGCTTGTTTGCTGATTTGCCTGAGGGTTCAGTTTCGGAGGTGTTGCCCCAAAGCTAATGGCGCTGCCATTGCAGTTGCTTATGCAGCGGCTCAGGGGGAAGATCTTAGGGATGGGAGAGCTCCTTTTTTGTAAAGCAGGCCATAATTCATGATAATTTAAGCCACATTTTCTTTTGTGATCGTGAGGATTGTATCCATGACCATGATAGTGAGGAGTTGGTGTTGCGGAGAATTCGAGATGACCTTGGTGTCTAATTGCTTCAGTGGTTGCTTTTTGAAGATAGCTGCGGCGCCTTTGGTAGTTGGTAGTGTTAGGGATATTCTTTGTTCCACGTTCTTTTTGCCGGGGAATTCCCTGGTTCTCATTCTTTGCCTGTACGGCGTTATTAAGAGGGAAGGTTTTGTAACTTTCATCTGGCGCTTGAGGGCGGTTTTGTACTTGCCACGATCCAGGCTTTTTGGATCCTCTTTCTAATAAAGGTACTTGCTCTGTCCAGTTTAAAATAAAAAAATTTGTCCCAAGTTAGTCTATTTCTAAGGATGAACTTAGACAAACTTTAGAATGAGACTAAAGAGACTAACTTGGGACGAACAAAGACAAACGTTAGACTCATTCTAAGGTTTGTCCAAGTTAGTCTATTTCTAAGGACGAACTTAGAATGAGATTAAAGAGACTAACTTGGGACGAACAAAGACAAAACCATAGAATGAGACTGAAGTTTGTCTTTGTTCGTCCCAAGTTAGTCTAAGTTCGTCCTAAGTTAGTCTATTTCTAAGGAGGAACTTAGACAAACCTTAGAATGAGACAAACGAGACTAACTTTGGACAAACACAGACAAAAGTTAGTCTCATTCTAAGGTTTGTTAAAGTTTGTCCCAAGTTAGTCTATCTCTAAGGACGAACTTAGAGAAACCTTAGAATGAGACTAACGAGACTAACTTGGGACGAACAAAGACAACCATTAGTCTCATTCTAAGGTTCGTGTAAGTTCGTCCGAAATTAGTCAATTTCTAAGGAGGAACTTAGACAAACCTTAGAATGAGACTAAAGAGACTAACTTGGGACAAACAAAGACAAACATTAGTCTCATTCTAAGGTTTGTCTAAGTTCGTCCCAAGTTAGTCTATTTCTAAGAACGAACTTAGACAAACCTTAGATAGAGACTAACGAGACTAACTTCAGACGAACAAAGACAAACGTTTGTCTCATTCTATGGTTTGTCTAAGTTCATTCCAAGTTAGTCTATTTCTAAGGACGAACTTAGACAAACCTTTAAATGAGACAAAAGAGACTAACTTGGGACGAACAAAGACAAATGTTAGTCTCATTCTAAGGTTTGTCTAAGTTCGTCCCAAGTTAGTCTATTTCTAAGGACGAACTTAGACAAACCATAGAATGAGACTAAAGAGACTAACTTGGGACGAACAAAGACAAACACTAGTCTCATTTTATGGTTTGTCTAAGTTCATCCCAAGTTAGTCTATTTTTAAGGACGAACTTAAACAAACCTTAGAATGAGACTAAAGAGACTAACTTGGGACGAACAGAGACAAACGTTAGTCTCATTCGAAGGATTTTCTAAGTTAGTCTGTTTCTGAGGACAAACTTAGACAAACCATAGAATGAGACTAAAGAGACTAACTTGGAACGAACAAAGACAAAACCATAGAATGAGACTAAAGTTTGTCTTTGTTCGTCCCAAGTTAGTCTACGTTCATCCCAAGTTAGTCTATTTCTAAGGGCGAACTTTGACAAACCTTAGACTGAGACTAACGAGACTAACTTGGGACGAACAAAGACAAACATTAGTCTCATTGGAAGGTTCGTGTAAGTTCGTCCCAAGTTAGTCTATTTCTAAGGTTGAACTTAGACAAACCTTAGAATGAGACTAAAGAGACTGACTTGGGACAAACAAAGATAAACATTAGTCTCATTCTAAGGTTTGTCTAAGTTCATCCCTAGTTAGTCTAAGTTTGTCCCAAGTTAGTTCATTTCTAAGGACGAACTTAGACAAACCTTATAATGAGACTAACAAGACTTACTTGGGACGAACAAAGACAAACATTTGTCTCATTCTAAGGTTTGCTAAGTTCGTCCCAAGTTAGTCTATTTCTAAGGACAAACTTGGTCTATTTCTAAGGACAAAGTTAGTCTAAGTTTGTCCGAAGTTAGTCTCTTTCTAAGGACGAACTTAGACAAACCTTAGTATGAGACTAACGAGACTAACTTGGGAAGAAAAAAGAGAATCTTTTTTCTCTTTCTAAGGTTTGTCTAAGTTCGTCCCAAGTTAGTCTATTTCTAAGGACGAACTTAGACAAACCTTAGAATGAGACTAACTTGGGGCGAACAAAGACAAACGTTAGTCTCATTCTAAGGTTTGTCTAACTTCATCCCAAGTTATTCTATTTCTAAAGATGAACAAAGACAAACTTTAGTGTCATTCTAAGGTTTGTGTAAGTTCGTCCTAAGTTAGTCCAAGTTTGTCCCAGGTTAGTCTCTTTCTAAGGACGAACTTAGACAAACCTTAGGATGAAACTAACAAGACTAACTTGGGAAGAAAAAAGACAAACTTTAGTCTCATTCTAAGGTTTGTCTAAGTTCATCCCAAGTTAGTCTATTTCTAAGGAGGAACTTAGACAAACCATAGAATGAGACTAAAGAGACTAACTTGGGACGAACAAAGACAAACGTTAGTCTCATTCTACGGTTTGTCTAATTTCGTCCCAAGTTAGTCTATTTCTAAGGATGAACTTAGACAAACCTTAGAATGAGACTAAAGAGACTAACTTGGGACGAACAAAGACAAACATTAGTCTCATTCTAAGGTTTGTGTAAGTTCGTCCTAAGTTAGTCTAAGTTCGTCCCAAGTTAGTCTCTTTCTAAGGACGAACTTAGACAAACCTTAGAACGAGACTAACTTGGGACGAATAAAGACAAACGTTAGTCTTATTCTAAGGTTTCTCTAAGTTCGTCCCTAGTTAGTCTATTTCTAAAGACGAACTTGGACAAACCTTTGAATGAGACTAACGAGACTCACTTGGGACGAACAAAGACAAACGTTAGTCTCAGTCTAAGGTTTGTGTAAGTTTGTCCCAAGTTAGTCTATTTCTAAAGACACACTTAGACAAACCTTAGAATGAGACTAAATAGACTAACTTGGGACAAACAAAGACAAACGTTAGATTCATTCTAAGGTTAGTCTAAATTTGTCCCAAGTTAGTCTCTTTTAAGGACGAACTTAGACAAATCTTAGAATGAGACTAACGAGACTAACTTGGGACGAACAAAGACAAACTTTAGTATCATTCTAAAGTTTGTCTAAGTTCGTCCCAAGTTAGTCTATTTCTAAGGACGAACTTAGACAAACCTTAGCATGAGACTAAAGAGACTAACTTGGGACGAACAAAGACAAATGTTAGTCTCATTCTAAGGTTTGTGTAAGTTCGTCCTCAGTTAGTCTACGTTCGTCCCAAGTTAGTCTATTTCTAAGGGCGAACTTAGACAACTCTTAGAATGAGACTAACGAGACTAACTTGGGACGAACAAAGACAAACATTAGTCTCATTCGAGGGTTCGTGTAAGTTTGTCCCAAGTTTGTCTATTTCTAAGGACAAACTTAGACAAACCTTAGAATGAGACTAAAGAGACCAACTTGGGACAAACAAAGACAAACATTAGTCTCATTCCAAGGGTTGTCTAAGTTCGTCCCAAGTTAGTCTAAGTTTGTCCCAAGTTAGTTCATTTTTAAGGACGAACTTAGACAAACCTTATAATGAGACTAACAAGACTAACTTGGGACGAACAAAGATAAACATTTGTCTCATTCTAAGGTTTGCTAAGTTCGTCCCAAGTTAGTCTATTTCTAAGGACGAACTTAGTCTATTTCTAAGGACGAAGTTAGTCTAAGTTTGTCCCAAGTTAGTCTCTTTCTAAGGACGAACTTAGACAAACCTTAGGATGAGACTAGCGAGACTAACTTGGGAAGAAAAAAGACAATCTTTTGTCTCATTCTAAGGTTTGTCTAAGTTTGTCCCAAGTTAGTCAATTTCTAAGGATGAACTTAGTCAACCTTAGATTGAGACTAATGAGACTAACTTGGGAAGAACAAAGACAAACATTAGTCTCATTGTAAGGTTTGTGTAAGTTCGTCCCAATTTAGTCTAAGTTCGTCCCAAGTTAGTCTCTTTCTAAGGATGAACTTAGAAAAACCTTAGAACGAGACTAACTTGGGACGAACAAAGACAAACGTTAGTCTTATTCTAAGGTTTGTCTAAGTTCGTCCCAAGTTAGTCTATTTCTAAGGACGAATTTAGACAAACCTTTGAATTAGACTAACAAGACTCACTTGGGACGAACAAATACAAACATTAGTCTCATTCTAAGGTTTGTGTAAGTTCTTCCCAAGTTAGTCTATTTCTAAGGACGAACTTAGACAAACATTAGAATGAGACTAAATAGACTATCTTGGGACAAACAAAGACAAACGTTACACTCATTCTAAGGTTTGTCTAAGTTTTTCCCAAGTTAGTCTCTTTCTAAGGACGAACTTCGACAAACCTTAGAATAAGACTAACGAGACTAACTTGGGACGAACAAAGACAAACTTTAGTATCATTCTAAGGTTTGTCTAAGTTCGTCCCAAGTTAGTCTATTTCTAAGGACGAACTTAGACAAACCTTAGCATGAGACTAAAGAGAATAACTTGGGATGAACAAAGACAAACGTTAGTGTCATTCTAAGGTTTGTCTAAGTTCATCCCAAGGTAGTCTATTTCTAAGGACGAACTTAGACAAACCTTTTTTTTTAAACCGGATGAGGCCGGCGCTTTTATTAATCTGGTTGAAAATGCCTGAACCTGAAGTGTACATCATAGTCCCTGAAGCGCCAAGCTCTGGTTATAATGTCCACATCTTTAAAAACGCCGAACAGGACTAGCCTTGAAAAATAATAAGGAGGAGTCTTCCGGACGCCACATGGGCCATCATTAGACAGACACGAAACTAAAGGCTGAACTAAACAAAGGTAGAACCTCCCTAAGCTCGTTGGCCGGATAATAGGATTAAAAACTGAAATAAAACACACCATTGTATTACCTTGAAGCTGACAGCAAGATCTCATCATGATCAGAAACAAAAAGGAGATGTTGGACGCAAGCATCTGCCTATCCCCAGCGTTCCAGAATACCAACTGAGGGCAGCACATAGGGACCTGTAGAGGAATTGCGCCTGCCCTATCTTGGGGGCGTGCCAGGCTGGATGTGCCAGGGGGTCTCCGGGCCGTCTTCGTCCATGACGCTCGATTGGAAACGACACCACTTTGGAAGTTGAATGTAGTCGCTAACCACCGCCATCCGCACGACTCTGGGTAAATCGTTCACCCTGTAACAGATTGGAGTTGAATTCATTTGAAAGCACATAGCAATGGCGGCATCGTTCATCTCAGAAGCAATATGCATAACCTTGGCTTTGTCAATGAGGCTTCGCGCTTCCCTCCATCTACAATAATGAACCCATTCCCCCATATATGTATCAGCAACAACCATTCTAATACCAGGGTTGGAACTCTGAATGTAGCTAACATTCCAGCCGTCCACCTTCAGGAGAAGCAAAGCTGAAATCAAACCTTCTGTGAAGTCAGCATATTCCAAGTTTATGTTAAAGCCAAGGCGAAAGGTGCCAGTAGCTTCCCGAAGAATCCCACCACAATGAAAATTATTCACCGCCAAGGAAAGAGTGTCCCCCTCCACACTCGGGCACCACATGGTCCACCTACCTCTAGTATTATTCAGAGGCATGCCCAGATGAAAAGTATCCAGAGTTAACTGATTGTTGAAAGAGGGATGGTAAGCCGCCTTGATTGAGGGACTCAGCAACTTAGCCCATCTCATAAGACTGGATTTGATACCATTACACTGATTTCCGTAAATCATATTGTTCCTGCAAATCCAAATCTCCCATAAGGTGCAGGCCGCCATACACAGGGACAGGCAGGACATATACTCTTTCTTAGTGAAACCAACAAACCACTCCTCCTGCAAAAGGTTCATATTCGTAGGAACTTTTTTATCAAAAATGTTGGCCAGAAAGAGCCAAACCAGTTTAGCCAAATCACTGTGAAGAAACAGGTGCTCAATTGTTTCTTCCTTTCTATTCCTGTAGCACCAGCATCCTGAGGCCATAGAGATGCCGCACTTTGTAATGTTGTCATCCGTGGGAATAGCTTTATGCCACAGTTTCCACACAAACACACTGAGGAAGCCAAGTATGCCATAAATGTTTAAACATCTTCTTTTTAGGGAGAGAACCTCTGATTTTTTTCATAAAACACTTTGGTACTGAACCTGCCTGAAGCATCACCCCGCCACCACAAGAGATCCATCTTATCGGACAGGTGGAAACTATGAATGACCCCGCGCAGGACCCCTGAAAGCATATTCACAAATCTCCTCCTGATATCACTGTTAGAAACCACATCTCTAATGGTCCATTTATCAGCCTCCTTAGGAAGCCTGACATTGAGCCATTCACAAAATAGGGACACGCGAGTGTCACCTCTACCAATCTCCCAGCAGCTGTCTCTGCGAACCCTTCGAATATACGATTGAAGAGCCGACCAGATAGCAGACGTATGAGAACTATATAAAAATTTCACCCTAGCATATCTTGCCCATAAGGATTGATTCTGCAGGAACTTCCAAGCAAGCTTACTCAACATACAGTTTTTCACATCTGTTAATTTCCGCAATCCCAGACCACCCTCATCCTTTGACATACAGATAGTATCCCAACTCACCCAATGATGTCTAGTACTAGCTCCTCTATCCCAGATAAAATTTCTCATAGAACGTTCTATACCGTTGAGGACCACCTTCGGAACTTAGACAAACCTTAGAATGAGACTAAAGAGACTAACTTGGGACGAACAAAGACAAACTTTAGTCTCATTCTAAGGTTTGTGTAAGTTCATCCCAAGTTTGTCTATTTCTAAGGAGGAACTTAGACAAACCATAGTATTAGACTAAAGAGACTAACTTGGGATGAACAAAGACAAACGTTAGTCTCATTCTATGGTTTGTCTAAGTTCATCCCAAGTTAGTCTATTTCTAAGGACGAACTTAGACAAACCTTAGAATGAGACTATAGAGACTAACTTGGGACGAACAATGACAAACGTTAGTCTCATTCTAAGGTTTGTCTAAGTTCATCCCAAGTTAGTCTATTTCTAAGGATGAACTTAGACAAACCTTAGAATGAGACTAAAGAGACTAACTTGGGACGAACAAAGACAAACGTTAGTGTCATTATAAGGTTTGACTAAGTTAGTCTATTTCTAAGGACGAACTTAGACAAACCTTAGAATGAGATTAAAGAGACTAACTTGGGACGAACAAAGACAAAACCATAGAATGAGACTAAAGTTTGTCTTTGTTCGTCCTAAGTTAGTCTAAGTTCGTCCCAAGTTAGTCTATTTCTCAGGACGAACTTAGACAAACCTTAGAATGAGACTAACGAGACCAACTTGGGACGAACAAAGACAAAAGTTAGTCTCATTCTAAGGTTTGTCTAAGTTTGTCCCAGGTTAGTCTATTTCTAAGGACAAACTTAGACAAACCTTAGAATGAGACTAACGAGACTAACTTGTGACGAACAAAGACAAACATTAGTCTCATTCTAAGGTTCATGTAAATTCATCCCCAGATAGTCTATTTCTAAGGATGAACTTAGACAAACCTTATAATGAGACTAAAGAGACTAACTTGGGACAAACAAAGACAAACATTAGTCTAATTCTAAGGTTTGTCAAAGTTCGTCCCAAGTTAGTCTAAGTTCGTCCCAAGTTAGTTCATTTCTAAAGACGAACGTAGACAAACCTTAGAATGAGACTAACAAGACTAACTTGGGACGAACAAAGACAAACGTTTGTCTCATTCTAAGGTTTGTGTAAGTTCGTCCCAAGTTAGTTCATTTCTAAGGACGAACTTAGACAAACCTTAGAATGAGACTAACAAGACTAACTTGTGACGAACAAAGACAAACGTTTGTCTAAGTTCGTCCCAAGTTAGTCTATTTTTAAGGTTTGTCTAAGTTCGTCCCAAGTTAGTCTATTTTTAAGGATGAACTTAGACAAACCTTAGAATGAGACTATCTTGGGGCGAACAAAGACAAACGTTAGTCTCATTCTAAGGTTTGTCAAAGTTCATCCCAAGTTATTCTATTTCTAAAGACGAACTTAGACAAACCTTAGAATGAGACTAACGAGACTAACTTGGAAAAAACAAAGACAAACTTTAGTCTCATTCTAAGGTTTGTGTAAGTTCATCCTAAGTTAGTCTAAGTTCGTCCCAAGTTAGTCTCTTTCTAAGGACGAACTTTGACAAACCTTAGGATGAGACTAACGAGACTAACTTGGGAAGAACAAAGACAAACTTTACTCTCATTCTAAGGTTTGTCTAAGTTTGTCCCAAGTTAGTCCATTTCTAAGGACGAACTTAGACAAACCTTTGAATGAGACTAACGAGACGAACTAGGGAAGAACAAAGACAAACATTAGTCTCATTCTGAGGTTTATGTAAGTTCGTTCTAAGTTAGTCTAAGTTCGTCCCAAGTTAGTGTAAGACAAACGTTAGTCTCATTCTAAGGTTTGTCTAAGTTCATCCCAAGTTATTCTTTTTCTAAAGATGAACTTAGACAAACCTCAGAATGAGACTAAAGAGACTAACTTGGGACAAAGAAAGACAAACGTTAGTCTCATTCTAAGGTTTGTGTAAGTTCATCCCAAGTTTGTCTATTTCTAAGGACGAACTTAGACAAACCATAGAATGAGACTTCAGAGACTAACTTGGGACAAACAAAGACAAACATTAGTCTCATTCTAAGGTTTGTCTAAGTTTGTCCCAAGTTAGTCTAAGTTCATCCCAAGTTAGACTATTTTTAAGGATGAACTTAGACAAACTTTAGAATGAGACTAACAAGACTAACTTGGGACGAACAAAGATAAACATGTGTCTCATTCTATGGTTTGTCTAAGTTTGTCTCAAGTTAGTGTATTTCTAAGGACAAACTTAGACTAGCCATAGAATGAGACTAACTTGGGGCGAACAAAGACAAACGTTAGTCTCATTCTAAGGTTTGTCTAAGTTCATCCCATGTTATTCTATTTCTTAAGACGAACTTAGACAAACCCTAGAATGAGACTAAAGAGACTAACTTGGGATGAAAAAAGACAAACGTTAGTCTCATTCTAAGGTTTGTCTAAGTTTGTCCCAAGTTAGTCAATTTCTAAGGACGAACTTAGACAAACCTTAGAATGAGACTAACTTGGGGCGAACAAAGACAAACGTTAGTCTCATTCTATAGTTTGTCTAAGTTTATCCCAAATTATTCTATTTCTAAAGACGAACATAGACAAACCTTAGAATGAGACTAACGAGACTAACTTGGAAAAAACAAAGATAAACTTTAGTCTCATTCTAAGGTTTGTGTAAGTTCGTCCTAAGTTAGTCTAAGTTCGTCCCAAGTTAGTCTCTTTCTAAGGACGAACTTAGACAAACCTTAGGATGAGACTAACGAGACTAACTTGGGAAGAACAAACACAAACTTTACTCTCATTCTAAGGTTTATCTAAGTTTGTCTCAAGTTAGTCCATTTCTAAGGACGAACTTAGACAAACCTTAGGATGAGACTAACGAGACTAACTTGGGAAGAACAAAGACAAACATTAGTCTCATTCTAAGGTTTGTGTAAGTTCGTCCCAAGTTAGTCTCTTTCTAAGGATGAACTTAGACAAACCTTAGGATGAGACTAACGAGACTAACTTGGGAAGAACAAAGACAAACTTTAGTCGCATTCTAAGGTTTGTCTAAGTTTGTCCCAAGTTAGTCTATTTCTAAGGACGAACTTAGACAAACCTTAGAATGAGACTAACGAGACTAACTTGGGAAGAACAAAGACAAACATTAGTCTCATTCTAAGGTTTTTGTAAGTTCCTCCTAAGTTAGTCTAAGTTCGTCCCAAGTTAGTCTAAGACAAACGTTAGTCTCATTCTAAGGGTTGTCTAAGTTCATCCCAAGTTATTCTATTTCTAAAGACGAACTTAGACAAACCTCAGAATGAGACTAAAGAGACTAACTTGGGACAAACAAAGACAAATGATAGACTCATTCTAAGGTTTATCTAAGTTCATCCCAAGTTAGTCTATTTCTGAGGACGAACTTAGACAAACCTTAGAATGAGACTAAAGAAACTTACTTGGGACGAACAAAGACAAACGTTAGTCTCATTCTAAGGTTTGTCTAAGTTCGTCCCAAGTTAGTCTATTTCTAAGGAAGAACTTAGAGAAACCTTAGAATGAGACTAAAGAGACTAACTTGGGATGAACAAAGACAAACGTTTGTCTCATTCTGAGGGTTGTCTAAGTTCGTCCCAATTTAGTCTATGTTCATCCCAAGTTAGCCTTTTTCAAAGGACGAACTTAAACAAACCTTAGAATGAGACTAACAAAACTAACTTGGTACAAACAAAGACAAACATTAGTCTCATTCTACGGTTTGTCTAATTTTGTCCCAAGTTAGTCTATTTCTAAGGACGAACTTAGACAAACCTTAGAGTGAGACTAACAAGACTAACTTGGGAAGAACAAAGACAAACTTTAGTCTCATTCTAAGGTTTGTGTAAGTTCGTACTAAGTTAGTCTAAGTTCATCCCAAGTTAGTCTCTTACTAAGGACGAACTTAGACAAACCGTAGAATGAGACGAACGAGACTAACTTGGGACGAACAAAGACAAATGTTAGTCTCTTTCTAAGGGTTTGTGTAAGTTCGTCCAAAGTTAGTCTATTTCTAAGGACAAACTTAGACAAACCTTGGAAAGAGACTAAAGAGACTAACTTGGGACAAACAAAGACAAACATTAGTCTCATTCTAAGGTTTGTCTAAGTTCATCCCAAGTTAGTGTAAGTTCGTCCCAAGTTAGTCTATTTCTAAGGACGAACTTAGACATACCTTAGAATGAGACTAACAAGACTAACTTGGGACGAACAAAGATAAACATTTGTCTCACTCTAAGGTTTGTCTAAGTTTGTCCCAAGTTAGTCTATTTCTAAGGGCAAACTTAAACAAACCTTAGAATGAGACTACTTGGGGCGAACAAAGACAAACAATAGTCTCATTCTAAGATTTGTCTAAGTTCATCCCAAGTTATTCTATTTCTAAAGACGAACTTAGACAAACCTTAGAATAGAAAGAGAGAAAAATCAGATTTTAATTTCTTGTATTCAACTTGGTAAGATATACTAGCTTATATAGAGGCTAGATCAACCATTTAATATCAACTCCCAACTACATCCTAACAGCTCTTTTCACAATCTCAGTGCTTCCATTGCACCCCATCCATATACCTTGACCGGGTGAGCCTTTGAGGTATCTAAGGAGCCTCTCCACCATATGTCAATGATGCATCTTTGGTTTTTGCATATGTTGGCTCACTTGATTCACATCAAAGAAAATATCAGGTCTAGAATAGGTTAAGTAGATGAGTTTACCAACCATCCTTCTATATTGCTTGAAGTCTTCAAATGGCCTATCTTCAATCTCCCCCTCTCTAGATACTTTGTAGCCTTCCTCAAGGGGTGTATTGGCTGGCTTTGCTCCAAGTTTTCCTGCCTCACACAAAAGATCAAGTGTGTACTTCCTTTGGGATAAGAAGAGCCCCTCTTTTGATTGGCATACTTCAATTCCAAGGAAGTACTTTAGCTTACCCAAATCTTTAATATCAAATACAGTTTTTAAGAAAACTTTGGTAGCATTTATACCTGCCTTGTCACTCCATGTGATGATGATATTATCAACATACACAAGGATGACAACTCTACCTTTTGAACCAGAGAGGTTGAAGAGGGTGTGATCAGCTTCTGACCTCTTGAAACCTCTCTTTATAAGAGTTGAACTCAGCTTGTGGTACCAAGCTCTTGGTGATTGCTTCAAGCCATAAAGTGCCTTCTTCAAGCTAAGCACTTTCCCTGGCTTGACTGAGTCTTCTAGGCCAGGAGGGGGAAGCATATAGACCTCTTCTTCTAGTTCTCCTTGGAGAAAAGCATTTTTGACATCCATCTGCCATAATTCCCACTCAAGGTTGGTTGCAAGTGAAAGGATGATCCTTACCGTATGTAGCTTGGTCACTAGAGCAAATGTATCAAGATAGTCTTCTCCATATGTTTGAGTGAATCCTCTTGCTACCAATCTTGCCTTGTGCCTTTCAATCTGTCCATCACTCTTGTATTGGATTGTGAAGACCAACTTGCTTGACATTGCCTTCTTTCCTTTGGGAAAATCAGACTCATACCAAGTGCCATTTACCTCCATTGCCTTGGTTTCGTCGCAAATAGCTTCCCTCCACAACTTATGCTCTTTAGCTTCATCATAGGATCTTGGCACATGTCCTTCATCCAGTTTGCTAATGAACACTTGATGTTCTTGAGGGAAATAGCCAAAAAACACATAGATTAAATAGGGTGAGCTACAGCCATGTTGTTGTAGAACACCCTTGTGTTTACCCAATTGGAACAATCATTCCTCACCCTTGTGCTTCTCCTAAGAGGTTGCACTTCTTCAAGCTCTTTACCTTGATGCTCTTCATCATTCGGAGCAAAGTCTGAATCATCTTGGGCTCCATCTTGATCATGACTAGATGAGCCAGCTTCTTGTGGCTCTACTTGTGCTTCATCTTGATCACCATCTTGATCATGACTAGATGAGTCAGCTTCTTGTGGCTCCACCAGTGCTTCATCTTGATTTCCCCCCTCGTGATCAGGATAGGGTAATTCCTCAGTCTCTTGAGGGGTCATAGGAGTAGGAACTTCCCGTGTTCCCCCTGATCCTTGGGTAGATTTAGCCCAAAGCCCTCCAAGATGGTCCTTAGGTTCGTGGCTCTATCTGATGGTACTTGAGACAGGTTCTTTAGATCATCCCAACTCCTACTCTCGTAGTACCCCTTTGCCTCCACAAACTTCACATATCGAGACACTAAGACTTTCCGTGCTACCAGATCATAGCACTTGTATCCCTTCTGAGTTGTTGAGTAGCCAATGAACATTGCCTTTGTACTCTTAGCTTCTAGTTTGTTTCTTTGTTCCCCTGGGATTAGCACAAAACAAAGACACCCAAATACTCTTAAGTGATTAATGGAAGGTTTGGATTTGTTGAGTACTTCATAGGGAGATATGTCATCAAGACTCCTTTTTGGAATTCTGTTGATGAGGTAAGAAGCTGTCATCACAGCATCTCCCCAAAACCTCTTTGGCACATTGGTATGGAACATCATGGACCTCGCTATCTCCATTAAGTTCCTATTCTTCCTCTCCGCCACGCCATTCTGTTGAGGGGTATAACGGCAGCTTGTTTGATGTATAATCCCATGATTAGCCAAATGTTGCTTGAAAGTATTGCTAGTGTATTCCCCACCATTATCTGATCTGAAAACTTTTATCTTGGCATTGAACTGGTTAGTAATGTAGTTCTGAAAATTCATAAATGCCTCTAGAACTCTATCCTTTTATTGGATCAATGTTAGCCAAGTATACTTAGATTTTTCATCAATGAATGTGACAAAGTACTTATGGTTTTCTCTAGACATACATGGTGCAGTCCATACATCAGAATGCACAAGATCAAAACAATTCCTATAAGTAGTAATTGATCTTGGAAATACTGATTTGAAATGTTTTCCCAAAATACAAGCCTCGCAATCATCATTCTTATAAGAAACACTAGGCAACATCAAGTTTAGAGCTCTAGTATGTGGATGTCCTAATCTAGCATGCCACATTGTATCATTGGCCAAATAAGAGCTAAGCACAATCCAAATCAGATAGGGGCTTAGTGTCTTCAAGCAAATATAAGCCTTCTTTGGTTACTCCTTTTCCAAGTAACTGATGACTCCTAATGTCCTTAAATTTCACATCATTAGGACTAAAGATAACATTGCAATCCAAATCAGTTGCAACCTTTTTAACGGATAACAAGTTAGATGTAAAACTAGGCATATAAAAAGCTCTGGACTTCTTATCAAATAGATTAAGGTTTCCAACACCCTTAATAGGTATTTTATCACCATTTGCAATTACCACATTTCCTAAGGCAGGCTCAACATCATTAATCAACTTAGAGTTACTAATCATGTGATGAGAGGCTCCTGAATCTATAATCAATGATTTAGAAATGTTTGATGCAATGAATGATTTACCAAGTGTGTTACTAAGGTTCTCCTTGAGAGCTTTGATGAGTGCATCAAGATCTGATCTCCTGATCATCCCATCCTCAGTGCTCTTCAAGGAAGTCAAGGCTTGCCCTTCTTCCTCATTGGAGAGGTGAGCTCTTGCATCCTTGAACTTGTTTGGCTTCAAGTGAGGGTGAAGGATCAAGCATTTGTCCTTCATGTGCCCCCTTTTCTTGCAAAACTCACAATTAAAGACCTTCCTCTCCTCTGATTTATACACCACCTTGTTGGCTTGAGCTGTTTCAGCTTTGTTAGCCATGGAGAGTTCTCCTTTTCCTTCAAAAAGACCAAGAGAACCTTGCTCCTTTTGGATTTGAGCACACATTTCTTCAAGTGTTGGAAGCTTGTCAGCCCTCAAGATGTGTTTGGTCAGGTCATTGTAGGTTGGGTTCAAGGTTAGAAGTAGCCCAAACACCTTGTCTTGCTCCCTTCTTTCATTAATAGTTACTGGATCAATGGTGCTTGGTCTAAGCATTTCCAGCTCAGCCCATAAGGACCCAAATTTCTCGAAGTGTTGGGTGAACTCCATGTCTTCTTGGCTTAGGTTGTTGATGGCCTTCTTGACCTCAAACACCCTGCTCAAGTTGGATGTGTTTCCATACACTATTTGGAGTGTATCCCAAAGGTCTTTCGCTGTCTCGCAACTAGGAATATGCCTCTAAGATTGATGCTTCAAGAGAGTTTTGAATGATGGACAGAACCATCAAGTCTTCTTGAAGTCACCTATCCTTACCAACAGGGACAATCTCCGTACCATCTTCTTGTTGGACAATTTGGCTTGGAGCATCACTTGGTGATATGACTCCATAGACCTCTTCCTCCCAGGGCTGTTTTGATCATTCTTGACCATACAAGGTAATTCAACCCCTTGAGAGTCACCAGAATGAACACAGCTTTGGTATCCATCTTGGATGAGCGTGTGGTTTGATTTCCAAAAAAAATGAATGAAATAGAATACTACGGAATATGGATCTATGCTACTGATACCATGTTAGAATTGAGAGACTAAGAGAGTATTGGAATAGAGAGAATAGAAAGAGAGAAAAATCAGATTTATTTTCTTGAATTCAACTTGATAAAATATACAAGCTTATATAGAGGCTAGATCAACCATTTAATATCAACTCTAAACTACATCCTAACAGCTCTTTTCTCAGTTAATGTTCACTCCCAACAGCTCCTCATTTGAATATTTGAATGAGCTCTTGGATAGTTATATTCTTGAATAGAGTTAATCTTGGATATAGCCTTCCTGTCAATAAGTTCGTCCTAAGTTAGTCTAAGTTCGTCCCAAGTTAGTCTCTTTCTAAGGATGAACTTAGACAAACCTTAGGATGAGACTAACGAGACTAACTTGGGAAGAACAAAGACAAACTTTAGTCTCATTCTAAGGTTTGTCAAAGTTTGCCCCAAGTTAGTCTATTTCTGAGGACGAACTTAGACAAACCTTAGAATGAGACTAACGAGACTAACTTGGGAAGAACAAAGACAAACATTAGTCTCATTCCAAGGTTTGTGTAAGTTCCTCATAAGTTAGTATAAGTTCGTCCCAAGTTAGTCTCTTTCTAAGGATGAACTTAGACAAACCTTAGAATGAGACTAACGAGACTAACTTGGGACGAACAAAGACAAACGTTTGTCTCATTCTAAGGTTTGTCTAAGTTCGTCCCAAGTTAGTCTATTTTTAAGGATGAACATAGCCAAACCTTAGAATGAGGCTAACTTGGGGTGAACAAAGACAAACGTTAGTCTCATTCTAAGGTTTGTCTAAGTTCATCCCAAGTTATTCAATTTCTAAAGACGAACTTAGACAAACCTTAGAATGAGACTAACGAGGCCAACTTAGGAAGAACAAAGACAAACTTTAGTCTCATTCTAAGGTTTGTGTAAGTTCATCCCAAGTTATTCAATTTCTAAAGAAGAACTTAGACAAACCTTAGAATGAGACTAACGAGACAAACTTGGGAAGAACAAAGACAAACTTTAGTCTCATTCTAAGGTTTGTCTAAGTTCGTCCAAAGTTATTCTATTTCTAAAGACGAACTTAGACAAACCTTAGAATGAGACTAAAGAGACTAACTTGGGACGAACAAAGACAAACATTAGTCTCATTCTAAGGTTTGTCTAAGTTCGTCCCATGTTTGTCTATTTCAGAGGATGAACTTAGACAAACCTTAGAATGAGACTAAACAGAATAACTTGGGACGAACAAAGACAAACGTTAGTCTCATTCTAAGGTTTATCTAAGTTCGTCCCAAGTTAGTCTATTTCTGAGGACGAACATAGACAAACCTTAGAATGAGACTAAAGAAACTAACTAGGAATGAACAAAGACAAACGTTAGTCTCATTCTAAGGTTTGTCTAAGTTCGTCCCAAGTTAGTCTATTTCTAAGGACAAACTTAGACAAACCTTGGAATGAGACTAACTTGGGGCGAACAAAGACAAACAATAGTCTCATTCTAAGGTTTGTCTAAGTTCATCCCAAGTTATTCTATTTCTAAAGACGAACTTAGACAAACCTTAGAATGAGACTAACGAGACCAACTTGGGAAGAACAAAGACAAACTTTAGTCTCATTCTAAGGTTTGTGTAAGTTTGTCCTAAGTTAGTCTAAGTTCGTCCCAAGTTAGTCTCTTTCTAAGGATGAACTTAGACAAACCTTAGGATGAGACTAACGAGACAAACTGGGGAAGAACAAAGACAAACTTTTGTCTCATTCTATGGTTTGTCAAAGTTTGTACCAAGTTAGTCTATTTCTGAGGACGAACTTAGACAAACCTTAGAATGAGACTAACGAGACTAACTTGGGAAGAACAAAGACAAACATTAGTCTCATTCTAAGGTTTGTGTAAGTTCGTCCCAAGTTAGTCTATTTTTAAGGATGAACTTAAACAAACCTTAGAATGAGATTAACTTGGGGTGAACAAAGACAAACGTTAGTCTCATTCTAAGGTTTGTCTAAGTTATTCCCAAGTTATTCTATTTCTAAAGACGAACTTAGACAAACCTTAGAATGAGACTAACTTGGGGCGAACAAAGACAAACTTTAGTCTCATTCTGAGGTTTGTGTAAGTTTATCCCAAGTTATTCTATTTCTAAAGACGAACTTAGACAAACCTTAGAGTGAGACTAACGAGACCAACTTGGGAAGAACAAAGACAAACTTTAGTCTCATTCTAAGGTTTGTCAAAGTTCATCCCAAGTTATTCTATTTCTAAAGATGAACTTGGGACGAACAAAGATAAACGTTAGTCACATTCTAAGGTTTGTCTAAGTTCGTCCCAGGTTATTCTATTTCTAAAGACGAACTTAGACAAACCTTAGAATAAGACTAAAGAGACTAACTTGGGGCGAACAAAGACAAACGTTAGCCTCATTCTAAGGTTTGTCTAAGTTCATCCCAAGTTATTCTATTTCTGAAGACGAACAAAGACAAACTTTAGTCTCATTCTAAGGTTTGTGTAAGTTCGCCCTAAGTTAGTCTAAGTTTGTCCCAAGTTAGTCTCTTTCTAAGGACGAACTTAGACAAACCTTAGAATGAGACTAACGAGACTAAATTGGGACGAACAAAGACAAACGTTAGTCTTATTCTGAGGTTTGTCTAAGTTCGTCCCAAGTTAGTCTATTTCTAAGGACGAACTTAGACAAACCTTAGAATGAAACTAAACAGACTAACATGGGACGAACAAAGACAAACGTTAGTCTCATTCTAAGGTTTGTCAAAGTTCGTCCCAAGTTAGTCTATTTCTAAAGATGAACTAAGAGAAACCTTAGAATGAGACTAAAGAGACTAACTTGGGATGAACAAAGACAAACGTTAGTCTCATTCTGAGGATTGTCTAAGTTCACCACAAGTTAGCCTAAGTTCGTCCCAAGTTAGTCTATTTTTAAGGACAAACTTAGACAAACCTTAGCATGAGACTAAAGAGACCACCTTGGGACGAACAAAGATAAACGTTAGTCTCATTCTAAGGTTTGTCAAAGTTCGTCCCAATTTAGTCTATGTTTGTCCCAAGTTAGTCTCTTTCTAAGGACGAACTTAGACAAACCTTAGAATGAGACTAACGGGACTAACTTAGTACAAAAAAAGACAAACGTTAGTCTCATTCTATGGTTTGTCTAAGTTTGTCCCAAGTTAGTCTATTTCTAAGGTTGAACTTAGACAAACCTTAGAATGAGACTAACGAGACTAACTTGTGAAGAACAAAGACAAACTTTAGTCTCATTCTAAGGTTTGTGTAAGTTCGTCCTAAGTTAGTCTAAGTTCGTCCCAAGTTAGTCTCTTTCTAAGGATGAACTTAGACAAACCTTAGAATGAGACGAACGAGACTAACTTTGGACGAACGAAGACAAACATTAGTCTCTATCTAAGGGTTAGTGTAAGTTCGTCCCAAGTTAGTCTATTTCTAAGGACGAACTTAGACAAACCTTCGAATGAGACTAAAGAGACTTAATTGGGACAAACAAAGACAAACATTAGTCTCATTCTAAGGTTTGTCTAAGTTCGTCCCAAGTTAGTTCATTTCTAAGGACGAACTTAGACAACCCTTAGAATGAGACTAACAATACTAACTTGGGACGAACAAAGACAAACATTTGTCTCATTCTAAGGTTTATCTAAGTTCGTCCCAAGTTAGTCTATTTTTAAGCATGAACTTAGACAAACCTTGGAATGAGACTAACTTGGGGCGAACAAAGACAAACGTTAGTCTCATTTTAAGGTTTGTCAAAGTTCATCCCAAGTTATTTTATTTCTGAAGACGAACTAACACAAACCTTAGAATGAGACTTAAGAGACTAACATGGGACGAACAAAGACAAACGTTAGTCTCATTCTAAGGTTTGTCTAAGTTCATCCCAGGTTAGTCTATTTCTGAGGACGAACTTAGACAAACCTTAGAATGAGACTAACGAGACTAACTTGTGAAGAACAAAGACAAACTTTAGTCTCATTCTAAGGTTTGTGTAAGTTCGTCCTAAGTTAGTCTTAGTTCGTCCCAAGTTAGCCTCTTTCTAGAGACGAACTTAGACAAACCTTAGAATGAGACGAACGAGACTAACTTCGGACGAACGAAGACAAACGTTAGTCTCTATCTGAGGGTTTGTGTAAGTTCGTCCAAATTGGTCTGTTTCTAAGGACAAACTTAGACAAACCTTAGAATGAGACTAAAGAGACTAACTTGAGACAAACAAGGACAAACATTAGTCTCATTCTAAGGTTTGTCTAAGTTCGTCCCAAGTTAGTTCATTTCTAAGGACGAACTTAGACAAACCTTAGAATGAGACTAACAAGACTAACTTGGGACGAACAAAGACAAACATTTGTCTCATTCTAAGGTTTGTCTAAGTTCGTCCCAAGTTAGTCTATTTTTAAGGATGAACTTAGACAAACCTTAGAATGAGACTAACTTGGGGCGAACAAAGACAAACGTTAGTCTCATTCTAAGGTTTGTCAAAGTTCATCCCAAGTTATTCTATTTGTAAAGACGAACTTAGACAAACCTTAGAAGGAGACTAAAGAGACTAACTTGGGACGAACAAAGACACACGTTAGTCTCATTCTAAGGTTTGTCTAAGTTCGTCCCAGGTTAGTCTATTTCTGAGGACGAACTTAGACAAACCTTAGTGATGTTCCCATGAATGGCATGGATTTGGCAAAACGGCTTTAAACAGTTCAAGCTGGAGTTCAACCACACACTGGAACAGACGTACAGCGTACAGCAGACACAAGGATTTGCATATCCAAAAGATCGATGAGATTATCTGATTGGGATCAATTGATGAGTCATCATTAAAGATCAGATATTCAAATGAATATCTTCAGCTTGGATTCGAGAATATTAGATGACTTGGCTCGGAAGTAATCTCCAAAGATTGGATATGGAAGAGATTGAATATCTATCAAATATGTAGGAGTATCTCCGAAATATTTGACAAGAATATTTCGATCTGATTGGAGTCGGCCAGCTAGGAATTCGAAGATTGAGATATTCAAACGAATATCTACACATCAGATTAAAGGCGGCGTGGCTGACTTGGGAAGGAAGTTTTCGAATATACTTCCTAAAGATTGGAGAAAGATATACATCGAATATTTTGGAATATTTCCTAAATATTTGATGGGATTATCTTGAGAAGATTTGGATGGCATCCGAGCATATAAATACAATGCTAGGGCATCCATAATCGTGTCGCTTCCTGAGAGAAAAGAAACAAACACGAGAGTTCGTGAGATTGGAGGAGGAGCGACCGCCGGCTGATCCACACCAGAATATCAATGGGAAGAAGCAGTCTGTTCAGTGTGCTGTTCAGACTGCTCTTGAAGGACAACAAAGCGCACACACACACGGTGATCAACATACGTCTTTGAGAGAAGGCGACTGGACTTCCGAGAAGTCCAAGACTAGGCCGAGAGGGAAGTCTCAACCTACCCACAGGGGATCGAGGGGAGTAGCGAAGAACCGAGATTGCAAATCCGAGAGACGGAGTGTTAGTGGTGAGGCCATTACAAATGAGGAGTTGTGTAAGAGTAAGACCTCTTGTAACCCTAAACTCGTAATAAGATTTGTGTCCCTTTTCGGGTGTGGGAAACCCCCCAGAGTAGGCGAGGCCGAACTGGGTTATCATATCGTGTGTGCTCCTATGTTGTGCTGTTTATGTTCTATCTGCTAAGGTGTTCCAGCCTCTGGTTGAACACAACCTGAAACTGTTCAACAAGTGTTCGAGACGCAGTTCGAACACCATCTAGAACTCGTCTTGACTAAGACAAGTAGATTTCAAATGGTATCAGAGCAGGCACTCGACATACAGAGTGTGATCCGGCGACAGTTCAAGATGATTTTGAAGGAAGGACAGAGCACTAACCGACCACCGTGGCTTGAAGGGCCGAATTATGCCTATTGGAAACCTAGGATGAAAGCCTTTCTGAAATCCCTTGATGAAAAGGCATGGAGAGCCGTGATGATAGGATGGACAGAACCCATGATGGCCAACCCTGAAGGAGCTGTGATGCCAAAACCCGAAGCCATGTGGTCTGAAGCAGATGATGTAGCGGCTGTTGGGAATTCAAAGGCCCTGAATGCAATATTCTATGGAGTGGACGAGAACGTGTTCAAACTGATTGCTGAATGTGAGGTGGCCAAGGAAGCATGGGATATTCTCAGAATAGCATATGAGGGTCAAGAAAGTGAAACTAACGATGAGGAAGAAGAACATGAGAATGTCAATCTCGTCGGACATGTAGTCACTATTGAAGACGGCAGTGAGACAAGTAAAATCCATATTCTAGTACACTATCTGAACAGCCCATTGACGACGCTTCAAGCAGTGATGACGAAGGACTTGCTCATGAGACCTCGGCCGAGACGTACAAGGAACTCTATGAGAAGTGCCTATTGGTGATTGGCCTGAACAAGAAGCTCACAGAAACAGTGGCAAGTCTGACAGAAGAAGAAGATAAACAGTGGCAGGAGGTTGAACTTCTCGTTGCCCAGAAGGTGGAGCACCAAGAGGAAATATCTGCTTTGAAGCACGAGATGATTGGAATGAATCAAGAACCCTCGTCACTTCTTGCACAGAAGGTGAAACTGCTAGACACCGTATCGGTTCTGAAAGCTGAGATGGAGAAAAAGAGAGAAACACATCCTGCATGCTTGATGGGGCTAAGGAGAAAGAATGCTGAGTTGCACATCCGCAAAGAAGTTCATCTCAATATGACAGGTAATCCTCGATATCTCATCATTGTTAAATCTATTTGCAAGCTTCAGCTTGTCACTTTTGGAGATGGAGGGAAGGGCCAGGTGATCGGCTGTGGGACATTGAAGGTTCCGGATCTACCTGTGCTCGAGGATATCCTCCTAGTGGATGGGTTAAAGGTGAACCTGATCAGTATCAGTAGATTGTGTGATGAAGGACAGTCTGTTACTTTCACTCGTGATTCGTGTCAAGTATTGGATAGGAATGGAGGCACACTGTTGGAAGGAAGTAGGTCAATAAACAATAGCTACTGTCTAGGCTTAGTTGGAACAGGAGCTGCCACTGTCTGTCCGATAAACACGATACATGAAATGGAATTGCAAGGGACAGGTATGGTGTCCTCTTCTGGAAAGGTGAAAGACGATGTTGCCCCCAACTCAGTTCTAGGAGATAAAATTTCAGAGGGAGGTCTAGCCAATGAAGCCACACCTACTCCAGCTGGGACACTTGATGATGCACCTGCGCTGCAACCCTCATGGAGAATTAAGAGTCGAGCAAATGAGATCAAGTGTCGAGAGCTGGCTGCCTGTTCATCTAGTCCGAAGAATGTCATCAAAACATTTATTGATGAGACTTGGGTGGTGGCCATTCACGTGGAACTGGGAGAGTTCACCAGATCTAAAGCATGGATGTCATATCATCTTGGGCATAGTCACGAACTGAAGAAGACTATGTACGGACTCACACAAGCGCCCAGAGCATGGTACGAGACGTTCCTCATCGACCATGGCTATGAGCGAGGGGGAGTAGAGCGTATGTTCGTCACGAGTACACATAAGCTGCTTGGACAGTTTGTGAGACTCAGGGAAAAGGAGATGAAACACCTTCCTGGAACACACGTTGACCAGATACTGGGAGAGCAGGAGAGCATCGCTGCATGCTGCACTCAGTTCCTATGGATGAAGCAGAATCTGTCTGAACATGGAGTGGAACGGGTGAAGAAGTTTCTGCCCAAGAACCCAGTACAACACTCCATGAGCAGATATCACTTCATCAGAGAGATGGTGGAGAAGAAGGTCATCACATCGAAACACATGACCACTATAACTGTCGTACTCACCATGCCACTAGACGCCGCACAGTTCGACACACTTAGATCCTCTCTGGGTCGGTGTGTTATTGCCAACTAAGTGTTCCAGACGGAGGTCAGCCAAGAGCAGAGCCCCAAAAAATCAGATGGGCTGACCTACCAAAGAAGAGGGTTGGAACAGATGGTACGTGGTTGGAACTGATTACTAAGTTCAACATATTTGCAGCTTTATGAGGCGATATCAAGGAGGAGAGAGGTGATTGGACAAATATCTCAAGAGATATTCACATAACCATTTTTGGCAAGTGGAGGAGTCCAAATTTTTGAGAAATAAAAAAGGCAGTTGAATCGAAGTTGGATGAGGATACAATATCAGCAAACCCTAAGATCGGAGAAGGGAAAAAGAAGGGAGAAGAGGCGGCTGTGACAGAACTTAAAGAAGCTACTTCAAAGGCGTCAAAGGTTGATCCTAATCCAACTAAAGGGAGTGTGCAGACTGTGAAGGAATATCAGGCGATGGCTGAACCACTCCTCAATGAGGTAATCCCTTGTTCTCACTCCCAAGCTATTGCTCTCAGTTTTGTTGATGAGGAAGTATGGGCGATTGGTAAAGATTCAGTGAGTAATAAGGGTGACAAAGCGGTTAATGGGAAGCCGAAGGGTTTAAAACCTGCTGTAGATTCTGTGGCCGATGCTGCAGAAGAAGGTGAAGCCAGTAGGGCTAAGATTGTGGTTCTGATAAGCAGAAGCTGTTGAATGCAAAGGTAGATGCCACTGGCTTCGTGCTGAAGAAGATAGGAATCTGCATGAAAGTCGGCCTTGGAAGGAATGGAACTCCCAGGAAATACGCTGCA
This sequence comes from Rhodiola kirilowii, assembly GCA_033675215.1. Classification (NCBI taxonomy): domain Eukaryota; kingdom Viridiplantae; phylum Streptophyta; class Magnoliopsida; order Saxifragales; family Crassulaceae; genus Rhodiola; species Rhodiola kirilowii. The sequence continues at coordinate 34,139,800 of CM066193.1, forward strand.
CGAATTAGTGTTGTAAGGGGGAGAAAACTTGCTATGTTAGACTCTGAGATTAAGCAGGTTGTTGGGCCTTCTAGCAAGAGAAGTCTGGTATTAGATGAAGAGTCGGATGAATGTTTAGCAGAAAAGACTACTGAGGTTGTCGATGAAGAGAAGGTGACGGACAGTGAAGCTGTTCGTATGAATGCTGGTGATGTGAAGCAACAAGAGCCTGAAGATGTTGTCTCTGATGAGTCAGACCGACCTGAAAATCAGATGGAGACAGAACAAGTAGAAGAGCAAGTTGTTATTGAACCTGTCATCTAGAAGAAGGAAAAGCAGTCAGATGTCCAAGAAGTAATCATGACTGAAGCAGAACATGGTGCTGGTAATCATGCACAGAGAGCTGGTCAAAATCCCAGATCATTAGCTGAATTAAAAGAGAAGCAGAAGGAAGGGACTAACTCAAGAAGGAGGTGAGCCTGTTAAGTCTGCAGAGAAGTCAGAGACAAACAAGGCTGCTGAGAAAGTGTCTGTTAAACCAGATGTTTCGAGGGAGTTAGAACAGCCAGCTATCCCAGATGTAGAGATGCATAAAGCTGATCTAAAGAGACAAGATAATGGAGATTGTAATGACAATCGGGACTCGGTTTCATTGGTTGAGCTCAAGAAGTCTGAAAAGGAGAAACCAAAGAAGGAAGTGACCATCTAAGCATGCTCGACTGGAGTAACTACCAAGAAGGATGGTTAGAGAACAGATGCAGGGGGAGCAAGTGCATCCAAGAAAAAGAAGAGGAGTATTCCAGGTTCTGTTCCACCTAGTGTACCAACTGGAGTGACTAAGCATATAGTATGGTGTGCCAGTACAGAAGCAGCAGCCAAGTGGAAGGCAGTGCAGAAAAGAAAGATCATCCCTGAAAGGCTGCTTAATGAGATGACAGTTCCATCCCAATTGCAGATCTGACTCTATTCTTCTCGATGTTGTTCTTCATCACCCTAGTCAATTGGAAGCCTACATCTCATAGAACCACGATCAACAAGGAGATGGGACAGCTGCTCTACCTGATTGGAAATAGGATGCTCATTGACATGGGAAGAATTATGTTCGACCAGATTGCAGAACACGTCTTTCTACAAAGTCTCTGCACCAGATAATCTTCCCATCACTTATTTATGAGCTGATCATCAACCAGCATCCAGATTTGAAGACAGACCAGGATAGACTGTCAAGTGCTCCGTTGAAGTTGGTAGTTGATCACAAGCTGTTCAAGGGTCGACATAAGAATGATCTGAAGGACCCCGGGGTGAACAGGAAGGATGCACCTGAGTCTTCCATAAAGAGAGCTACTGGTGAGAAGTTGTCCCGAGCTGAACGCGGACAACTACTTGAGGTCATACAGGCGTAGAGGACAAGAATCGATCAATTGGTACGCGCTCTGCAATATCCCAGTGATGATAAAGAAGACAGAGAGAGTTGATGTCCTGATTGAAGAAAAGACATGCTGCCATGAGCCAAAGAGAGATATGTCTGGAGATGGACTACCACGCGGCAGTACAGGACGAGCTGAATCATTTCAAGCAATCAGTGAAGATGATAATCTCTGGATCAAAAGACCTAGATACAATTTTGAAGTCCCAGAGAATGATTGGAGGATGTAGAGGCATTGGCTACACTGATTGGAGCAATTCAGGAACCTATCAGTTGCTGACCCGTGGTCGAACAGCTGCTGAGACACCATGGTCCGACAGACTTACAGCATGTGTCACTGTCCCAGGCTATGTTCGAGGGGGAGTTGACAAGATTCCAGTTGCCGAAGAGACCAGGTTACTCGATTGGACCCCTTGCCAGTTTGTGGCAAAAAGGGGAAGTGGTTTGAGGTAACTGTTCTGGTTCCTCAAGGTGCGTCTAAAGCGTAGATTTGGTTTTGCCAAAATGCCAAGGGAGAGATTGATGTTCCCATGAATGGCATGGATTTGGCAAAACGGCTTTAGACAGTTCAAGCTGGAGTTCAACCACACACTGGAACAGAAGTACAACGTACAGCAGACGCAAGGATTTGCATATCCAAAAGATCGATGAGATTATCTGATTGGGATCAATTGACGAGTCATCATTAAAGATCATATATTCAAATAAATATCTTCAGCTTGGATTCGAGAATATTAGATGACTTGGCTCGGAAGTAATCTCCAAAGATTGGATATGGAAGAGATTGAATATCTATCAAATATGTAGGAGTATCTCCGAAATATTTGACAAGAATTTTTCGATCTGATTGGAGTCGGCCAGCTAGGAATTCGAAGATTGAGATATTCAAACGAATATCTACACATCAGATTAAAGGCAGCGTGGCTGACTTGGGAAGGAAGTTTTCGAATATACTTCCTAAAGATTGGAGAAAGATATACATCGAATATTTAGGAATATTTCCTAAATATTTGATGGGATTATCTTGAGCAGATTTGGATGGCATCCGAGTATATAAATACAATGCTAGGGCATCCATAATCGTGTCGCTTCCTGAGAGAAAAGAAACAAACACGAGAGTTCGTGAGATTGGAGGAGGAGCGACCACAGGCTGATTATTCCACACCGGAATATCAACGGGAAGAAGCAGTCTGTTCAGTGTGCTGTTCAGACTGCTCTTGAAGGACAACAAAGCGCACACACACGTTGATTAACATACGTCTTTGAGAGAAGGCGACTGGACTTCCGAGAAGTCCAAGACTAGGCCGAGAGGGATGTCTCGTCCTACCCACAGGGGATCGAGGGGAGTAGCGACGAACCGAGATTGCAAATCCGAGAGACGGAGTGTTAGTGGTGAGGCCATTACAAACGAGGAGTTGTGTAAGAGTAAGACCTCTTGTAACCCTAAACTCGAAATAAGATTTGTGTCCCTTTTTCGGGTGTAGGAAACCCCCCAGAGTAGGCGAGGCCGAACTGGGTTATCATATCGTGTGTGCTCCTATGTTGTGCTGTTTATGTTCTGTCTTCTAAGGTGTTCCAGCCTCTGTTTGAACACAACCTGAAACTGTTCAACAAGTGTTCGAGACGCAGTTCAAACACAATCTAGAACTCATCTTGACTAAGAAAAGTAGATTTCACTTAGAATGAGACTAACTTGGGACGAACAAAGACAAACGTTAGTCTCATTCTAAGGTTTGTCTAAGTTCGTCCCAAGTTGTCTATTTCTAAGGACAAACTTAGACAAACCTTAGAATGAGACTAACGAGACTAACTTAGGACGACTAAAGACAAAGTTGGTCTCATTCTAAGGTTCGTGTAAGTTCGTCCCAAGTTAGTTTATTTCTAAGTACGAACTCAGACAAACCTTAGAATGAGACTAAAGAGACTAACTTGGGACAAACAAAGACAAACATTAGTCTCATTCTAAGGTTTGTCTAAGTTCGTCCCAAGTTTTCTAAGTTCGTCCCAAGTTAGTTTATTTCTAAGGACGAACTTAGACAAACCCTCGAATGAGACTAACAAGACTAACTTGGGACGAACAAATACAAACGTTTGTCTCATTCTAAGGTTTGTCTAAGTTCGTCCCAAGTTAGTCTATTTCTAAGGATGAACTTAGACAACAATAGAATGAGAGTAACTTGGGCGAACAAAGACAAACGTTAGTCTCATTCTAAGGTTTGTCTAAGTTCATCCCAAATTATTCTATTTCTAAAGACGAACTTAGACAAACCTTAGAATGAGACTAACGAGACTAACTTGGAAAAAACAAAGACAAACTTCAGTCTCATTCTAAGGTTTGTGTAAGTTCGTCCTAAGTTAGTCTAAGTTCGCCCCAAGTTAGTCTCTTTCTAAAGATGAACTTAGATAAACCTTAGGATGAGACTAACGAGACTAACTTGGGAAGAACAAAGACAAACTTTAGTCTCATTCTAAGGTTTGGCAAAGTTTGTCCCAAGTTAGTCTATTTCTGAGGACGAACTTAGAAAACCTTAGAATGAGACTAACGAGACTCACTTGGGACGAACAAAGACAAACGTTAGTCTCATTCTAATGTTTGTGTAAGTTCTTCCCAAGTTAGTCTTTTTTTAAGGACGAACTTAGAGAAACCTTAGAATGAGACTACAGAGACTAACTTGGGACAAACAAAGACAAACATTAGTCTCATTCTAAGGTTTGTGTAAGTTCGTCCCAAGTTAGTCTCTTTCTAAGGATGAACTTAGACAAACCTTAGGATGAGACTAACGAGAGTAACTTTGGAAGAACAAAGACAAACTTTTCTCTCATTCTAAGGTTTGTATAAGTTTGTGCCAAGTTAGTCAATTTCTAAGGACGAACTTAGACAAACCTTAGAATGAGACTAACGAGACTAACTTCGGAAGAACAAAGACAAACATTAGTCTCATTCTAAGGTTTGTGTAAGTTCGTCCTAAGTTAGTCTAAGTTCGTCCCAAGTTAGTCTCTTTCTAAGGATGAACTTAGACAAACCTTAGAATGAGACTAACGGGACTCACTTGGGACGAACAAAGACAAACGTCAGTCTCATTCTAATGTTTGTGTAAGTTCTTCCCAAGTTTATTTCTAAGGAAGAATTTAGACAAACCTTAGAATGAGACTCTAGAGACTAACTTGGGACAAACAAAGACAAACTTTAGTCTCATTCAAAGGTTTGTCTAAGTTCGTCCCAAGTTAGTGTAAGTTCGTCCCAAGTTAGTCTATTTCTAAGGACAAACTTAGACAAACCTTAGAATGACACTAACTTGGGGCGAACAAAGACAAACATTAGTCTCATTCTAAGGTTTGTCTAAGTTCATCCCAAGTTATTCTATTTCTCAAGACGAACTTAGACAAACCTTAGAATGAGACTAACGAGACCAACTTGGGAAGAACAAAGACAAACTTTAGTCTCATTCTAAGGTTTGTGTAAGTTCGTCCTAAGTTAGTCTAAGTTCGCCCCAAGTTAGTCTCTTTCTAAGGATGAACTTAGACAAACCTTAGGATGAGACTAACGAGACTAACTTGGGAAGAACAAAGACAAACTTTAGTCTGATTCTAAGGTTTGTCAAAGTTTGTCCCAAGTTAGTCTATTTCTGAGGACGAACTTAGACAAACCGTAGAATGAGACTAACGAGACTAACTTAGGAAGAACAAAGACAAACTTTAGTCTCATTCTAAGGTTTGTGTAAGTTCGTCCTAAGTAAGTCTAAGTTCGTCTCAAGTTGGTCTCTTTCTAAGGAGGAACTTAGACAAACCTTAGAATGAGACTAACGAGACTAACTTGGGACGAACAAAGACAAACGTTTGTCTCATTCTAAGGTTTGTCTAAGTTCGTCCCAAGTTAGTCTATTTTTAAGGATGAACTTAGACAAACCTTAGAATGAGACTCACTTGGGACGAACAAAGATAAACATTAGTCTCATTCTAAGGTTTGTGTAAGTTCGTCCCAAGTTAGTCTATTTCTAAGTACGAACTTAGACAAACCTTAGAATGAGACTAAAGAGACTAACTTGGGACAAACAAAGACAAACATTAGTTTCATTCTAAGGTTTGTCTAAGTTCGTCCTAAGTTAGTCTATTTCTAAGGATGAACTTAGACAAACCTTAGAATGAGACTAAAGAGACTAACTTGGGACGAACAAAGACAAACGTTAGTCTCATTATAAGGTTTGTCTAAGTTCATCCCAAGTTAGTCTATTTATAAGGATGAACTTAGACTAACCATAGAATGAGACTAAAGAGACTAACTTGGGACGAACAAAGACAAACTTTACTCTCATTCTAAGGTTTGTCTAAGTTTGTCCCAAGTTAGTCAATTTCTAAGGATGAACTTAGACAAACCATAGAATCAGACTAACGAGACTAACTTGGGAAGAACAAAGACAAACATTAGTCTCATTCTAAGGTTTTTGTAAGTTCATCCTAAGTTAGTCTAAGTTCGTCCCAAGTTAGTCTTTTTCTAAGGAAGAACTTAGACAACAAACCTTAGAATGAGACTAACGAGACTAAATTGGGACGAACAAAGACAAACGTTAGTCTTATTCTAAGGTTTGTCAAAGTTCGTCCCATGTTAGTCTATTTCTAAAGATGAACTTAGAGAAACCTTAGAATGAGACTAAAGAGACTAACATGGGCTGAACAAAGACAAACGTTTGTCTCATTCTGAGGACTGTCTAAGTTTGCCCCAAGTTAGTCTAAGTTCGTCCCAAGGTAGTCTATTTTTAAGGACGAACTTAGACAAACCTTAGCATGAGACTAAAGAGACCAACTTGGGACGAACAAAGATAAACGTTAGTCTCATTCTAAGGTTTGTCAAAGTTCGTCCCAATTTAGTCTATGTTCGTCCCAAGTTAGTCTCTTTCTAAGGACGAACTTAGACAAACCTTAGAATTAGACTAACGGTACTAACTTGGTACAAAAAAGCAAACGTTAGTCTCATTCTATGGTTTGTCTAAGTTCGTCCCAAGTTAGTCTATTTTTAAGGATGAACTTAGACAAACCTTAGAATGAGACTAACTTGGGGCGAACAAAGACAAACGTTAGTCTCATTTTAAGGTTTGTCAAAGTTCATCCCAAGTTATTCTATTTCTAAAGACGAACTAACACAAACTTTAGAATGAGACTAAAGAAACTAACCTGGGACGATCAAAGACAAACGTTAGTCTCATTCTAAGGTTTGTCTATGTTCGTCCCAGGTTAGTCTATTTCTGAGGACGAACTTAGACAAACCTTAGAATGAGACTAACGAGACTAAGTTGTGAAGAACAAAGACAAACTTTAGTCTCATTCTAAGGTTTGTGTAAGTTCGTCCTAAGTTAGTCTAAGTTCGTCCCAAGTTAGCCTCTTTCTGAGGACAAACTTAGACAAACCTTAGAATGAGACGAACTTGGGACGAACAAAGACAAACGTTAGTCTCATTCTGAGGTTTGTCTAAGTTCGTCCCAGGTTAGTCTATTTCGGAGGACGAACTTAGACAAACCTTAGAATGAGACTAACTTGGGCGAACAAAGACAAACGTTAGTCTCATTCTAAAGTTTGTCTATGTTCATCCCAAATTATTCTATTTCAAAAGACGAACTTAGACAAACCTTAGAATGAGACTAACGAGACTAACTTGGAAAAAACATAGACAAACATTAGTCTCAATCTAAGGTTTGTGTAAGTTCGTCCTAAGTTAGTCTAAGTTCGTCCCAAGTTAGTCTCTTTCTAAGGACGAACTTAGACAAACCTTAGGATGAGACTAACGAGACTAACTTGGGAAGTACAAAGACAAACTTTACTCTCATTCTAAGGTTTGTCTAAGTTTGTCCCAAGTTAGTCCATTTCTAAGGACGAACTTAGACAAACCTTAGAATGAGACTAACGAAACTAACTTGGGAAGAACAAAGACAAACATTAGTCTCATTCTAAGGTTTGTGTAAGTTCGTCCCAAGTTAGTCTCTTTCTAAGGACGAACTTAGACAAACCTTAGAATGAGACTAACGAGACTAACTTGGGACGAACAAAGACAAACGTTAGTCTCATTCTAAGGTTTGTCTAAGTTCGTCCCAAGTTAGTTTATATCTAAGGACAAACTTAGACAAAACCATAGAATGAGACTAACAAGACTCACTTGGGACAAACAAACACAAACATTAGTCTCATTCTTAGGTTTGTGTAAGTTCGTCCTAAGTTAGTCTCTTTCTTAGGACGAACTTAGACAAACCTTAGAATGAGACTAACGAGACTCACTTGGGACGAACAAAGACAAACGTTAGTCTCATTCTAAGGTTTGTCTAAGTTAATCTATTTCTAAGGATGAACTTTGACAAACCTTAGAATGAGACTAAGAGACTAACTTGGGATGAACAAAGACAAAACCATAGAATGAGACTAAAGTTTTTCTTTGTTCGTCCCAAGTTAGTCTAAGTTTTTCCCAAGTTAGTCTATTTCTAAGGACAAACTTTGACAAACCTTAGAATGAGACTAATGAGACTAAATTGGGACGAACAAAGACAAAATTTAGTCTTATTCTAAGGTTTGTCTAAGTTTGTCCCAAGTTAGTCTATTTCTAAGGACGAACTTAGACAAACCTTAGAATGAGACTAACGAGACTAACTTGGGACGAACAAAGACAAACATTAGTCTCACTCTAAGGATCGTGTAAGATCGTCCCAAGTTAGTCTATTTCTAAGGACGAACTTAGACAAACCTTAGAATGAGGCTAAAGAGACTAACTTGGGACAAACAAAGAAAAACATTAGTCTCATTCTAAGGTTTGCCTAAGTTCGTCCCAAGTTATTCTAAGTTCGTCCCAAGTTAGTTCATTTCTAAGGATGAACTTAGACAAACCTTAGAATGAGACTAACAAGACTAACTTGGGACGAACAATGACAAACTTTTGTCTCATTCTAAGGTTCGTCTAAGTTCATCCCAAGTTATTCTATTTCTCAGGACGAACTTAGACAAACCTTAGAATGAGACTAACTTGGGGCGAACAAAGACAAACGTTAGTCTCATTCTAAGGTTTGTCTAAGTTCATCCCAAGTTATTCTATTTCTAAAGACGAACAAAGACAAACTTTAGTCTCATTCTAAGGTTTGTGTAAGTTCGTCCTAAGTTAGTCTAAGTTTGTCCCAAGTTAATCTCTTTCTAAGGACGAACTTAGACAAACCTTCAGATGAGACTAACGAGACTAACTTGGGAAGAACAAAGTCAAACTTTAGTCTCATTCTATGGTTTGTCTAAGTATGTCCCAAGTTAGTCAATTTCTAAGGATGAACTTAGACAAACCTTAAAATCAGACTAACGAGACTAACTTGGGAAGAACAAAGACAAACATTAGTCTCATTCTAAGGTTTTTGTAAGTTCATCCTAAGTTAGTCTAAGTTCGTCCCAAGTTAGTCTCTTTATAAGGACGAACTTAGACAAACCTTCGAATGAGACTAACGAGACTAAATTGGGACGAACAAAGAAAAACGTTAGTCTTATTCTAAGGTTTGTCAAAGTTCGTCCCATGTTCTATTTCTAAAGATGAACTTAGAGAAACCTTATAATGAGACTACAGAGACTAACATGGGCTGAACAAAGACAAACGTTTGTCTCATTCTGAGGACTGTCTAAGTTCGCCCCAAGTTAGTCTAAGTTCGTCCCAAGGTAGTCTATTTTTAAGGACGAACTTAGACAAACCTTAGCATGAGACTAAAGAGACCAACTTGGGACGAACAAAGATAAACGTTAGTCTCATTCTAAGGTTTGTCAAAGTTTGTCGCAATTTAGTCTATGTTCGTCCCAAGTTAGTCTCTTTCTAAGGACGAACTTAGACAAACCTTAGAATTAGACTAACGGTACTAACTTGGTAAAAAAAGCAAACGTTAGTCTCATTCTATGGTTTGTCTTAGTTCGTCCCAAGTTAGTCTATTTTTAAGGATGAACTTAGACAAACCTTAGAATGAGACTAACTTGGGGAGAACAAAGACAAACGTTAGTCTCATTTTAAGGTTTGTCAAAGTTCATCCCAAGTTATTCTATTTCTAAAGACGAACTAACACAAACCTTAGAATGAGACTAAAGAGACTAACTTGGGACGAACAAAGACAAACGTTAGTCTCATTCTAAGGTTTGTCTAAGTTCGTCCCAGGTTAGTCTATTTCTGAGGACGAACTTAGACAAACCTTAGAATGAGACTAGCGAGACTAAGTTGTGAAGAACAAAGACAAACTTTAGTCTCATTCTAAGGTTTGTGTAAGTTCGTCCTAAGTTAGTCTAAGTTCGTCCCAAGTTAGCCTCTTTCTAAGGACAAACTTAGACAAACTTTAGAATGAGACGAACGAGACTAACTTCGAACGAACGAAGACAAACGTTAGTCTCTATCTAAGGGTTTGTGTAAGTTCGTCCAAAGTTAGTCTATTTCTAAGGACAAACTTAGACAAACCTTAGAATGAGACTAAAGAGACTAACTTGGGACAAACAAGGACAAACATTAGTCTCATTCTAAGGTTTGTCTAAGTTCGTCCCAAGTTAGTTCATTTCTAAGGACGAACTTAGACAAACCTTAGAATGAGACTAACAAGACTAACTTGGGACGAACAAAGACAAACATTTGTCTCGTTCTAAGGTTTGTCTAAGTTCGTCCCAAGTTAGTCTATTTTTAAGGATGAACTTAGACAAACCTTAGAATGAGACTAACATGGGGTGAACAAAGACAAACGTTAGTCTCATTCTAAGGTTTGTCAAATTTCATCCCAAGTTATTCTATTTCTAAAGATGAACTTACACAAACCTTAGAATGAGACTAAAGAGACTAACTTGGGACGAACAAAGACAAACTTTAGTCTCATTCTAAGGGTTGTCTAAGTTCGTCCCAGGTTAGTCTATTTCGGAGGATGAACTTAGACAAACCTTAGAATGAGACTAACTGGGGCGAACAAAGACAAACATTAGTCTCATTCTAAAGTTTGTCTAAGTTCATCCCAAATTATTCTATTTCAAAAGACGAACCTAGACAAACCTTAGACTGAGACTAACAAGACTAACTTGGAAAAAACATAGACAAACATTAGTCTCATTCTAAGGTTTGTGTAAGTTCGTCCTAAGTTAGTCTAAGTTTGTCCCAAGTTAGTCTCTTTCTAAGGACGAACTTAGACAAACCTTAGGATGAGACTAACGAGACTAACTTGGGAAGTACAAAGAAAAACTTTACTCTCATTCTAAGGTTTGTCTAAGTTTGTCCCAAGTTAGTCCATTTCTAAGGACGAACTTAGACAAACCTTAGAATGAGACTAACGAAACTAACTTGGGAAGAACAAAGACAAACATTAGTCTCATTCTAAGGTTTGTGTAAGTTCGTCCCAAGTTAGTCTCTTTCTAAGGACGAACTTAGACAAACCTTAGAATGAGACTAACGAGACTAACTTGGGACGAACAAAGACAAACGTTAGTCTTATTCTAAGGTTTGTCTAAGTTCGTCCCAAGTTAGTTTATATCTGAGGACGAACGTAGACAAAACCCTAGAATGAGACTAACGAGACTCACTTAGGACAAACAAAGACAAACATTAGTCTCATTCTTAGGCTTGTGTAAGTTCGTCCTAAGTTAGTCTCTTTCTAAGGACGAACTTAGACAAACCTTAGAATGAGACTAACGAGACTCACTTGGAACGAACAAAGACAAACGTTAGTCTCATTCTAAGGTTTGTCTAAGTTAATCTATTTCTAAGGATGAACTTAGACAAACCTTAGAATGAGACTAAGAGACTAACTTGGGATGAACAAAGACAAAACCATAGAATGAGACTAAAGTTTTTCTTTGTTCATCCCAAGTTAGTCTAAGTTTTTCCCAAGTTAGTCTATTTCTAAGGACAAACTTTGACAAACCTTAGAATGAGACTAATGAGACTAACTTGGGACGAACAAAGACAAAATTTAGTCTCATTCTAAGGTTTGTCTAAGTTTGTCCCAAGTTAGTCTATTTCTAAGGACGAACTTAGACAAACCTTAGAATGAGACTAACGAGACTAACTTGTGACGAACAAAGACAAACATTAGTCTCACTCTAAGGATCGTGTAAGATCGTCCCAAGTTAGTCTATTTCTAAGGACGAACTTAGACAAACCTTAGAATGAGGCTAAAGAGACTAACTTGGGACAAACAAAGAAAAACATTAGTCTCATTCTAAGGTTTGTCTAAGTTCGTCCCAAGTTATTCTAAGTTCGTCCCAAGTTTGTTCATTTCGAAGGACGAACTTAGACAAACCTTAGAATGAGACTAACAAGACTAATTTGGGACGAACAATGACAAACTTTTGTCTCATTCTAAGGTTCGTCTAAGTTCATCCCAAGTTATTCTATTTCTCAGGACGAACTTAGACAAACCTTAGAATGAGACTAACTTGGGGCGAACAAAGACAAACGTTAGTCTCATTCTAAGGTTTGTCTAAGTTCATCCCAAGTTATTCTATTTCTAAAGACGAACAAAGACAAACTTTAGTCTCATTCTAAGGTTTGTGTAAGTTCGTCCTAAGTTAGTCTAAGTTTGTCCCAAGTTAGTCTCTTTCTAAGGACGAACTTGGACAAACCTTCAGATGAGACTAACGAGACTAACTTGGGAAGAACAAAGACAAACTTTTGTCTCATTCTAAGGTTTGTCTAAGTATGTCCCAAGTTAGTCAATTTCTAAGGACGAACTTAGACAAACCTTAAAATCAGACTAACGAGACTAACTTGGGAGGAACAAAGACAAACATTAGTCTCATTCTAAGGTTTTTGTAAGTTCATCCTAAGTTAGTCTAAGTTCATCCCAAGTTAGTCTCTTTCTAAGGACGAACTTAGACAAACCTTAGAATGAGACTAACGAGACTAAATTGGGACGAACAAAGACAAACGTTAGTCTTATTCTAAGGTTTGTCAAAATTTGTCCCATGTTATTCTATTTCTAAAGATGAACTTAGAGAAACCTTAGAATGAGACTAAAGAGACTAACATGGGCTGAACAAAGACAAACGTTTGTCTCATTCTGATGACTGTCTAAGTTCGCCCCAAGTTAGTCTAAGTTTTCCCAAGGTAGTCTATTTTTAAGGACGAACTTAGACAAACCTTAGCATGAGACTAAAGAGACCAACTTGGGACGAACAAAGATAAACGTTAGTCTCATTCTAAGGTTTGTCAAAGTTCGTCCCAATTTAGTCTATGTTCGTCCCAAGTTAGTCTCTTTCTAAGGACGAACTTAGACTAACCTTAGAATTAGACTAACGGTACTAACTTGGTACAAAAAAGCAAACGTTAGTCTCATTCTATGGTTTGTCTAAGTTCGTCCCAAGTTAGTCTATTTTTAAGGATGAACTTAGACAAACCTTAGAATGAGACTAACTTGGGGCGAACAAAGACAAACGTTAGTCTCATTTTAAGGTTTGTCAAAGTTCATCCCAAGTTATTCTATTTCTAAAGACGAACTAACACAAACCTTAGAATGAGACTAAAGAGACTAACTTGGGACGAACAAAGACAAACGTTAGTCTCATTCTAAGGTTTGTCTAAGTTCGTCCCAGGTTAGTCTATTTCTGAGGACGAACTTAGACAAACCTTAGAATGAGACTAGCGAGACTAAGTTGTGAAGAACAAAGACAAACTTTAGTCTCATTCTAAGGTTTGTGTAAGTTCGTCCTAAGTTAGTCTAAGTTCGTCCCAAGTTAGCCTCTTTCTAAGGACGAACTTAGACAAACTTTAGAATGAGACGAACGAGACTAACATCGAACGAACGAAGACAAACGTTAGTCTCTATCTAAGGGTTTGTGTAAGTTCGTCCAAAGTTAGTCTATTTCTAAGGACAAACTTAGACAAACCTTAGAATGAGACTAAAGAGACTAACTTGGGACAAACAAGGACAAACATTAGTCGGACGAACTTAGACAAACCTTAGAATGAGACTAACAAGACTAACTTGGGACGAACAAAGACAAACATTTGTCTCGTTCTAAGGTTTGTCTAAGTTCGTCCCAAGTTAGTCTATTTTTAAGGATGAACTTAGACAAACCTTAGAATGAGACTAACATGGGGCGAACAAAGACAAACGTTAGTCTCATTCTAAGGTTTGTCAAATTTCATCCCAAGTTATTCTATTTCTAAAGATGAACTTACACAAACCTTAGAATGAGACTAAAGAGACTAACTTGGGACGAACAAAGACAAACTTTAGTCTCATTCTAAGGGTTGTCTAAGTTCGTCCCATGTTAGTCTATTTCGGAGGACGAACTTAGACAAACCTTAGAATGAGACTAACTTGGGCGAACAAAGACAAACGTTAGTCTCATTCTAAAGTTTGTCTAAGTTCATCCCAAATTATTCTATTTCAAAAGACGAACTTAGACAAACCTTAGACTGAGACTAACGAGACTAACTTGGAAAAAACATAGACAAACATTAGTCTCATTCTAAGGTTTGTGTAAGTTCGTCCTAAGTTAGTCTAAGTTCGTCCCAAGTTAGTCTCTTTCTAAGGACGATCTTAGACAAACCTTAGGATGAGACTAACGAGACTAACTTGGGAAGTACAAAGACAAACTTTACTCTCATTCTAAGGTTTGTCTAAGTTTGTCCCAAGTTAGTCCATTTCTAAGGACGAACTTAGACAAACCTTAGAATGAGACTAACGAAACTAACTTGGGAAGAACAAAGACAAACATTAGTCTCATTCTAAGGTTTGTGTAAGTTCGTCCCAAGTTAGTCTCTTTCTAAGGACGAACATAGACAAACCTTAGAATGAGACTAACGAGACTAACTTGGGACGAACAAAGACAAACGTTTGTCTCATTCTAAGGTTCGTCTAAGTTCATCCCAAGTTATTCTATTTCTCAGGACAAACTTAGACAAACCTTAGAATGAGACTAACTTGGGGCGAACAAAGTCAAACGTTAGTCTCATTATAAGGTTTGTCTAAGTTCATCCCAAGTTATTCTATTTCTAAAGACGAACAAAGACAAACTTTACTCTCTTTCTAAGGTTTGTGTAAGTTCGTCCTAAGTTAGTCTAAGTTTGTCCCAAGTTAGTCTCTTACTAAGGACGAACTTAGACAAACCTTCAGATGAGACTAACGAGACTAACTTGGGAAGAACAAAGACAAACTTTAGTCTCATTCTAAGGTTTGTCTAAGTTTGTCCCAAGTTAGTCAATTTCTAAGGATGAACTTAGACAAACCTTAGAATCAGACTAACGAGACTAACTTGGGAAGAACAAAGACAAACATTAGTCTCATTCTAAGGTTTTTGTAAGTTCATCCTAAGTTAGTCTAAGTTCGTCCCAAGTTAGTCTTTTTCTAAGGAAGAACTTAGACAACAAACCTTAGAATGAGACTAACGAAACTAAATTGGGACGAACAAAGACAAACGTTAGTTTTATTCTAAGGTTTGTCAAAGTTCGTCCCATGTTAGTCTATTTCTAAAGATGAACTTAGAGAAACCTTAGAATGAGACTAAAGAGACTAACATGGGCTGAACAAAGACAAACGTTTGTCTCATTCTGAGGACTGTCTAAGTTCGCCCCAAGTTAGTCTAAGTTCGTCCCAAGGTAGTCTATTTTTAAGGACGAACTTAGACAAACCTTAGCATGAGACTAAAGAGACCAACTTGGGACGAACAAAGATAAACGTTAGTCTCATTCTAAGGTTTGTCAAAGTTCGTCCCAATTTAGTCTATGTTCGTCCCAAGTTAGTCTCTTTCTAAGGACGAACTTAGACAAACCTTAGAATTAGACTAACGGTACTAACTTGGTACAAAAAAGCAAACGTTAGTCTCATTCTATGGTTTGTCTAAGTTCGTCCCAAGTTAGTCTATTTTTAAGGATGAACTTAGACAAACCTTAGAATGAGACTAACTTGGGGCGAACAATGACAAACGTTAGTCTCATTTTAAGGTTTGTCAAAGTTCATCCCAAGTTATTCTATTTCTAAAGACGAACTAACACAAACTTTAGAATGAGACTAAAGAAACTAACCTGGGACGAACAAAGACAAACGTTAGTCTCATTCTAAGGTTTGTCTATGTTCGTCCCAGGTTAGTCTATTTCTGAGGACGAACTTAGACAAACCTTAGAATGAGACTAACGAGACTAAGTTGTGAAGAACAAAGACAAACTTTAGTCTCATTCTAAGGTTTGTCTAAGTTCGTCCTAAGTTAGTCTAAGTTCGTCCCAAGTTAGCCTCTTTCTGAGGACAAACTTAGACAAACCTTAGAATGAGACGAACGAACGAAGACAAATGTTAGTCTCTATCTAAGGGTTTGTGTAAGTTCGTGCAAAGTTAGTCTATTTCTAAGGACAAACTTAGACAAACCTTAGAATGAGACTAAAGAGACTAACTTGGGACAAACAAGGACAAACATTAGTCTCATTCTAAGGTTTGTCTAAGTTCGTCCCAAGTTAGTTCATTTCTAAGGACGAACTTAGACAAACCTTAGAATGAGACTAACAAGACTAACTTGGGACGAACAAAGACAAACATTTGTCTCATTCTAACGTTTGTCTAAGTTCGTCCCAAGTTAGTCTATTTTTAAGGATGAACTTAGACAAACCTTAGAATGAGACTAACATGGGGCGAACAAAGATAAACGTTAGTCTCATTCTAAGGTTTGTCAAATTTCATCCCAAGTTATTCTATTTCTAAAGACGAACTTACACAAACCTTAGAATGAGACTAAAGAGACTAACTTGGGACAAACAAAGACAAACGTTAGTCTCATTCTAAGGTTTGTCTAAGTTCGTCCCAGGTTAGTCTATTTCGGAGGACGAACTTAGACAAACCTTAGAATGAGACTAACTTGGGCGAACAAAGACAAACGTTAGTCTCATTCTAAAGTTTGTCTATGTTCATCCCAAATTATTCTATTTCAAAAGACGAACTTAGACAAACCTTAGAATGAGACTAACGAGACTAACTTGGAAAAAACATAGACAAACATTAGTCTCATTCTAAGGTTTGTGTAAGTTCGTCCTAAGTTAGTCTAAGTTCGTCCCAAGTTAGTCTCTTTCTAAGGACGAACTTAGACAAACCTTAGGATGAGACTAACGAGACTAACTTGGGAAGTACAAAGACAAACTTTACTCTCATTCTAAGGTTTGTCTAAGTTTGTCCCAAGTTAGTCCATTTCTAAGGACGAACTTAGACAAACCTTAGAATGAGACTAACGAAACTAACTTGGGAAGAACAAAGACAAACATTAGTCTCATTCTAAGGTTTGTGTAAGTTCGTCCCAAGTTAGTCTCTTTCTAAGGACGAACTTAGACAAACCTTAGAATGAGACTAACGAGACTAACTTGGGACGAACAAAGACAAACGTTAGTCTCATTCTAAGGTTTGTCTAAGTTCGTCCCAAGTTAGTTTATATCTAAGGACAAACTTAGACAAAACCATAGAATGAGACTAACGAGACTCACTTGGGACAAACAAACACAAACATTAGTCTCATTCTTAGGTTTGTGTAAGTTCGTCCTAAGTTAGTCTCTTTCTAAGGACGAACTTAGACAAACCTTAGAATGAGACTAACGAGACTCACTTGGGACGAACAAAGACAAACGTTAGTCTCATTCTAAGGTTTGTCTAAGTTAATCTATTTCTAAGGATGAACTTTGACAAACCTTAGAATGAGACTAAGAGACTAACTTGGGATGAACAAAGACAAAACCATAGAATGAGACTAAAGTTTTTCTTTGTTCGTCCCAAGTTAGTCTAAGTTTTTCCCAAGTTAGTCTATTTCTAAGGACAAACTTTGACAAACCTTAGAATGAGACTAATGAGACTAAATTGGGACGAACAAAGACAAAATTTAGTCTTATTCTAAGGTTTGTCTAAGTTTGTCCCAAGTTAGTCTATTTCTAAGGACGAACTTAGACAAACCTTAGAATGAGACTAACGAGACTAACTTGGGACGAACAAAGACAAACATTAGTCTCACTCTAAGGATCGTGTAAGATCGTCCCAAGTTAGTCTATTTCTAAGGACGAACTTAGACAAACCTTAGAATGAGGCTAAAGAGACTAACTTGGGACAAACAAAGAAAAACATTAGTCTCATTCTAAGGTTTGCCTAAGTTCGTCCCAAGTTATTCTAAGTTCGTCCCAAGTTAGTTCATTTCTAAGGATGAACTTAGACAAACCTTAGAATGAGACTAACAAGACTAACTTGGGACGAACAATGACAAACTTTTGTCTCATTCTAAGGTTCGTCTAAGTTCATCCCAAGTTATTCTATTTCTCAGGACGAACTTAGACAAACCTTAGAATGAGACTAACTTGGGGCGAACAAAGACAAACGTTAGTCTCATTCTAAGGTTTGTCTAAGTTCATCCCAAGTTATTCTATTTCTAAAGACGAACAAAGACAAACTTTAGTCTCATTCTAAGGTTTGTGTAAGTTCGTCCTAAGTTTGTCTAAGTTTGTCCCAAGTTAGTCTCTTTCTAAGGACGAACTTAGACAAACCTTCAGATGAGACTAACGAGACTAACTTGGGAAGAACAAAGTCAAACTTTAGTCTCATTCTATGGTTTGTCTAAGTATGTCCCAAGTTAGTCAATTTCTAAGGATGAACTTAGACAAACCTTAAAATCAGACTAACGAGACTAACTTGGGAAGAACAAAGACAAACATTAGTCTCATTCTAAGGTTTTTGTAAGTTCATCCTAAGTTAGTCTAAGTTCGTCCCAAGTTAGTCTCTTTCTAAGGACGAACTTAGACAAACCTTCGAATGAGACTAACGAGACTAAATTGGGACGAACAAAGAAAAACGTTAGTCTTATTCTAAGGTTTGTCAAAGTTCGTCCCATGTTCTATTTCTAAAGATGAACTTAGAGAAACCTTATAATGAGACTACAGAGACTAACATGGGCTGAACAAAGACAAACGTTTGTCTCATTCTGAGGACTGTCTAAGTTCGCCCCAAGTTAGTCTAAGTTCGTCCCAAGGTAGTCTATTTTTAAGGACGAACTTAGACAAACCTTAGCATGAGACTAAAGAGACCAACTTGGGACGAACAAAGATAAACGTTAGTCTCATTCTAAGGTTTGTCAAAGTTTGTCGCAATTTAGTCTATGTTCGTCCCAAGTTAGTCTCTTTCTAAGGACGAACTTAGACAAACCTTAGAATTAGACTAACGGTACTAACTTGGTAAAAAAAGCAAACGTTAGTCTCATTCTATGGTTTGTCTAAGTTCGTCCCAAGTTAGTCTATTTATAAGGATGAACTTAGACAAACCTTAGAATGAGACTAACTTGGGGCGAACAAAGACAAACGTTAGTCTCATTTTAAGGTTTGTCAAAGTTCATCCCAAGTTATTCTATTTCTAAAGACGAACTAACACAAACCTTAGAATGAGACTAAAGAGACTAACTTGGGACGAACAAAGACAAACGTTAGTCTCATTCTAAGGTTTGTCTAAGTTCGTCCCAGGTTAGTCTATTTCTGAGGACGAACTTAGACAACCCTTAGAATGAGACTAGCGAGACTAAGTTGTGAAGAACAAAGACAAACTTTAGTCTCATTCTAAGGTTTGTGTAAGTTCGTCCTAAGTTAGTCTAAGTTCGTCCCAAGTTAGCCTCTTTCTAAGGACAAACTTAGACAAACTTTAGAATGAAACGAACGAGACTAACTTCGAACGAACGAAGACAAACGTTAGTCTCTATCTAAGGGTTTGTGTAAGTTCGTCCAAAGTTAGTCTATTTCTAAGGACAAACTTAGACAAACCTTAGAATGAGACTAAAGAGACTAACTTGGGACAAACAAGGACAAACATTAGTCTCATTCTAAGGTTTGTCTAAGTTCGTCCCAAGTTAGTTCATTTCTAAGGACGAACTTAGACAAACCTTAGAATGAGACTAACAAGACTAACTTGGGACGAACAAAGACAAACATTTGTCTCGTTCTAAGGTTTGTCTAAGTTCGTCCCAAGTTAGTCTATTTTTAAGGATGAACTTAGACAAACCTTAGAATGAGACTAACATGGGGTGAACAAAGACAAACGTTAGTCTCATTCTAAGGTTTGTCAAATTTCATCCCAAGTTATTCTATTTCTAAAGATGAACTTACACAAACCTTAGAATGAGACTAAAGAGACTAACTTGGGACGAACAAAGACAAACTTTAGTCTCATTCTAAGGGTTGTCTAAGTTCGTCCCAGGTTAGTCTATTTCGGAGGATGAACTTAGACAAACCTTAGAATGAGACTAACTGGGGCGAACAAAGACAAACATTAGTCTCATTCTAAAGTTTGTCTAAGTTCATCCCAAATTATTCTATTTCAAAAGACGAACTTAGACAAACCTTAGACTGAGACTAACGAGACTAACTTGGAAAAAACATAGACAAACATTAGTCTCATTCTAAGGTTTGTGTAAGTTCGTCCTAAGTTAGTCTAAGTTCGTCCCAAGTTAGTCTCTTTCTAAGGACGATCTTAGACAAACCTTAGGATGAGACTAACGAGACTAACTTGGGAAGTACAAAGACAAACTTTACTCTCATTCTAAGGTTTGTCTAAGTTTGTCCCAAGTTAGTCCATTTCTAAGGACGAACTTAGACAAACCTTAGAATGAGACTAACGAAACTAACTTGGGAAGAACAAAGACAAACATTAGTCTCATTCTAAGGTTTGTGTAAGTTCGTCCCAAGTTAGTCTCTTTCTAAGGACGAACATAGACAAACCTTAGAATGAGACTAACGAGACTAACTTGGGACGAACAAAGACAAACGTTTGTCTCATTCTAAGGTTCGTCTAAGTTCATCCCAAGTTATTCTATTTCTCAGGACAAACTTAGACAAACCTTAGAATGAGACTAACTTGGGGCGAACAAAGTCAAACGTTAGTCTCATTATAAGGTTTGTCTAAGTTCATCCCAAGTTATTCTATTTCTAAAGACGAACAAAGACAAACTTTACTCTCTTTCTAAGGTTTGTGTAAGTTCGTCCTAAGTTAGTCTAAGTTTGTCCCAAGTTAGTCTCTTACTAAGGACGAACTTAGACAAACCTTCAGATGAGACTAACGAGACTAACTTGGGAAGAACAAAGACAAACTTTAGTCTCATTCTAAGGTTTGTCTAAGTTTGTCCCAAGTTAGTCAATTTCTAAGGATGAACTTAGACAAACCTTAGAATCAGACTAACGAGACTAACTTGGGAAGAACAAAGACAAACATTAGTCTCATTCTAAGGTTTTTGTAAGTTCATCCTAAGTTAGTCTAAGTTCGTCCCAAGTTAGTCTTTTTCTAAGGAAGAACTTAGACAACAAACCTTAGAATGAGACTAACGAAACTAAATTGGGACGAACAAAGACAAACGTTAGTTTTATTCTAAGGTTTGTCAAAGTTCGTCCCATGTTAGTCTATTTCTAAAGATGAACTTAGAGAAACCTTAGAATGAGACTAAAGAGACTAACATGGGCTGAACAAAGACAAACGTTTGTCTCATTCTGAGGACTGTCTAAGTTCGCCCCAAGTTAGTCTAAGTTCGTCCCAAGGTAGTCTATTTTTAAGGACGAACTTAGACAAACCTTAGCATGAGACTAAAGAGACCAACTTGGGACGAACAAAGATAAACGTTAGTCTCATTCTAAGGTTTGTCAAAGTTCGTCCCAATTTAGTCTATGTTCGTCCCAAGTTAGTCTCTTTCTAAGGACGAACTTAGACAAACCTTAGAATTAGACTAACGGTACTAACTTGGTACAAAAAAGCAAACGTTAGTCTCATTCTATGGTTTGTCTAAGTTCGTCCCAAGTTAGTCTATTTTTAAGGATGAACTTAGACAAACCTTAGAATGAGACTAACTTGGGGCGAACAATGACAAACGTTAGTCTCATTTTAAGGTTTGTCAAAGTTCATCCCAAGTTATTCTATTTCTAAAGACGAACTAACACAAACTTTAGAATGAGACTAAAGAAACTAACCTGGGACGAACAAAGACAAACGTTAGTCTCATTCTAAGGTTTGTCTATGTTCGTCCCAGGTTAGTCTATTTCTGAGGACGAACTTAGACAAACCTTAGAATGAGACTAACGAGACTAAGTTGTGAAGAACAAAGACAAACTTTAGTCTCATTCTAAGGTTTGTCTAAGTTCGTCCTAAGTTAGTCTAAGTTCGTCCCAAGTTAGCCTCTTTCTGAGGACAAACTTAGACAAACCTTAGAATGAGACGAACGAACGAAGACAAATGTTAGTCTCTATCTAAGGGTTTGTGTAAGTTCGTGCAAAGTTAGTCTATTTCTAAGGACAAACTTAGACAAACCTTAGAATGAGACTAAAGAGACTAACTTGGGACAAACAAGGACAAACATTAGTCTCATTCTAAGGTTTGTCTAAGTTCGTCCCAAGTTAGTTCATTTCTAAGGACGAACTTAGACAAACCTTAGAATGAGACTAACAAGACTAACTTGGGACGAACAAAGACAAACATTTGTCTCATTCTAACGTTTGTCTAAGTTCGTCCCAAGTTAGTCTATTTTTAAGGATGAACTTAGACAAACCTTAGAATGAGACTAACATGGGGCGAACAAAGATAAACGTTAGTCTCATTCTAAGGTTTGTCAAATTTCATCCCAAGTTATTCTATTTCTAAAGACGAACTTACACAAACCTTAGAATGAGACTAAAGAGACTAACTTGGGACAAACAAAGACAAACGTTAGTCTCATTCTAAGGTTTGTCTAAGTTCGTCCCAGGTTAGTCTATTTCGGAGGACGAACTTAGACAAACCTTAGAATGAGACTAACTTGGGCGAACAAAGACAAACGTTAGTCTCATTCTAAAGTTTGTCTATGTTCATCCCAAATTATTCTATTTCAAAAGACGAACTTAGACAAACCTTAGAATGAGACTAACGAGACTAACTTGGAAAAAACATAGACAAACATTAGTCTCATTCTAAGGTTTGTGTAAGTTCGTCCTAAGTTAGTCTAAGTTCGTCCCAAGTTAGTCTCTTTCTAAGGACGAACTTAGACAAACCTTAGGATGAGACTAACGAGACTAACTTGGGAAGTACAAAGACAAACTTTACTCTCATTCTAAGGTTTGTCTAAGTTTGTCCCAAGTTAGTCCATTTCTAAGGACGAACTTAGACAAACCTTAGAATGAGACTAACGAAACTAACTTGGGAAGAACAAAGACAAACATTAGTCTCATTCTAAGGTTTGTGTAAGTTCGTCCCAAGTTAGTCTCTTTCTAAGGACGAACTTAGACAAACCTTAGAATGAGACTAACGAGACTAACTTGGGACGAACAAAGACAAACGTTAGTCTCATTCTAAGGTTTGTCTAAGTTCGTCCCAAGTTAGTTTATATCTAAGGACAAACTTAGACAAAACCATAGAATGAGACTAACGAGACTCACTTGGGACAAACAAACACAAACATTAGTCTCATTCTTAGGTTTGTGTAAGTTCGTCCTAAGTTAGTCTCTTTCTAAGGACGAACTTAGACAAACCTTAGAATGAGACTAACGAGACTCACTTGGGACGAACAAAGACAAACGTTAGTCTCATTCTAAGGTTTGTCTAAGTTAATCTATTTCTAAGGATGAACTTTGACAAACCTTAGAATGAGACTAAGAGACTAACTTGGGATGAACAAAGACAAAACCATAGAATGAGACTAAAGTTTTTCTTTGTTCGTCCCAAGTTAGTCTAAGTTTTTCCCAAGTTAGTCTATTTCTAAGGACAAACTTTGACAAACCTTAGAATGAGACTAATGAGACTAAATTAGGACGAACAAAGACAAAATTTAGTCTTATTCTAAGGTTTGTCTAAGTTTGTCCCAAGTTAGTCTATTTCTAAGGACGAACTTAGACAAACCTTAGAATGAGACTAACGAGACTAACTTGGGACGAACAAAGACAAACATTAGTCTCACTCTAAGGATCGTGTAAGATCGTCCCAAGTTAGTCTATTTCTAAGGACGAACTTAGACAAACCTTAGAATGAGGCTAAAGAGACTAACTTGGGACAAACAAAGAAAAACATTAGTCTCATTCTAAGGTTTGCCTAAGTTCGTCCCAAGTTATTCTAAGTTCGTCCCAAGTTAGTTCATTTCTAAGGATGAACTTAGACAAACCTTAGAATGAGACTAACAAGACTAACTTGGGACGAACAATGACAAACTTTTGTCTCATTCTAAGGTTCGTCTAAGTTCATCCCAAGTTATTCTATTTCTCAGGACGAACTTAGACAAACCTTAGAATGAGACTAACTTGGGGCGAACAAAGACAAACGTTAGTCTCATTCTAAGGTTTGTCTAAGTTCATCCCAAGTTATTCTATTTCTAAAGACGAACAAAGACAAACTTTAGTCTCATTCTAAGGTTTGTGTAAGTTCGTCCTAAGTTTGTCTAAGTTTGTCCCAAGTTAGTCTCTTTCTAAGGACGAACTTAGACAAACCTTCAGATGAGACTAACGAGACTAACTTGGGAAGAACAAAGTCAAACTTTAGTCTCATTCTATGGTTTGTCTAAGTATGTCCCAAGTTAGTCAATTTCTAAGGATGAACTTAGACAAACCTTAAAATCAGACTAACGAGACTAACTTGGGAAGAACAAAGACAAACATTAGTCTCATTCTAAGGTTTTTGTAAGTTCATCCTAAGTTAGTCTAAGTTCGTCCCAAGTTAGTCTCTTTCTAAGGACGAACTTAGACAAACCTTCGAATGAGACTAACGAGACTAAATTGGGACGAACAAAGAAAAACGTTAGTCTTATTCTAAGGTTTGTCAAAGTTCGTCCCATGTTCTATTTCTAAAGATGAACTTAGAGAAACCTTATAATGAGACTACAGAGACTAACATGGGCTGAACAAAGACAAACGTTTGTCTCATTCTGAGGACTGTCTAAGTTCGCCCCAAGTTAGTCTAAGTTCGTCCCAAGGTAGTCTATTTTTAAGGACGAACTTAGACAAACCTTAGCATGAGACTAAAGAGACCAACTTGGGACGAACAAAGATAAACGTTAGTCTCATTCTAAGGTTTGTCAAAGTTTGTCGCAATTTAGTCTATGTTCGTCCCAAGTTAGTCTCTTTCTAAGGACGAACTTAGACAAACCTTAGAATTAGACTAACGGTACTAACTTGGTAAAAAAAGCAAACGTTAGTCTCATTCTATGGTTTGTCTAAGTTCGTCCCAAGTTAGTCTATTTATAAGGATGAACTTAGACAAACCTTAGAATGAGACTAACTTGGGGCGAACAAAGACAAACGTTAGTCTCATTTTAAGGTTTGTCAAAGTTCATCCCAAGTTATTCTATTTCTAAAGACGAACTAACACAAACCTTAGAATGAGACTAAAGAGACTAACTTGGGACGAACAAAGACAAACGTTAGTCTCATTCTAAGGTTTGTCTAAGTTCGTCCCAGGTTAGTCTATTTCTGAGGACGAACTTAGACAACCCTTAGAATGAGACTAGCGAGACTAAGTTGTGAAGAACAAAGACAAACTTTAGTCTCATTCTAAGGTTTGTGTAAGTTCGTCCTAAGTTAGTCTAAGTTCGTCCCAAGTTAGCCTCTTTCTAAGGACAAACTTAGACAAACTTTAGAATGAAACGAACGAGACTAACTTCGAACGAACGAAGACAAACGTTAGTCTCTATCTAAGGGTTTGTGTAAGTTCGTCCAAAGTTAGTCTATTTCTAAGGACAAACTTAGACAAACCTTAGAATGAGACTAAAGAGACTAACTTGGGACAAACAAGGACAAACATTAGTCTCATTCTAAGGTTTGTCTAAGTTCGTCCCAAGTTAGTTCATTTCTAAGGACGAACTTAGACAAACCTTAGAATGAGACTAACAAGACTAACTTGGGACGAACAAAGACAAACATTTGTCTCGTTCTAAGGTTTGTCTAAGTTCGTCCCAAGTTAGTCTATTTTTAAGGATGAACTTAGACAAACCTTAGAATGAGACTAACATGGGGTGAACAAAGACAAACGTTAGTCTCATTCTAAGGTTTGTCAAATTTCATCCCAAGTTATTCTATTTCTAAAGATGAACTTACACAAACCTTAGAATGAGACTAAAGAGACTAACTTGGGACGAACAAAGACAAACTTTAGTCTCATTCTAAGGGTTGTCTAAGTTCGTCCCAGGTTAGTCTATTTCGGAGGATGAACTTAGACAAACCTTAGAATGAGACTAACTGGGGCGAACAAAGACAAACATTAGTCTCATTCTAAAGTTTGTCTAAGTTCATCCCAAATTATTCTATTTCAAAAGACGAACCTAGACAAACCTTAGACTGAGACTAACAAGACTAACTTGGAAAAAACATAGACAAACATTAGTCTCATTCTAAGGTTTGTGTAAGTTCGTCCTAAGTTAGTCTAAGTTTGTCCCAAGTTAGTCTCTTTCTAAGGACGAACTTAGACAAACCTTAGGATGAGACTAACGAGACTAACTTGGGAAGTACAAAGAAAAACTTTACTCTCATTCTAAGGTTTGTCTAAGTTTGTCCCAAGTTAGTCCATTTCTAAGGACGAACTTAGACAAACCTTAGAATGAGACTAACGAAACTAACTTGGGAAGAACAAAGACAAACATTAGTCTCATTCTAAGGTTTGTGTAAGTTCGTCCAAAGTTAGTCTCTTTCTAAGGACGAACTTAGACAAACCTTAGAATGAGACTAACGAGACTAACTTGGGACGAACAAAGACAAACGTTAGTCTTATTCTAAGGTTTGTCTAAGTTCGTCCCAAGTTAGTTTATATCTGAGGACGAACGTAGACAAAACCATAGAATGAGACTAACGAGACTCACTTGGGACAAACAAAGACAAACATTAGTCTCATTCTTAGGTTTGTGTAAGTTCGTCCTAAGTTAGTCTCTTTCTAAGGACGAACTTAGACAAACCTTAGAATGAGACTAACGAGACTCACTTGGAACGAACAAAGACAAACGTTAGTCTCATTCTAAGGTTTGTCTAAGTTAATCTATTTCTAAGGATGAACTTAGACAAACCTTAGAATGAGACTAAGAGACTAACTTGGGATGAACAAAGACAAAACCATAGAATGAGACTAAAGTTTTTCTTTGTTCATCCCAAGTTAGTCTAAGTTTTTCCCAAGTTAGTCTATTTCTAAGGACAAACTTTGACAAACCTTAGAATGAGTCTAATGAGACTAACTTGGGACGAACAAAGACAAAATTTAGTCTCATTCTAAGGTTTGTCTAAGTTTGTCCCAAGTTAGTCTATTTCTAAGGACGAACTTAGACAAACCTTAGAATGAGACTAACGAGACTAACTTGTGACGAACAAAGACAAACATTAGTCTCACTCTAAGGATCGTGTAAGATCGTCCCAAGTTAGTCTATTTCTAAGGACGAACTTAGACAAACCTTAGAATGAGGCTAAAGAGACTAACTTGGGACAAACAAAGAAAAACATTAGTCTCATTCTAAGGTTTGTCTAAGTTCGTCCCAAGTTATTCTAAGTTCGTCCCAAGTTAGTTCATTTCGAAGGACGAACTTAGACAAACCTTAGAATGAGACTAACAAGACTAATTTGGGACGAACAATGACAAACTTTTGTCTCATTCTAAGGTTCGTCTAAGTTCATCCCAAGTTATTCTATTTCTCAGGACGAACTTAGACAAACCTTAGAATGAGACTAACTTGGGGCGAACAAAGACAAACGTTAGTCTCATTCTAAGGTTTGTCTAAGTTCATCCCAAGTTATTCTATTTCTAAAGACGAACAAAGACAAACTTTAGTCTCATTCTAAGGTTTGTGTAAGTTCGTCCTAAGTTAGTCTAAGTTTGTCCCAAGTTAGTCTCTTTCTAAGGACGAACTTGGACAAACCTTCTGATGAGACTAACGAGACTAACTTGGGAAGAACAAAGACAAACTTTTGTCTCATTCTAAGGTTTGTCTAAGTATGTCCCAAGTTAGTCAATTTCTAAGGACAAACTTAGACAAACCTTAAAATCAGACTAACGAGACTAACTTGGGAGGAACAAAGACAAACATTAGTCTCATTCTAAGGTTTTTGTAAGTTCATCCTAAGTTAGTCTAAGTTCATCCCAAGTTAGTCTCTTTCTAAGGACGAACTTAGACAAACCTTAGAATGAGACTAACGAGACTAAATTGGGACGAACAAAGACAAACGTTAGTCTTATTCTAAGGTTTGTCAAAATTTGTCCCATGTTATTCTATTTCTAAAGATGAACTTAGAGAAACCTTAGAATGAGACTAAAGAGACTAACATGGGCTGAACAAAGACAAACGTTTGTCTCATTCTGAGGACTGTCTAAGTTCGCCCCAAGTTAGTCTAAGTTTTCCCAAGGTAGTCTATTTTTAAGGACGAACTTAGACAAACCTTAGCATGAGACTAAAGAGACCAACTTGGGACGAACAAAGATAAACGTTAGTCTCATTCTAAGGTTTGTCAAAGTTCGTCCCAATTTAGTCTATGTTCGTCCCAAGTTAGTCTCTTTCTAAGGACGAACTTAGACTAACCTTAGAATTAGACTAACGGTACTAACTTGGTACAAAAAAGCAAACGTTAGTCTCATTCTATGGTTTGTCTAAGTTCGTCCCAAGTTAGTCTATTTTTAAGGATGAACTTAGACAAACCTTAGAATGAGACTAACTTGGGGCGAACAAAGACAAACGTTAGTCTCATTTTAAGGTTTGTCAAAGTTCATCCCAAGTTATTCTATTTCTAAAGACGAACTAACACAAACCTTAGAATGAGACTAAAGAGACTAACTTGGGACGAACAAAGACAAACGTTAGTCTCATTCTAAGGTTTGTCTAAGTTCGTCCCAGGTTAGTCTATTTCTGAGGACGAACTTAGACAAACCTTAGAATGAGACTAGCGAGACTAAGTTGAGAAGAACAAAGACAAACTTTAGTCTCATTCTAAGGTTTGTGTAAGTTCGTCCTAAGTTAGTCTAAGTTCGTCCCAAGTTAGCCTCTTTCTAAGGACGAACTTAGACAAACTTTAGAATGAGACGAACGAGACTAACTTCGAACGAACGAAGACAAACGTTAGTCTCTATCTAAGGGTTTGTATAAGTTCGTCCAAAGTTAGTCTATTTCTAAGGACTAACTTAGACAAACCTTAGAATGAGACTAAAGAGACTAACTTGGGACAAACAAGGACAAACATTAGTCGGACGAACTTAGACAAACCTTAGAATGAGACTAACAAGACTAACTTGGGACGAACAAAGACAAACATTTGTCTCGTTCTAAGGTTTGTCTAAGTTCGTCCCAAGTTAGTCTATTTTTAAGGATGAACTTAGACAAACCTTAGAATGAGACTAACATGGGGCGAACAAAGACAAACGTTAGTCTCATTCTAAGGTTTGTCAAATTTCATCCCAAGTTATTCTATTTCTAAAGATGAACTTACACAAACCTTAGAATGAGACTAAAGAGACTAACTTGGGACGAACAAAGACAAACTTTAGTCTCATTCTAAGGGTTGTCTAAGTTCATCCCAGGTTAGTCTATTTCGGAGGACGAACTTAGACAAACCTTAGAATGAGACTAACTTGGGCGAACAAAGACAAACGTTAGTCTCATTCTAAAGTTTGTCTAAGTTCATCCCAAATTATTATATTTCAAAAGACGAACTTAGACAAACCTTAGACTGAGACTAACGAGACTAACTTGGAAAAAACATAGACAAACATTAGTCTCATTCTAAGGCTTGTGTAAGTTCGTCCTAAGTTAGTCTAAGTTCGTCCCAAGTTAGTCTCTTTCTAAGGACGAACTTAGACAAACCTTAGGATGAGACTTACGAGACTAACTTGGGAAGTACAAAGACAAACTTTACTCTCATTCTAAGGTTTGTCTAAGTTTGTCCCAAGTTAGTCCATTTCTAAGGACGAACTTAGACAAACCTTAGAATGAGACTAACGAAACTAACTTGGGAAGAACAAAGACAAACATTAGTCTCATTCTAAGGTTTGTGTAAGTTCGTCCCAAGTTAGTCTCTTTCTAAGGACGAACTTAGACAAACCTTAGAATGAGACTAACGAGACTAACTTGGGACGAACAAAGACAAACGTTAGTCTTATTCTAAGGTTTGTCTAGGTTCGTCCCAAGTTAGTTTATATCTAAGGACGAACGTAGACAAAACCATAGAATAAGACTAACGAGACTCACTTGGGACAAACAAAGACAAACATTAGTCTCATTCTTAGGTTTGTGTAAGTTCGTCCTAAGTTAGTCTCTTTCTAAGGACGAACTTAGAAAAACCTTAGAATGAGACTAACGAGACTCACTTGGAACGAACAAAGACAAACGTTAGTCTCATTCTAAGGTTTGTCTAAGTTAATCTATTTCTAAGGATGAACTTAGACAAACCTTAGAATGAGACTAAGAGACTAACTTGGGATGAACAAAGACAAAACCATAGAATGAGACTAAAGTTTTTCTTTGTTCGTCCCAAGTTAGTCTAAGTTTTTCCCAAGTTAGTCTATTTCTAATGACCAACTTTGACAAACCTTAGAATGAGACTAATGAGACTAACTTGGGACGAACAAAGACAAAATTTAGTCTCATTCTAAGGTTTGTCTAAGTTTGTCCCAAGTTAGCCTATTTCTAAGGACGAACTTAGACAAACCTTAGAATGAGACTAACGAGACTAACTTGTGACGAACAAAGACAAACGTTAGTCTCACTCGAAGGATCGTGTAAGATCGTCCCAAGTTAGTCTATTTCTTAGGACGAACTTAGACAAACCTTAGAATGAGGCTAAAGTGACTAACTTGGGACAAACAAAGAAAAACATTAGTCTCATTCTAAGGTTTGTCTAAGTTCGTCCCAAGTTATTCTAAGTTCGTCCCAAGTTAGTTCATTTCGAAGGACGAACTTAGACAAACCTTAGAATGAGACTAACAAGACTAACTTGGGACGAACAATGACAAACTTTTGTCTCATTCTAAGGTTCGTCTAAGTTCATCCCAAGTTATTCTATTTCTCAGGACGAACTTAGACAAACCTCAGAATGAGACTAACTTGGGGCGAACAAAGACAAACGTTAGTCTCATTCTAAGGTTTGTCTAAGTTCATCCCAAGTTATTCTATTTCTAAAGACGAACAAAGACAAACTTTAGTCTCATTCTAAGGTTTGTGTAAGTTCGTCCTAAGTTAGTCTAAGTTTGTCCCAAGTTAGTCTCTTTCTAAGGACGAACTTAGACAAACCTTCAGATGAGACTAACGAGACTAACTTGGGAAGAACAAAGACAAACTTTTGTCTAATTCTAAGGTTTGTCTAAGTATGTCCCAAGTTAGTCAATTTCTAAGGACGAACTTAGACAAACCTTAAAATCAGACTAACGAGACTAACTTGGGAAGAACAAAGACAAACATTAGTCTCATTCTAAGGTTTTTGTAAGTTCATCCTAAGTTAGTCTAAGTTCATCCCAAGTTAGTCTCTTTCTAAGGACGAACTTAGACAAACCTTAGAATGAGACTAACGAGACTAAATTGGGACGAACAAAGACAAACGTTAGTCTTATTCTAAGGTTTGTCAAAATTTGTCCCATGTTATTCTATTTCTAAAGATGAACTTAGAGAAACCTTAGAATGAGACTAAAGAGACTAACATGGGCTGAACAAAGACAAACGTTTGTCTCATTCTAAGGACTGTCTAAGTTCGCCCCAAGTTAGTCTAAGTTCATCCCAAGGTAGTCTATTTTTAAGGACGAACTTAGACAAACCTTAGCATGAGACTAAAGAGACCAACTTGGGACGAACAAAGATAAACGTTAGTCTCATTCTAAGGTTTGTCAAAGTTCGTCCCAATTTAGTCTATGTTCGTCCCAAGTTAGTCTCTTTCTAAGGACGAACTTAGACAAACCTTAGAATTAGACTAACGGTACTAACTTGGTACAAAAAAAGCAAACGTTAGTCTCATTCTATGGTTTGTCTAAGTTTGTCCCAAGTTAGTCTATTTCATAGGACGAACTTAGACAAACCTTAGAATGAGACTAACGAGACTAACTTGTGAAGAATAAAGACAAACTTTAGTCTCATTCTAAGGTTTGTGTAAGTTCATCCTAAGTTAGTCTAAGTTCGTCCCAAGTTAGTCTCTTTCTAAGGACGAACTTAGACAACCCTTAGAATGAGACGAACGAGACTAACTTGGGACTAACAAACACAAACGTTAGTCTCTATCTAAGTGTTTGTGTAAGTTCGTCCTAAGTTAGTCTTTTTCTAAGGACAAACTTAGACAAACCTTAGAATGAGACTAAAGAGACTAACATGGGACAAACAAAGACAAACATTTGTCTCATTCTAAGGTTTGTCTAAGTTCGTCCCAAGTTAGTTCATTTCTAAGGATGAACTTAGACAAACCTTAGAATGAGACTAACCAGACTAACTTGGGACGAACAAAGACAAACATTTGTCTCATTCTAAGGTTTGTCTAAGTTCGTCCCAAGTTATTCTATTTTTAAGGATGAACTTAGACAAACCTTAGAATGAGACTAACTTGGGGCGAACAAAGACAAACATTAGTCTCATTCTAAGGTTTGTCAAAGTTCATCCCAAGTTATTCTATTTGTAAAGACGAACTTAGACAAACCTTAGAAGGAGACTAAAGAGACTAACTTGGGACGAACAAAGACAAACGTTAGTCTCATTCTAAGGTTTGTCTAAGTTCGTCCCAGGTTAGTCTATTTCTGAAGACGAACTTAGACAAACCTTAGAATGAGACTAACTTGGGACGAACAAAGACAAACGTTAGTCTCATTCTAAGGTTTGTCTAAGTTCGTCCCAAGTTGTCTATTTCTAAGGATAAACTTAGACAACCCTTAGAATGAGACTAACGAGACTAACTTAGGACGAACAAAGACAAAGTTGGTCTCATTCTAAGGTTCGTGTAAGTTCATCCCAAGTTAGTTTATTTCTAAGTACGAACTCAGACAAACCTTAGAATGAGACTAAAGAGACTAACTTGGGACAAACAAAGACAAACATTAGTCTCAATCTAAGGTTTGTCTTAGTTCGTCCCAGGTTAGTTTATTTCTAAGGAAGAACTAGACAAACCCTAGAATGAGACTAACAAGACTAACTTGGGACGAACAAAGACAAACGTTTGTCTCATTCTAAGGTATGTCTAAGTTCGTTCCAAGTTAGTCTATTTCTAAGGATGAACTTAGACAAATAATAGAATGAGAGTAACTTGGGCGAACAAAGACAAACGTTAGTCTCATTCTAAGGTTTGTCTAAGTTCATCCAAAATTATTCTATTTCTAAAGACGAACTTAGACAAACCTTAGAATGAGACTAACGAGACTAACTTGGAAAAAACAAAGACTAACTTCAGTCTCATTCTAAGGTTTGTGTAAGTTCGTCCTAAGTTAGTCTAAGTTCGCCCCAAGTTAGTCTCTTTCTAAGGATGAACTTAGACAAACCTTAGGATGAGACTAACGAGACTAACTTGGGAAGAACAAAGACAAGACGTCGACCTGATTGGAATCAAGAGGAAGGTCGTCCCAATAATGGCAAAACATGGGTTACACATGCCGACAATGGACGATATGCATTCACCGTCTGCATAACACCACTGCCAATTATACACACCGACGTACCAGCATCAGGATGGGACGACGACAACAACTTAAGGCCAAGGAATAGGCAGACTGGTCCAGGAATAGAATGGACCCTCGTTTCAGACCATGAGTCACAACCGGAAAGAGATAAAGACCCAGGAGCCTTTACAATCACCTGTGGTATTGGTGAAACCTAGATCCATAAATGCTTAGTCGATCTTGGGGCTGCTGTCAACGCCATGCCTTCCTCCTTGTATTACCTACTAGGACTTGGTCCGTTGAAACCTCCCCGGTCAAATATCGAGCTAGGAGATAAGTCATGCATCCGTCCGGTCGGAGAACTGGAAGATGTAATACTCCATGTGGGAGAGCTCGTAGTTGCTGCAGACTTCTATGTAATACCAACAGAAGAAACCTGCGAAGACGACCCACCAACAATAATATTGGGACGACCATTCCTCTACGCCACTAAAGCAAGAATCGATGTGGGCAAGGGGTGACTAGGAATCGTGCTTATCTTGGTCCCATGACTAGGAATATATGCGTACAAGCTGATACATCGACTAAAGATGCTTATCTTGGTCCCATGAATAGGAATCGTGCCAAACAAATTCAACAAGAGGTGAATTCGCTCTTAACTCGCTTTCATGATGATATTAATGAGAATTATATACTGCCTAAGTCTCGAGTGCTTCTTTTACTCAGGTTTTTAACTATGGAGGAAATTCAAGCTAAAGGGACATACAAGGAGAATCAAAGCTTAGCTGTTGGCGTGCATTGTCTACAAGCATCAATCCTCGAAGAATCTGATGTGCATATATCCAAGTGCAACAAAAAGAATGATAGCAAGCTGTCTGCGCCAGCACTTACTGCACATCTAAAAATACGAGTTCGTCCATCCACACCTCATTATGGACATCTCAAATCCAAGAAGATGTGGAATTCTCAAGTAATTAATGCTGCCACCCAAGACTTGAATATTGCTGAATTCTAAACAAAGATGGTTCGAGAATCAAACTTAATTGGCCCAAGACTCTACATGATTACACAAGGCTCAATGATGGCTGCACATCAATCCACATCCACAAGCCTTTATTGCTTTTCTAGTTTAAATAATCCATTTCAGTTTCAGCAAGGATACTTTTCTGATCTGATTTTGTTTTTTCATATGAAACTTAGCCAAGAGCTATTTCAATATCAATGAGAGATTTCTCTACCCCTTTGCTCTTGTATTTTCTTTGTGATATTGCAGAAGCGGTCATTCGACGACAACCTTTCTGTGCTTCCAACTTAGTGCGTGGTTGTGTGGTTAGGAAACTTAGAGTGTGGTTAGGCGGATACTTGTCGCAGGTCGTTGCACTAGCAGTGGTTGGCATCAAGAATCGTCGGGTTGCACTATTATCACCCAAGTACTTCGAGTGGCTCCAACTACTGAAGTATATCAAAATCCTACGTCGTGAAGATCGAAACCAACCCCGTATCATCTGGTATCAGAGCCATTGTTACATTGGTACCATCTATCACTTTGTAGTTTTGTTGATTTCAATTCTGTCGGGAAAAAAAAACAAAAAAAAAGCAAAAAAAAGCAAAAAAAAAGCAAAAAAAAAGAGTTGCTGAATTTATAGGGATTTCATCTAGTATATTGAGTAGTGCATCCAAAATCAGCCATTGTTTGTGTGATTCTCGACTTGTATGCGCTTGATTGTCACTCTTTTGGACCAACCTTCATCACCGAAGTAGAACACAAATCTGCACTCACTTGGAATCTTCACGAGCTTCGGTTGGTAAGAGAAAGAGAGGTTTGAGTTTCTTTTTTTTCTTTCATACACATTTATCTTTAGTATAGAGTTTTCCACAACTAATCATGGCAGGTGATGGAGATGAATATGAAATTGATGGCGCTGGACAACTCAATCAGCCCATCACACGTTTCCATTTCAATGCTTTACGTGATCATCTTCGTCAAGAGTTTCGGGCAAGCATTGAATCATTGGAGGAAAAGCAAGATAGAATGTCCGAGGATCTTCAACAACTTATGGGTAATGTTAATCAACAACTAACCCAAAATCTTGCTGCTATGCAAGTTAATATAGTTGCTCAAGTTGTTCGAGAACTACGACAAGCCACGGGAGATGCAAGTGTGCATGGCGATGAGACTGAGAGGACTAATGAAGAAGTTGCTGCACCAAATGCTCAAGGACGGCGAAACCATGTCGCCGACAAAACAAACAACGTAGTTGCTGGTCGTGGGAATAATTTTAGAGATGCTCCATTCAATGGACGAGGACGAGGTCGTGAAAGAGGTAATATGAACCATGGTTACATTGATGACAAATTTGACAATGAGGATCGTGACATGTTTAGGAATGCTGGATTCCGTCAACGTGGAAACTTCGTTAAAGATGAGGAAAGGTTTGGAAAGCTGAAATTCACTATGCCAAAGTTTGAAGGAGGATCTGATCCAGAAGCTTATCTTACATGGGAATTGAAGGTTGATAAGATTTTCCGCATGCATAACTATTCTGAAGAGAAGAAGCTTGCCATGGCTTCATTGGAGTTTGAAGACTATGCGCTTATATGGTGGGAACAAGTCCTGCGACAACGAGAAGAAGGAGAAGGATTCCCTATTGCTACTTGGGCAGAAATGAAGCGTGAGATGAGGGCGAGATTTATTCCAAGACACTATAGAAGAGACATCTTTGACAAGCTTCAAAACTTGAGACAAGGTAAACAATCCGTTGAGGAGTACCACAAGGAGATGGAGAAGGCTATTATACGTGCCGATATACAAGAAGATGAGGAGCAGTCCATGGCTTGATTCTTGTATGGTTTGAACTCAAGTGTGAAACGGATTGTTGAGCTACAACCTTACCGAAATGTCATAGAGTTGGTGCATCTTGCTTCAAAGGCTGAACGACAATTGCAAGATGACTCAAAGCTGAACAAAACAACTTCATTCACTACTCGGACTACAGCAAGTGGAAGTAAGTTTGTACCGCAATTTAATGTTGGTCGAGGCATCACCACTCACTCTGTAGGTGGCAACCAATCCAACACTCGTAGTGGTGGAACCGAAACTTCAAGGGAGAAAGGGAAATCAGCGTCATCTAGTTCATCTTCCATCAGATCCTACATCGTAAAGTTCCGCTTCCGCCCTGTTTCATTTGGTATCAGAGCTGATACATTGACTAAAGATGCTTATTTTTAGTCGATGTATCAGCTCTGTATTGCACAAAGATCAATCATGGGCACTTATGGTTGCACAAGGATCAAAGGAGAATGCACAAGACTCCATGGTGGCTGCTCATTGCTCAAAAGAGGCTACTCAAGATCCCATGGTGGCTGCACAAATCCACAACACATGCATTTACTTTCATTTCTTAGTATTAATCCTCATCTACATGTATTTTGCAAACACATTCAGATTTTCAAAGTTTATTCATCAACATTTCAGATTTAGCTATTGCTACATCTTTTTCAAGAGAGAGTTCTCTACCCCTTTGCTCTTGTAGTTTCCTTGTGAGATTGCAAAAGCGGTCGTTCGACGGCAACCAAATTGTGCTTTCAACTTCGTGCGTGGTTGTGTGGTTTGGAAACTTAGAGTGTGGTTAGGCAATTACTTGTTGCAGGTCATTGTACAAGCAGTGGTTGGCGTCAAGAATCGTCGGGTTGCACTACCTATCCTCCTCCATCAGATCCGACATCGTAAAGTTCCGCTTCCGCCCCGTATCATTCCACATCGACAAAAGATAAGCATCGACTAAAGATGCTTATCAGAGCTGATACATCGACTAAAGGTCCTTGTGCAACCATAGATGATGAGGATCCTATACGCGTACAAGCTGATACATCGACTAAAGATGCTTATCTTGGTCCCATGACTAGGAATCGTGCCAAACAAATTCAACAAGAGGTGAATTTTCTCTTAACTCACTTTCATGATGATATTAATGAGAATTATATACTGCCTAAGTCTCGAGTGCTTCTTTTACTCAGGTTTTTAACTATGGAGGAAATTCAAGTTAAAACATACAAGGAGAATCAAAGCTTAGCTGTTGGCGTGCATTGTCTACAAGCATGAATCCGTGAAGAATCTGATGTGCATATATCCAAGTGCAACAAAAAGAATGATAGCAAACTGTCTGTACCAGCACTTACTGCATATCTAAAAATAGGAGTTCGTCCATCCACACCTCATTATGGACATCTCAAATCCAAGACGATGTGGAATTCTCAAGTCATTAATGCTGCCACCCAAGACTTGAATATTGCTAAATTCTAAACAAGTAGCAACATCTATCTCATCTTCTGTTGCATCTACAGGTAAGAGTCGTGACATTGTATGCTTTAAGTGCAATGGGCGTGGTCATATGATTAAGGAGTGCCCTAACAATCGCACTATGCTTGTCACGGAAGAAGGGGAATATGAATCTGCTAGCGATTTGGAAGAAGATGTTGGAGGCGATATGTTAGAAGGAGAAGAACAAACATATTGTGACTTTGAACTAGGCACATCATTTGTTGTTACCAAGGTGCTAAGTGGACAAATCAAGGAGACTGAAAATTGTCAACGACACAATCTTTTCCAAACAAGAGCTAGAATCAAGGATAAGGTATGCAAGGTTATAGTTGATGGAGGCAGCTGCCATAATCTTGCAAGTAAGGAGATGTGTGAAAAACTTGGACTCAAGCTGCTGCAACATCCCTACCCATACCATGTGCAATGGTTAAGTGATTGTGGTGAGATGAAGATTACACACAAGGTGAAGGTTCAATTCAAAATTGGTGATTACATCGACGTAGTCGAGTGTGATGTAGTACCAATGAAGGTATGCCACTTTCTATTGGGAAGGCCGTGGCAATATGACTTTCAACCCAACACTGTGGACGGACCAACCAATACACTATCAAGTGGAAAGGGAAGGATTTGGTGCTGAGACCCATGACGCCGCAACAAATCATGACTGAACACATGCAAAAGGTTTCTTCGCATAGGAGTGAGAATGAGCGAGAGAAACAGAAATTGAGTGACCTACACACATCTGAGAGTGAGCGCCCCAAACCAAACACGAGAGACAAAAAGAAAAGAGAGGGAGAGAACATAGTCATGCTAGCTACAAAATGTGAGTTGAGAGATGTGATACAAAGCCCAAATTGTGTGATCTTTGTACTCATGTACAAAGATACTTTGGTATCTACTAACGACTTAACTTGTCTTCCTAGTGCCTTTTCTCGTGTTTTGCAGGATTACAAGGATGTCTTTACGGAGGAGGATCCAGCGGGTTTACCTCCATTGCGTGGCATTGAACATCAAATTGATCTCATTCCAGGAGCTTCACTTCCAAACCGACCACCATACCGTACAAATGCCGAAGAAACAAAGGAGATACAAAGGCAGGTACAAGAACTTTTAAACAAAGGTTATGTACGTGAAAGTTTAAGTCCTTGTGCAGTGCCTGTGATTTTAGTTCCTAAGAAAGATGGATCATGGCGTATGTGTGTTGATTGTAGGGCCATAAATAATATAACTGTTAGATATCGTCATCCTATTCCTAGGCTAGAAAATATGCTAGATGAACTAAGTGGCTCTATTATCTTCTCTAAAATTGATTTGCGAAGTGGATATCATCAGATTAGGATGAAAGAAAGAGATGAATGGAAAACAGCATTCAAAACAAAATTTGGATTGTATGAATGGTTAGTCATGCCTTTTGGTTTAACTAACGCCCCTAGTACCTTCATTAGATTAATGAACCATGTTTTGAGAGCTTATATTGGCAGATTTGTTGTTGTGTACTTTGATGATATCTTGATATACAGTAGGTCCAAGGAAGAACATCTTGATCATATCAAACAAGTGTTGGATGTTCTTAGGAAAGAAAAGTTATATGCTAACATGGAAAGGTGCTCATTTTGCACAAACAAGGTTGTGTTTCTTGGCTATGTTGTTTCGGGACAAGGAATTGAAGTTGATGAATCAAAGGTAGAGGCAATCAATAATTGGCCAACTCCTATCAATGCAAGTCAAGTTAGAAGTTTTCATGGTCTTGCTGGTTTCTATAGAAGATTTGTGAAAGATTTTAGTACCATTGCTGCACCATTAAATGAACTAACAAAGAAAGGAGTTGTTTTTAAATGGGATGAGCCACAAGAAAATGCCTTCCTTGAGCTTAAGAAGCGATTAACTGAAGCACCTTTGCTAGTCTTACCTGATTTCACGAAAACCTTTGAAATAGAATGTGATGCTAGTGGAATAGGTATTGGAGGTGTATTGATGCAAGAACGTAAACCGGTTGCATATTTTAGTGAGAAATTGAGTGGTGCACAACTGAATTATTCTGTTTATGATAAAGAATTGTATGCTTTGGTTCGTGCACTTGAAACATGGCAACATTACTTATGGCCAAAAGAATTTGTTATACATTCTGATCATGAAGCTTTGAAACATTTAAAGAGTCAAGCTAATCTGAATAGGAGGCATGCTAAATGGGTTGAATTTATTGAAACCTTTCCATATGTTGTGAAGTATAAGAAGGGAAAAGAAAATATGGTTGCTGATGCTTTATCTCGTAGACATGTTTTGTTACAACAGGTAGAGGTAAAAGTGCTTGGACTTGAGAGTTTGAAAGAATTGTATGTCACTGATCCTAACTTTTCAGAACCATATGAGAAATGCCGCAATGGGAAAGGATGGGATAAATATCATGTGAATGATGGATTTCTTTTTAGGGCTAACAAACTTTGTGTTCCAGATTCTTCGGTTAGACCCTTGTTAGTGCAGGAATCACATGCAGGTGGTTTGATGGGCCACTTTGGCCTTGAAAAGACTTATGAGATGTTGGCTGATCATTTTTATTGGCCAAAGATGAGGAAGGATGTTGAAAGATTTGTGCAACGATGCGTCACATGTCACAAAGTTAAGTCAAAACTTAATCCCCACGGTTTATATACTCCCCTACCTGTTCCAAATGCCCCTTGGGAAGATATTAGCATGGATTTTGTTTTAGGACTGCCTAGGACTAAGAGGGGGAGGGATTCTATTTTTGTAGTTGTTGATAGATTTTCGAAAATGGCACATTTCATTCCATGTCATAAGAGCGATGATGCTTCACATGTTGCTGATTTGTTTTTCAGGGAAATTGTGCGCCTTCATGGAATGCCAATAACAATTGTTTCAGATTGTGATGTGAAGTTTATGAGTTACTTTTGGAAAACTTTGTGGGCTAAGCTTGGAACAAAGTTGCTATTTTTGACAACGTGTCACCCACAAACTGATGGACAAACAGAGGTGGTGAATCGAACTCTTTCAACACTATTGAGGACAATGATCAAGAAAAATTTGAAGGAATGGGAAGATTGCTTGCCACACGTTGAGTTTTCTTACAATAGAGTTGTTCACTTTACTACCGGCATGTGCCCCTTTGAGGTGGTTTATGGGTTCAAGCCAATTGCACCTATTGACTTGCTGCCACTTCCATTGCAAGAGAGGAGTAATATGGAGGCGTCAAAACGTGCTGAATATGTGAAGAAAATTCATGAGAAAACCAAAGAGGAAATAGAGAAAAAGGGAGAGTACTATGCAGCAAAGGTCAACAAAAACCGCAAGAAGGTGACTTTTAACCCCGGCGATCTTGTCTGGGTACACTTGCGTAAAGATCGTTTTCCAGAGAAGCGCAAGTCAAAACTAATGCCTCGCGGAGATGGACCATTCAAAGTGCTTTCGAGGATAAATGACAATGCTTACAAAATAGAGCTTCCAGAAGAATATGCGGTGAGTCCAACATTCAACGTAGCTGATTTGTCTCCTTAAGTGGGTCAAGAAGAATTAGAGTCGAGGACGACTCATTTTCAAGAGGGGGAGGATGATGAGGATCCTATACGCGTACAAGTTAATACATCGACTAAAGATGCTTATCTTGGTCCCATGACTAGGAATCGTGCCAAACAAATTCAACAAGAGGTGAATTCTCTCTTAACTCACTTTCATGATGATATTAATGAGAATTATATACTGCCTAAGTCTCGAGTGCTTCTTTTACTCAGGTTTTTAACTATGGAGGAAATTCAAGCTAAAGGGACATACAAGGAGAATCAAAGCTTAGCTGTTGGCGTGCATTGTCTACAAGCATCAATCCTTGAAGAATCTGATGTGCATATATCCAAGTGCAACAAAAAGAATGATAGCAAGCTGTCTGCACCAGCACTTACTACACATCTAAAAATAGGAGTTCGTCCATCCACACCTCATTATGGACATCTCAAATCCAAGAAGATGTGGAATTCTCAAGTCATTAATGCTGCCACCCAAGACTTGAATATTGCGGAATTCTAAACAAAGATGGTTCAAGAATCAAACTTAATTGGCCCAAGACTCTACATGATTGCACAAGCCTCAATGATGGCTGCACATCAATCCACATCCACAAGCCTTTATTGCTTTTCTAGTTTAAATAATCCATTTCAGTTTCAGCAAGGATACTTTTCAGATCTGATTTTGGTTTTTCACATGAAACTTAGCCAAGTGCTATTACATTATCAATGAGAGATTTCTCTACCTCTTTGATCTTGTAATTTCTTTGTGATATTGCAGAAGCGGTATTTCGACGACAACCTTTCTGTGCTTCCAACTTAGTGCGTGGTTGTGTGGTTAGGAAACGTAGAGTGTGGTTAGGCGGATACTTGTCACAGGTCGTTGCACTAGCAGTGGTTGGCATCAAGAATCGTCGGGTTGCACTATTATCACCCAAGTACTTCGAGTGGCTCCAACTGCTGAAGTATATCAAAATCCTACGTTGTGAAGATCGAAACCAACCCCGTATCACTAACGTTTGTCTTTGTTCGTCCCAAGTGAGTCTCGTTAGTCTCATTCTATGGTTAGTCTAAGTTCATCCTTATAAATAGACTAACTTGGGATGAACTTAGACAAACCTTAGAAAGAGACTAACGTTTGTCTTTGTTCGTCCCAAGTTAGTCTCTTTAGTCTCAATCTAAGGTTTGTCTAAGTTCATCCTTAGAAATAGACTAACTTTAGACGAACTTAGACAAACCTTAGAATGAAACTATTGTTTGTCTTTGTTTGTCCCAAGTTAGTCTCTTTAGTCTCATTCTAAGGTTTGTCTAAGTTCGTACTTAGAAATAGACTAACTTGGGACGAACTTACACAAGCCTTAGAATGAGACTAATGTTTATCTTTGTTCGTCCCAAGTGAGTCTCATTCTAAGGTTTGTCTAAGTTCATCCTTAAAAATAGACTAACTTGGGACGAACTTAGACAAACCATAGAATGAGACTAATGTTTGTCTTTGTTCTTCCTAAGTTAGTCTCGTTAGTCTCATTCTACGGTTTGTCTAAGTTCGTCCTCAGAAATAGACTAACTTGGGACAAACTTTGACAAACCTTAGAATCAGACTAAAGTTTGTCTTTGTTCTTCCCAAGTTAGTCTCGTTAGTCTCATCCTAAGGTTTGTCTAAGTTCATCCTTAGAAAGAGACTAACTTGGGGCGAACTTAGACTAACTTAGGACGAACTTACACAAACCTTAGAATGAGACTAAAGTTTGTCTTTGTTCTTCCCAAGTTGGTCTCGTTAGTCTCATTCTAAGGTTTGTCTAAGTTCATCTTTAGAAATAGAATAACTTGGGATGAACTTAGATAAACATTAGAATGAGACTAATGTTTGTCTTTGTTCGCCCCAAGTTAGTCTCATTCTAAGGTCTGTCTAAGTTTGTCCTTAGAGATAGACTAACTTGGGACGAACTTAGACAAACCTTAGAGTGAGAGAAATGTTTGTCTTTGTTCGTCCCAAGTTAGTCTTGTTAGTCTCATTCTAAGGTTTGTCTAACTTCGTCCATAGAAATAGACTAACTTGGGATGAACTTACACTAACTTGGGACGAACTTAGACCAACCTTAGAATGAGACTAATGTTTGTCTTTGTTTGTCCCAAGTTAGTCTCTACAGTCTCATTCTAAGGTTTGTCTAAGTTCGTCCTTAGAAATAAACTTGGGAAGAACTTACACAAACATTAGAATGAGACTGACGTTTATCTTTGTTCGTCCCAAGTGAGTCCCGTTAGTCTCATTCTAAGTTTTGTCTATGTTCGTCCTTAGAAAGAGACTAACTTGGGACGAACTTAGACTAACTTAGGACGAACTTACACAAACCTTAGAATGAGACTAATGTTTGTCTTTGTTCTTCCGACGTTAGTCTCGTTAGTCTCATTCTAAGGTTTGTCTAAGTTTGTCCTTAGAAATTGACAAACTTGGGACAAACTTATACAAACCTTAGAATGAGAGAAAAGTTTGTCTTTGTTCTTCCCAAGTTAGTCTCGTTAGTCTCATCCTAAGGTTTGTCTAAGTTCATCCTTAGAAAGAGACTAACTTGGGACGAACTTACACAAACCTTAGAATGAGACTAATGTTTGTCTTTGTTTGTCCCAAGTTAGTCTCTGTAGTCTCATTCTAAGGTTTGTCTAAGTTCGTCCTTAGAAATAGACTAACTTGGGAAGAACTTACACAAACATTAGAATGAGACTAACGTTTGTCTTTGTTCGTCCCAAGTGAGTCTCGTTAGTCTCATTCTAAGGTTTGTCTAAGTTCGTCCTCAGAAATAGACTAACTTGGGACAAACTTTGCCAAACCTTAGAATGAGACTAAAGTTTGCGGTTGAAGTGATTGTTCGTGAGTTTGTAAGTTGGGGATCGTGCTACTTCTCCTAGTGTAGCCTTCATGCTTGACCTCTTTATCATGCTTATGTTCGCCTTTGGATTTTGGATGGTCTGTGAAGGAAGTCTGCCAGGTTCAGTAGTGAGTGTTGACATTGCTGTGGCGAGCTGGCACATTTGTTTGGTCAATTCTGAAATTGCACCGTCAGTTTTTGCCTGGTACTGGTGTAGCGAAGTTCCCAACTGATTAATGTTTCCCGCGAGCTCCTTCATCGTGTCGTTGAGCGATTTGCTTGGTTCCTGCTGATTGCTCAGCCCGGCTTGGTACTGATTTGGTCCTTTTTGTTGATATTGGCTTGCCGATTGAGCGTTCTGGTTATACTGCCGGTGGGGGGGTTGGTAGTATGACTGAGCTAGTTGAGGGATATCTG
The DNA here is from genome assembly GCA_033675215.1 of Rhodiola kirilowii. Lineage (NCBI taxonomy): Eukaryota > Viridiplantae > Streptophyta > Magnoliopsida > Saxifragales > Crassulaceae > Rhodiola > Rhodiola kirilowii. Next base: position 34,183,806 of record CM066193.1, read on the forward strand.
GTTGTGTCTCCGTCTGAAGATAGCTGTTGTTGTTACGCCAGCCTGGGTTGGATGTTTGACCGTACTGTCTATTTTGTCCAGCTTTGACGTTGTTGTATCCCTGATATCCTCCCACTGCATTTACGTCAGCCGGTTCTTCTTCTATCAATTTTGGGCATGCGTCCGTTTTGTGGTCTGTAGAACCACAAAACTCGCAAGGTTTTACCGCAACTGGCTGTCTACGTATGATCTCAATCATCATCTCCTTTAACTGTTTCATCTCTTCAGTTATGGAGTTTACTGATGCCTCGGTTTGTGCTACCCTTTTTGATCGAGAGAATTCATCTTGGCGAGTGGTCTCTTATCTAAATCGAGCATTTTCAGCAACGTTGGCGATGAGATTTCTGATGCCACTTAATGATAGATTCATCATGGACCCTCCCGCTGAGGCATCCAAGAGCATTTTGTCTAATGGTCTTAATCCATCAATAAGGTACTCGATGACGAGTTTCTTGGGCAGTCCTAGGGTACAGCAGCTCCTTTCTAGGTGATTGAACTTTTCCAGGTAATCGTACATGGTTTCATTGGGACCTTGTCTGATTTCCTGTAGTTGCTTCCTTACTTGTATTGCTCTTCCAGCCGGGTAGTACTTGTCTAAGAATTTCTTCTGCATCTGAACCCATGTTCTAATGCTTCCGGAAGGCAATGAAAGGAACCAGTCACTTGCCGAGTCAGTGAGGGAAAAATAGAACGCTTTTAACTTGAAGTCGTCCATATTCACTCGGTTGGGCTTTAGATTCTGGCAAATGCCATGTAGGCGTTGGAGGTGAGTTGCGGCAGATTCTCCTTGAGATCTTGAGAATTTTGGCAGGCTGTGTGCCACTGATGCGTTGATGGTTATATTTTCTAATTCAGGGCTCTCATAGATGCACCACGGCTGTGTCTCGAAATTAGGGGCATTTAACTCGCCCATCGTCGGTTCACGGTAGTAGTTGTCTCCGTAGTAGTCGTCGAAAGCGGGTTCTCTTCTTGGCATGTATCGAGGTTGAGGTTGTGGTCGTGGGGGATGAATAGGAGGTTGTACTGGACCAGCTGCATTTCGGTCCTCGGGTAATTCTTGGTTTCTCCTGACTGCTTCCCTATCACGAGCTCTTCTGTTTCTGATGAGTTGTTCCGGATCTTCGACGAATGGAAACGATACCTCATCATTCTGATCGTACAGGTTTATTTCTTCGTCATCCTGGAAGTCATGGTGACTTTCTTCACGAGACATAGTTGTTTTGAAGCGCGTAACGATTCAAAGAACAGTTATCCGATGACTAGTTCCCTGGCAACGGCGCCAATTTGACAAAACCGCTCGTTGTCAAAGCAATTGTGTAAATAAATTTATAATAGTCCGCTACTCGCAACTATACTACTGGGTAGTACTTGGTAAGTAGGGGTCGAACCCAAGGGAACTAGGGGAATTATTGTTCTTGGGGGGGGGGGGGGAATTACGCAGCGTGGTAACGTGTTTAAGGTCGGTTGGTTGGTTTTAAAGCTACCAGCTATTTTGATTGATTTTAATACTGGAAAGTAAATTACTATTTTAATGATTAAGAGAAATGTTCGGTTTCACGGGACTTGTATTATATCCTGTTTATCATTGACCTTTAGTGAATTATCTAAGTATTCAAACGGTGAATCGAGGCTAGTTACTGCTCAAGACTTGCAACACCGGTTTAAAGCAACTCCTGTTCTATTTCAGTCTAGCGCCAATACCCTAAGGTATGCTAGCCTGGGTGCATCCACCTGATCTCACAGTTACGCTCGACCAGATGGGATTTAGGATGAGTCGAACTCCTCAGATAGCTTTGCTTGTTACAGCTTCCACTACCTGAGTATGATCACGAATTCCCACAGAAGAGCTTTGCTTGTTACAGCATCCACTCAACCTTGGAAACTCTGACTATATATGGCACATAGAACAAGTTTTGAATACTAAGACTAGACACTAAGTTAATAGTCTTAAAACATTTTATAATATAAGTGCGCCCCTTAGACCGAACTACTAGTTTAGCTACTATTCATCACGCTAAACATTATACTAAGGAAATAAAAGCAGTAAATAAATACGAAGAAATACTTACAACCGTTGAAGCGCCAAGGGAGCTTTCCTTTATTTCCAAAGCAAAATTACAACATTACAAATATTACAACTTCTAGAGAGAGAAGTGAATTTGAGATTTGGTGTGTGAAATGAGGAGGAGGAGCTCCTCCTTTTATAGCCAAAATGGGAGGAGATGGGTGGTGGAGATGGATGCACATGTCTTTTGATCCAAGGGAGGAGAAGAGGAGGAAGGAGGAGGTGCCATGTGGAGGAGCCAAAAGCCGCCGGTCACCATGGGTGGAGGAGCCGCCGGTTGCCGGTGGTGGAAGGAGGAGGAGCTCCTCCTTTGGCCACCACTTCTCCAAGTGGTCGGTCATCTTGCCCAAATGTGAGTTTTGTACAGTTTTGTGCAGTCTTTTCACAAAACTGTCAATGTGTTTCTTCTCCGGGCTGTCTTGACTCCACTCCTGATTCCTCTGATTAATTTATTCTGGTCAATTTAACGTCAGGATCCTTGATATTTCTTCTGTCGGCATATGATCTTGACCTTGGATTGACTCTTGTTATCTTTTCAGCTTAAAATCCTCTCCTTAGCGTGTTTTTACTTCAGTCTCTAAAATGCCCTGTGGAAATATATCGGGACTAACACACAGAAGTTAGATAGACAAACAGTCTAATTAAGGGGGTTTTACTGTGTTTCTGACTCGTATAACTTTGGTCCATCAGATTACCCCCCACTTTTAGTTGTTCGTCCCGAACAATGCTATTAAAGGGCGTAAGTTCTAAGTTTGGCTTTGGAATATGAAAATTAGACTGTGGTACTCGATCTATCCTAATTCATGCATTGCTTACTTATTACCAAATTAAACTGCGTAAATAAATAGAAGAAACTTAATACTTGTACCTCCGTGCTGAGATGCAAATTATATTGGATGTCTCGGGAGATAGCCCTTTTTAAGCTCCTGGACTGCAACCTCGAGATCGTCTCTTACTATATGGTTTTCTGGTAGCTTTCTCTAGCACATGATTCGATTCGGGTTTCAGTGAGTTGAGCCTTTTTGATTTTCTTCTTTGGCGAGGGACTGCTTTTTTTTGTGTTGTAGTGAATCGGCCTTTGGCCTTTGATTTGACTTTTTTGAGTGCTTCACTTTTGCTCGGTTAAAACCTTCACAATTTTGGGCCTTTGGCCTCTTTTGATTTGCTTCATTGAGCTTTTCGTCTTTTTGTGATTGCTAGTCCATTTTCTCGAGCCTTTTTGGGAGGTCCAATCATCGCCCGCAAGCCTATGGAAATACCTCCCCGCTCCTCTCGTCTTTGTCGTTTTGCGCGGGTCAAGATGAGGGTCGTCCATCTATTTTCTCGGCTATTTTGACTAGAGAGAGGACGGTCTGATTCCCGTCCTCGCCTTTGCATAGATGCTTCTTGGCGGAGTTGACTTCAATTATTCACTGAAAACCCGAAGTGCAGCCTCCACTGACTTCGAAAACCATATAGTTTGATCTGATCCTTCGATTGCTTGCCAAGCCTCTCTAGGGCATTTCTATCAACTCCACATCCCTAGTTATCTCAGCACAAAGGACAAATGGAAAGTTACATTCTAAGTTTTTAAACAGTTGAATTTTCACAAGGTTAATGCATGAATTATGATTTATCTTTTTCACATTCTTAAGTTCATATTTTCAAAAAGGTACTTATTAAAAAAGAAAAACAGCTGCATGTTATTTATGTACATAGGTGGTTCTCACCCCCCACTTTTGAACGAAGGCGTGCCTTAGTTCAAAAGTCATGCAAGCTTAAAACTAAATACTGAATTTAAATGACAGAAATTAAAGTGCGGAAAAGTAAGATAGTGTCGGGTTACCTCCCGACCAGTGCACTTGTTTAACGTCGTTGGCTCGACGATACCTCGTTTGTGGTTCATTGGTTTGGGTCCCATGGGTGGCTGAGGTCCAACTTTGCCACCGTTCCAGTGTTACTTCTTCCTGACTTCTTGCTGGAGTAAGAGCTCCATGGTTTTGGTGTTTTCTCTTTCCATTGTTTCTGAGAAGGCGGGAGACCTTTGACCATAGCTGCTGGTCTTGATACTTTTCTGGTCCCTAACGAAAGGTCAGAAAACTGTGTACCGTGATCCGAGATAGGTGTTATGTCTGGCGGTTTCTTCATGTCTGGGCGGCTCTTATTAATGTGGAAGTGTGCAATTTTGCCGCCGAACTTGAGTGATAATGACCCCTTGCCCACATCGATTCTTGCTTTAGTGGCGTAGAGGAATGGTCGTCCCAATATTATTGTTGGTGGGTCGTCTTCGCAGGTTTCTTCTGTTGGTATTACATAGAAGTCTGCAGCAACTACGAGCTCTCCCACATGGAGTATTACATCTTCCAGTTCTCCGACCGGACGGATGCATGACTTATCTCCTAGCTCGATATTTGACCGGGGAGGTTTCAACGGACCAAGTCCTAGTAGGTAATACAAGGAGGAAGGCATGGCGTTGACAGCAGCCCCAAGATCGACTAAGCATTTATGGATCTGGGTTTCACCAATACCACAGGTGATTGTAAAGGCTCCTGGGTCTTTATCTCTTTCCGGTTGTGACTCATGGTCTGAAACGAGGGTCCTTTCTATTCCTGGACCAGTCTGCCTATTCCTTGGCCTTAAGTTGTTGTCGTCGTCCCATCCTGATGCTGGTACGTCGGTGTGTATAATTGGCAGTGGTGTTATGCAGACGGTGAATGCATATCGTCCATTGTCGGCATGTGTAACCCATGTTTTGCCATTATTGGGACGATCTTCCTCTTGATTCCAATCAGGTCGACGTCTGCGGTTGAAGTGATTGTTCGTGAGTTTGTAAGTTGGGGATCGTGCTACTTCTCCTAGTGTAGCCTTCATGCTTGACCTCTTTATCAAGCTTATGTTCGCCTTTGGATTTTGGATGGTCTGTGAAGGAAGTCTGCCAGGTTCAGTAGTGAGTGTTGACATTGCTGTGGCGAGCTGGGACATTTGTTTGGTCAATTCTGAAATTGCACCGTCAGTTTTTGCCTGGTACTTGTGTAGCGAAGTTCCCAACTGATTAATGTTTCCCGCGAGCTCCTTCATCGTGTCGTTGAGCGATTTGCTTGGTTCCTGCTGATTGCTCGGCCCGGCTTGCTACTGATTTGGTCCTTTTTGTTGATATTGGCTTGCCGATTGAGCGTTCTGGTTATACTGCCGGTGGGGGGGTAGGTAGTATGACTGAGCTAGTTGAGGGATATCTGGTTGTGTCTCCGTCTGAAGATAGTTGTTGTTGTTACGCCAGCCTGGGTTGGATGTTTGACCGTACTGTCTATTTTGTCCAGCTCTGACGTTGTTGTATCCCTGATATCCTCCCACTGCATTTACGTCAGCCGGTTCTTCTTCTATCAATGTTGGGCATGCGTCCGTTTTGTGGTCTGTAGAACCACAGAACTCGCAAGGTTTTACCGCAACTGGCTGTCTACGTATGATCTCAATCATCATCTCCTCTAACTGTTTCATCTCTTCAGTTATGGAGTTTACTGATGCCTCGGTTTGTGCTACCCTTTTTGATCGAGAGAATTCATCTTGGCGAGTGGTCTCTTCTCTAAATCGAGCATTTTCAGCAACGTTGGCGATGAGATTTCTGATGCCACTTAATGATAGATTCATCATGGACCCTCCCGCTGAGGCATCCAAGAGCATTTTGTCTAATGGTCTTAATCCATCAATAAGGTACTCGATGACGAGTTTCTCGGGCAGTCCAAGGGTACAGCAGCTCCTTTCTAGGTGATTGAACTTTTCCAGGTAATCGTACATGGTTTCATTGGGACCTTGTCTGATTTCCTGTAGTTGCTTCCTTACTTGTATTGCTCTTCCAGCCGGGTAGTACTTGTCTAAGAATTTCTTCTGCATCTGAACCCATGTTCTAATGCTTCCGGAAGGCAATGAAAGGAACCAGTCACTTGCCGAGTCAGTGAGGGAAAAATAGAACGCTTTTAACTTGAAGTCGTCCATATTCACTCGGTTGGGCTTTAGATTCTGGCAAATGCCATGTAGGCGTTGGAGGTGAGTGGCGGCAGATTCTCCTTGAGATCCTGAGAATTTTGGCAGGCTGTGTGCCACTGATGCGTTGATGGTTATATTTTCTAATTCAGGGCTCTCATAGATGCACCACGGCTGTGTCTCGAAATTAGGGGCATTTAACTCGCCCATCGTCGGTTCACGGTAGTAGTTGTCTCCGTAGTAGTCGTCGAAAGCGGGTTCTCTTCTTGGCATGTATCGAGGTTGAGGTTGTGGTCGTGGGGGATGAATAGGAGGTTGTACTGGACCAGCTGCATTTCGGTCCTCGGGTAATTCTTGGTTTCTCCTGACTGCTTCCCTATCACGAGATCTTCTGTTTCTGATGAGTTGTTCCGGATCGTCGACGAATGGAAACGGTACCTCATCATTCTGATCGTACAGGTTTATTTCTTTGTCATCCTGGAAGTCATGGTGACTTTCTTCGCGAGACATAGTTGTTTTGAAGCGCGTACCGATTCAAAGAACAGTTATCCGATGACTAGTTCCCCGGCAACGGCGCCAATTTGACAGAACCGCTCGTCGTCAAAGCGATTGTGCAAATAAATTTATAATAGTCCGCTACTCGCAACTATACTACTGGGTAGTACTTGGTAAGTAGGGGTCGAACCCAAGGGAACTAGGGGAATAATTGTTCTTCGGGGGGGAATTACGCAGCGTGGTAACGTGTTTAAGGTCGGTTGGTTGGTTTTAAAGCTACCAGCTATTTTGATTGATTGATTGATTGGTTGGTTGATTTTAATACTGGAAAGTAAATTACTATTTTAATGATTAAGAGAAATGTTTGGTTTCAGGGGACTTGTATTATATCCTGTTTATCATTGACCTTTAGTGAATTATCTAAGTAGTCAAACGGTGAATCGAGGCTAGTTACTGCTCAAGACTTGCAACACCGGTTTAAAGCAACTCCTGTTCTATTTCAGTCTAGCGCCAATACCCTAAGGTATGCTAGCCTGGGTGCATCCACCTGATCTCACAGTTACGCTCGACCAGATGGGATTTAGGATGAGTCGAACTCCTCAGATAGCTTTGCTTGTTACAGCTTCCACTACCTGAGTATGATCACGAATTCCCACAGAAGAGCTTTGCTTGTTACAGCATCCACTCAACCTTGGAAACTCTGACTATATATGGCACATAGAACAAGTTTTGAATACTAAGACTAGACACTAAGTTAATAGTCTTAAAACATTTTATAATATAAGTGCGCCCCTTAGACTGAACTACTAGTTTAGCTACTATTCATCGCGCTAAACATTATACTAAGGAAATAAAAGCAGTAAATAAATACGAAGAAATACTTACAACCGTTGAAGCGCCAAGGGAGCTTTCCTTTATTTCCAAAGCAAAATTACAACATTACAAATATTACAACTTCTAAAGAGAGAAGTGAATTTGAGATTTGGTGTGTGAAATGAGGAGGAGGAGCTCCTCCTTTTATAGCCAAAATGGGAGAAGATGGGTGGTGGAGATGGATGCACATGTCTTTTGATCCAAGGGAGGAGAAGAGGAGGAAGGAGGAGGTGCCATGAGGAGGAGCCAAAAGCCGCCGGTCACCATGGGTGGAGGAGCCGCCGGTTGCCGGTGGTGGAAGGAGGAGGAGCTCCTCCTTTGGCCACCACTTCTCCAAGTGGTCGGTCATCTTGCCCAAATGTGAGTTTTATACAGTTTTGTGCAGCCTTTTCACAAAACTGTCAATGTGTTTCTTCTCCGGGCTGTCTTGACTCCACTCCTGATTCCTCTGATTAATTTATTCTGATCAATTTAACGTCAGGATCCTTGATATTTCTTCAGTCGGCATATGATCTTGACCTTGGATTGACTCTTGTTATCTTTTCAGCTTAAAATCCTCTCCTTAGCGTGTTTTCACTTCAGTCTCTAAAATGCCCTGTGGAAATATATCGGGACTAACACACAGAAGTTAGATAGACAAACCGTCTAATTAAGGGGGTTTTACTGTGTTTCTGACTCGTATAACTTTGGTCCATCAATGAACTAGATGACGCTGATTTGCCTTTCTCCCTTGAAGTTTCGGTTCCACCACTACGAGTGTTGGAACGATTGCCACCTACAGAGTGAGTGGTGATGCCTCGACCAACATTAAATTGCGGTACAAACTTACTTCCACTTGCTGTAGTCCGAGTAGTGAATGAAGTTGATTTGTTCAGCTTTGAGTCATCTTGCAATTGTCGTTCAGCCTTTAAAGCAAGATGCACCAACTCTATGACATTTTGGTAAGGTTGTAGCTCAACAATCCGTTTCACACTTGAGTTCAAACCATACAAGAATCAAGCCATGGACTGCTCCTCATCTTCTTGTATATCGGCACGTATAATAGCCTTCTCCATCTCCTTGTGGTACTCCTCAACGGATTGTTTACCTTGTCTCAAGTTTTGATGCTTGTCAAAGATGTCTCTTCTATAGTGTCTTGGAATAAATCTCGCCCTCATCTCACGCTTCATTTCTGCCCAAGTAGCGATAGGGAATCCTTCTCCTTCTTCTCGTTGTCGCAGGACTTGTTCCCACCATATAAACGCATAGTCTTCAAACTCCAATGAAGCCATGGCAAGCTTCTTCTCTTCAGAATAGTTATGCATGCGGAAAATCTTATCAACCTTCAATTCCCATGTAAGATAAGCTTCTGGATCAGATCCTCCTTCAAACTTTGGCATAGTGAATTTCAGCTTTCCAAACCTTTCCTCATCTTGAACGAAGTTTCCACGTTGACGGAATCCAGCATTCCTAAACATGTCACGATCCTCATTGTCAAATTTGTCATCAATGTAACCATGGTTCATATTACCTCTTTCACGACCTCGTCCTCGTCCATTGAATGGAGCATCTCTAAAATTATTCCCACGACCAGCAACTACGTTGTTTGTGTTGTCGGCGACATGGTTTCGCCGTCCTTGAGCATTTGGTGCAGCAACTTCTTCATTAGTCCTCTCAGTCTCATCGCCATGCACACTTGCATCTCCCGTGGCTTGTCGTAGTTCTCGAACAACTTGAGCAACTATATTAACTTGCATAGCAGCAAGATTTTGGGTTAGTTGTTGATTAACATTACCCATAAGTTGTTGAAGATCCTCGGACATTCTATCTTGCTTTTCCTCCAATGATTCAATGCTTGCCCGAAACTCTTGACGAAGATGATCACGTAAAGCATTGAAATGGAAACGTGTGATGGGCTGATTGAGTTGTCCAGCGCCATCAATTTCATATTCATCTCCATCACCTGCCATGATTAGTTGTGGAAAACTCTATACTAAAGATAAATGTGTATGAAAGAAAAAAAAGAAACTCAAACCTCTCTTTCTCTTACCAACCGAAGCTCGTGAAGATTCCAAGTGAGTGCAGATTTGTGTTCTACTTCGGTGATGAAGGTTGGTCCAAAAGAGTGACAATCAAGCGCATACAAGTCGAGAATCACACAAACAATGGCTGATTTTGGATGCACTGCTCAATATACTAGATGAAATCCCTATAAATTCAGCAACTCTTTTTTTTGCTTTTTTTTGCTTTTTTTTGCTTTTTTTTACTTTTTTTTTGCTTTTTTTTGCTTTTTTTTTGCTTTTTTTTTGCTTTTTTTTTGCTTTTTTTTGCTTTTTTTTTTGTTTTTTTATGCTTTTTTTCCGGACAGAATTGAAATCAACAAAACTACAAAGGGATAGATGGTACCAATGTAACAATGGCTCTGATACCAGATGATACGGGGTTGGTTTCGATCTTCACGACGTAGGATTTTGATATACTTCAGTAGTTGGAGCCACTCGAAGTACTTGGGTGATAATAGTGCAACCCGACGATTCTTGATGCCAACCACTGCTAGTGCAACGACCTGCGACAAGTATCCGCCTAATCACACTCTAAGTTTCCGAACCACACAACCACGCACTAAGTTGGAAGCACAGAAAGGTTGTCGTCGAACGACCGCTTCTGCAATATCAGAAAGAAAATACAAGAGCAAAGGGGTAGAGAAATCTCTCATTGATATTGAAATAGCACTTGGCAAAGTTTCATGTGAAAAAACAAAATCTGATCTGAAAAGTATCCTTGCTGAAACTGAAATGGATTATTTAAACTAGAAAAGCAATAAAGGCTTGTGGATGTGGATTGATGTGCAGCCATCATTGAGCCTTGTGTAATCATGTAGAGTCTTGGGCCAATTAAGTTTGATTATCGAACCATCTTTGTTTAGAATTCAGCAATATTCAAGTCTTGGGTGGCAGCATTAATGACTTGAGAATTCCACATCTTCTTGGATTTGAGATGTCCATAATGAGGTGTGGATGGACGAACTCGTATTTTTAGATGTGCAGTAAGTGCTGGCGCAGACAGCTTGCTATCATTCTTTTTGTTGCACTTGGATATATGCACATCAGATTCTTCAAGGATTGATGCTTGTAGACAATGCACGCCAACAGCTAAGCTTTGATTCTCCTTGTATGTCCCTTTAGCTTGAATTTCCTCCATAGTTAAAAACCTGAGTAAAAGAAGCACTCGAGACTTAGGCAGTATATAATTCTCATTAATATCATCATGAAAGTGAGTTAAGAGCGAATTCACCTCTTGTTGAATTTGTTTGGCACGATTCCTAGTCATGGGACCAAGATAAGCATCTTTAGTCGATGTATCAGCTTGTACGCATATAGGATCCTCATCAGTTAGTCTCATTCTAAGGTTTGTGTAAGTTCATCCCAAATTAGTCTAAGTTCATCCCAAGTTAGTCTATTTCTAAGGATGAACTTAGACAACCCTTAGAATGAGACTAAGAAGACTAACTTGGGACGAACAAAGACAAACATTTGTATCATTCTAAGGTTTGTCTAAGTTCGTCTCAAGTTAGTCTATTTCTAAGGACAAACTTAGACTAACCTTAGAATGAGACTAACATGGGGCGAACAAAGACAAACGTTAGTCTCATTCTAAGGTTTGTCTAAGTTCATCCCAAGTTATTCTATTTCTAAAGACGAACTTAGACAAACCTTAGAATGAGACTAAAGAGACCAACTTGGTACAAACAAAGACAAACATTAGACTCATTCTAAGGTTTGTCTAATTTCATCCCAAGTTAGTCTATTTCAAAGGACAAACCTAGACAAGCCTTAGAATGAGACTAACGAGACTAACTTGGGACAAACAAAGACAAAAGTAAGTCTCATTCTAAGGTTCGTGTAAGTTCGTCCCAAGTTAGTCTATTTCTAAGGACGAACTTAGACAAACCTTAGAATGAGACTAAAGAGACTAACTTGGGACAAACAAAGACAAACATTAGTCTCATTCTAAGGTTTGTCTAAGTTCGTCCCAAGTTAGTCTATTTCTGAGGATGAACTTAGACAAACATTAGAATGAGACTAAAGAGACTAACTTGGGACGAACAAAGACAAACGTTAGTCTCATTTTAAGGTTTGTCTAAGTTTGTCCCAAGTTAGTCTATTTCTAAGGATGAACTTAGACAAACCATAGAATGAGACTAACGAGACTCACTTGGGATGAACAAAGACAAACGTTAGTCTCATTCTAAGGTTTGTGTAAGTTCATCCCAAGTTAGTCTATTTCTAAGGACGAACTTAGACAAACCATAGAATGAGACTTCAGAGACTAAATTGGGACAAACAAAGACAAACATTAGTCTCATTCTATGGTTTGTCTAAGTTCGTCCCAAGTTAGTCTAAGTTCATCCCAAGTTAGTCTATTTCTAAGGATGAACTTAGACAACCCATAGAATGAGACTAACAAGACTAACTTGGGACGAACAAAGACAAACATTTGTCTCATTCTAAGGTTTGTCTAAGTTCGTCTCAAGTTAGTCTATTTCTAAGGACAAACTTAGACTAACCTTAGAATGATACTAACATGGGGCGAACAAAGACAAACGTTAGTCTCATTCTAAGGTTTGTCTAAGTTCATCCCAAGTTATTCTATTTCTAAAGACGAACTTAGACAAACCTTAGAATGAGACTAAAGAGACCAACTTGGGACAAACAAAGACAAACATTAGACTCATTCTAAGGTTTGTCTAATTTCGTCCCAAGTTAGTCTATTTCAAAGGACAAACTTAGACAAGCCTTAGAATGAGACTAACGAGACTAACTTGGGACAAACAAAGACAAAAGTTAGTCTCATTCTAAGGTTCGTGTAAGTTCGTCCCAAGTTAGTCTATTTCTAAGGACGAACTTAGACAAACCTTAGAATGAGACTAAAGAGACTAACTTGGGAAAAACAAAGACAAACATTAGTCTCAATCTAAGGTTTGTCTAAGTTCGTCCCAAGTTAGTCTATTTCTGAGGATGAACTTAGACAAACATTAGAATGAGACTAAAGAGACTAACTTGGGACGAACAAAGACAAACGTTAGTCTCATTTTAAGGTTTGTCTAAGTTCGTCCCAAGTTAGTCTATTTCTAAGGATGAACTTAGACAAACCATAGAATGAGACTAACGAGACTCACTTGGGATGAACAAAGACAAACGTTAGTCTCATTCTAAGGTTTGTGTAAGTTCATCCCAAGTTAGTCTATTTCTAAGGACGAACTTAGACAAACCTTAGAATGAGACTTCAGAGACTAAATTGGGACAAACAAAGACAAACATTAGTCTCATTCTATGGTTTGTCTAAGTTCGTCCCAAGTTAGTCTAAGTTCATCCCAAGTTAGTCAATTTCTAAGGATGAACTTAGACAACCCTTAGAATGAGACTAACAAGACTAACTTGGGACGAACAAAGACAAACATTTGTCTCATTCTAAGGTTTGTCTAAGTTCGTCTCAAGTTAGTCTATTTCTAAGGACAAACTTAGACTAACCTTAGAATGAGACTAACATGGGGCGAACAAAGACAAGCGTTAGTCTCATTCTAAGGTTTGTCTAAGTTCATCCCAAGTTATTCTATTTCTAAAGACGAACTTAGACAAACCTTAGAATGAGACTGAAGAGACCAACTTGGGACAAACAAAGACAAACATTAGACTCATTCTAAGGTTTGTCTAATTTCGTCCCAAGTTAGTCTATTTCAAAGGACAAACTTAGACAAGCCTTAGAATGAGACTAACGAGACTAACTTGGGACAAACAAAGACAAAAGTTAGTCTCATTCTAAGGTTCGTGTAAGTTCGTCCCAAGTTAGTCTATTTCTAAGGACGAACTTAGACAAACCTTAGACTGAGACTAAAGAGACTAACTTGGGACAAACAAAGACAAACATTAGTCTCATTCTAAGGTTTGTCTAAGTTCGTCCCAAGTTAGTCTATTTCTGAGGATGAACTTAGACAAACATTAGAATGAGACTAAAGAGACTAACTTGGGACGAACAAAGACAAACGTTAGTCTCATTTTAAGGTTTGTCTAAGTTCGTCCCAAGTTAGTCTATTTCTAAGGATGAACTTAGACAAACCATAGAATGAGACTAACGAGACTCACTTGGGATGAACAAAGACAAACGTTAGTCTCATTCTAAGGTTTGTGTAAGTTCATCCCAAGTTAGTCTATTTCTAAGGACGAACATAGACAAACCTTAGAATGAGACTTCAGAGACTAAATTGGGACAAACGAAGACAAACATTAGTCTCATTCTATGGTTTGTCTAAGTTCGTCCCAAGTTAGTCTAAGTTCATCCCAAGTTTGTCTATTTCTAAGGATGAACTTAAACAACCCTTAGAATGAGACTAACAAGACTAACTTGGGACGAACAAAGACAAACATTTGTCTCATTCTAAGGTTGGTCTACGTTCGTCTCAAGTTAGTCTATTTCTAAGGACAAACTTAGACTAGCCCTAGAATGAGACTAACTTGGGGCGAACAAAGACAAACGTTAGTCTCATTCTAAGGTTTGTCTAAGTTCATCCCATGTTATTCTATATCTAAAGACGAACTGAGACAAACCTTAGAATGAGACTAAAGAGACTAACTTGGGACGAACAAAGAGAAACGTTAGTCTCATTCTAAGGTTTGTCTAAGTTCGTTCCAAGTTAATTTCTTTCTAAGAACAAACTTTGACAAACCTTAGAATGAGACAAACGAGACTAACTTGGGACGAACACGGACAAACGTTAGTCTCATTCTAAGGTTTGTCTATGTTCATCCCAAGTTATTCTATTTTTAAAGACGGACTTAGACAAACCTTAGAATGAGACTAAAGAGACTAACTTGGGACAAACAAAGACAAACGTTAGACTCATTGTAAGGTTTGTCTAATTTCGTACAAGTTAGTCTATTTCCAAGGATAAACTTAGACAAGCATTAGAATGAGACTAACGAGACTAACTTGGGACGAACAAAGACAAAAGTTAGTCTCATTCTAAGGTTCGTTTATGTTCGTCCCAAGTTAGTCTATTTATAAGGACGAACTTAGACAATTTGAATGAGACTAAAGAGACTAACTTGGGACAAACAGAGACAAACATTCGTCTCATTCGAAGGTTTGTCTAAGTTCGTCCCAAGTTAGTTCATTTCTAAGGACGAACTTAGACAAACCTTAGATTGAGACTAACAAGACTAACTTGGGATGAACAAAGACAGACATTTGTCTCACTCTAAGGTTTGTCTAAGTTCGTCCCAAGTTAATCTATTTCTAAGGACAAACTTAGACAAACCTTAGAATGAGACTAACTTAAGGCGAACAAAGACAAACGTTAGTCTCATTCTAAGGTTTGTCTAAGTTCATCCCAAGTTATTCTTTTTCTAAAGATGAACTTAGACAAATCTCAGAATGAAACTAAAGACACTAACTTGGGACGAACAAAGACAAATGTTAGTCTCATTCTAAGGTTTGTCTAAGTTCGTCCCAGGATAGTCTGTTTCTGAGGATGAACTTTGACAAACCTTAGAATGAGACTAAAGAAACTAACTTGGGACGAACAAAGACAAACGTTAGTCTCATTCTAAGGTTTGTCTAAGTTCGTCCCAAGTTAGTCTATTTCTAAGGATGAACTTAGAGAAACCATAGAATGAGACTAAAGAGACTAACTTGGGACAAACAAACACAAACGTTTGTCTCATTCTGAGGGTTGTCTAAGTTCGTCCTTAGAAAGAGGCTAACTTGGGACGAACATAGACGAAATTGGGACAAACCTTAGAATGAGACTAACGAGACTAACTTTGGAAGAACAAAGACAAACTTTAGTCTCATTCTAAGGTTTGTGTATGTTCGTCCTAAGTTAGTCTAAGTTCATCCCAAGTTAGTCTCTTTCTAAGGACGAACTTAGAGAAACAGTAGAATGAGCCTAACGAAACTAACTTGGGAAGAACAAAGACAAAAGTTAGTCTCATTCTAAGGGTTGTCTAAGTTCATCTCAAGTTAGTCTATTTCTAAGGACGAACTTAGACAAATCTTAGAATGAGACTAACGAGACTAACTTGGGACGAACAAAGACAAATAATAGTCTCATTCTAAGGTTTGTGTAAGTTCGTTTCAAGTTAGTCTACTTCTAAGGACAAACTTAGACAAACCATAGAATGAGACTAAAGAGACTAACTTGGGACAAACAAAGACAAACCTTAGTCTCATTCTAAGGGTTGTCTAAGTTCCTCCCAAGTTATTCTATTTCTAAAGACGAACTTAGACAAACCTTAGAATGAGTCGACTAACTTGGGACGAACAAAGACAAACGTTAGTCTCATTCTAAGGTTTGTCTAAGTTCGTTCCAAGTTAGTCTCTTTCTAAGGACGAACTTAGACAAACCTTAGAATGAGACTAACGAGACTAACTTGGGACGAACAACGACAAACGCTAGTCTCATTCTAAGGTTTTTCTAAGTTCATCCCAAGTTATTCTATTTCTAAAGACGAACTTAGACAACCCTTAGAATGAGACTAAAGAGACTAACTTGGGACAAACGTTAGACTCATTCTAAGGTTTGTCTAAGTTCGTCCCAAGTTAGTCTATTTCTAAGGACAAACTTAGACAAACCTTAGAATGAGACTAACGAGACTAACTTGGGACGAAGAAAGACAAAAGTTGGTCTCATTCTAAGGTTCGTGTAAGTTTGTCCCAAATTAGTCTATTTCTAAGGCTGAACTGAGACAAACCTTAGAATGAGACCAACTTTTGGCTTTCTTCATCCCAAGTTAGTCTCGTTAGTCTCATTCTTAGGTTTGTCTAAGTTTGTCCTTAGAAATAGACTAACTTGGGACGAACTTAGACAAACCTTAGAATGAGACTAAAATTTGTCTTTTGTTCGTCCCAAGTTAGTCTCTTTAGTCTCATTCTAAGGTTTGTCTAAGTTCGTCTTTAGAAATAGAATAACTTGGGAGGAACTTAGACAAACCTTAGAATGAGACTAACGTTTGTCTTTGTTTGCCCCAAATTAGTCTCATTCTAAGGTTTGTCTAAGTTTGTCCTTAGAAATAGACTAACTTGGGACGAAGTTAGACAAACCTTAGAATGAGACAAATGTTTGTCTTTGTTCGTCCCAAGTTAGTCCCTTTAGTCTCATTCTAAGGTTTGTCTAAGTTCATCCTCAGAAATAGACTAACTTGGGACGAACTTAGATAAACCTTAGAATGAGACTAATGTTTGTCTTTGTTTGTCCCAAGTTAGTCTTCAGTCTCATTCTAAGGTTTGTCTAAGTTTGTCCTTAGAAATATACTAACTTGGGATGAACTTACACAAACCTTAGAATGAGACTAACGTTTGTCTTTGTTCGTCCCAAGTGAGTCTCATTAGTCTCATTCTAAGGTTTGTCTAAGTTCATCCTTAGAAATAGACTAACTTGGGACGAACTTAGACATACCTTAGAATGAGACTAACGTTTGTCTTTGTTCGTCCCAAGTTAGTCTCGTTAGTCTCATTCTAAGGTTTGTCAAAGTTCGTCCTTAGAAAGAGACTAACTTGGGACGAACTTAGACTAACTTAGGATGAACTTACACAAACCTTAGAGTAAGACTAAAGTTTGTCTTTGTTCTTCCCAAGTTAGTCTCGTTAGTCTCATTCTAAGGTTTGTCTAAGTTCGTCCTTAGAAAGAGACTAACTTGGGACAAACTTAGACAAACCTTAGAATGAGACTTACGTTTGTCTTTGTTCGTCCCAAGTTAGTCTCTTTAGTCTCAATATCTAAGGGGTAGAGAACTCTCTCTTGAAAGGGGTAGAGAACTCTCTCTTGAAAAAGATGTAGCAATAGCTAAATCTGAAATGTTGATGAATAAACTTCGAAAATCTGAATGTGTTTGCAAAATACATGTAGATGAGGATTAATACTAAGAAATGAAAGTAAATGCATGTGTTGTGGATTTGTGCAGCCACCATGGGATCTTGAGTAGCCTCTTTTGAGCAATGAGCAGCCACCATGGAGTCTTGTGCATTCTCCTTTGATCCTTGTGCAACCATAAGTGCCCATGATTGATCTTTGTGCAATACAGAGCTGATACATCGACTAAAGATAAGCATCTTTAGTCGATGTATCAGCTCTGATACCAAATGAAACAGGGCGGAAGCGGAACTTTACGATGTAGGATCTAATGGAAGATGAACTAGATGACGCTGATTTGCCTTTCTCCGTTGAAGTTTCGGTTCCACCACTACAAGTGTTGGAACGGTTGCAACCTACAGAGTGAGTGGTGATGCCTCGACCAACATTAAATTGTGGTACAAACTTACTTCCACTTGCTGTAGTCCGAGTAGTGAATGAAGTTGATTTGTTCAGCTTTGAGTCATCTTGCAATTGTCGTTCAGCCTTTGAAGCAAGATGCACCAACTCTATGACATTTCGGTAAGGTTTTAGCTCAACAATCCGTTTCACACTTAAGTTCAAACCATACAAGAATCAAGCCATGGACTGCTCCTCATCTTCTTGTATATCGGCACGTATAATAGCCTTCTCCATCTCCTTGTGGTACTCCTCAACGGATTGTTTACCTTGTCTCAAGTTTTGAAGCTTGTCAAAGATGTCTCTTCTATAGTGTCTTGGAATAAATCTCGCCCTCATCTCACGCTTCATTTCTGCCCAAGTAGCAATAGGGAATCCTTCTCCTTCTTCTCGTTGTCGCTAGACTTGGTCCCACCATATAAGCGCATAGTCTTCAAACTCCAATGAAGCCATGGAAAGCTTCTTCTCTTCAGAATAGTTATGCATGCGGAAAATCTTATCAACCTTCAATTCCCATGTAAGATAAGCTTCTGGATCAGAGCCTCCTTCAAACTTTGGCATAGTGAATTTCAGCTTACCAAACCTTTCCTCATCATGAACAAAGTTTCCACGTTGACGGAATCTAGCATTCCTAAACATGTCACGATCCTCATTGTCAAATTCGTCATCAATGTAACCATGGTTCATATTACCTCTTCCACGACCTCGTCCTCGTCCATTGAATGGAGCATCTCTAAAATTATTCCCACGACCAGTAACTACGTTGTTTGTGTTGTCGGCGATATGGTTTCGCCGTCCTTGAGCATTTGGTGCAGCAACTTCTTCATTAGTCCTCTCAGTCCCATCGCCATGCACACTTGCATCTCCCGTGGCTTGTCGTAGTTCTCGAACAACTTGAGCAACTATATTAACTTGCATAGCAGCAAGATTTTGGGTTAGTTGTTGATTAACATTACCCATAAGTTGTTGAAGATCCTCGGACATTCTATCTTGCTTTTCCTCCAATGATTCAATGCTTGCCCGAAACTCTTGACGAAGATGATCACGTAAAGCATTGAAATGGAAACGTGTGATGGGCTGATTGAGTTGTCCAACGCCATCAATTTCATATTCATCTCCATCACCTGCCATGATTAGTTGTGGAAAACTCTATACTAAAGATAAATTTGTATGAAAGAAAAAAAAGAAACTCAAACCTCTCTTTCTCTTACCAACCGAAGCTCGTGAAGATTCCAAGTGAGTGCAGATTTGTGTTCTACTTCGGTGATGAAGGTTGGTCCAAAAGAGTGACAATCAAGCGCATACAAGTCGAGAATCACACAAACAATGGCTGATTTTGGATGCACTACTCAATATACTAGATGAAATCCCTATAAATTCAGCAACACTTTTTTTTGCTTTTTTTGGCTTTTTTTTTGCTTTTTTTGCTTTTTTTTTGCTTTCTTTTCCGGACAGAATTGAAATCAACAAAACTACAAAGGGATAGATGGTACCAATGTAACAATGGCTCTGATACCAGATGATACGGGGTTGGTTTCGATCTTCACGACGTAGGATTTTGATATACTTCAGCAGTTGGAGCCACTCGAAGTACTTGGGTGATAATAGTGCAACCCGACGATTCTTGATGCCAACCACTGCTAGTGCAACGACCTGCGACAAGTATCCGCCTAACCACACTCTAAGTTTCCTAACCACACAACCACGCACGAAGTTGGAAGCATAGAAAGGTTTTCGTCGAACGACCGCTTCTGCAATATCACAAAGAAAATACAAGAGCAAAGGGGTAGAGAAATCTCTCATTGATATTGAAATAGCACTTGGCTAAGTTTCATGTGAAAAAACAAAATCAGATCTGAAAAGTATCCTTGCTGAAACTGAAACGGATTATTTAAACTAGAAAAGCAATAAAGGCTTGTGGATGTGGATTGATGTGCAGCCATCATTGAGCCTTGTGTAATCATGTAGAGTCTTGGGCCAATTAAGTTTGATTCTTGAACCATCTTTGTTTAGAATTCAGCAATATTCAAGTCTTGGGTGGCAGCATTAATGACTTGAGAATTCCACATCTTCTTGGATTTGAGATGTCCATAATGAGGTGTGGATGGACGAACTCGTATTTTTAGATGTGCAGTAAGTGCTGGCGCAGACAGCTTGCTATCATTCTTTTTGTTGCACTTGGATATATGCACATCAGATTCTTCAAGGATTGATGCATGTAGACAATGCACGCCAACAGCTAAGCTTTGATTCTCCTTGTATGTCCCTTTAGCTTGAATTTCCTCCATAGTTAAAAACCTGAGTAAAAGAAGCACTCGAGACTTAGGCAGTATATAATTCTCATTAATATCATCATGAAAGTGAGTTAAGAGCGAATTCACCTCTTGTTGAATTTGTTTGGCACGATTCCTAGTCATGGGACCAAGATAAGCATCTTTAGTCGATGTATCAGCTTGTACGCATATAGGATCCTCATCAGTTAGTCTCATTCTAAGGTTTGTGTAAGTTCATCCCAAATTAGTCTAAGTCCATCCCAAGTTAGTCTATTTCTAAGGATAAACTTAGACAACCCTTAGAATGAGAATAACAAGACTAACTTGGGATGAACAAAGACAAACATTTGTCTCATTCTAAGGTTTGTCAAAGTTCGTCTCAAGTTAGTCTATTTCTAAGGACAAACTTAGACTAACCTTAGAATGAGACTAACATGGGGCGAACAAAGACAAACGTTAGTCTCATTCTAAGGTTTGTCTAAGTTCATCCCAAGTTATTCTATTTCTAAGGATGAACTTAGACAAACCTTAGAATGAGACTAATGAGACTCACTTGGGACGAACAAAGACAAACGTTAGTCTCATTCTAAGGTTTGTCTAATTTCGTCCGAAGTTAGTCTATTTCCAAGGATAAACTTAGACAAGCCTTAGAATGAGACTAACGAGACTAACTTGGGACGAACAAAGACAAAAGTTAGTCTCATTCTAAGGTTCGTTTATGTTCGTATCAAGTTAGTCTATTTCTAAGGACGAACTTAGACAATTTGAATGAGACTAAAGAGACTAACTTGGGACAAACAAAGACAAACATTCGTCTCATTCGAAGGTTAGTCTAAGTTCGTCCCAAGTTAGTTCATTTCTAAGGACGAACTTAGACAACCCTTAGATTTAGACTAACAAGACTAACTTGGGATGAACAAAGACAGACATTTGTCTCACTCTAAGGTTTCTCTAAGTTCGTCCCAAGTTAGTCTATTTCTAAGGACAAACTTAGACAAACCTTAGAATGAGACTAACTTGGGGCGAACAAAGACAAACGTTAGTCTCATTCTAAGGTTTGTCTAAGTTCATCCCAAGTTATTCTTTTTCTAAAGATGAACTTAGACAAATCTCAGAATGAAACTAAAGAGACTAACTTGGGACAAACAAAGACAAACGATAGACTCATTCTAAGGTTTGTCTAAGTTCGTCCCAAGTTAGTTTATTTATAAGGACGAACTTAGAGAAACCTTAGAATGAGACTAAAGAGACTAACTTGGGACGAACAAAGAGAAACGTTAGTCTCATTCTAAGGTTTGTCTAAGTTCGTCCCAAGTTAGTCTATTTCTAAGGACGAACTTAGAGAAACCTTAGAATGAGACTAAAGAGACTAACTTGGGACAAACAAAGACAAACGTTTGTCTCATTCTGAGTGTTGTCTAAGTTCGCCTCAAGTTAGTCTAAGTTCGCCTCAAGTTAGTCTAAGTTCATCCCAAGGTAGTCTATTTCTAAGGACGAACTTAGACAAACCTTAGCATGAGACTAAAGACACCAACTTGGGACGAACAAAGATAAACGTTAGTCTCATTCTAAGGTTTGTCTAAGTTTGTCCAAATTTCATCTATGTTCGTCCCAAGTTAGCCTCTTTCTAAGGACGAACTTAGACAAACCTTAGAATGAGAGGAACGAGACTAACTTGGGACGAAAAAAGACAAATGTTAGTCTCTTTCTAAGGGTTTGTGTAATTTCATCCCAAGTTAGTCTATTTCTAAGGACGAACTTAGACAAACCTTAGAATGAGACTAAAGAGACTAACTTAGGACAAACAGAGACAAACATTAGTCTCATTCTAAGGTTTCTCTAAGTTCGTCCCAAGTTTGTCTAAGTTCATCCTAAGTTAGTTCATTTCTAAGGACGAACTTAGACAAACCTTAGAATGAGACTAACGTGGGACGAACAAAGACAAACGTTTGTCTCATTCTAAGGTTTGTTTAAGTTCGTCCCTAGTTATTCAATTTTAAGGATGAACTTAGACGAACCTTAGAATGAGACTAACTTGGGGCGAAGAAAGACAGACGTAAGTCTCATGCTAAGGGTTGTCTAAGTCCATCCGATGTTATTCTATTTCTAAATATGAACTTAGACAAACCTTATAATGAGACTAAAGAGACTAACTTGGAACGGAAAAAGACAAACGTTAGTCTCATTCTAAGGCTTATATAAGTTCGTCCCAAGTTAGTCTATTTCTGAGGATGAACTTAGACAAACCTTAGAATGAGACTAAAGAAACTAACTTGGGATGAACAAAGACAAACGTTAGTCTCATTCTAAGGTTTGTTTAACTTCGTCCCAAGTTAGTCTATTTCTATGGACGAACTTAGATAACCCTTAGAATGAGACTAAAGAGACTAACTTGGGATGAACAAAGACAAACGTTAGTCTCATTCTAAGGTTTGTCAAAGGTCGTCCCAATTTAGTCTAAGTTTGTCCCAAGTTAGTTTCTTTCTAAGGACGAACTTAGACAAACCATAGAATGAGACTAACGGGACTAACTTCGGACTAACAAAGACAAGCGTTAGTCTCATTCTAAGGTTTGTCTAAGTGTGTCCCAAAGTAGTCTATTTCTAAGAATGAACTTAGACAAACCTTAGAATGAGACTAACGAGACTAACTTGAGAAGAACAAAGACAAACTTTAGTCTCATTCTAGGGTTTGTCAAAGTTTGTCCCAAGTTAGTCTATTTCCGAGGACGAACTTAGACAAACCTTAGAATGAGACTAACGAGACTAACTTGGGAAGAACAAAGACAAACATTAGTCTTATTCTAAGGTTTGTGTAAGTGCGTCCTAAGTTAGTCTAAGTTCGTCCCAAGTTAGTCTCTTTCCAAGGACAAACTTAGACAAACCTTAGAATGAGACTAACGAGACTAACTTGGGACGAACAAAGACAAACGTTTGTCTAATTCTTAGGTTTGTCTAAGTTCATCCCACGTTAGTCTATTTTTAAGGATGAACTTAGACAAACCTTAGAATGAGACTAACTAAGGGCGAACAAAGACAAATGTTAGTCTAATTCTTAGGTTTGTCAAAGTTCATCCCAAGTTATTCTATTTCAAAAGACGAACTTAGACAAACCATAGAATGAGACTAAAGAGACTAACTTGGGACGAACAAAGACAAACGTTAGTCTCATTCTAAGGTTTGTCTAAGTTCGTCCCAGGATAGTCTGTTTCCGAGGACGAACTTTGACAAACCTTAGAATGAGACTAAAGAAACTAACTTTGGACGAACAAAGACAAACGTTAGTCTCATTCTAAGGTTTGTCTAAGTTCGTCCCAAGTTGTCTATTTCTAAGGACAAACTTAGACAAACCTCAGAATGAGACTAACGAGACTAACTTAGGACGAACAAAGACAAAAGTTAGTCTCATTCTAAGGTTCGTGTAAGTTCGTCCCAAGTTAGTCTATTTCTAAGGACGAACTTAAACAAACCTTAGAATGAGACTAAAGAGACTAACTTGGGACAAACAAAGACAAACATTAGTCTCATTCTAAGGTTTGTCTAAGTTCGTCCCAAGTTGTTTATTTCTAAGGACAAACTTAGACAAACCTCAGAATGAGACTAACGAGACTAACTTGGGACGAACAAAGACAAACGTTTGGCTCATTCTTAGGTTTGTCTAAGTTCGTCCCAAGTTAGTCTATTTTTAAGGATGAACTTAGACAAACCTTAGAACGAGACTAAAGAGACTAACTTGGGACAAACAAACACAAACATTAGTTTCATTCTATGGTTTGTCTAAGTTTGTCCCAAGTTAGTCTATTTCTAAGGACGAACTTAGACAAACCTTCGAATGAGACTAACGAGACTAACTTGGGACGAACAAAGAAAAACGTTTGTCTTATTCTTAGGTTGGTCTAAGTTCATCCCAAGTTAGTCTATTTTTAAGGATGAACTTAGACAAACCTTAGAATGAGACTAACTAAGGGCGAACAAAGACAAATGTTAGTCTCATTCTAAGGTTTGTCAAAGTTCATCCCAAGTTATTCTATTTCAAAAAGACGAACTTAGACAAACCATAGAATGAGACTAAAGAGACTAACTTGGGACGAACAAAGACAAACATTAGTCTCATTCTAAGGTTTGTCTAAGTTCTTCCCGGGATAGTCTATTTCTAAGGACGAACTTAGACAAACCTTAGAATGAGACTAAAGAAACTAACTTGGGACGAACAAAGACAAACGTTAGTCTCATTCTAAGGTTTGTCTAAGTTCGTCCCAAGTTGTCTATTTCTAAGGACAAACTTAGACAAACCTCAGAATGAGACTAACGAGACTAACTTAGGACGAACAAAGACAAAAGTTAGTCTCATTCTAAGGTTCGTGTAAGTTCGTCCCAAGTTAGTCTATTTCTAAGGACGAACTTAAACAAACCTTAGAATGAGACTAAAGAGACTAACTTGGGACAAACAAAGACAAACATTAGTCTCATTCTAAGGTTTGTCTAAGTTCGTCCCAAGTTGTTTATTTCTAAGGACAAACTTAGACAAACCTCAGAATGAGACTAACGAGACTAACTTAGGACGAACAAAGACAAAAGTTAGTCTCATTCTAAGGTTCGTGTAAGTTCGTCCCAAGTTAGTCTATTTCTAAGGACGAACTTAAACAAACCTTAGAATGAGACTAAAGAGACTAACTTGGGACAAACAAAGACAAACATTAGTCTCATTCTAAGGTTTGTCTAAGTTCGTCCCATGTTTGTCTAAGTTCGTCCCAAGTTAGTTCATTTCTAAGGACGACCTTAGACAAACCTTAGAATGAGACTAACAAGACTAACTTGGGACGAACAAAGACAACCGGTTGTCTCATTCTAAGGTTTGTCTAAGTTCGTCCCAAGTTAGTCTATTTCTAATGACAAACTTAGACAAACCTTAGAATTAGACTAACTTGGGGCGAACAAAGACAAACGTTAGTCTCATTCTATGGTTTGTCTAAGTTCATCCCAAATTATTCTATTTCTAAAGTCAAACTTAAACAAACCTTAGAATGAGACTACGGAGACTAACTTGGAAAAAACAAAGACAAACTTTAGTCTCATTCTAAGGTTTCTGTAAGTTCGTCCTAAGTTAGTCTAAGTTCGTCCCAAGTTAGTCTCTTTCAAAGGACGAGCTTAGACAAACCTCAGGATGGGACTAACGAGACTAACTTGGGAAGAACAAAGACAAACTTTACTCTCATTCTAAGGTTTGTCTAAGTTTGTCCCAAGTTAGTCCATTTCTAAGGACGAACTTAGACACACCTTAGAATGAGATTAACGAGACTAACTTGGGAAGAACAAAGACAAACATTAGTCTCATTCTACGGTTTGTGTAAGTTCATCCTAAGTTAGTCTCTTTCTAAGGACGAACTTAGACAAACCTTAGAATGAGACTAACGAGACTAACTTGGGACGAACAAAGACAAACGTTAATCTCATTCTAAGGATTGTCTAAGTTCGTCCCAAGTTAGTCTATTTCTAAGGACGAACTTAGACAAACCATAGAATGAGACTAACGAGACTCACTTGGGACAAAGAAAGACAAACGTTAGTCTCATTCTTAGATTTGTGTAAGTTTGTCCTAAGTTAGTCTCTTTCTAAGGACGAACTTAGACAAACCTTAGAATGAGACTAACAAGACTAACTTGGGACGAACAAAGACAAACCTTAGTCTCATTCTAAGGTTTGTCTAAGTTAGTCTATTTCTAAGGACGAACTTAGACAAACCTTAGAATGAGACTAAGAGACTAACTTGGGACGAACAAAGGCAAAACCATAAAATGAGACTAAAGTTTGTCTTTGTTCGTCCCAAGTTAGTCTAAGTTCGTCCCAAGTTAGTCTATTTCTAAGGGCGAACATTCACAAACCTTAGAATGAGACTAATGAGACTAACTTGGGACGAACAAAGACAAAAGTTAGTCTCATTCTAAGGTTTGTCTATGTTTGTCCCAAGTCAGTCTATTTCTAAGGACGAACATAGACAAACCTTAGAATGAGACTAACGAGACTAACTTGGGACAAACAAAGACAAACATTAATCTCATTCTAAGGATCATGTAAGATCGTCCTAAGTTAGTCTATTTCTAAGGACGAACTTAGACAAACCTTAGAATGAGGCTAAAGAGACTAACTTGGGACAAACAAAGAAAACATAAGTCTCATTTTAAGGTTTGTCTAAGTTCGTACCAAGTTAGTCTAAGTTCGTCCCAAGTTAGTTCATTTCTAAAGACAAACTTAGACAAACCTTAGAATGAGACAAACAAGACTAACTTGGGACGAACAAAGACAAACGTCTGTCTCATTCTAAGGTTTGTCTAAGTTCGTCCCAAGTTAGTCTATTTCTAAGGACGAACTTAGACAAACCTTAGAATGAGACTAACTTGGGGCGAACAAAGACAAACGTTAGTCTCATTCTAAGGTCTGTCTAAGTTCATCCCAAGTTATTCTATTTCTAAAGATGAACAAAGACAAACTTTAGTCTCATTCTAAGGTTTGTGTAAGTTCGTCCTAAGTTAGTCTAAGTTCGTCCCAAGTTAGTCTCTTTCTAAGGACGAACTTAGACAAACCTTAGAATGAGACTAACGAGACTAACTTGGGACGAACATAGACAAATATTAGTCTTATTCTAAGGTTTGTCTAAGTTCGTCCCAAGTTAGTCTATTTCTAAGGACGAACTTAGACAAACCTTAGAATGAGACTAACGAGACTAACATGGGACGAACAAAAACAAACGTTAGTCTCATTCTGAGGTTTGTCAAAGTTTGTCCCTTGTTAGTCTATTTCTAAAGATGAACTTAGAGAAACCTTAGAATGAGACTAAAGAGACTAACTTGGGATGAACAAAGACAAACGTTTGTCTCATTCCGAGGATTGTCTAAGTTCTCCCCAAGTAAGTCTAAGTTCGTCCCAAGGTAGTCTATTTTTAAGGACGAACTTAGACAAACCTTAGCATGAGACTAAAGAGACCAATTTGGGACGAACAAAGATAAACGTTAGTCGCATTCTAAGGTTTGTCAAAGTTCGTCCCAATTTAGTCTATGTTCGTCCCAAGTTAGTCTCTTTCTAAGGACGAACTTAGAGAAACCTTAAAATGAGACTAACGAGACTAACTTGGTACAAAAAAAGACAAACGTTAGTCTCATTCTATGGTTTGTCTAAGTTTGTCCAAAGTTAGTCTATTTCTAAGGACGAACTTAGACAAACCTTAGAATGAGACTAATGAGACTAACTTGTGAAGAACAAAGATAAACTTTAGTCTCATTCTTAGGTTTGTGTAAGTTCGTCCTAAGTTAGTCTAAGTTCGTCCCAAGTTAGTCTCTTTCTAAGGACGAACTTAGACAAACCTTAGAATGAGACGAACAAGACTAACTTGGGACGAACGAAGACAAACGTTAGTCTCTATGTAAGGGTTTGTGTAAGTTTGTCCCAAGTTAGTCTATTTCTAAGGACGAACTTAGACAAACCTTAGAATGAGACTAAAGAGACTAACTTGGGACAAACAAAGACAAACATTAGTCTCATTCTAAGGTTTGCTAAGTTAGTCCCAAGTTAGTTCATTTCTAAGGACGAACTTAGACAAACCTTTGAATGAGGCTAAGAAGACTAACTTGGGACGAACAAAGACAAACATTTTTCTCATTCTAAGGTTTGTCTAAGTTCGTCCCAAGTTAGTCTATTTTTAAGGATAACCTTTGACAAACCTTAGAATGAGACTAACTCGGGGCGAACAAAGACAAATGTTAGTCTCATTCTAAGCTTTGTAAAAGTTCATCCCAAGTTATTCTATTTCTAAAGACGAACTTAGACAACCCTTAGAATGAGACTAAAGAGACTTGGGACGAACAAAGACAAGCGTTAGTCTCATTCTAAGGTTTGTCTAAGTTCGTCCTAGGTTAGTCTATTTCTGAGGACGAACTTAGACAAACCTTAGAATGAGACTAAAGAAACTAACTTGGGATGAACAAAGACAAACGTTAGTCTCATTCTAAGGTTTGTCTAAGTTCATCCCAAATTGTCTATTTCTAAGGACAAACTTAGACAAACCTTAGAATGAGACTAACAAGACTAACTTAGGACGAACAAAGACAAAAGTTAGTCTCATTCTAAGGTTCGTGTAAGGTCGTCCCAAGTTAGTCTATTTCTAAGGACGAACTTAGACAAACCTTAGAATGAGACTAAAGAGACTAACTTGGGACAAACAAAGACAAACATTAGTCTCATTCTAAGGTTTGTCTAAGTTCGTCCCAAGTTTGTCTAAGTTCGTCCCAAGTTAGTCCATTTCTAAGGACGAACTTAGACAAACCTTAGAATGAGACTAACATGACTAACTTGGGACGAACAAAGACAAACGTTTGTCTCATTCTAAGGTTTGTCTAAGTTCGTCCCAAGTTAGTCTATTTCTAAGGATGAACTTAGACAAACCATAGAATGAGACTAACTTGGGGCAAACAAAGACAAACTTTACTCTCATTCTAAGGTTTGTATAAGTTTGTCCCAAGTTAGTCTATTTCTAAGGACGAACTTGGACAAACCTTAAAATGAGACTAACGAGTATAACTTGGGAAGAACAAAGACAAACATTAGTCTCATTCTAAGGTTTGTATAAGTTCGTCCTAAGTTAGTCTAAGTTCGTCCCTATTGACATGAAGACTATATCCAAGATTAACTCTATCCAAGAATATAACTATCCAAGAGCTCATTCAAATATTCAAATGAGGAGCTGTTGGGAGTTAATATTAAATGAGGAAAGAGCTGTTAGGATGTAGTTGGGAGTTGATATTAAATGAGGAAAGAGCTGTTAGGATGTAGTTAGGAGTTGATCTTAAATGGTTGATCTAGCCTCTATATAAGCTTGTATATCTTATCAAGTTGAATACAAGAAAAAAATCTGATTTTTCTCTCTTTATATTCTCTCTATTCCAATACTCTCTTAGTCTCTCAATTCTAACATGGTATCAGCATCATAGATCCAAATTCCGTAGCATATTCTTATTCTCTTTCATTCATTTTTTTTTGGAAATCAAACCACACGCTCATCCAAGATGGATACCAAAGCTGTGGTCAATCGGGTGACTCTCAAGGGGGGTGAATTACCTGCTATGGTTCAGAATGATCAAAATAGGCTTGGGAGGAAGAGGACTATGGAGTCATATCACCAAGAGTGCTGCTCCAAGCCAAACTGTCCAACAAGAAGATGGTACGGAGATTGTCCCTGTTGATAAGGATAGGTGGCCTCAAGAAGACTTGATGGTGATGTCCATCATTCAAAACTCTCTTGAAGCATCAATCTTAGAGGCATATTCCTATTGCGAGACAGCGAAAGACCTATGGGATACACTCCTAACAGTGTATAGAAACACATCCAACTTGAGCAGGGTGTTTGAGGTCAAGAAGGCCATCAACAACCTAAGCCAAGAAGACAAGGAGTTCACCCAACACTTTGGGAAATTTAGGTCCTTATGGGCTGAGCTGGAAATGCTTAGATCAAGCACCATTGATCCAGCAACTATTAATGAAAGAAGGGAGCAAGACAAGGTGTTTGGGCTACTTCTAACCTTGAACCCAACCTACAATGACCTGATCAAACACATCTTGAGGGCTGACAAGCTTCCAACACTTGAAGAAATGTGTGCTCAAATCCAAAAGGAGCAAGGTTCTCTTGGTCTTTTTGGAGGAAAAGGAGAACTCTCCATGGCTAACAAAGCTGAAGCAGCTCAAGCCAACAAGGTGGTGTATAAATCAGAGGAGAGGAAGGTCTTTACTTGTGAGTTTTGCAAGGAAAAAGGGCACATGAAGGACAAATGCTGGATCCTTCACCCTCACTTGAAGCCAAACAAGTTCAAGGATGCAAGAGCTCACCTCTCCAATGAGGAAGAAGGCAAGCCTTGACTACCTTGAAGAGCACTGAGGTTGGGATGATCAGGAGATCAGATCTTGATGCACTCATCAAAGATCTCAAGGAGAACCTTGGTAACACACTTGGTAAATCATTCATTGCATCAAAAATTTCTAAATCATTGATTATAGATTCAGGAGCCTCTCATCACATGATTAGTAACTCTAAATTGATTAATGATGTTGAGCCTGCCTTAGGAAATGTGGTAATTGCAAATGGTGATAAAAGACCTATTAAGGGTGTAGGAAACCTTAACCTATTTGATAAGAAGTCTAGAGCTTTTTATATGCCTAGTTTTACATCTAACTTGTTATCCGTTAAAAAGGTTGCAACTGATTTGGATTGCAATGTTATCTTTAGTCCTAATGATGTGAAATTTCAGGACATTAAGAGTCATCAGTTACTTGGAAAAGGAGTAACCAAAGAAGGCTTATATTTGCTTGAAGACACTAAGCCCCTATCTGATTTGAATTGTGCTTTTAGCTCCTATTTGGCCAATGATACAATGTGGCATGCTAGATTAGGACATCCACATACTAGAGCTCTAAACTTGATGTTGCCTAGTGTTTCTTTTAAGAATGATGATTGTGAGGCTTGTATTTTGGGAAAACATTGCAAATCAGTATTTCCAAAATCAATTACTACTTATAGGAATTGTTTTGATCTTGTGCATTCTGATGTATGGACTACACCTTGTATGTGTAGAGAAAACCATAAGTACTTTGTCACATTCATTGATGAAAAATCTAAGTATACTTGGCTAACATTGATCCAATCAAAGGATAGAGTTCTAGAGGCATTTATGAATTTTCAGAACTATATTACTAACCAGTTCAATGCCAAGATAAAAGTTTTCAGATCAGATAATGGTGGGCAATACACTAGCAATACTTTCAAGCAACATTTGGCTAATCATGGGATTATACATCAAACAAGTTGCCCTTATACCCCTCAACAGAATGGAGTGGCGGAGAGGAAGAATAGGAACTTAATGGAGATAGCGAGGTCCATGATGTTCCATACCAATATGCCAAAGAGGTTTTGGGGAGATGCTGTGATGACAGCTTCTTACCTCATCAATAGAATTCCAACAAGGAGTCTTGATGACATATCTCCCTATGAGGTACTCAACAAATCCAAACCTTCCATTAATCACTTAAGAGTATTTGGGTGTCTTTGTTTCGTGCTAATCCCAGGGGAACAAAGAAACAAACTAGAAGCTAAGAGTACAAAGGCAATGTTCATTGGCTACTCAACAACTCAGAAGGGATACAAGTGCTATGATCCGGTAGCACGGAAAGTCTTAGTGTCTCGAGATGTGAAGTTTGTGGAGGCAAAGGGGTACTACGAGAGTAGGAGTTGGGATGACTTAAAGAACCTGTCTCAAGTACCATCAGATAGAGCCACGAACCTAAGGATCATCTTGGAGGGCTTTGGGCTAAATCTGCCCAAGGATCAGGGGGGAACACGGGAAGTTCCTACTCCTATGACCCCTCAAGAGACTGAGGAATTACCCCATCCTGATCACGAGGGGGGAAATCAAGATGAAGCACAAGTGGAGCCATAAGAAGCTAACTCATCTAGTCATGATCAAGATGAATCACAACTAGAGCCACAAGAAGCTAGCTCATCTAGTCATAATCAAGATGGAGCCCAAGATGATTCAGACTTTTCTTCGAATGATGAAGAGCAGCATAGTAAAGAGCTTGAAGAAGTGCAACCTCTTAGGAGAAGCACAAGGGCGAGGAATGATCGTTCCAATTGGTTAAACACAAGGGTGTTCTACAACAACATGGCTGTAGCTCACCCTATTCAAGCCATGTGCTTTTTGGCTCATTTCCCTCAAGAACATCAAGTGTTCATTAGCAAACTGGATGAAGGACATGTGCCAAGATCATATGATGAAGCTAAAGAGCATAAGTTGTGAAGGGAAGCTATTTGCGACGAAACCAAGGCAATGGAGGTAAATGGCACTTGGTATGAGTCTGATCTTCCCAAATGAAAGAAGGCAGTGTCAAGCAAGTGGGTCTTCACAATCAAATACAAGAGTGATGGGCAGATTGAAAGGCACAAGGCAAGACTGGTAGCAAGAGGATTCACTCAAACATATGGAGAAGACTATCTTGATACATTTGCTCCAGTGGCCAAGCTACATATGGTCAGGATCATCCTTTCACTTGCAACCAACCTTGAGTGGGAATTATGGCAGATGGATGTAAAAAATGCTTTTCTCCAAGGAAAACTAGAAGAAGAGGTCTATATGCTTCCCCCTCCTGGCCTAGAAGACTCAGTCAAGCCAAGGAAAGTGCTTAGATTGAAGAAGGCAATTTATGGCTTGAAGCAATCACCAAGAGCTTGTGGTACCACAAGCTGAGTTCAACTCTTATAAAGAGAGGTTTCAAGAGGTCAAAAGCTTATCACACCCTCTTCAACCTCTCTGGTCCAAAAGGTAGAGTTGTTATCCTTGTGTATGTTGATGATATCATCATCACAGGGAGTGACAAGGCAGGTATAAATGCTACCAAAGTTTTCTTAAAAACTGTATTTGATATTAGTGATTTGGGTAAGCTAAAGTACTTCCTTGGAATTGAAGTATGCCAATCAAAAGAGGGGCTCTTCTTATCCCAAAGGAAGTACCCACTTGATCTTTTGTGTGAGGCAGGAAAACCTGGAGCAAAGCCAGCCAATATACCCCTTGAGGAAGGCTACAAAGTATCTAGAGAGGGGGAGATTGAAGATAGGCCATTTGAAGACTTCAAGCAATATAGAAGGATGGTTGGTAAACTCATCTACTTAACCATTTCTAGACCTGATATTTGATTTGTTGTGAATCAGGTGAGCCAACATATGCAAGCACCAAAGATGCATCATTGGCATATGGTGGAGAGGGTCCTTAGATACCTCAAAGGCTCACCCGGTCAAGGTATATGGATGGGGTGCAATGGAAGCACTGAGATTGTGGGTTATTGTGATGCTGATTGGGCTGGAGATAGAGTGGATAGGAAGTCTACCACAGGCTTTTGCACATTCATTGGAGGCAACTTAGTTACTTGGAAGAGCAAGAAGCAAAAGGTGATCTCATGCTCAAGTGCTGAAGCAGAATATAGAGCAATGAGGAAGCTCACCAATGAACTCATATGGATCAAGGCTTTGCTCAAGGACTTAGGCATCGAGTCTCCAACACCAATCACAATGCATTGTGACAATCAAGCAGCCATACACATTGCATCCAACTCAGTGTTCCATGAAAGGACTAAGCACATTGAAGTTGACTGCCACAAAGTTAGGCAAATGGTAGAGCAACGAGTGATTCTTCCATGTTATACAAGAAGTGGAGATCAGTTGGCAGACATCTTCACCAAAGCTGCAAGCTCAAAGGTGTGCAAGTTCATCCATTCAAAACTTGGACTCACCAGCATTCCTCTGTTATGAGTCCCTAGGCAATGAGGGTTTGCACTCTTTTTCCCTAAGTATGGTTTCATCCCATGAGGTTTTACATACTTAGGTTTTTAATGAGGCAAGTCTTCATGGTTCTCAGCTTAACAAGTTCTGGTTGTCAAGCTAGAGGGGGAGTATTGACAGGAAGACTATATCCAAGATTAACTCTATCCAAGAATATAACTATCCAAGAGCTCATTCAAATATTCAAATGAGGAGCTGTTGGGAGTTAATATTAAATGAGGAAAGAGCTGTTAGGATGTAGTTGGGAGTTGATATTAAATGAGGAAATAGCTGTTAGGATGTAGTTAGTGTAAGTTCATCCCAAGTTAGTCTATTTCTATGGATGAAGTTAGACAAACCTTAGATTGAGACTAACAAGACTAACTTGAGGCGAACAAAGACAAACGTAAGTCTCATCCTAAGGTTTGTCTAAGTTCATCCCAAGTTATTCTATTTCTAAAGACGAACTTAGACAAACCTTAGAATGAGACTAACGAGACCAACTTGGGAAGAACACAGACAAACTTTAGTCTCATTCTAAGATTTGTGTAAGTTCGTCCTAAGTTAGTCTAAGTTCGTCCCAAGTTAGTCTCTTTTTAAGGATGAACTTAGACAAACCTTAAGATGAGACTAACGAGACTAACTTGGGAAGAACAAAGACAAACTTTAGTCTCATTCTAAGGTTTGTCAAAGTTTGTCCCAAGTTAGTCAATTTCTGAGGACGAACTTAGACAAACCTTAGAATGAGACTAACGAGACTAACTTGGGAAGAACAAAGACAAACATTAGTCTCATTCTAAGGTTTGTGTAAGTACGTCCTAAGTAAGTCTAAGTTCGTCCCAAGTTAGTCTCTTTCGAAGGACGAACTTAGACAAACCATAGAATGAGACTAACGAGACTAACTTGGGATGAACAAAGACAAACGTTTGTCTCAGTCTAAGGTTTGTCTAAGTTCATCCCAAGTTAGTCTATTTTTAAGGTTAAACTTAGACAAACCATAGAATGAGACTCACTTGGGATGAACAAAGACAAACGTTAGTCTCATTCTAAGGTTTGTGTAAGTTCGTCCCAAGTTAGTCTATTTTTAAGTACGAACTTAGACAAACCTTAGAATGAGACTAAAGAGACTAACTTGGGACAAACAAAGACAAACATTAGTCTCATTCTAAGGGTTGTCTAAGTTCGTCTCAAGTTAGTCTATTTCTAAGGACAAACATAGACTAACCTTAAAATGAGACAAACTTGGGGAGAACAAAGAAAAACGTTAGTCTCATTCTAAGGTTTGTCTAAGTTCATCCCATGTTATTCTATTTCTAAAGACGAACTTCGACAAACCTTAGAATGAGACTAAAGAGACTAACTTGGGACGAACAAAGACAAACGTTAGTCTCATTCTAAGGTTTGTCTAAGTTCGTTCCAAGTTAGTCTCTTTCTAGGGACGAACTTAGACAAACCTTAGAATGAGACTAATGAGACTAACTTGGGACGAACACAGACAAACGTTAGTCTCATTCTAAGGTTTGTCTAAGTTCCTCCCAAGTTATTCTATTTCTAAAGACGAACTTACACAAACCTTAGAATGAGACAAAAAAGACTAACTTGGGACAAACAAAGACAAACGTTAGACTCATTCTTAGGTTTTTCTAAGTTCGTCCCAAGTTAGTCTATTTCTATGGACAAACTTAGACAAGCCTTAGAATGAGACTAACTTGAGACGAACAAAGACAAAAGTTACTCTCATTCTAAGGTTCGTGTAAGTTTGTCCCAAGTTAGTCTATTTCTAAGGACGAACTTAGACAAACCTTAGAATGAGACTAAAGAGACTAACCTGGGACAAACAAAGACAAACATTAGTCTCATTTTAAGGTTTGTCTAAGTTTGTCCCAAGTTAGTCTAAGTTCGTCCCAAGTTAGTTCATTTCTCCGGACAAACTTAGACAAACCTTAGAATGAGACTAACAAGACTAACTTGGGACGAACAAAGACAAATGTTAGTCTCATTCTAAGGTTTGTCTAAGTTCGTCCCAAGTTATTCTATTTCTTAAGACGAACTTAGACAAACCTTAGAATGAGACTAACTTGGGGCGAACAAAGACAAACGTTAGACTCATTCTAAGATTTGTCTAAGTTCGTCCCTAGTTATTCTATTTCTAAAGACGAACTTAGACAAACCTTAGAATGAGACTAAAGAGAAAAACTTGGGACGAACAAAGGCAAACGTTAGTCTCATTCTAAGGTTTGTCAAAGTTCATCCCAAGTTAGTCTCTTTCTAAGGACAAACTTAGACAAACCAAAGAATGAGACTAACGAGACTAACTTGGGATGAACAAAGACAAACGTTCATCTCAATCTAAGGTTTGTCTAAGTTCATCCCAAGATATTCTTTTTCTAAAGATGAACTTAGATAAACCTCAGAATGAGACTAAAGAGACTAACTTGGGACAAACAATGACAAACGATAGACTCATTCTAAGGTTTGTCTAAGTTCGTCACAAGTTAGTTTATTTCTAAGGACAAACTTAGAGAAACCTTAGAATGAGACTAAAGAGACTAACATGGGACGAACAAAGACAAATGTTAGTCTCATTCTATGGTTTATCTAAGTTCGTCCCAAGTAAGTCTATTTATGAGGACGAACTTAGACAAACCTTAGAATGAGACTAAAGAGACGAACTTGGGACGAACAAAGACAAACTTTACTCTCATTCTAAGGTTTGTCAAAGTTCGTCCCAAGTTAGTCTAAGTTTGTCCCAAGTTAGTCTCTTTCTAAGGACAAACTTAGACAAACCATAGAATGAGACTAACGAGACTAACTTGGGACTAACAAAGACAAACGTTAGTCTCATTCTAAGGTTTGTCTAAGTTCGTCCCGAGGTAGTCGATTTCTAAGGACGAACTTAGACAAACCTTAGAATGAGACTAACGAGACTAACTTTGGAAGAACAAAGACAAACTTTAGTCTCATTCTAAGGTTTGTGTATGTTCGTCCTAAGTTAGTCTAAGTTCATCGCAAGTTAGTCTCTTTCTAAGGACGAACTTAGAGAAATAGTAGAATGAGCCTAACGAAACTAACTTGGGAAGAACAAAGACAAACGTTAGTCTCATTTTAAGGGTTGTCTAAGTTCATCTCAAGTTAGTCTATTTCTAAGGACAAACTTAGACAAACCTTAGAATGAGACTAACGAGACTAACTTGGGACGAACAAAGACAAATAATAGTCTCCTTCTAAGGTTTGTGTAAGTTCGTTTCAAGTTAGTCTATTTCTAAGGACGAACTTAGACAAACCATAGAATGAGACTAAAGAGACTAACTTGGGACAAACAAAGACAAACCTTAGTCTCATTCTAAGGGTTGTCTAAGTTCCTCCCAAGTTATTCTATTTCTAAAGACGAACTTAGACAAACCTTAGAATGAGACGACTAACTTGGGACGAACAAAGACAAACGTTAGTCTCATTCTAAGGTTTGTCTAAGTTCGTTCCAAGTTAGTCTCTTTCTAAGGACGAACTTAGACAAACCTTAGAATGAGACTAA
Organism: Rhodiola kirilowii; assembly: GCA_033675215.1. Taxonomy (NCBI): domain Eukaryota; kingdom Viridiplantae; phylum Streptophyta; class Magnoliopsida; order Saxifragales; family Crassulaceae; genus Rhodiola; species Rhodiola kirilowii. The sequence goes on from CM066193.1 coordinate 34,220,675, forward strand.
CGAGACTAACTTGGGACGAACAACGACAAACGCTAGTCTCATTCTAAGGTTTTTCTAAGTTCATCCCAAGTTATTCTATTTCTAAAGACGAACTTAGACAAACCTTAGAATGAGACTAAAGAGACTAACTCGGGACAAACGTTAGACTCATTCTAAGGTTTGTCTAAGTTCGTCCCAAGTTAGTCTATTTCTAAGGACAAACTTAGACAAACCTTAGAATGAGACTAACGAGACTAACTTGGGACGAAGAAAGACAAAAGTTGGTCTCATTCTAAGGTTCGTGTAAGTTTGTCCCAAATTAGTCTATTTCTAAGGCTGAACTGAGACAAACCTTAGAATGAGACCAACTTTTGTCTTTCTTCATCCCAAGTTAGTCTCGTTAGTCTCATTCTTAGGTTTGTCTAAGTTTGTCCTTAGAAATAGACTAACTTGGGACGAACTTAGACAAACCTTAGAATGAGACTAAAATTTGTCTTTGTTCGTCCCAAGTTAGTCTCTTTAGTCTCATTCTAAGGTTTGTCTAAGTTCGTCTTTAGAAATAGAATAACTTGGGAGGAACTTAGACAAACCTTAGAATGAGACTAACGTTTGTCTTTGTTTGCCCCAAATTAGTCTCATTCTAAGGTTTGTCTAAGTTTGTCCTTAGAAATAGACTAACTTGGGACAAACTTAGACAAACCTTAGAATGAGACAAATGTTTGTCTTTGTTCGTCCCAAGTTAGTTCCTTTAGTCTCATTCTAAGGTTTGTCTAAGTTCATCCTCAGAAATAGACTAACTTGGGACGAACTTAGATAAACCTTAGAATGAGACTAATGTTTGTCTTTGTTTGTCCCAAGTTAGTCTTCAGTCTCATTTTAAGGTTTGTCTAAGTTTGTCCTTAGAAATATACTAACTTGGGATGAACTTACACAAACCTTAGAATGAGACTAACGTTTGTCTTTGTTCGTCCCAAGTGAGTCTCATTAGTCTCATTCTAAGGTTTGTCTAAGTTCATCCTTAGAAATAGACTAACTTGGGACGAACTTAGACATACCTTAGAATGAGACTAACGTTTGTCTTTGTTCGTCCCAAGTTAGTCTCGTTAGTCTCATTCTAAGGTTTGTCAAAGTTCGTCCTTAGAAAGAGACTAACTTGGGACGAACTTAGACTAACTTAGGATGAACTTACACAAACCTTAGAGTAAGACTAAAGTTTGTCTTTGTTCTTCCCAAGTTAGTCTCGTTAGTCTCATTCTAAGGTTTGTCTAAGTTCGTCCTTAGAAAGAGACTAACTTGGGACAAACTTAGACAAACCTTAGAATGAGACTTACGTTTGTCTTTGTTCGTCCCAAGTTAGTCTCTTTAGTCTCAATAGCTAAGGGGTAGAGAACTCTCTCTTGAAAGGGGTAGAGAACTCTCTCTTGAAAAAGATGTAGCAATAGCTAAATCTGAGTAGTGAATAAGGTTGATTTGTTCAGCTTTGAGTCGTCTTGCAATTGTTGTTCAGCCTTTGAAGCAAGATGCACCAACTCTATGACATTTCGGTAAGGTTGTAGCTCAACAATCCGTTTCACACTTGAGTTCAAACCATACAAGAATCAAGCCATGGACTGCTCCTCATCTTCTTGTATATCGGCACGTATAATAGCCTTCTCCATCTCCTTGTGGTACTCCTCAATGGATTGTTTACCTTGTCTCAAGTTTTGAAGCTTGTCAAAGATGTCTCTTCTATAGTGTCTTGGAATAAATCTCGCCCTCATCTCACGCTTCATTTCTGCCCAAGTAGCAATAGGGAATCCTTCTCCTTCTTCTCGTTGTCGCTGGACTTGTTCCCACCATATAAGCGCATAGTCTTCAAACTCCAATGAAGCCATGGCAAGCTTCTTCTCTTCAGAATAGTTATGCATGCGGAAAATCTTATCAACCTTCAATTCCCATGTAAGATAAGCTTCTGGATCAGATCCTCCTTCAAACTTTGGCATAGTGAATTTCAGCTTACCAAACCTTTCCTCATCACGAACAAAGTTTCCACGTTGACGGAATCCAGCATTCCTAAACATGTCACGATCCTCATTGTCAAATTCGTCATCAATGTAACCATGGTTCATATTACCTCTTCCACGACCTCGTCCTCGTCCATTGAATGGAGCATCTCTAAAATTATTCCCACGACCAGCAACTACGTTGTTTGTGTTGTCGGCGACATGGTTTCGCCGTCCTTGAGCATTTGGTGCAGCAACTTCTTCATTAGTCCTCTCAGTCTCATCGCCATGCACACTTGCATCTCCCGTGGCTTGTCGTAGTTCTCGAACAACTTGAGCAACTATATTAACTTGCATAGCAGCAAGATTTTGGGTTAGTTGTTAATTAACATTACCCATAAGTTGTTGAAGATCCTCGGACATTCTATCTTGCTTTTCCTCCAATGATTCAATGCTTGCCCGAAACTCTTGACGAAGATGATCACGTAAAGCATTGAAATGGAAACGTGTGATGGGCTGATTGAGTTGTCCAGCGCCATCAATTTCATATTCATCTCCATCACCTGCCATGATTAGTTGTGGAAAACTCTATACTAAAGATAAATGTGTATGAAATAAAAAAAGAAACTCAAACCTCTCGTTCTCTTACCAACCGAAGCTCGTGAAGATTCCAAGTGAGTGCAGATTTGTGTTCTACTTCGGTGATGAAGGTTGGTCCAAAAGAGTGACAATCAAGCGCATACAAGTCGAGAATCACACAAACAATGGCTGATTTTGGATGCACTACTCAATATACTAGATGAAATCCCTATAAATTCAGCAACACTTTTTTTTGCTTTTTTTTGCTTTTTTGCTTTTTTTTTGCTTTTTTTTTTTGCTTTTTTTTTTGCTTTTTTTTTTGCTTTTTTTTTGCTTTTTTTTTGCTTTTTTTTTTTGCTTTTTTTGCTTTCTTTTCCGGACAGAATTGAAATCAACAAAACTACAAAGGGATAAATGGTACCAATGTAACAATGGCTCTGATACTAGATGATACGGGGTTGGTTTCGATCTTCACGACGTAGGATTTTGATATACTTCAGCAGTTGGAGCCACTCGAAGTACTTGGGTGATAATAGTGCAACCCGATGATTCTTGATGCCAACCACTGCTAGTGCAACGACCTGCGACAAGTATCCGCCTAACCACACTCTAAGTTTCCTAACCACACAACCACGCACTAAGTTGGAAGCACAGAAAGGTTGTCGTCGAACGACCGCTTCTGCAATATCACAAAGAAAATACAAGAGCAAAAGGGTAGAGAAATCTCTCATTGATATTGAAATAGCACTTGGCTAAGTTTCATGTAAAAAAACAAAATCAGATCTGAAAAGTATCCTTGCTGAAACTGAAATGGATTATTTAAACTAGAAAAGCAATAAAGGCTTGTGGATGTGTGGATTGATGTGCAGCCATGATTGAGCCTTGTGTAATCATGTAGAGTCTTGGGCCAATTAAGTTTGATTCTTGAACCATCTTTGTTTAGAATTCAGCAATATTCAAGTCTTGGGTGGCAACATTAATGACTTGAGAATTCCACATCTTCTTGGATTTGAGATGTCCATAATGAGGTGTGGATGGACGAACTCGTATTTTTAGATGTGCAGTAAGTGCTGGCGCAGACAGCTTGCTATCATTCTTTTTGTTGCACTTGGATATATGCACATCAGATTCTTCAAGGATTGATGCTTGTAGACAATGCACGCCAACAGCTAAGCTTTGATTCTCCTTGTATGTCCCTTTAGCTTGAATTTCCTCCATAGTTAAAAACCTGAGTAAAAGAAGCACTCGAGACTTAGGCAGTATATAATTCTCATTAATATCATCATGAAAGTGAGTTAAGAGCGAATTCACCTCTTGTTGAATTTGTTTGGCACGATTCCTAGTCATGGGACCAAGATAAGCATCTTTAGTCGATGTATCAGCTTGTACGCATATAGGATCCTCATCAGTTAGGCTCTGTTCTTTTGCACTTCAATACAGTTTTATTAAGTTCAGTAAAGTTAAATTAAGTTCAATACAGTTCAATAAAGTTCAGTAAAGTTAAATTAAGTTCAATGCAGTTCAATAAAGTTCAGTACAGTTAAATTAAGTTCAATACAGTTCAATAAAGTTCAGTACAGTTAAATTAAGTTCAATACAGTTTAATAAAGTTCAGTACAGTTAAATTTAAGTTAAAAAATGTAATATAAATTTTTTCAAGTCAATCCAATTTTTTATAGTTTCCAACCCTATTATTCAAAATTTTAATTTATTTTTAATTTTTTAAATAATTTTTAGAAAAGCATAAGACATATATGATCCTACGATTTTTCAAGTTTGTGTCCACCCCTCTTGGGAAACTGTTTCATCCGTTTTAAAATGGTTTGAAAAAATATAATTAGAAAAAAATTAGTTGTACTATTTTAAAAATATGTACTTTTTAACATATAATCATGAAAAATTAGTTGTACTATTTTAAAAATATGGTTTAGACATATATGTACTTTGTAACATATAATCATAAAAATATAGTTTGAAAAAAATTAGTTGTATTATTTAAAAAAATGAAACGTTTAGGGCTTCACGCAATTTTTTAGCAAGTATAATTTTAAAAAAATGAAAAATAAAATACATATTTATTTATCAGAAAAAATGATGAAACTGTTTTGAGCAAGTTAATTAATGAATTATATAATTATACTATACATATATATAATTTTTCAATTTCAACAAATTAAGTTTAGTAAAGTTAAGTTAAATTAAATTAAGTTCAGTACAGTTCAATACAGTTCAATAAAGTTCAGTACAGTTAAATTAAGTTCAATACAGTTCAATAAAGTTCAGTACAGTTAAATTAAGTTCAACACAGTTCAATAAAGTTCAGTACAGTTCAATTAAGATCAGTACAATAATATTCCAGTGAAATTAAGTTCAAAAGAACAGCACCTTAGTCTCATTCTAAGGTTTGTGTAAGTTCATCCCAAATTAGTCTAAGTTCATCCCAAGTTAGTCTATTTCTAAGGATGAACTTAGACAACCCTTATAATGAGACTAACAAGACTAACTTGGGACGAACAAAGACAAACATTTGTCTCATTCTAAGGTTTGTCTAAGTTCGTCTCAAGTTAGTCTATTTCTAAGGACAAACTTAGACTAACCTTAGAATGAGACTAACATGGGGCGAACAAAGACAAACGTTAGTCTCATTCTAAGGTTTGTCTAAGTTCATCCCAAGTTATTCTATTTCTAAAGACGAACTTAGACAAACCTTAGAATGAGACTAAAGAGACCAACTTGGGACAAACAAATACAAACATTAGACTCATTCTAAGGTTTGTCTAATTTCGTCCCAAGTTAGTCTATTTCAAAGGACAAACTTAGACAAGCCTTAGAATGAGACTAACGAGACTAACTTGGGACAAACAAAGACAAAAGTTAGTCTCATTCTAAGGTTCGTGTAAGTTCGTCCCAAGTTAGTCTATTTCTAAGGACGAACTTAGACAAACCTTAGAATGAGACTAAAGAGACTAACTTGGGACAAACAAAGACAAACATTAGTCTCATTCTAAGGTTTGTCTAAGTTCGTCCCAAGTTAGTCTATTTCTGAGGATGAACTTAGACAAACATTAGAATGAGACTAAAGAGACTAACTTGGGACGAACAAAGACAAATGTTAGTCTCATTTTAAGGTTTGTCTAAGTTCGTCCCAAGTTAGTCTATTTCTAAGGATGAACTTAGACAAACCATAGAATGAGACTAACGAGACTCACTTGGGATGAACAAAGACAAACGTTAGTCTCATTCTAAGGTTTGTGTAAGTTCATCCCAAGTTAGTCTATTTCTAAGGATGAACTTAGACAAACCTTAGAATGAGACTTCAGAGACTAAATTGGGACAAACAAAGACAAACATTAGTCTCATTCTATGGTTTGTCTAAGTTCGTCCCAAGTTAGTCTAAGTTCATCCCAAGTTAGTCTATTTCTAAGGATGAACTTAGACAACCCTTAGAATGAGACAAACAAGACTAACTTGGGACGAACAAAGACAAACATTTGTCTCATTCTAAGGTTTGTCTACGTTCGTCTCAAGTTAGTCTATTTCTAAGGACAAACTTAGACTAACCTTAGAATGAGACTAACTTGGGGCGAACAAAGACAAACGTTAGTCTCATTCTAAGGTTTGTCTAAGTTCATCCCATGTTATTCTATATCTAAAGACGAACTGAGACAAACCTTAGAATAAGACTAAAGAGACTAACTTGGGACGAACAAAGAGAAACGTTAGTCTCATTCTAAGGTTTGTCTAAGTTCGTTCCAAGTTAATTTCTTTCTAAGGACAAACTTTGACAAACCCTAGAATGAGACAAACGAGACTAACTTGGGACGAACACGGACAAACGTTAGTCTCATTCTAAGGTTTGTCTAAGTTCATCCCAAGTTATCTATTTTTAAAGACGAACTTAGACAAACCTTAGAATGAGACTAAAGAGACTAACTTGGGACAAACAAAGACAAACGTTAGCCTCATTCTAAGGTTTGTCTAATTTCGTCCCAAGTTAGTCTATTTCCAAGGATAACCTTAGACAAGCCTTAGAATGAGACTAACGAGACGAACTTGGGACGAACAAAGACAAAAGTTAGTCTCATTCTAAGATTCGTTTATGTTCGTCCCATGTTAGTCTATTTCTAAGGACGAACTTAGACAATTTGAATGAGACTAAAGAGACTAACTTGGGACAAACAAAGACAAACATTCGTCTCATTCGAAGGGTTGTCTAAGTTCGTCCCAAGTTAGTTCATTTCTAAGGACGAACTTAGAAAAACCTTAGATTGAGACTAACAAGACTAACTTGGGATGAACAAAGACAGACATTTGTCTCACTCTAAGGTTTGTCTAAGTTCGTCCCAAGTTAGTCTATTTCTAAGGACAAACTTAGACAAACCTTAGAATGAGACTAACTTGGGGCGAACAAAGACAAACGTTAGTCTCATTCTAAGGTTTGTCTAAGTTCATCCCAAGTTATTCTTTTGCTAAAGATGAACTTAGACAAATCTCAGAATGAAACTAAAGAGACTAACTTGGGACAAACAAAGACAAACGATAGACTCATTCTAAGGTTTGTCTAAGTTCGTCCCAAGTTAATTTATTTCTAAGGACGAACTTAGAGAAACCTTAGAATGAGACTAAAGAGACTAACTTGGGACGAACAAAGACAAACGTTAGTCTCATTCTAAGGTTTGTCTAAGTTCATCCCAAGTTAGTCTATTTCTAAGGACGAACTTAGAGAAACCTTAGAATGAGACTAAAGAGACTAACTTGGGACAAACAAAGACAAACGTTTGTCTCATGCTAAGGGTTGGCTAAGTTCATCCGATGTTATTCTATTTCTAAATACGGACTTAGACAAACCTTAGAATGAGACTAAAGAGACTAACTTGGGACGGAAACAGACAAACGTTAGTCTCATTCTAAGGCTTATCTAAGTTCGTCCCAAGTTAGTCTATTTCTGAGGATGAACTTAGACAAACCTTAGAATAAGACTAAAGAAACTAACTTGGGATGAACAAAGACAAACGTTAGTCTCATTCTAAGGTTTGTTTAAGTTCGTCCCAAGTTAGTCTATTTCTATGGACGATCTTAGACAACCCTTAGAATGAGACTAAAGAGACTAACTTGGGAGGAACAAAGACAAACGTTAGTCTAATTCTAAGGTTTGTCAAAGGTCGTCCCAATTTAGTCTAAGTTTGTCCCAAGTTAGTCTCTTTCTAAGGACGAACTTAGACAAACCATAGAATGAGACTAACGAGACTAACTTCGGACTAACAAAGACAAGCGTTAGTCTCATTCTAAGGTTTGTCTAAGTTTGTCCCAAAGTAGTCTATTTCTAAGAACGAACTTAGACAAACCTTAGAATGAGACTAACGAGACTAACTTGAGAAGAACAAAGACAAATTTTAGTCTCATTCTAAGGTTTGTCAAAGTTTGTCCCAAGTTAGTCTATTTCCGAGGACGAATTTAGACAAACCTTAGAATGAGACTAACGAGACTAACTTGGGAAGAACAAAGACAAACATTAGTCTCATTCTAAGGTTTATCTAAGTTCGTCCCAAGTTAGCCTAATTTCGCCCCAAGTTAGTCTCTTTCTAAGGACGAACTTAGGCAAACCTTAAAATGAGACTAACGAGACTAACTTGGGACGAACAAAGACAAACTTTAGTCTCATTCTAAGGTTTGTATAAGTTCATCCCAAGTTAGTCTAAGTTCGTCTCAAGTTAGTCTCTTTCTAAGGACGAACTTAGATAAACCTTAGAATGAGACTAACAAGCAGATTAACTTGGGACGAACAAAGACAAACTTTAGTCTCATTCTAAGGTTTGTATAAGTTCATCCCAAGTTAGTCTAAGTTTGTCCCAAGTTAGTCTCTTTCTAAGGACAAACTTAGATAAACCTTAGAATGAGACTAACGAGACTAACTTGGGACGAACAAAGACAAACTTTAGTCTCATTCTATGGTTTGTATAAGTTAGTCTCAAGTTAGTCTAAGTTCGTCCCAATTTAGTCTCTTTCTAAGGACAAACTTAGATATACCTTAGAATGAGACTAACGAGACCAACTTGGGACGAAAAAAGACAAACTTTAGTCTCATTCTAAGGTTTGTATAAGTTCGTCCCAAGTTAGTCTAAGTTCGTCCCAAGTTAGTCTCTTTTAAGGACGGACTTAGACAAACCTTAGAATGAGACTAACGAGAGTAACTTGGGACGAACAAAGACAAACATTAGTCTCATTCTAAGGTTTGTATAAGTTCATCCCAAGTTTGTCTAAGTTCGTCCCAAGTTAGTCTATTTCTAAGGACGAACTTAGACAAACCTTAGAATGAGACTAACGAGACTAACTTGGGACGAACAAAGACAAACTTTAGTCTCATTCTAAAGTTTGTATAATTCGTTCCAAGTTAGTCTAAGTTCGTCCCAAGTTAGTCTCTTTCCAAGGACGAACTTAGATAAACCTTAGAATGAGACAAACGAGACTAACTTGGGACGAAGAAAGACAAACTTTAGTCTCATTCTAAGCTTTGTATAAGTTCGTCCCAAGTTAGTCTAAGTTCCTCCCAAGTTAGTCTCTTTCGAAGGACGAACTTAGATAAACCTTAGAATGAGACTAACGAGACTAACTTGGGACGAACAAAGATAAACTTTAGTCTCATTCTAAGGTTTGTATAAGTTTGTCCCAAGTTAGTCTAAGTTCGTCCCAAGTTAGTCTCTTTCTAAGGACGAACCTAGATAAACCTTAGAATGAGACTAACGAGACAAACTTAGGACGAACAAAGACAAACTTTAGTCTCATTCTAAAGTTTGTATAAGTTCGTCGCAAGTTAGTCTCTTTCTAAGGACGAACTTAGACAAACCTTAGAATGAGACTAACGAGACTAACTTGGGACGAACAAAGACAAACTTTAGTCTCATTCTAAGGTTTGTATAAGTTCATCCCAAGTTAGTCTCTTTCTAAAGACGAACTTAGATAAACCTTGGATGAGACTAAAGAGACAAACTTGGGACGAACAAAGACAAACTTTAGTCTCATTCTAAGGTTTGTATAAGTTCGTCCCAAGTTAGTCTAAGTTCGTCCCAAGTTAGTCTCTTTCTAAGGACGAACTTAGATAAACCTTAGAATGAGACTAACGAGATAACTTGGGACGAACAAAGACAAACTTTAGTCTCATTCTAAGGTTTGTATAAGTTCGTCCCAAGTTAGTCTAAGTTTGTCCCAAGTTAGTCTCTTTCTAAGGACGAACTTAGACAAACCTTAGAATGAGACTAACGAGACTAACTTGGGACGAACAAAGACAAACTTTAGTCTCATTCTAAGGTTTGTATAAGTTCATCCCAAGTTAGTCTAAGTTCGTCCCAAGTTAGTCTCAATCTAAGGACGAACTTAGATAAACCTTAGAATGAGACTAACTAGACTAACTTGGGACGAACAAAGACAAACTTTAGTCTCATTCTAAGGTTTGTATAAGTTCGTCCCAAGTTAGTCTAAGTTCGTCCCAAGTTAGTCTCTTTCTAAGGACGAACTTAGACAAACCTTAGAATGAGACTAACGAGACTAACTTGGGACGAACAAAGACAAACTTTAGACTCATTCTAAAGTTTGTATAAGTTCGTCCCAAGTTAGTCTCTTTCTAAGGGCGAACTTAGACAAACCTTAGAATGAGACTAACGAGACAAACTTGGGACGAACAAAGACAAACTTTAGTCTCATTCTAAGGTTTGTATAAGTTCATCCCAAGTTAGTCTTAGTTCATCCCAAGTTAGTCCTAATCTAAGGACGAACATAGATAAACCTTAGAATGAGACTAACGAGACTAACTTGGGACGAACAAAGACAAACTTTAGTCTCATTCTAAGGTTTGTATAAGTTCGTCCCAAGTTAGTCTCTTTCTAAGGACGAACTTAGACAAACCTTAGAATGAGACTAACGAGACTAACTTGGGACGAATAAAGACAAACTTTAGTCTCATTCTAAAGTTTGTATAAGTTCGTCCCAAGTTAGTCTCTTTCTAGGGGCGAACTTAGACAAACCTTAGAATGAGACTAACGAGACTAACTTGGGACGAACAAAGACAAACTTTAGTCTCATTCTAAGGTTTGTATAAGTTCGTCCCAAGTTCGTCTCTTTCTAAGGACGAACTTAGACAACCCTTAGAATGAGACTAACGAGACTAACTTGGGACGAATAAAGACAAACTTTGGTCTCATTCTAAAGTTTTTATAAGACCGTCCCAAATTAGTCTCTTTCTAAGGGCGAACATAGACAAACCTTAGAATGAGACTAACGAGACTAATTTGGGACGAACAAAGACAAACTTTAGTCTCATTTTAAAGTTTGTATAAGTTCGTCCCAAGTTAGTCTCTTTCTAAGGACGTACTTAGACAAACCTTAGAATGAGACTAACGAGACTAACTTGGGACGAACAAAGACAAACTTTAGTCTCATTCTAAGGTTTGTATAAGTTCGTCCCATGTTAGTCTAAGTTCGTCCCAAGTTAGTCTCTTTCCAAAGACGAACTTAGATAAACCTTAGAATGAGACTAACGAGACTAACTTGGGACGAACAAAGACAAACTTTAGTCTCATTCTAAGGTTTGTATAAGTTCGTCCCAAGTTAGTCTCTTTCTAAGGACGAACTTAGACAAACCTTAGAATGAGACTAACGAGACTAACTTGGGACGAATAAAGACAAACTTTAGTCTCATTCTAAAGTTTGTATAAGTTTGTCCCAAGTTAGTCTCTTTCTAGGGGCGAACTTAGACAAACCTTAGAATGAGACTAACGAGACTAACTTGGGACGAACAAAGACAAACTTTAGTCTCATTCTAAGGTTTGTATAAGTTCGTCCCAAATTAGTCTCTTTCTAAGGGCGAACATAGACAAACCTTAGAATGAGACTAACGAGACTAATTTGGGACGAACAAAGACAAACTTTAGTCTCATTTTAAAGAGTGTATAAGTTCGTCCCAAGTTAGTCTCTTTCTAAGGACGTACTTAGACAAACCTTAGAATGAGACTAACGAGACTAACTTGGGACGAACAAAGACAAACTTTAGTCTCATTCTAAGGTTTGTATAAGTTCGTCCCAAGTTAGTCTAAGTTCGTCCCAAGTTAGTCTCTTTCCAAAGACGAACTTAGATAAACCTTAGAATGAGACTAACGAGACTAACTTGGGACGAACAAAGACAAACTATAGTCTCATTCTAAGGTTTGTATAAGTTCGTCCCAAGTTAGTCTAAGTTCGTCCCAAGTTAGTCTCTTTCTAAGGACTAACTTAGATAAACCATAGAATGAGACTAACGAGACTAACTTGGGACGAACAAAGACAAACTTTAGTCTCATTCTAAGGTTTGTGTAAGTTCGTCCCAAGTTAGTCTAAGTTCGTCCCAAGTTAGTCTCTTTCTAAGAACGAACTTAGACAAACCTTAGAATGATACTAACGAAACTAACTTGGGACGAACAAAGACAAAATTTAGTCTCATTCTAAAGTTTGTATAAGTTCGTCCCAAGTTAGTCGCTTTCTAGGGGCGAACTCAGACAAACCTTAGAATGAGACTAACGAGACTAACTTGGGACGAACAAAGACAAACTTTAGTCTCATTCTAAGGTTTGTATAAGTTCGTCCCAAGTTAGTCTAAGTTCGTCCCAAGTTAGTCTCTTTCTAAGGACGAACTTAGATAAACCTTAGAATGAGACTAACGAGACTAACTTGGGACGAACAAAGACAAACTTTAGTCTCATTCTAAGGTTTGTATAAGTTCGTCCCAAGTCACTCTAAGTTCGTCCCAAGTTAGTCTCTTTCTAAGGACGAACTTAGATAAACCTTAGAATGAGACTAACGAGACTAACTTGGAACGAACAAAGACAAACTTTAGTCTCATTCTAAAGTTTGTATAAGTTCGTCCCAAGTTAGTCTCATTCTAAGGATGAACTTAGACAAACCTTAGAATGAGACTAACGAGACTAACTTGGGACGAACAAAGACAAACTTTAGTCTCATTCTAAGGTTCGTATAAGTTCGTCCCAAGTTAGTCTAAGTTCGTCCCAAGTTAGTCTCTTTCTAAGGACGAACTTAGATAAACCATAGAATGAGACTAACGAGACTAACTTGGGACGAACAAAGACAAACTTTAGTCTCATTCTAAGGTTTGTATAAGTTCGTCCCAAGTTAGTCTAAGTTCGTCCCAAGTTAGTCTCTTTCTAAGGACGAACTTAGATAAACCTTAGAATGAGACTAACGAGACTAACTTGGGACGAACAAAGACAAACTTTAGTCTCATTCTAAAGTTTGTATAAGTTCGTCCCAAGTTAGTCTCTTTCTAAGGACGAACTTAGATAAACCTTAGAATGAGACTAACGAGACTAACTTGGGACGAACAAAGACAAACTTTAGTCTCATTCTAAGGTTTGTATAAGTTCATCCCAAGTTAGTCTAAGTTCGTCCCAAGTTAGTCTCTTTCTAAAGACGAACTTAGACAAACCTTAGAATGAGACTAACGAGACTAACTTGGGACGAACAAAGACAAACTTTAGTCTCATTCTAAGGTTTGTATAAGTTCATCCCAAGTTAGTCAAAGTTCGTCCCAAGTTAGTCTCAATCTAAGGACGAACTTAGATAAACCTTAGAATGAGACTAACTTGGGACGAACAAAGACAAACTTTAGTCTCATTCTAAGGTTTGTATAAGTTCGTCCCAAGTTAGTCTAAGTTCGTCCCAAGTTAGTCTCTTTCTAAGGAAGAACTTAGACAAACCTTAGAATGAGACTAACGAGACTAACTTGGGACGAATAAAGACAAACTTTAGTCTCATTCTAAAGTTTGTATAAGTTCGTCCCAAGTTAGTCTCTTTCTAGGGGCGAACTTAGACAAACCTTAGAATGAGACTAACGAGACTAACTTGGGACGAACAAAGACAAACTTTAGTCGCATTCTAAGGTTTGTATAAGTTCGTCCCAAGTTAGTCTCTTTCTAAGGACGAACTTAGACAACCCTTAGAATGAGACTAACGAGACTAACTTGGGACGAATAAAGACAAACTTTAGTCTCATTCTAAAGTTTTTATAAGTCCGTCCCAAGTTAGTCTCTTTCTAAGGGCGAACTTAGACAAACCTTAGAATGAGACTAACGAGACTAACTTGGGACGAACAAAGATAAACTTTAGTCTCATTCTAAAGTTTGTATAAGTTCATCCCAAGTTAGTCTCTTTCTAAGAACGAACTTAGACAAACCTTAGAATGAGACTAACGAGACTAACTTGGGACGAACAAAGACAAGCTTTAGTCTCATTCTAAGGTTTGTATAAGTTCATCCCAAGTTAGTCTTAGTTCGTCCCAAGTTAGTCTCTTTCCAAGGATGAACTTAGATAAACCTTAGAATGAGACTAACGAGACTAACTTGGGACGAACAAATACAAACTATAGTCTCATTCTACGGTTTGTATAAGTTCGTCCCAAGTTAGTCTAAGTTCGTCCCAAGTTAGTCTCTTTCTAAGGACTACTTTAGATAAACCAAAGAATGAGACTAACGAGACTAACTTGGGACGAACAAAGACAAACTTTAGTCCCATTCTAAGGTTTGTGTAAGTTCGTCCCAAGTTAGTCTAAGTTCGTCCCAAGTTAGTCTCTTTCTAAGAACGAACTTAGACAAACCTTAGAATGAGACTAACGAAACTAACTTGGGACGAACAAAGACAAACTTTAGTCTCTTTCTACGGTTTGTATAAGTTCGTCCCAAGTTAGTCTAAGTTCGTCCCAAGTTAGTCTCTTTCTAAGGACGAACTTAGATAAACCTTAGAATGAGACTAACGAGACTAACTTGGGACGAACAAAGACAAACTTTAGTCTCATTCTAAGGTTTGTATAAGTTCGTCCCAAGTTAGTCTAAGTTCGTCCCAAGTTAGTCTCTTTCTAAGGACGAACTTAGATAAACCATAGAATGAGACTAACGAGACTAACTTGGGACGAACAAAGACAAACTTTAGTCTCATTCTAAGGTTTGTATAAGTTCGTCCCAAGTTAGTCTAAGTTCGTCCCAAGTTAGTCTCTTTCTAAGGACGAACTTAGATAAACCTTAGAATGAGACTAACGAGACTAACTTGGGACGAACAAAGACAAACTTTAGTCTCATTCTAAAGTTTGTATAAGTTCGTCCCAAGTTAGTCTCTTTCTAAGGACGAACTTAGATAAACCTTAGAATGAGACTAACGAGACTAACTTGGGACGAACAACTTTAGTCTCATTCTAAGGTTTGTATAAGTTCATCCCAAGTTAGTCTAAGTTCGTCCCAAGGTAGTCTCTTTCTAAAGATGAACTTAGACAAACCTTAGAATGAGACTAACGAGACTAACTTGGGACGAACAAAGACAAACTTTAGTCTCATTCTAAGGTTTGTATAAGTTCATCCCAAGTTAGTCAAAGTTCGTCCCAAGTTAGTCTCAATCTAAGGACGAACTTAGATAAACCTTAGAATGAGACTAACTTGGGACGAACAAAGACAAACTTTAGTCTCATTCTAAGGTTTGTATAAGTTCGTCCCAATTTAGTCTAAGTTCGTCCCAAGTTAGTCTCTTTCTAAGGACGAACTTAGACAAACCTTAGAATGGGACTAACGAGACTAACTTGGGACGAATAAAGACAAACTTTAGTCTCATTCTAAAGTTTGTATAAGTTCGTCCCAAGTTAGTCTCTTTCTAGGGGCGAACTTAGACAAACCTTAGAATGAGACTAACGAGACTAACTTGGGACGAACAAAGACAAACTTTAGTCTCATTCTAAGGTTTGTATAAGTTCGTCCCAAGTTAGTCTCTTTCTAAGGACGAACTTAGACAACCCTTAGAATGAGACTAACGAGACTAACTTGGGACGAATAAAGACAAACTTTAGTCTCATTCGAAAGTTTTTATAAGTCCGTCCCAAGTTAGTCTCTTTCTAAGGGCGAACTTAGACAAACCTTAGAATGAGACTAACGAGACTAACTTGGGACGAACAAAGATAAACTTTTGTCTCATTCTAAAGTTTGTATAAGTTCGTCCCAAGCTAGTCTCTTTCTAAGAACGAACTTAGACAAACCTTAGAATGAGACTAACGAGACTAACTTGGGACGAACAAAGACAAACTTTAGTCTCATTCTAAGGTTTGTATAAGTTCATCCCAAGTTAGTCTAAGTTTGTCCCAAGTTAGTCTCTTTCCAAGGACGAACTTAGATAAACCTTAGAATGAGACTAACGAGACTAACTTGGGACGAACAAAGACAAACTATAGTCTCATTCTACGGTTTGTATAAGTTAGTCTAAGTTCGTCCCAAGTTAGTCTCTTTCTAAGGACTAACTTAGATAAACCATAGAATGAGACTAACGAGACTAACTTGGGACGAACAAAGACAAACTTTAGTCTCATTCTAAGGTTTGTGTAAGTTCGTCCCAAGTTAGTCTAAGTTCGTCCCAAGTTAGTCTCTTTCTAAGAACGAACTTAGACAAACCTTAGATTGAGACTAACGAAACTAACTTGGGACGGACAAAGACAAACTTTAGTCTCATTCTAAAGTTTGTATAAGTTCGTCCCAAGTTAGTCGCTTTCCAGGGGCGAACTCAGACAAACCTTAGAATGAGACTAACGAGACTAACTTGGGACGAACAAAGACAAACTTTAGTCTCATTCTAAGGTTTGTATAAGTTCGTCCCAAGTTAGTCTAAGTTCGTCCCAAGGTAGTCTCTTTCTAAGGACGAACTTAGATAAACCTTAGAATGAGACTAACGAGACTAACTTGGGACGAACAAAGACAAACTTTAGTCTCATTCTAAGGTTTGTATAAGTTCGTCCCAAGTTAGTCTAAGTTCGTCCCAAGTTAGTCTCTTTCTAAGGACGAACTTAGATAAACCTTAGAATGAGACTAACGAGACTAACTTGGGACGAACAAAGACAAAGTTTAGTCTCATTCTAAAGTTTGTATAAGTTCGTCCCAAGTTAGTCTAAGTTCGTCCCAAGTAAGTCTCTTTCTAAGGACGAACTTAGATAAACCTTAGAATGAGACTAACGAGACTAACTTGGGACGAACAAAGACAAACTTTAGTCTCATTCTAAAGTTTGTATAAGTTCGTCCCAAGTTAGTCTCTTTCTAAGGACGAACTTAGACAAACCTTAGAATGAGACTAACGAGACTAACTTGGGACGAATAAAGACAAACTTTAGTCTCATTCTAAGGTTTGTATAAGTTCGTCCCAAGTTAGTCTCTTTCTAAGGACGAACTTTGATAAACCATAGAATGAGACTAACGAGACTAACTTGGGACGAACAAAGACAAACTTTAGTCTCATTCTAAGGTTTGTATAAGTTCATCCCAAGTTAGTCTAAGTTCGTCCCAAGTTAGTCTCTCTCTAAGGACGAACTTAGACAAACCTTAGAATGAGACTAACGAGACTAACTTGGGACGAACAAAGATAAACTTTGGTCTCATTCTAAGGTTTGTATAAGTTCATCCCAAGTTAGTCAAAGTTCGTCCCAAGTTAGTCTCAATCTAAGGACGAACTTAGATAAACCTTAGAATGAGACTAATGAGACTAACTTGGGACGAACAAAGACAAACTTTAGTCTCATTCTAAGGTTTGTATAAGTTCGTCCCAAGTTAGTCTAAGTTCGTCCCAAGTTAGTCTCTTTCTAAGGACGAACTTAGACGAACCTTAGAATGAGACTAACGAGACTAACTTGGGACGAATAAAGACAAACTTTAGTCTCATTCTAAAGTTTGTATAAGTTCGTCCGAAGTTAGTCTCTTTCTAATGGCGAACTTAGACAAACCTTAGAATGAGACTAACGAGACTAACTTGGGACGAACAAAGACAAACTTTAGTCTCATTCTAAAGTTTGTATAAGTTCGTCCCAAGTTAGTCTCTTTCTAAGGACGAACTTTGACAAACCTTAGAATGAGACTAACGAGACTAACTTGGGACGAATAAAGACAAACTTTAGTCTCGTTCTAAGGTTTGTATAAGTTCGTCCCAAGTTAGTCTAAATTCGTCCCAAGTTTGTCTCTTTCTAAGGACGAACTTGGATAAACCTTAGAATGAGACTAACGAGACTAACTTGGGACGAACAAAGACAAACTTTAGTCTCATTCTAAAGTTTGTATAAGTTCGTCCCAAGTTAGTCTCATTCTAAGGATGAACTTAGACAAACCATAGAATGAGACTAACGAGACTAACTTGGGACGAACAAAGACAAACTTTAGTCTCATTCTAAGGTTCGTATAAGTTCGTCCCAAGTTAGTCTAAGTTCGTCCCAAGTTAGTCTCTTTCTAAGGACGAACTTTGATAAACCTTAGAATGAGACTAACGAGACTAACTTGGGACGAACAAAGACAAACTTTAGTCTCATTCTAAGGTTTGTATAAGTTTGTCCCAAGTTAGTCTAAGTTCGTCCCAAGTTAGTCTCTTTCTAAGGACGAACTTAGATAAACCATAGAATGAGACTAACGAGACTAACTTGGGACGAACAAAGACAAACTTTAGTCTCATTCTAAGGTTTGTATAAGTTCGTCCCAAGTTAGTCTAAGTTCGTCCCAAGTTAGTCTCTTTCTAAGGACGAACTTAGATAAACCTTAGAATGAGACTAACGAGACTAACTTAGGACGAACAAAGACAAACTTTACTCTCATTCTAAAGTTTGTATAAGTTCGTCCCAAGTTAGTCTCTTTCTAAGGACGAACTTAGATAAACCTTAGAATGAGACTAACGAGACTCACTTGGGACGAACAAAGACAAACTTTAGTCTCATTCTAAGGTTTGTATAAGTTCATCCCAAGTTAGTCTAAGTTCGTCCCAAGTTAGTCTATTTCTAAGGACGAACTTAGACAAACTTTAGAATGAGACTAACGAGACGAACTTGGGACGAACAAAGACAAACTTTAGTCTCATTCTAAGGTTTGTATAAGTTCATCCCAAGTTAGTCTAAGTTCATCCCAAGTTAGTCCCAATCTAAGGACGAACTTAGATAAACCTTAGAATGAGACTAACGAGACTAACTTGGGATGAACAAAGACAAACTTTAGTCTCATTCTAAGGTTTGTATAAGTTCGTCCCAAGTTAGTCTAAGTTCGTCCCAAATTAGTCTCTTTCTAAGGACGAACTTAGACAAACCTTAGAATGAGACTAACGAGACTTACTTGGGACGAATAAAGACAAACTTTAGTCTCATTCTAAAGTTTGTATAAGTTCGTCCCAAGTTAGTCTCTTTCTAGGGGCGAACTTAGACAAACCTTAGAATGAGACTAACGAGACTAACTTGGGACGAACAAAGACAAACTTTAGTCTCATTCTAAGGTTTGTATAAGTTCGTCCCAAGTTAGTCTCTTTCTAAGGACGAACTTAGACAACCCTTAGAATGAGACTAACGAGACTAACTTGGGACGAATAAAGACAAACTTTGGTCTCATTCTAAAGTTTTTAAAAGTCCGTCCCAAGTTAGTCTCTTTCTAAGGGCGAACTTAGACAAACCTTAGAATGAGACTAACGAGACTAATTTGGGACGAACAAAGACAAACTTTAGTCTCATTTTAAAGTTTGTATAAGTTCGTCCCAAGTTAGTCTCTTTCTAAGGACGAACTTAGACAAACCTTAGAATGAGACTAACGAGACTAACTTGGGACGAACAAAGACAAACTTTAGTCTCATTCTAAGGTTTGTATAAGTTCGTCCCAAGTTAGTCTAAGTTCGTCCCAAGTTAGTCTCTTTCCAAGGACGAACTTAGATAAACCTTAGAATGAGACTAACGAGACTAACTTGGGACGAACAAAGACAAACTATAGTCTCATTCTAAGGTTTGTATAAGTTCGTCCCAAGTTAGTCTAAGTTCGTCCCAGGTTAGTCTCTTTCTAAGGACTAACTTAGATAAACCATAGAATGAGACTAACGAGACTAACTTGGGACGAACAAAGACAAACTTTAGTCTCATTCTAAGGTTTGTGTAAGTTCGTCCCAAGTTAGTCTAAGTTCGTCCCAAGTTAGTCTCTTTCTAAGAACGAACTTAGACAAACTTTAGAATGATACTAACGAAACTAACTTGGGACGAACAAAGACAAAATTTAGTCTCATTCTAAAGTTTGTATAAGTTCGTCCCAAGTTAGTCGCTTTCTAGGGGCGAACTCAGACAAACCTTAGAATGAGACTAACGAGACTAACTTGGGATGAACAAAGACAAACTTTAGTCTCATTCTAAGGTTTGTATAAGTTCGTCCCAAGTTAGTCTAAGTTCGTCCCAAGTTAGTCTCTTTCTAAGGACGAACTTAGATAAACCTTAGAATGAGACTAACGAGACTAACTTGGGACGAACAAAGACAAACTTTAGTCTCATTCTAAGGTTTGTATAAGTTCGTCCCAAGTTAGTCTAAGTTCGTCCCAAGTTAGTCTCTTTCTAAGGACGAACTTAGATAAACCTTAGAATGAGACTAACGAGACTAACTTGGGACGAACAAAGACAAACTTTAGTCTCATTCTAAAGTTTGTATAAGTTCGTCCCAAGTTAGTCTCTTTCTAAGGACGAACTTACACAAACCTTAGAATGAGACTAACGAGACTAACTTGGGACGAATAAAGACAAACTTTAGTCTCATTCTAAGGTTTGTATAAGTTCGTCCCAAGTTAGTCTCTTTCTAAGGACGAACTTAGATAAACCATAGAATGAGACAAACGAGACTAACTTGGGACGAACAAAGACAAACTTTAGTCTCATTCTAAGGTTTGTATAAGTTCATCCCAAGTTAGTCTAAGTTCGTCCCAAGTTAGTCTCTTTCTAAGGACGAACTTAGGCAAACCTTAGAATGAGACTAACGAGACTAACTTGGGACGAACAAAGACAAACTTTAGTCTCATTCTAAGGTTTGTATAAGTTCATCCCAAGTTAGTCTAAGTTCGTCCCAAGTTAGTCTCTTTCTAAGGACGAACTTAGATAAACTTTAGAAAGAGACTAACGAGACGAACTTGGGACGAACAAAGACAAACTTTAGTCTCATTCTAAGGTTTGTATAAGTTCGTCCCAAGTCACTCTAAGTTCGTCCCAAGTTAGTCTCTTTCTAAGGACGAACTTAGATAAACCTTAGAATGAGACTAACGAGACTAACTTGGGACGAACAAAGACAAACTTTAGTCTCATTCTAAAGTTTGTATAAGTTCGTCCCAAGTTAGTCTCATTCTAAGGATGAACTTAGACAAACCTTAGAATGAGACTAACAAGACTAACTTGGGACGAACAAAGACAAACTTTAGTCTCATTCTAAGGTTCGTATAAGTTCGTCCCAAGTTAGTCTAAGTTCGTCCCAAGTTAGTCTCTTTCTAAGGACGAACTTAGATAAACCTTAGAATGAGACTAACGAGACTAACTTGGGACGAACAAAGACAAACTTTAGTCTCATTCTAAGGTTTGTATAAGTTCGTCCCAAGTTAGTCTAAGTTCGTCCCAAGTTAGTCTCTTTCTAAGGACGAACTTAGATAAACCTTAGAATGAGACTAACGAGACTAACTTGGGACGAACAAAGACAAACTTTAGTCTCATTCTAAGGTTTGTATAAGTTTGTCCCAAGTTAGTCTAAGTTCGTCCCAAGTTAGTCTCTTTCTAAGGACGAACTTAGATAAACCATAGAATGAGACTAACGAGACTAACTTGGGATGAACAAAGACAAACTTTAGTCTCATTCTAAGGTTTGTATAAGTTCGTCCCATGTTAGTCTAAGTTCGTCCCAAGTTAGTCTCTTTCTAAGGACGAACTTAACCTTAGAATGAGACTAACGAGCCTAACTTGGGACGAACAAAGACAAACTTTAGTCTCATTCTAAAGTTTGTATAAGTTCGTCCCAAGTTAGTCTCTTTCTAAGGACGAACTTAGATAAACCTTAGAATGAGACTAACGAGACTCACTTGGGACGAACAAAGACAAACTTTAGTCTCATTCTAAGGTTTGTATAAGTTCATCCCAAGTTAGTCTAAGTTCGTCCCAAGTTAGTCTATTTCTAAGGACGAACTTAGACAAACCTTAGAATGAGACTAACGAGACGAACATGGGACGAACAAAGACAAACTTTAGTCTCATTCTAAGGTTTGTATAAGTTCATCCCAAGTTAGTCCCAATCTAAGGACAAACTTAGATAAACCTTAGAATGAGACTAACGAGACTAACTTGGGACGAACAAAGACAAACTTTAGTCTCATTCTAAGGTTTGTATAAGTTCGTCCCAAGTTAGTCTAAGTTCGTCCCAAGTTAGTCTCTTTCTAAGGACGAACTTAGACAAACCTTAGAATGAGACTAACGAGACTAACTTGGGACGAATAAAGACAAACTTTAGTCTCATTCTAAAGTTTGTATAAGTTCGTCCCAAGTTAGTCTCTTTCTAGGGGCGAACTTTGACAAACCTTAGAATGAGACTAACGAGACTAACTTGGGACGAACAAAGACAAACTTTAGTCTCATTCTAAGGTTTGTATAAGTTCGTCCCAAGTTAGTCTCTTTCTAAGGACGAACTTAGACAACCCTTAGAATGAGACTAACGAGACTAACTTGGGACGAATAAAGACAAACTTTGGTCTCATTCTAAAGTTTTTATAAGTCCGTCAAAAGTTAGTCTCTTTCTAAGGGCGAACTTAGACAAACCTTAGAATGAGACTAACGAGACTAATTTGGGACGAACAAAGACAAACTTTAGTCTCATTTTAAAGTTTGTATAAGTTCGTCCCAAGTTAGTCTCTTTCTAAGGACGAACTTAGACAAACCTTAGAATGAGACTAACGAGACTAACTTGGGACGAACAAAGACAAACTTTAGTCTCATTCTTTGGTTTGTATAAGTTCGTCCCAAGTTAGTCTAAGTTCGTCCCAAGTTAGTCTCTTTCCAAGGACGAACTTAGATAAACCTTAGAATGAGACTAACGAGACTAACTTGGGACGAACAAAGACAAACTATAGTCTCATTCTAAGGTTTGTATAAGTTCGTCCCAAGTTAGTCTAAGTTTGTCCCAAGTTAGTCTCTTTCTAAGGACTAACTTAGATAAACCATAGAATGAGACTAACGAGACTAACTTGGGATGAACAAAGACAAACTTTAGTCTCATTCTAAGGTTTGTGTAAGTTCGTCCCAAGTTAGTCTAAGTTCGTCCCAAGTTAGTCTCTTTCTAAGAACGAACTTAGACAAACCTTAGAATGATACTAACGAAACTAACTTGGGACGAACAAAGACAAAATTTAGTCTCATTCTAAAGTTTGTATAAGTTCATCCCAAGTTAGTCGCTTTCTAGGGGCGAACTCAGACAAACCTTAGAATGAGACTAACGAGACTAACTTGGGACGAACAAAGACAAACTTTAGTCTCATTCTAAGGTTTGTATAAGTTCATCCCAAGTTAGTCTAAGTTCGTCCCAAGTTAGTCTCTTTCTAAGGACGAACTTAGATAAACCTTAGAATGAGACTAACGAGACTAACTTGGGACGAACAAAGACAAACTTTAGTCTCATTCTAAGCTTTGTATAAGTTTGTCCCAAGTTAGTCTAAGTTCGTCCCAAGTTAGTCTCTTTCTAAGGACGAACTTAGATAAACCTTAGAATGAGACTAACGAGACTAACTTGGGACGAACAAAGACAAAGTTTAGTCTCATTCTAAGGTTTGTATAAGTTCGTCCCAAGTTAGTCTAAGTTCGTCCCAAGTTAGTCTCTTTCTAAGGACGAACTTAGATAAACCTTAGAATGAGACTAACGAGACTAACTTGGGACGAACAAAGACAAACTTTAGTCTCATTCTAAAGTTTGTATAAGTTCGTCCCAAGTTAGTCTCTTTCTAAGGACGAACTTAGACAAACCTTAGAATGAGACTAACGAGACTAACTTGGGACGAATAAAGACAAACTTTAGTCTCATTCTAAGATTTGTATAAGTTCGTCCAAAGTTAGTCTCTTTCTAAGGACGAACATAGATAAACCATAGAATGAGACAAACGAGACTAACTTGGGACGAACAAAGACAAACTTTAGTCTCATTCTAAGGTTTGTATAAGTTCATCCCAAGTTAGTCTAAGTTCGTCCCAAGTTAGACTCTTTCTAAGGACGAACTTAGGCAAACCTTAGAATGAGACTAACGAGACTAACTTGGGACGAACAAAGACAAACTTTAGTCTCATTCTAAGGTTTGTATAAGTTCGTCCCAAGTTAGTCTAAGTTCGTCCCAAGTTAGTCTCTTTCTAAGGACGAACTTAGACAAACCTTAGAATGATACTAACGAAACTAACTTGGGACGAACAAAGACAAAATTTAGTCTCATTCTAAAGTTTGTATAAGTTCATCCCAAGTTAGTCGCTTTCTAGGGGCGAACTCAAACAAACCTTAGAATGAGACTAACGAGACTAACTTGGGACGAACAAAGACAAACTTTAGTCTCATTCTAAGGTTTGTATAAGTTCGTCCCAAGTTAGTCTAAGTTCGTCCCAAGTTAGTCTCTTTCTAAGGACGAACTTAGATAAACCTTAGAATGAGACTAACGAGACTAACTTGGGACGAACAAAGACAAACTTTAGTCTCATTCTAAGCTTTGTATAAGTTCGTCCCAAGTTAGTCTAAGTTCGTCCCAAGTTAGTCTCTTTCTAAGGACGAACTTAGATAAACCTTAGAATGAGACTAACGAGACTAACTTGGGACGAACAAAGACAAAGTTTAGTCTCATTCTAAGGTTTGTATAAGTTCGTCCCAAGTTAGTCTAAGTTCGTCCCAAGTTAGTCTCTTTCTAAGGACGAACTTAGATAAACCTTAGAATGAGACTAACGAGACTAACTTGGGACGAACAAAGACAAACTTTAGTCTCATTCTAAAGTTTGTATAAGTTCGTCCCAAGTTAGTCTCTTTCTAAGGACGAACTTAGACAAACCTTAGAATGAGACTAACGAGACTAACTTGGGACGAATAAAGACAAACTTTAGTCTCATTCTAAGGTTTGTATAAGTTCGTCCCAAGTTAGTCTCTTTCTAAGGACGAACTGAGATAAACCATAGAATGAGACAAACGAGACTAACTTGGGACGAACAAAGACAAACTTTAGTCTCATTCTAAGGTTTGTATAAGTTCATCCCAAGTTAGTCTAAGTTCGTCCCAAGTTAGACTCTTTCTAAGGACGAACTTAGGCAAACCTTAGAATGAGACTAACGAGACTAACTTGGGACTAACAAAGACAAACTTTAGTCTCATTCTAAGGTTTGTATAAGTTCGTCCCAAGTTAGTCTAAGTTCGTCCCAAGTTAGTCTCTTTCTAAGGACGAACTTAGATAAACCT
Organism: Rhodiola kirilowii; assembly: GCA_033675215.1. Classification (NCBI taxonomy): domain Eukaryota; kingdom Viridiplantae; phylum Streptophyta; class Magnoliopsida; order Saxifragales; family Crassulaceae; genus Rhodiola; species Rhodiola kirilowii. The sequence goes on from CM066193.1 coordinate 34,245,488, forward strand.
TAGAATGAGACTAACGAGACTAACTTGGGACGAACAAAGACAAACTTTAGTCTCATTCTAAGGTTTGTATAAGTTCGTCCCAAGTTAGTCTAAGTTCGTCCCAAGTTAGTCTCTTTCTAAGGACGAACTTAGACAAACCTTAGAATGATACTAACGAAACTAACTTGGGACGAACAAAGACAAAATTTAGTCTCATTCTAAAGTTTGTATAAGTTCATCCCAAGTTAGTCGCTTTCTAGGGGCGAACTCAGACAAACCTTAGAATGAGACTAACGAGACTAACTTGGGACGAACAAAGACAAACTTTAGTCTCATTCTAAGGTTTGTATAAGTTCGTCCCAAGTTAGTCTCTTTCTAAGGACGAACTTAGATAAACCATAGAATGAGACAAACGAGACTAACTTGGGACGAACAAAGACAAACTTTAGTCTCATTCTAAGGTTTGTATAAGTTCATCCCAAGTTAGTCTAAGTTCGTCCCAAGTTAGACTCTTTCTAAGGACGAACTTAGGCAAACCTTAGAATGAGACTAACGAGACTAACTTGGGACGAACAAAGACAAACTTTAGTCTCATTCTAAGGTTTGTGTAAGTTCGTCCCAAGTTAGTCTAAGTTCGTCCCAAGTTAGTCTCTTTCTAAGAACGAACTTAGACAAACCTTAGAATGATACTAACGAAACTAACTTGGGACGAACAAAGACAAAATTTAGTCTCATTCTAAAGTTTGTATAAGTTCATCCCAAGTTAGTCGCTTTCTAGGGGCGAACTCAGACAAACCTTAGAATGAGACTAACGAGACTAACTTGGGACGAACAAAGACAAACTTTAGTCTCATTCTAAGGTTTGTATAAGTTCGTCCCAAGTTAGTCTAAGTTCGTCCCAAGTTAGTCTCTTTCTAAGGACGAACTTAGATAAACCTTAGAATGAGACTAACGAGACTAACTTGGGACGAACAAAGACAAACTTTAGTCTCATTCTAAGCTTTGTATAAGTTCGTCCCAAGTTAGTCTAAGTTCGTCCCAAGTTAGTCTCTTTCTAAGGACGAACTTAGATAAACCTTAGAATGAGACTAACGAGACTAACTTGGGACGAACAAAGACAAAGTTTAGTCTCATTCTAAGGTTTGTATAAGTTCGTCCCAAGTTAGTCTAAGTTCGTCCCAAGTTAGTCTCTTTCTAAGGACGAACTTAGATAAACCTTAGAATGAGACTAACGAGACTAACTTGGGACGAACAAAGACAAACTTTAGTCTCATTCTAAAGTTTGTATAAGTTCGTCCCAAGTTAGTCTCTTTCTAAGGACGAACTTAGACAAACCTTAGAATGAGACTAACGAGACTAACTTGGGACGAATAAAGACAAACTTTAGTCTCATTCTAAGGTTTGTATAAGTTCGTCCCAAGTTAGTCTCTTTCTAAGGACGAACTTAGATAAACCATAGAATGAGACAAACGAGACTAACTTGGGACGAACAAAGACAAACTTTAGTCTCATTCTAAGGTTTGTATAAGTTCATCCCAAGTTAGTCTAAGTTCGTCCCAAGTTAGACTCTTTCTAAGGACGAACTTAGGCAAACCTTAGAATGAGACTAACGAGACTAACTTGGGACGAACAAAGACAAACTTTAGTCTCATTCTAAGGTTTGTATAAGTTCGTCCCAAGTTAGTCTAAGTTCGTCCCAAGTTAGTCCCTTTCTAAGGACGAACTTAGATAAACCTTAGAATGAGACTAACGAGACTAACTTGGGACGAACAAAGACAAACTTTAGTCTCATTCTAAGGTTTGTATAAGTTCGTCCCAAGTTAGTCTAAGTTCGTCCCAAGTTAGTCTCTTTCTAAGGACGAACTTAGATAAACCATAGAATGAGACTAACGAGACTAACTTGGGACGAACAAAGACAAACTTTAGTCTCATTCTAAGGTTTGTATAAGTTCGTCCCAAGTTAGTCTAAGTTCGTCCCAAGTTAGTCTCTTTCTAAGGACGAACTTAGATAAACCTTAGAATGAGACTAACGAGACTAACTTGGGACGAACAAAGACAAACTTTAGTCTCATTCTAAAGTTTGTATAAGTTCGTCCCAAGTTAGTCTCTTTCTAAGGACGAACTTAGATAAACCTTAGAATGAGACTAACGAGACTCGCTTGGGACGAACAAAGACAAACTTTAGTCTCATTCTAAGGTTTGTATAAGTTCATCCCAAGTTAGTCTAAGTTCGTCCCAAGTTAGTCTATTTCTAAGGACGAACTTAGACAAACCTTAGAATGAGACTAACGAGACGAACTTGGGACGAACAAAGACAAACTTTAGTCTCATTCTAAGGTTTGTATAAGTTCATCCCAAGTTAGTCTAAGTTCATCCCAAGTTAGTCCCAATCTAAGGACGAACTTAGATAAACCTTAGAATGAGACTAACGAGACTAACTTGGGACGAACAAAGACAAACTTTAGTCTCATTCTGAGGTTTGTATAAGTTCGTCCCAAGTTAGTCTAAGTTCGTCCCAAGTTAGTCTCTTTCTAAGGACGAACTTAGACAAACCTTAGAATGAGACTAACGAGACTAACTTGGGACGAATAAAGACAAACTTTAGTCTCATTCTAAAGTTTGTATAAGTTCGTCCCAAGTTAGTCTCTTTCTAGGGGCGAACTTAGACAAACCTTAGAATGAGACTAACGAGACTAACTTGGGACGAACAAAGACAAACTTTAGTCTCATTCTAAGGTTTGTATAAGTTCGTCCCAAGTTAGTCTCTTTCTAAGGACGAACTTAGACAACCCTTAGAATGAGACTAACGAGACTAACTTGGGACGAATAAAGACAAACTTTGGTCTCATTCTAAAGTTTTTATAAGTCCGTCCCAAGTTAGTCTCTTTCTAAGGGCGAACTTAGACAAACCTTAGAATGAGACTAACGAGACTATGGGACGAACAAAGACAAACTTTAGTCTCATTTTAAAGTTTGTATAAGTTCGTCCCAAGTTAGTCTCTTTCTAAGGACGAACTTAGACAAACCTTAGAATGAGACTAACGAGACTAACTTGGGACGAACGAAGACAAACTTTAGTCTCATTCTAAGGTTTGTATAAGTTCGTCCCAAGTTAGTCTAAGTTCGTCCCAAGTTAGTCTCTTTCCAAGGACGAACTTAGATAAACCTTAGAATGAGACTAACGAGACTAACTTGGGACGAACAAAGACAAACTATAGTCTCATTCTAAGGTTTGTATAAGTTCGTCCCAAGTTAGTCTAAGTTCGTCCCAAGTTAGTCTCTTTCTAAGGACTAACTTAGATAAACCATAGAATGAGACTAACGAGACTAACTTGGGACGAACAAAGACAAACTTTAGTCTCATTCTAAGGTTTGTGTAAGTTCGTCCCAAGTTAGTCTAAGTTCGTCCCAAGTTAGTCTCTTTCTAAGAACGAACTTAGACAAACCTTAGAATGATACTAACGAAACTAACTTGGGACGAACAAAGACAAAATTTAGTCTCATTCTAAAGTTTGTATAAGTTCGTCCCAAGTTAGTCGCTTTCTTGGGGCGAACTCAGACAAACCTTAGAATGAGACTAACGAGACTAACTTGGGACGAACAAAGACAAACTTTAGTCTCATTCTAAGGTTTGTATAAGTTCGTCCCAAGTTAGTCTCTTTCCAAGGACGAACTTAGATAAACCTTAGAATGAGACTAACGAGACTAACTTGGGACGAACAAAGACAAAGTTTAGTCTCATTCTAAGGTTTGTATAAGTTCGTCCCAAGTTAGTCTAAGTTCGTCTCAAGTTAGTCTCTTTCTAAGGACGAACTTAGAGAAACCTTAGAATGAGACTAACGAGACTAACTTGGGACGAACAAAGACAAACTTTAGTCTCATTCTAAAGTTTGTATAAGTTCGTCCCAAGTTAGTCTCTTTTTAAGGACGAACTTAGACAAACCTTAGAATGAGACTAACGAGACTAACTTGGGACGAATAAAGACAAACTTTAGTCTCATTCTAAGGTTTGTATAAGTTCGTCCCAAGTTAGTCTCTTTCTAAGGACGAACTTAGATAAACCATAGAATGAGACAAACGAGACTAACTTGGGACGAACAAAGACAAACTTTAGTCTCATTCTAAGGTTTGTATAAGTTCGTCCCAAGTTAGTCTAAGTTCGTCCCAAGTTAGTCTCTTTCTAAGGACGAACTTAGGCAAACCTTATAATGAGACTAACGAGACTAACTTGGGACGAACAAAGACAAACTTTAGTCTCATTCTAAGGTTTGTATAAGTTCGTCCCAAGTTAGTCTAAGTTCGTCCCAAGTTAGTCTCTTTCTAAGGATGAACTTAGACAAACCTTAGAATGAGACTAACGAGACTAACTTGGGACGAACAAAGACAAACTTTAGTCTCATTCTAAGGTTTGTATAAGTTCGTCCCAAGTTAGTCTAAGTTCGTCCCAAGTTAGTCTCTTTCTAAGGACGAACTTAGATAAACCTTAGAATGAGACTAACGAGACTAACTTGGGACGAACAAAGACAAACTTTAGTCTCATTCTAAAGTTTGTATAAGTTCGTCCCAAGTTAGTCTCTTTTTAAGGACGAACTTAGACAAACCTTAGAATGAGACTAACGAGACTAACTTGGGACGAATAAAGACAAACTTTAGTCTCATTCTAAGGTTTGTATAAGTTCGTCCCAAGTTAGTCTCTTTCTAAGGACGAACTTAGATAAACCATAGAATGAGACAAACGAGACTAACTTGGGACGAACAAAGACAAACTTTAGTCTCATTCTAAGGTTTGTATAAGTTCGTCCCAAGTTAGTCTAAGTTCGTCCCAAGTTAGTCTCTTTCTAAGGACGAACTTAGGCAAACCTTAGAATGAGACTAACGAGACTAACTTGGGACGAACAAAGACAAACTTTAGTCTCATTCTAAGGTTTGTATAAGTTCGTCCCAAGTTAGTCTAAGTTCGTCCCAAGTTAGTCTCTTTCTAAGGATGAACTTAGACAAACCTTAGAATGAGACTAACGAGACAAACTTGGGACGAACAAAGACAAAGTTTAGTCTCATTCTAAGGTTTGTATAAGTTCGTACCAAGTTAGTCTAAGTTCGTCCCAAGTTAGTCTCTTTCTAAGGACGAACTTAGACAACCCTTAGAATGAGACTAACGAGACTAACTTGGGATGAATAAAGACAAACTTTGGTCTCATTCTAAAGTTTTTATAAGTCCGTCCCAAGTTAGTCGCTTTCTAAGGGCGAACTTAGACAAACCTTAGAATGAGACTAACGAGACTATGGGACGAACAAAGACAAACTTTAGTCTCATTTTAAAGTTTGTATAAGTTCGTCCCAAGTTAGTCTCTTTCTAAGGACGAACTTAGACAAACCTTAGAATGAGACTAACGAGACTAACTTGGGACGAACGAAGACAAACTTTAGTCTCATTCTAAGGTTTGTATAAGTTCGTCCCAAGTTAGTCTAAGTTCGTCCCAAGTTAGTCTCTTTCCAAGGACGAACTTAGATAAACCTTAGAATGAGACTAACGAGACTAACTTGGGACGAACAAAGACAAACTATAGTCTCATTCTAAGGTTTGTATAAGTTCGTCCCAAGTTAGTCTAAGTTCGTCCGAAGTTAGTCTCTTTCTAAGGACTAACTTAGATAAACCATAGAATGAGACTAACGAGACTAACTTGGGACGAACAAAGACAAACTTTAGTCTCATTCTAAGGTTTGTGTAAGTTCGTCCCAAGTTAGTCTAAGTTCGTCCCAAGTTAGTCTCTTTCTAAGAACGAACTTAGACAAACCTTAGAATGATACTAACGAAACTAACTTGGGACGAACAAAGACAAAATTTAGTCTCATTCTAAAGTTTGTATAAGTTCGTCCCAAGTTAGTCGCTTTCTAGGGGCGAACTCAGACAAACCTTAGAATGAGACTAACGATACTAACTTGGGACGAACAAAGACAAACTTTAGTCTCATTCTAAGGTTTGTATAAGTTCGTCCCAAGTTAGTCTAAGTTCGTCCCAAGTTAGTCTCTTTCTAAGGACGAACTTAGATAAACCTTAGAATGAGACTAACGAGACTAACTTGGGACGAACAAAGACAAACTTTAGTCTCATTCTAAGGTTTGTATAAGTTCGTCCCAAGTTAGTCTAAGTTCGTCCCAAGTTAGTCTCTTTCTAAGGACGAACTTAGATAAACCTTAGAATGAGACTAACGAGACTAACTTGGGACTAACAAAGACAAACTTTAGTCTCATTCTAAAGTTTGTATAAGTTCGTCCCAAGTTAGTCTCTTTTTAAGGACGAACTTAGACAAACCTTAGAATGAGACTAACGAGACTAACTTGGGACGAATAAAGACAAACTTTAGTCTCATTCTAAGGTTTGTATAAGTTCGTCCCAAGTTAGTCTCTTTCTAAGGACGAACTTAGATAAACCATAGAATGAGACAAACGAGACTAACTTGGGACGAACAAAGACAAACTTTAGTCTCATTCTAAGGTTTGTATAAGTTCGTCCCAAGTTAGTCTAAGTTCGTCCCAAGTTAGTCTCTTTCTAAGGACGAACTTAGGCAAACCTTAGAATGAGACTAACGAGACTAACTTGGGACGAACAAAGACAAACTTTAGTCTCATTCTAAGGTTTGTATAAGTTCGTCCCAAGTTAGTCTAAGTTCGTCCCAAGTTAGTCTCTTTCTAAGGATGAACTTAGACAAACCTTAGAATGAGACTAACGAGACTAACTTGGGACGAACAAAGACAAACTTTAGTCTCATTCTAAGGTTTGTATAAGTTCGTCTCAAGTTAGTCTAAGTTCGTCCCAAGTTAGTCTCTTTCTAAGGACGAACTTAGATAAACCTTAGAATGAGACTAACGAGACTAACTTGGGACGAACAAAGACAAACTTTAGTCTCATTCTAAGGTTTGTATAAGTTCGTCCCAAGTTAGTCTAAGTTCGTCCCAAGTTAGTCTCTTTCTAAGGACGAACTTGGATAAACCTTAGAATGAGACTAACGAGACTAACTTGGGACAAACAAAGACAAACTTTAATCTCATTCTAAGGTTTGTATAAGTTCGTCCCAAGTTAGTCTAAGTTCGTCCCAAGTTAGTCTCTTTCTAAGGACGAACTTAGATAAACCTTAGAATGAGACTAACGAGACTAACTTCAGACGAACAAAGACAAACTTTAGTCTCATTATAAAGTTTGTATAAGTTCGTCCCAAATTAGTCTCATTCTAAGGATGAACTTAGACAAACCTTAGAATGAGACTAACGAGACTAACTTGGGACGAACAAAGACAAACTTTAGTCTCATTCTAAGGTTCGTATAAGTTCGTCCCAAGTTAGTCTAAGTTCGTCCCATGTTAGTCTCTTTCTAAGAACGAACTGAGGCAAACCTTAGAATGAGACTAACGAGACAAACTTGGGACGAACAAAGACAAACTTTAGTCTCATTCTAAGGTTTGTTTAAGTTCATCCCAAGTTAGTCTTAGTTCGTCCCAAGTTAGTCTCTTTCCAAGGATGAACTTAGATAAACCTTAGAATGAGACTAACGAGACTAACTTGGGACGAACAAAGACAAACTATAGTCTCATTCTAAGGTTTGTATAAGTTCGTCCCAAGTTAGTCTAAGTTCGTCCCAAGTTAGGCTCTTTCTAAGGACGAACTTAGATAAACCTTAGAATGAGACTAACGAGACTAACTTGGGACGAACAAAGACAAACTTTAGTCTCATTCTGAGGTTTGTATAAGTTCGTCCCAAGTTAGTCTAAGTTCGTCCCAAGTTAGTCTCTTTCTAAGCACGAACTTAGACAAACCTTAGAATGAGACTAACGAAACTAACTTGGGACGAACAAAGACAAACTTTAGTCTCATTCTAAAGTTTGTATAAGTTCGTCCCAAGTTAGTCTATTTCTAGGGGCGAACTCAGACAAACCTTAGAATGAGACTAACGAGACTAACTTGGGACGAACAAAGACAAACTTTAGTCTCATTCTAAGGTTTGTATAAGTTCGTCCCAAGTTAGTCTAAGTTCGTCCCAAGTTAGTCTCTTTCTAAGGACGAACTTAGATAAACCTTAGAATGACACTAACGAGACTAACTTGGGACGAACAAAGACAAACTTTAGTCTCATTCTAAGGTTTGTATAAGTTCGTCCCAAGTTAGTCTAAGTTCGTCCCAAGTTAGACTCTTTCTAAGAACGAACTTAGACAAACCTTAGAATGAGACTAACGAAACTAACTTGGGACGAACAAAGACAAACTTTAGTCTCATTCTAAAGTTTGTATAAGTTCGTCCCAAGTTAGTCGCTTTCCAGGGGCGAACTCAGACAAACCTTAGAATGAGACTAACGAGACTAACTTGGGACGAACAAAGACAAACTTTAGTCTCATTCTAAGGTTTGTATAAGTTCGTCCCAAGTTAGTCTAAGTTCGTCCCAAGGTAGTCTCTTTCTAAGGACGAACTTAGATAAACCTTAGAATGAGACTAACGAGACTAACTTGGGACGAACAAAGACAAACTTTAGTCTCATTCTAAGGTTTGTATAAGTTCGTCCCAAGTTAGTCTAAGTTCGTCCCAAGTTAGTCTCTTTCTAAGGACGAACTTAGATAAACCTTAGAATGAGACTAACGAGACAAACTTGGGACGAACAAAGACAAAGTTTAGTCTCATTCTAAGGTTTGTATAAGTTCGTCCCAAGTTAGTCTAAGTTCGTCCCAAGTTAGACTCTTTCTAAGAACGAACTTAGACAAACCTTAGAATGAGACTAACGAAACTAACTTGGGACGAACAAAGACAAACTTTAGTCTCATTCTAAAGTTTGTATAAGTTCGTCCCAAGTTAGTCGCTTTCCAGGGGCGAACTCAGACAAACCTTAGAATGAGACTAACGAGACTAACTTGGGACGAACAAAGACAAACTTTAGTCTCATTCTAAGGTTTGTATAAGTTCGTCCCAAGTTAGTCTAAGTTCGTCCCAAGGTAGTCTCTTTCTAAGGACGAACTTAGATAAACCTTAGAATGAGACTAACGAGACTAACTTGGGACGAACAAAGACAAACTTTAGTCTCATTCTAAGGTTTGTATAAGTTCGTCCCAAGTTAGTCTAAGTTCGTCCCAAGTTAGTCTCTTTCTAAGGACGAACTTAGATAAACCTTAGAATGAGACTAACGAGACAAACTTGGGACGAACAAAGACAAACTTTAGTCTCATTCTAAGGTTTGTATAAGTTCATCCCAAGTTAGTCTAAGTTCGTCCCAAGTTAGTCTCTCTCTAAGGACGAACTTAGACAAACCTTAGAATGAGACTAACGAGACTAACTTGGGACGAACAAAGACAAACTTTAGTCTCATTCTAAGGTTTGTATAAGTTCATCCCAAGTTAGTCAAAGTTCGTCCCAAGTTAGTCTCAATCTAAGGACGAACTTAGATAAACCTTAGAATGAGACTAACGAGACTAACTTGGGACGAACAAAGACAAACTTTAGTCTCATTCTAAGGTTTGTATAAGTTCGTCCCAAGTTAGTCTAAGTTCGTCCCAAGTTAGTCTCTTTCTAAGGACGAACTTAGACAAACCTTAGAATGAGACTAACGAGACTAACTTCGGACGAATAAAGACAAACTTTAGTCTCATTCTAAAGTTTGTATAAGTTCGTCCGAAGTTAGTCTCTTTCTAATGGCGAACTTAGACAAACCTTAGAATGACACTAACGAGACTAACTTGGGACGAACAAAGACAAACTTTAGTCTCATTCTAAAGTTTGTATAAGTTCGTCCCAAGTTAGTCTCTTTCTAAGGACGAACTTAGACAAACCTTAGAATGAGACTAACGAGACTAACTTGGGACGAATAAAGACAAACTTTAGTCTCGTTCTAAGGTTTGTATAAGTTCGTCCCAAGTTAGTCTAAATTCGTCCCAAGTTTGTCTCTTTCTAAGGACGAACTTAGATAAACCTTAGAATGAGACTAACGAGACCGACTTGGGACGAACAAAGACAAACTTTAGTCTCATTCTAAGGTTTGTGTAAGTTCGTCCCAAGTTAGTCAAAGTTCGTCCCAAGTTAGTCTCTTTCTAAGGATGAACTTGGATAAACCTTAGAATGAGACTAACGAGACTAACTTGGGACAAACAAAGGCAAACTTTAATCTCATTCTAAGGTTTGTATAAGTTCGTCCCAAGTTATTCTAAGTTCGTCCCATGTTAGTCTCTTTCTAAGGACGAACTTAGATAAACCTTAGAATGAGACTAACGAGACTAACTTCAGACGAACAAAGACAAACTTTAGTCTCATTATAAAGTTTGTATAAGTTCGTCCCAAATTAGTCTCATTCTAAGGATGAACTTAGACAAACCTTAGAATGAGACTAACGAGACTAACTTGGGACGAACAAAGACAAACTTTAGTCTCATTCTAAGGTTCGTATAAGTTCGTCCCAAGTTAGTCTAAGTTCGTCCCATGTTAGTCTCTTTCTAAGAACGAACTGAGGCAAACCTTAGAATGAGACTAACGAGACAAACTTGGGACGAACAAAGACAAACTTTAGTCTCATTCTAAGGTTTGTATAAGTTCATCCCAAGTTAGTCTTAGTTCGTCCCAAGTTAGTCTCTTTCCAAGGATGAACTTAGATAAACCTTAGAATGAGACTAACGAGACTAACTTGGGACGAACAAAGACAAACTATAGTCTCATTCTAAGGTTTGTATAAGTTCGTCCCAAGTTAGTCTAAGTTCGTCCCAAGTTAGGCTCTTTCTAAGGACGAACTTAGATAAACCTTAGAATGAGACTAACGAGACTAACTTGGGACGAACAAAGACAAACTTTAGTCTCATTCTGAGGTTTGTATAAGTTCGTCCCAAGTTAGTCTAAGTTCGTCCCAAGTTAGTCTCTTTCTAAGCACGAACTTAGACAAACCTTAGAATGAGACTAACGAAACTAACTTGGGACGAACAAAGACAAACTTTAGTCTCATTCTAAAGTTTGTATAAGTTCGTCCCAAGTTAGTCTCTTTCTAAGGGCGAACTCAGACAAACCTTAGAATGAGACTAACGAGACTAACTTGGGACGAACAAAGACAAACTTTAGTCTCATTCTAAGGTTTGTATAAGTTCGTCCCAAGTTAGTCTAAGTTCGTCCCAAGTTAGTCTCTTTCTAAGGACGAACTTAGATAAACCTTAGAATGACACTAACGAGACTAACTTGGGACGAACAAAGACAAACTTTAGTCTCATTCTAAGGTTTGTATAAGTTCGTCCCAAGTTAGTCCAAGTTCGTCCCAAGTTAGACTCTTTCTAAGAACGAACTTAGACAAACCTTAGAATGAGACTAACGAAACTAACTTGGGACGAACAAAGACAAACTTTAGTCTCATTCTAAAGTTTGTATAAGTTCGTCCCAAGTTAGTCGCTTTCCAGGGGCGAACTCAGACAAACCTTAGAATGAGACTAACGAGACTAACTTGGGACGAACAAAGACAAACTTTAGTCTCATTCTAAGGTTTGTATAAGTTCGTCCCAAGTTAGTCTAAGTTCGTCCCAAGGTAGTCTCTTTCTAAGGACGAACTTAGATAAACCTTAGAATGAGACTAACGAGACTAACTTGGGACGAACAAAGACAAACTTTAGTCTCATTCTAAGGTTTGTATAAGTTCGTCCCAAGTTAGTCTAAGTTCGTCCCAAGTTAGTCTCTTTCTAAGGACGAACTTAGATAAACCTTAGAATGAGACTAACGAGACAAACTTGGGACGAACAAAGACAAAGTTTAGTCTCATTCTAAGGTTTGTATAAGTTCGTCCCAAGTTAGTCTAAGTTCGTCCCAAGTTAGTCTCTTTCTAAGGACGAACTTAGATAAACCTTAGAATGAGACTAACGAGACTAACTTGGGACGAACAAAGACAATCTTTAGTCTCATTCTAAAGTTTGTATTAGTTCGTCCCAAGTTAGTCTCTTTCTAAGGACGAACTTAGACAAACCTTAGAATGAGACTAACGAGACTAACTTGGGACGAATAAAGACAAACTTTAGTCTCATTCTAAGGTTTGTATAAGTTCGTCCCAAGTTAGTCTCTTTCTAAGGACGAACTTAGATAAACCATAGAATGAGACTAACGAGACTAACTTGGGACGAACAAAGACAAACTTTAGTCTCATTCTAAGGTTTGTATAAGTTCATCCCAAGTTAGTCTAAGTTCGTCCCAAGTTAGTCTCTCTCTAAGGACGAACTTAGACAAACCTTAGAATGAGACTAAAGAGACTAACTTGGGACGAACAAAGACAAACTTTAGTCTCATTCTAAGGTTTGTATAAGTTCATCCCAAGTTAGTCAAAGTTCGTCCCAAGTTAGTCTCAATCTAAGGACGAACTTAGATAAACCTTAGAATGAGACTAACGAGACTAACTTGGGACGAACAAAGACAAACTTTAGTCTCATTCTAAGGTTTGTATAAGTTCGTCCCAAGTTAGTCTAAGTTCGTCCCAAGTTAGTCTCTTTCTAAGGACGAACTTAGACAAACCTTAGAATGAGACTAACGAGACTAACTTCGGACGAATAAAGACAAACTTTAGTCTCATTCTAAAGTTTGTATAAGTTCGTCCGAAGTTAGTCTCTTTCTAATGGCGAACTTAGACAAACCTTAGAATGACACTAACGAGACTAACTTGGGACGAACAAAGACAAACTTTAGTCTCATTCTAAAGTTTGTATAAGTTCGTCCCAAGTTAGTCTCTTTCTAAGGACGAACTTAGACAAACCTTAGAATGAGACTAACGAGACTAACTTGGGACGAATAAAGACAAACTTTAGTCTCGTTCTAAGGTTTGTATAAGTTCGTCCCAAGTTAGTCTAAATTCGTCCCAAGTTTGTCTCTTTCTATGGACGAACTTAGATAAACCTTAGAATGAGACTAACGAGACCGACTTGGGACGAACAAAGACAAACTTTAGTCTCATTCTAAGGTTTGTGTAAGTTCGTCCCAAGTTAGTCAAAGTTCGTCCCAAGTTAGTCTCTTTCTAAGGACGAACTTAGATAAACTTTAGAAAGAGACTAACGATACGAACTTGGGACGAACAAAGACAAACTTTAGTCTCATTCTAAGGTTTGTATAAGTTCGTCCCAAGTTAGTCTAAGTTCGTCCCAAGTTAGTCTCTTTCTAAGGACAAACTTAGATAAACCTTAGAATGAGACTAACGAGACTAACTTGGGACGAACAAAGACAAACTTTAGTCTCATTCTAAGGTTTGTATAAGTTCGTCCCAAGTTAGTCTCTTTCTAAGGACGAACTTAGATAAACCTTAGAATGAGACTAACGAGACTAACTTGGGACGAACAAAGACAAACTTTAGTCTCATTCTAAAGTTTGTATAAGTTCGTCCCAAGTTAGTCTCATTCTAAGGATGAACTTAGACAAACCTTAGAATGAGACTAACGAGACTAACTTGGGACGAACAAAGACAAAATTTAGTCTCATTCTAAGGTTCGTATAAGTTCGTCCCAAGTTAGTCTAAGTTCGTCCCAAGTTAGTCTCTTTCTAAGGACGAACTTAGACAAACCTTAGAATGAGACTAACGAGACTAACTTGGGACGAACAAAGACAAACTTTAGTCTCATTCTAAAGTTTGTATAAGTTCGTCCCAAGTTAGTCTCATTCTAAGGATGAACTTAGACAAACCTTAGAATGAGACTAACGAGACTAACTTGGGACGAACAAAGACAAACTTTAGTCTCATTCTAAGGTTTGTATAAGTTCATCCCAAGTTAGTCTAAGTTCATCCCAAGTTAGTCCCAATCTAAGGACGAACTTAGATAAACCTTAGAATGAGACTAACGAGACTAACTTGGGACGAACAAAGACAAACTTTAGTCTCATTCTAAGGTTTGTATAAGTTCGTCCCAAGTTAGTCTAAGTTCATCCCAAGTTAGTCTCTTTCTAAGGACGAACTTAGACAAACCTTAGAATGAGACTAACGAGACTAACTTGGGATGAATAAAGACAAACTTTAGTCTCATTCTAAAGTTTGTATAAGTTCGTCCTAAGTTAGTCTCTTTCTAGGGGCGAACTTAGACAAACCTTAGAATGAGACTAACGATACTAAGTTGGGACGAACAAAGACAAACTTTAGTCTCATTCTAAGGTTTGTATAAGTTCGTCCCAAGTTAGTCTCTTTCTAAGGACGAACTTAGACAACCCTTAGAATGAGACTAACGAGACTAACTTGGAACGAATAAAGACAAACTTTAGTCTCATTCTAAAGTTTTTATAAGTCCGTCCCAAGTTAGTCTCTTTCTAAGGGCGAACTTAGACAAACCTTAGAATGAGACTAACGAGACTAATTTGGGATGAACAAAGACAAACTTTAGTCTCATTTTAAAGTTTGTATAAGTTCGTCCCAAGTTAGTCTCTTTCTAAGGACGAACTTAGACAAACCTTAGAATGAGACTAACGAGACTAACTTGGGACGAACAAATACAAACTTTAGTCTCATTCTAAGGTTTGTATAAGTTGGTCCCAAGTTAGTCTAAGTTCGTCCCAAGTTAGTCTCTTTCCAAGGATGAACTTAGATAAACCTTAGAATGAGACTAACGAGACTAACTTGGGACGAACAAAGACAAACTATAGTCTCATTCTAAGGTTTGTATAAGTTCGTCCCAAGTTAGTCTAAGTTCGTCCCAAGTTAGTCTCTTTCTAAGGACTAACTTAGATAAACCATAGAATGAGACTAACGAGACTAACTTGGGACGAACAAAGAAAAACTTTAGTCTCATTCTAAGGTTTGTGTAAGTTCGTCCCAAGTTAGTCTAAGTTCGTCCCAAGTTAGTCTCTTTCTAAGAACGAACTTAGACAAACCTTAGAATGATACTAACGAAACTAACTTGGGACGAACAAAGACAAACTTTAGTCTCATTCTAAAGTTTGTATAAGTTCGTCCCAAGTTAGTCTCTTTCTAAGGACGAACTTAGACAAACCTTAGAATGAGACTAACGAGACTAACTTGGGACGAATAAAGACAAACTTTAGTCTCATTCTAAGGTTTGTATAAGTTCGTCCCAAGTTAGTCTCTTTCTAAGGACGAACTTAGATAAACCATAGAATGAGACAAACGAGACTAACTTGGGACGAACAAAGACAAACTTTAGTCTCATTCTAAGGTTTGTATAAGTTCATCCCAAGTTAGTCTAAGTTCGTCCCAAGTTAGTCTCTTTCTAAGGACGAACTTAGGCAAACCTTAGAATGAGACTAACGAGACTAACTTGGGACGAACAAAGACAAACTTTAGTCTCATTCTAAGGTTTCTATAAGTTCGTCCCAAGTTAGTCTAAGTTCGTCCCAAGTTAGTCTCTTTCTAAGGATGAACTTAGACAAACCTTAGAATGAGACTAACGAGACTAACTTGGGACGAATAAAGACAAACTTTAGTCTCATTCTAAAGTTTGTATAAGTTCATCCCAAGTTAGTCTCTTTCTAAGGGCAAACTCAGACAAACCTTAGAATGAGACTAACGAGACTAACTTGGGACGAACTAAGACAAACTTTAGTCTCATTCTAAGGTTTGTATAAGTTCGTCCCAAGTTAGTCTAAGTTCGGCCCAAGTTAGTCTCTTTCTAAGGACGAACTTAGATAAACCTTAGAATGAGACTAACGAGACTAACTTGGGACGAACAAAGACAAACTTTAGTCTCATTCTAAGGTTTGTATAAGTTCGTCCCAAGTTAGTCTAAGTTCGTCCCAAGTTAGTCACTTTCTAAGGACGAACTTAGATAAACCTTAGAATGAGACTAACGAGACTAACTTGGGACGAACAAAGACAAAGTTTAGTCTCATTCTAAGGTTTGTATACGTTCGTCCCAAGTTAGTCTAAGTTCGTCCCAAGTTAGTCTCTTTCTAAGGACGAACTTAGATAAACCTTAGAATGAGACTAACGAGACTAACTTGGGACGAACAAAGACAATCTTTAGTCTCATTCTAAAGTTTGTATAAGTTCGTCCCAAGTTAGTCTCTTTCTAAGGACGAACTTAGACAAACCTTAGAATGAGACTAACGAGACTAACTTGGGACGAATAAAGACAAACTTTAGTCTCATTCTAAGGTTTGTATAAGTTCGTCCCAAGTTAGTCTCTTTCTAAGGACGAACTTAGATAAACCATAGAATGAGACTAACGAGACTAACTTGGGACGAACAAAGACAAACTTTAGTCTCATTCTAAGGTTTGTATAAGTTCATCCCAAGTTAGTCTAAGTTCGTCCCAAGTTAGTCTCTCTCTAAGGACGAACTTAGACAAACCTTAGAATGAGACTAAAGAGACTAACTTGGGACGAACAAAGACAAACTTTAGTCTCATTCTAAGGTTTGTATAAGTTCATCCCAAGTTAGTCAAAGTTCGTCCCAAGTTAGTCTCAATCTAAGGACGAACTTAGATAAACCTTAGAATGAGACTAACGAGACTAACTTGGGACGAACAAAGACAAACTTTAGTCTCATTCTAAGGTTTGTATAAGTTCGTCCCAAGTTAGTCTAAGTTCGTCCCAAGTTAGTCTCTTTCTAAGGACGAACTTAGACAAACCTTAGAATGAGACTAACGAGACTAACTTCGGACGAATAAAGACAAACTTTAGTCTCATTCTAAAGTTTGTATAAGTTCGTCCGAAGTTAGTCTCTTTCTAATGGCGAATTTAGACAAACCTTAGAATGACACTAACGAGACTAACTTGGGACGAACAAAGACAAACTTTAGTCTCATTCTAAAGTTTGTATAAGTTCGTCCCAAGTTAGTCTCTTTCTAAGGACGAACTTAGACAAACCTTAGAATGAGACTAACGAGACTAACTTGGGACGAATAAAGACAAACTTTAGTCTCGTTCTAAGGTTTGTATAAGTTCGTCCCAAGTTAGTCTAAATTCGTCCCAAGTTTGTCTCTTTCTAAGGGCGAACTTAGATAAACCTTAGAATGAGACTAACGAGACCGACTTGGGACGAACAAAGACAAACTTTAGTCTCATTCTAAGGTTTGTGTAAGTTCGTCCCAAGTTAGTCAAAGTTCGTCCCAAGTTAGTCTGTTTCTAAGGACGAACTTAGATAAACTTTAGAAAGAGACTAACGAGACGAACTTGGGACGAACAAAGACAAACTTTAGTCTCATTCTAAGGTTTGTATAAGTTCGTCCCAAGTTAGTCTAAGTTCGTCCCAAGTTAGTCTCTTTCTAAGGACGAACTTAGATAAACCTTAGAATGAGACTAACGAGACTAACTTGGGACGAACAAAGACAAACTTTAGTCTCATTCTAAGGTTTGTATAAGTTCGTCCCAAGTTAGTCTCTTTCTAAGGACGAACTTAGATAAACCTTAGAATGAGACTAACGAGACTAACTTGGGACGAACAAAGACAAACTTTAGTCTCATTCTAAAGTTTGTATAAGTTCGTCCCAAGTTAGTCTCATTCTAAGGATGAACTTAGACAAACCTTAGAATGAGACTAACGAGACTAACTTGGGACGAACAAAGACAAACTTTAGTCTCATTCTAAGGTTCGTATAAGTTCGTCCCAAGTTAATCTAAGTTCGTCCCAAGTTAGTCTCTTTCTAAGGACGAACTTAAACAAACCTTAGAATGAGACTAACGAGACTAACTTGGGACGAACAAAGACAAACTTTAGTCTCATTCTAAAGTTTGTATAAGTTCGTCCCAAGTTAGTCTCATTCTAAGGATGAACTTAGACAAACCTTAGAATGAGACTAACGAGACTAACTTGGGACGAACAAAGACAAACTTTAGTCTCATTCTAAGGTTTGTATAAGTTCATCCCAAGTTAGTCTAAGTTCATCCCAAGTTAGTCCCAATCTAAGGACGAACTTAGATAAACCTTAGAATGAGACTAACGAGACTAACTTGGGACGAACAAAGACAAACTTTAGTCTCATTCTAAGGTTTGTATAAGTTCGTCCCAAGTTAGTCTAAGTTCATCCCAAGTTAGTCTCTTTCTAAGGACGAACTTAGACAAACCTTAGAATGAGACTAACGAGACTAACTTGGGACGAATAAAGACAAACTTTAGTCTCATTCTAAAGTTTGTATAAGTTCGTCCTAAGTTAGTCTCTTTCTAGGGGCGAACTTAGACAAACCTTAGAATGAGACTAACGATACTAAGTTGGGACGAACAAAGACAAACTTTAGTCTCATTCTAAGGTTTGTATAAGTTCGTCCCAAGTTAGTCTCTTTCTAAGGACGAACTTAGACAACCCTTAGAATGAGACTAACGAGACTAACTTGGAACGAATAAAGACAAACTTTAGTCTCATTCTAAAGTTTTTATAAGTCCGTCCCAAGTTAGTCTCTTTCTAAGGGCGAACTTAGACAAACCTTAGAATGAGACTAACGAGACTAATTTGGGATGAACAAAGACAAACTTTAGTCTCATTTTAAAATTTGTATAAGTTCGTCCCAAGTTAGTCTCTTTCTAAGGACGAACTTAGACAAACCTTAGAATGAGACTAACGAGACTAACTTGGGACGAACAAATACAAACTTTAGTCTCATTCTAAGGTTTGTATAAGTTGGTCCCAAGTTAGTCTAAGTTCGACCCAAGTTAGTCTCTTTCTAAGGACGAACTTAGATAAACCTTAGAATGAGACTAACGAGACTAACTTGGGACGAACAAAGACAAACTTTAGTCTCATTCTAAGGTTTGTATAAGTTCGTCCCAAGTTAGTCTCTTTCTAAGGACGAACTTAGATAAACCTTAGAATGAGACTAACGAGACTAACTTGGGACGAACAAAGACAAACTTTAGTCTCATTCTAAAGTTTGTATAAGTTCGTCCCAAGTTAGTCTCATTCTAAGGATGAACTTAGACAAACCTTAGAATGAGACTAACGAGACTAACTTGGGACGAACAAAGACAAACTTTAGTCTCATTCTAAGGTTCGTATAAGTTCGTCCCAAGTTAGTCTCTTTCTAAGGACGAACTTAGATAAACCTTAGAATGAGACTAGCGAGACTAACTTGGGACGAACAAAGACAAACTTTAGTCTCATTCTAAAGTTTGTATAAGTTCGTCCCAAGTTAGTCTCATTCTAAGGATGAACTTCGGCAAACCTTAGAATGAGATTCACGAGACTAACTTGGGACGAACAAAGACAAACTTTAGTCTCATTCTAAGGTTCGTATAAGTTCGTCCCAAGTTAGTCTAAGTTCGTCCCAAGTTAGTCTCTTTCTAAGGACGAACTTAGATAAAACTTAGAATGAGACTAACGAGACTCACTTGGGACGAACAAAGACAAACTTTAGTCTCATTCTAAGGTTTGTATAAGTTCGTCCCAAGTTAGTCTAAGTTCGTCCCAAGTTAGTCTCTTTCTAAGGACGAACTTAGATAAACCTTAGAATGAGACTAACGAGACTAACTTGGGACGAACAAAGACAAACTTTAGTCTCATTCTAAGGTTTGTATAAGTTCGTCCCAAGTTAGTCTAAGTTCGTCCCAAGTTAGTCTCTTTCTAAGGACGAACTTAGATAAACCATAGAATGAGACTAACGAGACTAACTTGGGACGAACAAAGACAAACTTTAGTCTCATTCTAAGGTTTGTCTAAGTTCGTCCCAAGTTAGTCTCTTTCTAAGGACGAACTTAGATAAACCTTAGAATGAGACTAACGAGACTAACTTGGGACGAACAAAGACAAACTTTAGTCTCATTCTAAAGTTTGTATAAGTTCGTCCCAAGTTAGTCTCTTTCTAAGGACGAACTTAGATAAACCTTAGAATGAGACTAACGAGACTCACTTGGGACGAACAAAGACAAACTTTAGTCTCATTCTACGGTTTGTATAAGTTCATCCCAAGTTAGTCTAAGTTCGTCCCAAGTTAGTCTATTTCTAAGGACGAACTTAGACAAACCTTAGAATGAGACTAACGAGACGAACTTGGGACGAACAAAGACAAACTTTAGTCTCATTATAAGGTTTGTATAAGTTCATCCCAAGTTAGTCTAAGTTCATCCCAAGTTAGTCCCAATCTAAGGACGAACTTAGATAAACCTTAGAATGAGACTAACGAGACTAACTTGGGACGAACAAAGACAAACTTTAGTCTCATTCTAAGGTTTGTATAAGTTCGTCCCAAGTTAGTCTAAGTTCGTCCCAAGTTAGTCTCTTTCTAAGGACGAACTTAGACAAACCTTAGAATGAGACTAACGAGACTAACTTGGGACGAATAAAGACAAACTTTAGTCTCATTCTAAAGTTTGTATAAGTTCGTCCCAAGTTAGTCTCTTTCTAGGGGCGAACTTAGACAAACCTTAGAATGAGACTAACGAGATTAAGTTGGGACGAACAAAGACAAACTTTAGTCTCATTCTAAGGTTTGTATAAGTTCGTCCCAAGTTAGTCTCTTTCTAAGGACGAACTTAGACAACCCTTAGAATGAGACTAACGAGACTAACTTGGGACGAATAAAGACAAACTTTAGTCTCATTCTAAAGTTTTTATAAGTCCGTCCCAAGTTAGTCTCTTTCTAAGGGCGAACTTAGACAAACCTTAGAATGAGACTAACGAGACTAATTTGGGACGAACAAAGACAAACTTTAGTCTCTTTTTAAAGTTTGTATAAGTTCGTCCCAAGTTAGTCTCTTTCTAAGGACGAACTTAGACAAACCTTAGAATGAGACTAACGAGACTAACTTGGGACGAACAAAGACAAACTTTAGTCTCATTCTAAGGTTTGTATAAGTTCGTCCCAAGTTAGTCTAAGTTCGTCCCAAGTTAGTCTCTTTCCAAGGACGAACTTAGATAAACCTTAGAATGAGACTGACGAGACTAACTTGGGACGAACAAAGACAAACTATAGTCTCATTCTAAGGTTTGTATAAGTTCGTCCCAAGTTAGTCTAAGTTCGTCCCAAGTAAGTCTCTTTCTAAGGACTAACTTAGATAAACCATAGAATGAGACTAACGAGACTAACTTGGGACGAACAAAGACAAACTTTAGTCTCATTCTAAGGTTTGTATAAGTTCGTCCCAAGTTAGTCTAAGTTCGTCCCAAGTAAGTCTCTTTCTAAGGACTAACTTCGATAAACCATAGAATGAGACTAACGAGACTAACTTGGGACGAACAAAGACAAACTTTAGTCTCATTCTAAGGTTTGTGTAAGTTCGTCCCAAGTTAGTCTAAGTTCGTCCGAAGTTAGTCTCTTTCTAAGAACGAACTTAGACAAATCTTAGAATGATACTAACGAAACTAACTTGGGACGAACAAAGACAAACTTTAGTCTCATTCTAAAGTTTGTATAAGTTCGTCCCAAGTTAGTCGCTTTCTAGGGGCGAACTCAGACAAACCTTAGAATGAGACTAACGAGACTAACTTGGGACGAACAAAGACAAACTTTACTCTCATTCTAAGGTTTGTATAAGTTCGTCCCAAGTTAGTCTAAGTTCGTCCCAAGTTAGTCTCTTTCTAAGGACGAACTTAGATAAACCTTAGAATGAGACTAACGAGACTAACTTGGGACGAACAAAGACAAACTTTAGTCTCATTCTAAGGTTTGTATAAGTTCATCCAAAGTTAGTCTAAGTTCGTCCCAAGTTAGTCTCTTTCTAAGGACGAACTTAGATAAACCTTAGAATGAGACTAACGAGACTAACTTGGGACGAACAAAGACAAAGTTTAGTGTCATTCTAAGGTTTGTATAAGTTCGTCCCAAGTTAGTCTAAGTTCGTCCCAAGTTAGTCTCTTTCTAAGGACGAACTTAGATAAACCTTAGAATGAGACTAACGAGACTAACTTGGGACGAACAAAGACAAACTTTAGTCTCATTCTAAAGTTTGTATAAGTTCGTCCCAAGTTAGTCTCTTTCTAAGGACGAACTTAGACAAACCTTAGAATGAGACTAACGATACTAACTTGGGATGAAAAAAGACAAACTTTAGTCTCATTCTAAGGTTTGTATAAGTTCGTCCCAAGTTAGTCTCTTTCTAAGGACGAACTTAGATAAACCATAGAATGAGACTAACGAGACTAACTTGGGACGAACAAAGGCAAACTTTAGTCTCATTCTAAGGTTTGTATAAGTTCATCCCAACTTAGTCTAAGTTCGTCCCAAGTTAGTCTCTTTCTAAGGACGAACTTAGGCAAACCTTAGAATGAGACTAACGAGACTAACTTGGGACGAACAAAGACAAACTTTAGTCTCATTCTAAGGTTTGTATAAGTTCGTCCCAAGTTAGTCAAAGTTCGTCCCAAGTTAGTCTCTTTCTAAGGACGAACTTAGATAAACTTTAGAAAGAGACTAACGAGACGAACTTGGGACGAACAAAGACAAACTTTAGTCTCATTCTAAGGTTTGTATAAGTTCGTCCCAAGTCAGCCTAAGTTCGTCCCAAGTTAGTCTCTTTCTAAGGACGAACTTAGATAAACCTTAGAATGAGACTAACGAGACTAAATTGGGACGAACAAAGACAAACTTTAGTCTCATTCTAAGGTTTGTATAAGTTCGACCCAAGTTAGTCTAAGTTCGTCCCAAGTTAGTCTCTTTCTAAGGACGAACTTAGGCAAACCTTAGAATGAGACTAACGATACTAACTTGGGACGAACAAAGACAAACTTTAGTCTCATTCTAAGGTTTGTATAAGTTCATCCCAAGTTAGTCTAAGTTTGTCCCAAGTTAGTCTCAATCTAAGGACGAACTTAGATAAATCTTAGAATGAGACTAACGAGACTAACTTGGGACGAACAAAGACAAACATTAGTCTCATTCTAAGGTTTGTATAAGTTCGTCCCAAGTTAGTCTAAGTTCGTCCCAAGTTAGTCTCTTTCTAAGGACGAACTTAGATAAACCATAGAATGAGACTAACGAGACTAACTTGGGACGAACAAAGACAAACTTTAGTATCATTCTAAGGTTTGTATAAGTTCATCCCAAGTGAGTCTAAGTTCGTCCCAAGTTAGTCTCTTTCTAAGGACGAACTTAGGCAAACCTTAGAATGAGACTAACGAGACTAACTTGGGACGAACAAAGACAAACTTTAGTCTCATTCTAAGGTTTGTATAAGTTCATCCCAAGTTAGTCTAAGTTTGTCCCAAGTTAGTCTCAATCTAAGGACGAACTTAGATAAACCTTAGAATGAGACTAACGAGACTAACTTGGGACGAACAAAGACAAACTTTAGTCTCATTCTAAGGTTTGTATAAGTTCGTCCCAAGTTAGTCTAAGTTCGTCCCAAGTTAGTCTCTTTCTAAGGACGAACTTAGATAAACCATAGAATGAGACTAACGAGACTAACTTGGGACGAACAAAGACAAACTTTAGTCTCATTCTAAGGTTTGTATAAGTTCATCCCAAGTTAGTCTAAGTTCGTCCCAATTTAGTCTCTTTCTAAGGACGAACTTAGATAAACCTTAGAATGAGACTAACGAGACTAACTTGGGACGAACAAAGACAAACTTTAGTCTCATTCTAAAGTTTGTATAAGTTCGTCCCAAGTTAGTCTCTTTCTAAGGACGAACTTAGATAAACCTTAGAATGAGACTAACGAGACTCACTTGGGACGAACAAAGACAAACTTTAGTCTCATTCTAAGGTTTGTATAAGTTCATCCCAAGTTAGTCTAAGTTCGTCCCAAGTTAGTCTATTTCTAAGGACGAACTTAGACAAACCTTAGAATGAGACTAACGAGACGAACTTGGGACGAACAAAGACAAACTTTAGTCTCATTCTAAGGTTTGTATAAGTTCATCCCAAGTTAGTCTAAGTTCATCCCAAGTTAGTCCCAATCTAAGGACGAACTTAGATAAACCTTAGAATGAGACTAACGAGACTAACTTGGGACGAACAAAGACAAAGTTTAGTCTCATTCTAAGGTTTGTTCAAGTTCGTCCCAAGTTAGTCTAAGTTCGTCCCAAGTTAGTCTCTTTCTAAGGACGAACTTAGATAAACCTTAGAATGAGACTAACGAGACTAACTTGGGACGAACAAAGACAAACTTCAGTCTCATTCTAAGGTTTGTATAAGTTCGTCCCAAATTAGTCTCATTCTAAGGATGAACTTAGACAAACCTTAGAATGAGACTAACGAGACTAACTTGGGACGAACAAAGACAAACTTTAGTCTCATTCTAAGGTTCGTATAAGTTCGTCCCAAGTTAGTCTAAGTTCGTCCCATGTTAGTCTCTTTCTAAGAACGAACTGAGGCAAACCTTAGAATGAGACTAACGAGACTAACTTGGGACGAACAAAGACAAACTTTAGTCTCATTCTAAGGTTTGTATAAGTTCATCCCAAGTTAGTCTAAGTTCGTCCCAAGTTAGTCTCTTTCTAAGGACGAACTTAGGCAAACCTTAGAATGAGACTAACGAGACTAACTTGGGACGAACAAAGACAAACTTTAGTCTCATTCTAAGGTTTGTATAAGTTCGTCCCAAGTTAGTCTAAGTTCGTCCCAAGTTAGTCTCTTTCTAAGGATGAACTTAGACAAACCTTAGAATGAGACTAACGAGACTAACTTGGGACGAATAAAGACAAACTTAAGTCTCATTCTAAAGTTTGTATAAGTTCGTCCCAAGTTAGTCTCTTTCTAAGGGCGAACTTAGACAAACCTTAGAATGAGACCAACGAGACTAACTTGGGACGAACTAAGACAAACTTTAGTCTCATTCTAAGGTTTGTATAAGTTCGTCCCAAGTTAGTCTAAGTTCGGCCCAAGTTAGTCTCTTTCTAAGGATGAACTTAGACAAAACTTAGAATGAGACTAACGAGACTAACTTGGGAGGAATAAAGACAAACTTTAGTCTCATTCTAAAGTTTGTATAAGTTCGTCCGAAGTTAGTCTCTTTCTAATGGCGAACTTAGACAAACCTTAGAATGAGACTAACGAGACTAACTTGCGACGAACAAAGACAAACTTTAGTCTCATTCTAAAGTTTGTATAAGTTCATCCCAAGTTAGTCTCTTTCTAAGGACGAACTTAGACAAACCTTAGAATGAGACTAACGAGACTAACTTGGGACGAATAAAGACAAACTTTAGTCTCATTCTAAGGTTTGTATAAGTTCGTCCCAAGTTAGTCTAAATTCGTCCCAAGTTTGTCTCTTTCTAAGGACGAACTTAGATAAACCTTAGAATGAGACTAACGAGACCGACTTGGGACGAACAAAGACAAACTTTAGTCTCATTCTAAGGTTTGTGTAAGTTCGTCCCAAGTTAGTCAAAGTTCGTCCCAAGTTAGTCTCTTTCTAAGGACGAACTTAGATAAACTTTAGAAAGAGACTAACGAGACGAACTTGGGACGAACAAAGACAAACTTTAGTCTCATTCTAAGGTTTGTATAAGTTCGTCCCAAGTCAGTCTAAGTTCGTCCCAAGTTAGTCTCTTTCTAAGGACGAACTTAGATAAACCTTAGAATGAGACTAACGAGACTAAATTGGGACGAACAAAGACAAACTTTAGTCTCATTCTAAGGTTTGTATAAGTTCGACCCAAGTTAGTCTAAGTTCGTCCCAAGTTAGTCTCTTTCTAAGGACGAACTTAGGCAAACCTTAGAATGAGACTAACGAGACTAACTTGGGACGAACAAAGACAAACTTTAGTCTCATTCTAAGGTTTGTATAAGTTCATCCCAAGTTAGTCTAAGTTTGTCCCAAGTTAGTCTCAATCTAAGGACGAACTTAGATAAACCTTAGAATGAGACTAACGAGACTAACTTGGGACGAACAAAGACAAACTTTAGTCTCATTCTAAGGTTTGTATAAGTTCGTCCCAAGTTAGTCTAAGTTCGTCCCAAGTTAGTCTCTTTCTAAGGACGAACTTAGATAAACCATAGAATGAGACTAACGAGACTAACTTGGGACGAACAAAGACAAACTTTAGTCTCATTCTAAGGTTTGTATAAGTTCATCCCAAGTTAGTCTAAGTTCGTCCCAAGTTAGTCTCTTTCTAAGGACGAACTTAGATAAACCTTAGAATGAGACTAACGAGACTAACTTGGGACGAACAAAGACAAACTTTAGTCTCATTCTAAAGTTTGTATAAGTTCGTCCCAAGTTAGTCTCTTTCTAAGGACGAACTTAGATAAACCTTAGAATGAGACTAACGAGACTCACTTGGGACGAACAAAGACAAACTTTAGTCTCATTCTAAGGTTTGTATAAGTTCATCCCAAGTTAGTCTAAGTTCGTCCCAAGTTAGTCTATTTCTAAGGACGAACTTAGACAAACCTTAGAATGAGACTAACGAGACGAACTTGGGACGAACAAAGACAAACTTTAGTCTCATTCTAAGGTTTGTATAAGTTCATCCCAAGTTAGTCTAAGTTCATCCCAAGTTAGTCCCAATCAAAGGACGAACTTAGATAAACCTTAGAATGAGACTAACGAGACTAACTTGGGACGAACAAAGACAAAGTTTAGTCTCATTCTAAGGTTTGTTCAAGTTCGTCCCAAGTTAGTCTAAGTTCGTCCCAAGTTAGTCTCTTTCTAAGGAAGAACTTAGATAAACCTTAGAATGAGACTAACGAGACTAACTTGGGACGAACAAAGACAAACTTTAGTCTCATTCTAAAGTTTGTATAAGTTCGTCCCAAGTTAGTCTCTTTCTAAGGACGAACTTAGACAAAGCTTAGAATGAGACTAACGAGACTAACTTGGGACGAATAAAGACAAACTTCAGTCTCATTCTAAGGTTAGTCTAAGTTCGTCCCAAGTTAGTCTATTTCTAAGGACGAACTTAGATAAACCTTAGAATGAGACTAACGAGACTAACTTGGGACGAACAAAGACAAACTTTAGTCTCATTCTAAGGTTTGTATAAGTTCGTCTCAAGTTAGTCTAAGTTCGTCCCAAGTTAGTCTCTTTCTAAGGACGAACTTAGATAAACTTTAGAATGAGACTAACGAGACTAACTTGGGACGAACAAAGACAAACTTTAGTCTCATTCTAAGGTTTGTATAAGTTCGTCCCAAATTAGTCTAAGTTCGTCCCAAGTTAGTCTCTTTCTAAGGACGAACTTGGATAAACCTTAGAATGAGACTAACGAGACTAACTTGGGACGAACAAAGACAAACTTTAATCTCATTCTAAGGTTTGTATAAGTTTGTCCCAAGTTAGTCTAAGTTCGTCCCAAGTTAGTCTCTTTCTAAGGACGAACTTAGATAAACCTTAGAATGAGACTAACGAGACTAACTTCAGACGAACAAAGACAAACTTTAGTCTCATTCTAAAGTTTGTATAAGTTCGTCCCAAATTAGTCTCATTCTAAGGATGAACTTAGACAAACCTTAGAATGAGACTAACGAGACAACTTGGGACGAACAAAGACAAACTTTAGTCTCATTCTAAGGTTCGTATAAGTTCGTCCCAAGTTAGTCTAAGTTCGTCCCATGTTAGTCTCTTTCTAAGAACGAACTGAGGCAAACCTTAGAATGAGACTAACGAGACTAACTTGGGACGAACAAAGACAAACTTTAGTCTCATTCTAAGGTTTGTATAAGTTCATCCCAAGTTAGTCTTAGTTCGTCCCAAGTTAGTCTCTTTCCAAGGATGAACTTAGATAAACCTTAGAATGAGACTAACGAGACTAACTTGGGATGAACAAAGACAAACTATAGTCTCATTCTAAGGTTTGTATAAGTTCGTCCCAAGTTAGTCTAAGTTCGTCCCAAGTTAGGCTCTTTCTAAGGACGAACTTAGATAAACCTTAGAATGAGACTAACGAGACTAACTTGGGACGAACAAAGACAAACTTTAGTCTCATTCTAAGGTTTGTATAAGTTCGTCCCAAGTTAGTCTAAGTTCGTCCCAAGTTAGTCTCTTTCTAAGAACAAACTTAGACAAACCTTAGAATGAGACTAACGAAACTAACTTGGGACGAACAAAGACAAACTTTAGTCTCATTCTAAAGTTTGTATAAGTTCGTCCCAAGTTAGTCTCTTTCTAGGGGCGAACTCAGACAAACCTTAGAATGAGACTAACGAGACTAACTTGGGACGAACAAAGACAAACTTTAGTCTCATTCTAAGGTTTGTATAAGTTCGTCCCAAGTTAGTCTAAGTTCGTCCCAAGTTAGTCTCTTTCTAAGGACGAACTTAGATAAACCTTAGAATGAGAATAACGAGACTAACTTTGGACGAACAAAGACAAACTTTAGTCTCATTCTAAGGTTTGTATAAGTTCGTCCCAAGTTAGTCTAAGTTCGTCCCAAGTTAGTCTCTTTCTAAGGACGAACTTAGATAAACCTTAGAATGAGACTAACGAGACTAACTTGGGACGAACAAAGACAAACTTTAGTCTCATTCTAAGGTTTGTATAAGTTCGTCCCAAGTTAGTCTAAGTTCGTCCCAAGTTAGTCTCTTTCTAAGAACGAACTTTGACAAACCTTAGAATGAGACTAACGAAACTAACTTGGGACGAACAAAGACAAACTTTAGTCTCATTCTAAAGTTTGTATAAGTTCGTCCCAAGTTAGTCCCTTTCTAGGGGCGAACTCAGACAAACCTTAGAATGAGACTAACGAGACTAACTTGGGACGAACAAAGATAAACTTTATTCTCATTCTAAGGTTTGTATAAGTTCGTCCCAAGTTAGTCTAAGTTCGTCCCAAGTTAGTCTCTTTCTAAGGACGAACTTAGATAAACCTTAGAATGAGACTAACGAGACTAACTTGGGACGAACAAAGACAAACTTTAGTCTCATTCTAAGGTTTGTATAAGTTCGTCCCAAGTTAGTCTAAGTTCGTCCCAAGTTAGTCTCTTTCTAAGGACGAACTTGGATAAACCTTAGAATGAGACTAACGAGACTAACTTGGGACGAACAAAGACAAACTTTAGTCTCATTTTAAGGTTTGTATAAGTTCGTCCCAAGTTAGTCTAAGTTTGTCCCAAGTTAGTCTCTTTCTAAGGACGAACTTGGATAAACCTTAGAATGAGACTAACGAGACTAACTTGGGACGAACAAAGACAAACTTTAATCTCATTCTAAGGTTTGTATAAGTTCGTCCCAAGTTAGTCTAAGTTCTTCCTAAGTTAGTCTCTTTCTAAGGACGAACTTAGATAAACCTTAGAATGAGACTAACGAGACTAACTTGGGACGAACAAAGACAAACTTTATTCTCATTCAAAAGTTTGTATAAGTTCATCCCAAGTTAGTCTCTTTCTAAGGACAAACTTAGACAAACCTTAGAATGAGACTAACGAGACTAACTTGGGATGAACAAAGACAAACTTTAGTCTCATTCTAAGGTTTGTATAAGTTCATCCCTAGTTAGTCTAAGTTCGTCCCAAGTTAGTCTCTTTCTAAGGACGAACTTAGATAAACCTTAGAATCAGACTAACGAGACTAACTTGGGACGAACAAAGACTAACTTTAGTCTCATTCTAAAGTTTGTATAAGTTCGTCCCAAGTTAGTCTCATTCTAAGGATGAACTTAGACAAACCTTAGAATGAGACTAACGAGACTAACTTGGGACGAACAAAGACAAACTTTAGTCTCATTCTAAGGTTTGTATAAGTTCGTCCCAAGCTAGTCTAAGTTCGTCCCAAGTTAGTCTCTTTCTAAGGACGAACTTGGATAAACCTTAGAATGAGACTAACGAGACTAACTTGGGACGAACAAAGACAAACTTTAGTCTCATTCTAAGGTTTGTATAAGTTCGTCCCAAGTTAGTCTAAGTTCGTCCCAAGTTAGTCTCTTTCTAAGAACAAACTTAGACAAACCATAGAATGAGACTAACGAAACTAACTTGGGACGAACAAAGACAAACTTTAGTCTCATTCTAAAGTTGTTATAAGTTCGTCCCAAGTTAGTCTCTTTCTAGGGGCGAACTCAGACAAACCTTAGAATGAGACTAACGAGACTAACTTGGGACGAACAAAGACAAACTTTAGTCTCATTCTAAGGTTTGTATAAGTTCGTCCCAAGTTAGTCTAAGTTCGTCCCAAGTTAGTCTCTTTCTAAGGACGAACTTAGATAAACCTTAGAATGAGAATAACGAGACTAACTTTGGACGAACAAAGACAAACTTTAGTCTCATTCTAAGGTTTGTATAAGTTCGTCCCAAGTTAGTCTAAGTTCGTCCCAAGTTAGTCTCTTTCTAAGGACGAACTTAGATAAACCTTAGAATGAGACTAACGAGACTAACTTGGGACGAACAAAGACAAACTTTAGTCTCATTCTAAGGTTTTATAAGTTCGTCCCAAGTTAGTCTAAGTTCGTCCCAAGTTAGTCTCTTTCTAAGAACGAACTTAGACAAACCTTAGAATGAGACTAACGAAACTAACTTGGGACGAACAAAGACAAACTTTAGTCTCATTCTAAAGTTTGTATAAGTTCGTCCCAAGTTAGTCCCTTTCTAGGGGCGAACTCAGACAAACCTTAGAATGAGACTAACGAGACTAACTTGGGACGAACAAAGATAAACTTTAGTCTCATTCTAAGGTTTGTATAAGTTCGTCCCAAGTTAGTCTAAGTTCGTCCCAAGTTAGTCTCTTTCTAAGGATGAACTTAGATAAACCTTAGAATGAGACTAACGAGACTAACTTGGGACGAACAAAGACAAACTTTAGTCTCATTCTAAGGTTTGTATAAGTTCGTCCCAAGTTAGTCTAAGGTCGTCCCAAGTTAGTCTCTTTCTAAGGACGAACTTGGATAAACCTTAGAATGAGACTAACGAGACTAACTTGGGACGAACAAAGACAAACTTTAGTCTCATTTTAAGGTTTGTATAAGTTCGTCCCAAGTTAGTCTAAGTTTGTCCCAAGTTAGTCTCTTTCTAAGGACGAACTTGGATAAACCTTAGAATGAGACTAACGAGACTAACTTGGGACGAACAAAGACAAACTTTAATCTCATTCTAAGGTTTGTATAAGTTCGTCCCAAGTTAGTCTAAGTTCTTCCTAAGTTAGTCTCTTTCTAAGGACGAACTTAGATAAACCTTAGAATGAGACTAACGAGACTAACTTGGGACGAACAAAGACAAACTTTATTCTCATTCAAAAGTTTGTATAAGTTCATCCCAAGTTAGTCTCTTTCTAAGGACAAACTTAGACAAACCTTAGAATGAGACTAACGAGACTAACTTGGGATGAACAAAGACAAACTTTAGTCTCATTCTAAGGTTTGTATAAGTTCATCCCTAGTTAGTCTAAGTTCGTCCCAAGTTAGTCTCTTTCTAAGGACGAACTTAGATAAACCTTAGAATCAGACTAACGAGACTAACTTGGGACGAACAAAGACTAACTTTAGTCTCATTCTAAAGTTTGTATAAGTTCGTCCCAAGTTAGTCTCATTCTAAGGATGAACTTAGACAAACCTTAGAATGAGACTAACGAGACTAACTTGGGACGAACAAAGACAAACTTTAGTCTCATTCTAAGGTTTGTATAAGTTCGTCCCAAGCTAGTCTAAGTTCGTCCCAAGTTAGTCTCTTTCTAAGGACGAACTTGGATAAACCTTAGAATGAGACTAACGAGACTAACTTGGGACGAACAAAGACAAACTTTAGTCTCATTCTAAGGTTTGTATAAGTTCGTCCCAAGTTACTCTAAGTTCGTCCCAAGTTAGTCTCTTTCTAAGGATGAACTTAGATAAACCTTAGAATGAGACTAACGAGACTAACTTGGGACGAACAAAGACAAACTTTAGTCTCATTCTAAGGTTTGTATAAGTTCGTCCCATGTTAGTCTAAGTTCGTCCCAAGTTAGTCTCTTTCTAAGGACGAACTTAGATAAACCTAAGAATGAGACTAACGAGACTAACTTGGGACGAACAAAGACAAACTTTAGTCTCATTGTAAGGTTTGTATAAGTTCGTCCCAAGTTAGTCTAAGTTCGTCCCAATTTAGTCTCTTTCTAAGGACAAACTTGGATAAACCTTAGAATGAGACTAACGAGACTAACTTGGGACGAACAAAGACAAACTTTAGTCTCATTTTAAGGTTTGTATAAGTTCGTCCCAAGTTAGTCTAAGTTTGTCCCAAGTTAGTCTCTTTCTAAGGACGAACTTGGATAAACCTTAGAATGAGACTAACGAGACTAACTTGGGACGAACAAAGACAAACTTTAATCTCATTCTAAGGTTGGTATAAGTTCGTCCCAAGTTAGTCTAAGTTCTTCCTAAGTTAGTCTCTTTCTAAGGACGAACTTAGATAAACCTTAGAATGAGACTAACGAGACTAAATTGGGACAAACAAAGACAAACTTTAGTCTCATTCTAAGGTTTGTATAAGTTCGACCCAAGTTAGTCTAAGTTCGTCCCAAGTTAGTCTCTTTCTAAGGACGAACTGAGGCAAACCTTAGAATGAGACTAACGAGACTAACTTGGGACGAACAAAGACAAACTTTAGTCTCATTCTAAGGTTTGTATAAGTTCATCCCAAGTTAGTCTAAGTTTGTCCCAAGTTAGTCTCAATCTAAGGACGAACTTAGATAAACCTTAGAATGAGACTAACGAGACTAACTTGGGACGAACAAAGACAAACTTTAGTCTCATTCTAAGGTTTGTAAAAGTTCGTCCCAAGTTAGTCCCTTTCTAGGGGCGAACTCAGACAAACCTTAGAATGAGACTAACGAGACTAACTTGGGACGAACAAAGATAAACTTTAGTCTCATTCTAAGGTTTGTATAAGTTCGTCCCAAGTTAGTCTAAGTTCGTCCCAAGTTAGTCTCTTTCTAAGGACGAACTTAGATAAACCTTAGAATGAGACTAACGAGACTAACTTGGGACGAACAAAGACAAACTTTAGTCTCATTCAAAGGTTTGTATAAGTTCGTCCCAAGTTAGTCTAAGTTCGTCCCAAGTTAGTCTCTTTCTAAGGACGAACTTGGATAAACCTTAGAATGAGACTAACGAGACTAACTTGGGACGAACAAAGACAAACTTTAGTCTCATTTTAAGGTTTGTATAAGTTCGTCCCAAGTTAGTCTAAGTTTGTCCCAAGTTAGTCTCTTTCTAAGGACGAACTTGGATAAACCTTAGAATGAGACTAACGAGACTAACTTGGGACGAACAAAGACAAACTTTAATCTCATTCTAAGGTTTGTATAAGTTCGTCCCAAGTTAGTCTAAGTTCTTCCTAAGTTAGTCTCTTTCTAAGGACGAACTTAGATAAACCTTAGAATGAGACTAACGAGACTAACTTGGGACGAACAAAGACAAACTTTATTCTCATTCAAAAGTTTGTATAAGTTCATCCCAAGTTAGTCTGTTTCTAAGGACAAACTTAGACAAACCTTAGAATGAGACTAACGAGACTAACTTGGGATGAACAAAGACAAACTTTAGTCTCATTCTAAGGTTTGTATAAGTTCATCCCTAGTTAGTCTAAGTTCGTCCCAAGTTAGTCTCTTTCTAAGGACGAACTTAGATAAACCTTAGAATCAGACTAACGAGACTAACTTGGGACGAACAAAGACTAACTTTAGTCTCATTCTAAAGTTTGTATAAGTTCGTCCCAAGTTAGTCTCATTCTAAGGATGAACTTAGACAAACCTTAGAATGAGACTAACGAGACTAACTTGGGACGAACAAAGACAAACTTTAGTCTCATTCTAAGGTTTGTATAAGTTCGTCCCAAGCTAGTCTAAGTTCGTCCCAAGTTAGTCTCTTTCTAAGGACGAACTTGGATAAACCTTAGAATGAGACTAACGAGACTAACTTGGGACGAACAAAGACAAACTTTAGTCTCATTCTAAGGTTTGTATAAGTTCGTCCCAAGTTACTCTAAGTTCGTCCCAAGTTAGTCTCTTTCTAAGGATGAACTTAGATAAACCTTAGAATGAGACTAACGAGACTAACTTGGGACGAACAAAGACAAACTTTAGTCTCATTCTAAGGTTTGTATAAGTTCGTCCCATGTTAGTCGAAGTTCGTCCCAAGTTAGTCTCTTTCTAAGGACGAACTTAGATAAACCTAAGAATGAGACTAACGAGACTAACTTGGGACGAACAAAGACAAACTTTAGTCTCATTGTAAGGTTTGTATAAGTTCGTCCCAAGTTAGTCTAAGTTCGTCCCAATTTAGTCTCTTTCTAAGGACAAACTTGGATAAACCTTAGAATGAGACTAACGAGACTAACTTGGGACGAACAAAGACAAACTTTAGTCTCATTTTAAGGTTTGTATAAGTTCGTCCCAAGTTAGTCTAAGTTTGTCCCAAGTTAGTCTCTTTCTAAGGACGAACTTGGATAAACCTTAGAATGAGACTAACGAGACTAACTTGGGACGAACAAAGACAAACTTTAATCTCATTCTAAGGTTGGTATAAGTTCGTCCCAAGTTAGTCTAAGTTCTTCCTAAGTTAGTCTCTTTCTAAGGACGAACTTAGATAAACCTTAGAATGAGACTAACGAGACTAAATTGGGACAAACAAAGACAAACTTTAGTCTCATTCTAAGGTTTGTATAAGTTCGACCCAAGTTAGTCTAAGTTCGTCCCAAGTTAGTCTCTTTCTAAGGACGAACTGAGGCAAACCTTAGAATGAGACTAACGAGACTAACTTGGGACGAACAAAGACAAACTTTTGTCTCATTCTAAGGTTTGTATAAGTTCATCCCAAGTTAGTCTAAGTTTGTCCCAAGTTAGTCTCAATCTAAGGACGAACTTAGATAAACCTTAGAATGAGACTAACGAGACTAACTTGGGACGAACAAAGACAAACTTTAGTCTCATTCTAAGGTTTGTATAAGTTCGTCCCAAGTTAGTCTAAGTTCGTCCCAAGTATGTCTCTTTCTAAGGACGAACTTAGATAAACCTTAGAATGAGAATAACGAGACTGACTTGGGACGAACAAAGACAAACTTTAGTCTCATTCTAAGGTTTGTGTAAGTTCGTCCCAAGTCAGTCTAAGTTCGTCCCAAGTTAGTCTCTTTCTAAGGATGAACTTAGATAAACCTTAGAATGAGACTAACGAGACTAAATTGGGACGAACAAAGACAAACTTTAGTCTCATTCTAAGGTTTGTATAAGTTCGACCCAAGTTAGTCTAAGTTCGTCCCAAGTTAGTCTCTTTCTAGGGGCGAACTCAGACAAACCTTAGAATGAGACTAACAAGACTCACTTGGGACGAACAAAGACAAACTTTAGTCTCATTCTAAGGTTTGTGTAAGTTCGTCCCAAGTTAGTCTAAGTTTGTCCCAAGTTAGTCTCTTTCTAAGGACGAACTTGGATAAACCTTAGAATGAGACTAACGAGACTAACTTGGGACGAACAAAGACAAACTTTAATCTCATTCTAAGGTTGGTATAAGTTCGTCCCAAGTTAGTCTAAGTTCTTCCTAAGTTAGTCTCTTTCTAAGGACGAACTTAGATAAACCTTAGAATGAGACTAACGAGACTAAATTGGGACAAACAAAGACAAACTTTAGTCTCATTCTAAGGTTTGTATAAGTTCGACCCAAGTTAGTCTAAGTTCGTCCCAAGTTAGTCTCTTTCTAAGGACGAACTGAGGCAAACCTTAGAATGAGACTAACGAGACTAACTTGGGACGAACAAAGACAAACTTTAGTCTCATTCTAAGGTTTGTATAAGTTCATCCCAAGTTAGTCTAAGTTTGTCCCAAGTTAGTCTCAATCTAAGGACGAACTTAGATAAACCTTAGAATGAGACTAACGAGACTAACTTGGGACGAACAAAGACAAACTTTAGTCTCATTCTAAGGTTTGTAAAAGTTCGTCCCAAGTTAGTCCCTTTCTAGGGGCGAACTCAGACAAACCTTAGAATGAGACTAACGAGACTAACTTGGGACGAACAAAGATAAACTTTAGTCTCATTCTAAGGTTTGTATAAGTTCGTCCCAAGTTAGTCTAAGTTCGTCCCAAGTTAGTCTCTTTCTAAGGACGAACTTAGATAAACCTTAGAATGAGACTAACGAGACTAACTTGGGACGAACAAAGACAAACTTTAGTCTCATTCAAAGGTTTGTATAAGTTCGTCCCAAGTTAGTCTAAGTTCGTCCCAAGTTAGTCTCTTTCTAAGGACGAACTTGGATAAACCTTAGAATGAGACTAACGAGACTAACTTGGGACGAACAAAGACAAACTTTAGTCTCATTTTAAGGTTTGTATAAGTTCGTCCCAAGTTAGTCTAAGTTTGTCCCAAGTTAGTCTCTTTCTAAGGACGAACTTGGATAAACCTTAGAATGAGACTAACGAGACTAACTTGGGACGAACAAAGACAAACTTTAATCTCATTCTAAGGTTTGTATAAGTTCGTCCCAAGTTAGTCTAAGTTCTTCCTAAGTTAGTCTCTTTCTAAGGACGAACTTAGATAAACCTTAGAATGAGACTAACGAGACTAACTTGGGACGAACAAAGACAAACTTTATTCTCATTCAAAAGTTTGTATAAGTTCATCCCAAGTTAGTCTGTTTCTAAGGACAAACTTAGACAAACCTTAGAATGAGACTAACGAGACTAACTTGGGATGAACAAAGACAAACTTTAGTCTCATTCTAAGGTTTGTATAAGTTCATCCCTAGTTAGTCTAAGTTCGTCCCAAGTTAGTCTCTTTCTAAGGACGAACTTAGATAAACCTTAGAATCAGACTAACGAGACTAACTTGGGACGAACAAAGACTAACTTTAGTCTCATTCTAAAGTTTG
Organism: Rhodiola kirilowii; assembly: GCA_033675215.1. Classification (NCBI taxonomy): domain Eukaryota; kingdom Viridiplantae; phylum Streptophyta; class Magnoliopsida; order Saxifragales; family Crassulaceae; genus Rhodiola; species Rhodiola kirilowii. The sequence goes on from CM066193.1 coordinate 34,282,017, forward strand.
TATAAGTTCGTCCCAAGTTAGTCTCATTCTAAGGATGAACTTAGACAAACCTTAGAATGAGACTAACGAGACTAACTTGGGACGAACAAAGACAAACTTTAGTCTCATTCTAAGGTTTGTATAAGTTCGTCCCAAGCTAGTCTAAGTTCGTCCCAAGTTAGTCTCTTTCTAAGGACGAACTTGGATAAACCTTAGAATGAGACTAACGAGACTAACTTGGGACGAACAAAGACAAACTTTAGTCTCATTCTAAGGTTTGTATAAGTTCGTCCCAAGTTACTCTAAGTTCGTCCCAAGTTAGTCTCTTTCTAAGGATGAACTTAGATAAACCTTAGAATGAGACTAACGAGACTAACTTGGGACGAACAAAGACAAACTTTAGTCTCATTCTAAGGTTTGTATAAGTTCGTCCCATGTTAGTCGAAGTTCGTCCCAAGTTAGTCTCTTTCTAAGGACGAACTTAGATAAACCTAAGAATGAGACTAACGAGACTAACTTGGGACGAACAAAGACAAACTTTAGTCTCATTGTAAGGTTTGTATAAGTTCGTCCCAAGTTAGTCTAAGTTCGTCCCAATTTAGTCTCTTTCTAAGGACAAACTTGGATAAACCTTAGAATGAGACTAACGAGACTAACTTGGGACGAACAAAGACAAACTTTAGTCTCATTTTAAGGTTTGTATAAGTTCGTCCCAAGTTAGTCTAAGTTTGTCCCAAGTTAGTCTCTTTCTAAGGACGAACTTGGATAAACCTTAGAATGAGACTAACGAGACTAACTTGGGACGAACAAAGACAAACTTTAATCTCATTCTAAGGTTGGTATAAGTTCGTCCCAAGTTAGTCTAAGTTCTTCCTAAGTTAGTCTCTTTCTAAGGACGAACTTAGATAAACCTTAGAATGAGACTAACGAGACTAAATTGGGACAAACAAAGACAAACTTTAGTCTCATTCTAAGGTTTGTATAAGTTCGACCCAAGTTAGTCTAAGTTCGTCCCAAGTTAGTCTCTTTCTAAGGACGAACTGAGGCAAACCTTAGAATGAGACTAACGAGACTAACTTGGGACGAACAAAGACAAACTTTTGTCTCATTCTAAGGTTTGTATAAGTTCATCCCAAGTTAGTCTAAGTTTGTCCCAAGTTAGTCTCAATCTAAGGACGAACTTAGATAAACCTTAGAATGAGACTAACGAGACTAACTTGGGACGAACAAAGACAAACTTTAGTCTCATTCTAAGGTTTGTATAAGTTCGTCCCAAGTTAGTCTAAGTTCGTCCCAAGTATGTCTCTTTCTAAGGACGAACTTAGATAAACCTTAGAATGAGAATAACGAGACTGACTTGGGACGAACAAAGACAAACTTTAGTCTCATTCTAAGGTTTGTGTAAGTTCGTCCCAAGTCAGTCTAAGTTCGTCCCAAGTTAGTCTCTTTCTAAGGATGAACTTAGATAAACCTTAGAATGAGACTAACGAGACTAAATTGGGACGAACAAAGACAAACTTTAGTCTCATTCTAAGGTTTGTATAAGTTCGACCCAAGTTAGTCTAAGTTCGTCCCAAGTTAGTCTCTTTCTAGGGGCGAACTCAGACAAACCTTAGAATGAGACTAACAAGACTCACTTGGGACGAACAAAGACAAACTTTAGTCTCATTCTAAGGTTTGTATAAGTTCGTCCCAAGTTAGTCTAAGTTCGTCCCAAGTTAGTCTCTTTCTAAGGACGAACTTAGATAAACCTTAGAATGAGACTAACGAGACTAACTTGGGACGAACAAAGACAAACTTTAGTCTCATTCTAAGGTTTGTATAAGTTCGTCCCAAGTTAGTCTAAGTTCGTCCCAAGTTAGTCTCTTTCTAAGGACGACCTTAGACAAACCATAGAATGAGACTAACGAGACTAACTTGAGACGAACAAAGACAAACTTTAGTCTCATTCTAAGGTTTGTATAAGTTAGTCCCAAGTTAGTCTAAGTTCGTCCCAAGTTAGTCTCTTTCTAAGGACGAACTTAGACAAACCATAGAATGAGACTAACGAGACTAACTTGAGACGAACAAAGACAAACTTTAGTCTCATTCTAAGGTTTGTGTAAGTTCGTCCCAAGTCAGTCTAAGTTCGTCCCAAGTTAGTCTCTTTCTAAGGATGAACTTAGATAAACCTTAGAATGAGACTAACTAGACCGACTTGGGACGAACAAAGACAAACTTTAGTCTCATTCTAAGGTTTGTTCAAATTCGTCCCAAGTTAGTCTAAGTTCGTCCCAAGTTAGTCTCTTTCTAAGGACGAACTTAGATAAACCTTAGAATGAGACTAACGAAACTAACTTGGGACGAACAAAGACAAACTTTAGTCTCATTCTAAAGTTTGTATAAGTTCGTCCCAAGTTAGTCTCTTTCTAAGGACGAACTTAGACAAAGCTTAGAATGAGACTAACGAGAATAACTTGGGACGAATAAAGACAAACTTTAGTCTCATTCTAAGGTTAGTCTAAGTTCGTCCCAAGTTAGTCTCTTTCTAAGGACAAACTTAGATAAACCTTAGAATGAGACTAACGAGACTAACTTGGGATGAACAAAGACAAACTATAGTCTCATTCTAAGGTTTGTATAAGTTCGTCTCAAGTTAGTCTAAGTTCGTCCCAAGTTAGTCTCTTTCTAAGGACGAACTTAGATAAACCTTAGAATGAGACTAACGAGACTAAGTTGGGACGAACAAAGACAAACATTAGTCTCATTCTAAGATTTGTATAAGTTCGTCCCAAGCTAGTCTAAGTTCGTCCCAAGTTAGTCTCTTTCTAAGGACGAACTTGGATAAACCTTAGAATGAGACTAACGAGACTAACTTGGGACGAACAAAGACAAACTTTATTCTCATTCTAAATTTTGTATAAGTTCATCCCAAGTTAGTCTCTTTCTAAGGACAAACTTAGACAAACCTTAGAATGAGACTAACGAGACTAACTTGGGATGAACAAAGACAAACTTTAGTCTCATTCTAAGGTTTGTATAAGTTCGTCCCTAGTTAGTCTAAGTTCGTCCCAAGTTAGTCTCTTTCTAAGGACGAACTTAGATAAACCTTAGAATGAGACTAACGAGACTAACTTGGGACGAACAAAGACAAACTTTAGTCTCATTCTAAGGTTTGTATAAGTTCGTCCCAAGCTAGTCTAAGTTCGTCCCAAGTTAGTCTCTTTCTAAGGACGAACTTGGATAAACCTTAGAATGAGACTAACGAGACTAACTTGGGACGAACATAGACAAACTTTATTCTCATTCTAAAGTTTGTATAAGTTCATCCCAAGTTAGTCTCTTTCTAAGGACAAACTTAGACAAACCTTAGAATGAGACTAACGAGACTAACTTGGGATGAACAAAGACAAACTTTAGTCTCATTATAAGGTTTGTATAAGTTCGTCCCTAGTTAGTCTAAGTTCGTCCCAAGTTAGTCTCTTTCAAAGGACGAACTTAGATAAACCTTAGAATGAGACTAACGAGACTAACTTGGGACGAACAAAGACAAACTTTATTCTCATTCTAAAGTTGGTATAAGTTCGTCCCAAGTTAGTCTCTTTCTAAGGACAAACTTAGACAAACCTTAGAATGAGACTAACGAGACTAACTTGGGATGAACAAAGACAAACTTTAGTCTCATTATAAGGTTTGTATAAGTTCGTCCCTGGTTAGTCTAAGTTCGTCCCAAGTTAGTCTCTTTCTAAGGACGAACTTAGATAAACCTTAGAATGAGACTAACGAGACTAACTTGGGACGAACAAAGACAAACTTTAGTCTCCTTCTAAAGTTTGTATAACTTCGTCCCAAGTTAGTCTCATTCTAAGGATGAAGTTAGACAAACCTTAGAATGAGACTAACGAGACTAACTTGGGACGAACAAAGACAAACTTTAGTCTCATTCTAAGGTTCGTATAAGTTCGTCCCAAGTTAGTCTAAGTTCGTCCCAAGTTAGTCTCTTTCTAAGGACGAACTTAGATAAACCTTAGAATGAGACTAACGAGACTAACTTGGGACGAACAAAGACAAACTTTAATCTCATTCTAAGGTTTGTATTAGTTCGTCCCAAGTTAGTCTAAGTTCGTCCCAAGTTAGTCTCCTTCTAAGGACGAACTTAGATAAACCTTAGAATGAGACTAACGAGACTAACTTGGGACGAACAAAGACAAACTTTAGTCTCATTCTAAAGTTTGTATAAGTTCGTCCCAAGTTAGTCTCATTCTAAGGATGAACTTAGACAAACCTTAGAATGAGACTAATGAGACTAACTTGGGACGAACAATGACAAACTTTAGTCTCATTCTAAGGTTCGTATAAGTTCGTCCCAAGTTAGTCTAAGTTCGTCCCAAGTTAGTCTCTTTCTAAGGACGAACTTAGATAAACCTAAGAATGAGACTAACGAGACTGACTTGGGACGAACAAAGACAAACTTTAGTCTCATTCTAAGGTTTGTGTAAGTTCGTCCCAAGTTAGTCGAAGTTCGTCCCATGTTAGTCTCTTTCTAAGAACGAACTTAGGCAAACCTTAGAATGAGACTAACGAGACTAACTTGGGACGAACAAAGACAAACTTTAGTCTCATTCTAAGGTTTGTATAAGTTCATCCCAAGTTAGTCTTAATTCGTCCCAAGTTAGTCTCTTTCAAAGGACGAACTTAGATAAACCTTAGAATGAGACTAACGAGACTAACTTGGGACGAACAAAGACAAACTATAGTCTCATTCTAAGGGTTGTATAAGTTCGTCCCAAGTTAGTCTAAGTTCGTCCCAAGTTAGTCTAAGTTCGTCCCAAGTTAGTCTCTTTCTAAGGACGAACTTAGATAAACCTTAGAATGAGACTAACGAGACTAACTTGGGACGAACAAAGACAAACTTTAGTCTCATTCTAAGGTTTGTATAAGTTCTTCCCAAGTTAGTCTAAGTTCATCCCAAGTTAGTCTCTTTCTAAGAACGAACTTAGACAAACCTTAGAATGAGACTAACGAAACTAACTTGGGACGAACAAAGACAAACTTTAGTCACATTCTAAAGTTTGTATAAGTTCGTCCCAAGTTAGTCTCTTTCTAGGGGCGAACTCAGACAAACCTTAGAATGAGACTAACGAGACTAACTTGGGACGAACAAAGACAAACTTTAGTCTCATTCTAAAGTTTGTATAAGTTCGTCCCAAGTTAGTCTCTTTCTAGGGGCGAACTCAGACAAACCTTAGAATGAGACTAACGAGACTAACTTGGGACGAACAAAGACAAACTTTAGCCTCATTCTAAGGTTTGTATAAGTTCATCCCAAGTTAGTTTTAATTCGTCCCAAGTTAGTCTCTTTCAAAGGACGAACTTAGATAAACCTTAGAATGAGACTAACGAGACTAACTTGGGACGAACAAAGACAAACTATAGTCTCATTCTAAGGTTTGTATAAGTTCGTCCCAAGTTAGTCTAAGTTCGTCCCAAGTTAGTCTCTTTCTAAGGACGAACTTAGATAAACCTTAGAATGAGACTAACGAGACTAACTTGGGACGAACAAAGACAAACTTTAGTCTCATTCTAAGGTTTGTATAAGTTCGTCCCAAGTTAGTCTAAGTTCGTCTCAAGTTAGTCTCTTTCTAAGAACGAACTTAGACAAACCTTAGAATGAGACTAACGAACCTAACTTGGGACGAACAAAGACAAACTTTAGTCTCATTCTAAAGTTTGTATAAGTTCGTCCCAAGTTAGTCCCTTTCTAGGGGCGAACTCAGACAAACCTTAGAATGAGACTAACGAGACTAACTTGGGACGAACAAAGACAAACTTTAGTCTCATTCTAAGGTTTGTATAAGTTCGTCCCAAGTTAGTCTAAGTTCGTTCCAAGTTAGTCTCTTTCTAAGGATGAACTTAGATAAACCTTAGAATGAGACTAACGAGACTAACTTGGGACGAACAAAGACAAACTTTAGTCTCATTCTAAGGTTTGTATAAGTTCGTCCTAAGTTAGTCTAAGTTTGTCCCAAGTTAGTCTCTTTCTAAGGACGAACTTAGATAAACCTTAGAATGAGACTAACGAGACTAACTTGGGACGAACAAAGACAAACTTTAGTCTCATTCTAAGGTTTGTATAAGTTCGTCCCAAGTTAGTCTAAGTTCGTCCCAAGTTAGTCTCTTTCTAAGGACGAACTTGGATAAACCTTAGAATGAGACTAACGAGACTAACTTGGGACGAACAAAGACAAACTTTAGTCTCATTTTAAGGTTTGTATAAGTTCGTCCCAAGTTAGTCTAAGTTTGTCCCAAGTTTGTCTCTTTCTAAGGACGAACTTGGATAAACCTAAGAATGAGACTAACGAGACTAACTTGGGACGAACAAAGAAAAACTTTAATCTCATTCTAAGGTTTGTGTAAGTTCGTCCCAAGTTAGTCTAAGTTCTTCCTAAGTTAGTCTCTTTCTAAGGACGAACTTAGATAAACCTTAGAATGAGACTAACGAGACTAACTTGGGACGAGCAAAGACAAACTTTAGTCTCCTTCTAAAGTTTGTATAAGTTCATCCCAAGTTAGTCTCATTCTAAGGATGAAGTTAGACAAACCTTAGAATGAGACTAACGAGCCTAACTTGGGACGAACTAAGACAAACTTTAGTCTCTTTCTAAGGTTCGTATAAGTTCGTCCCAAGTTAGTCTAAGTTCGTCCCAAGTTAGTCTCTTTCTAAGGACGAACTTAGATAAACCTTTGAATGAGACTAACGAGACTAACTTGGGACGAACAAAGAAAAACTTTAATCTCATTCTAAGGTTTGTATAAGTTCGTCCCAAGTTAGTCTAAGTTCGTCCCAAGTTAGTCTCTTTCTAAGGACGAACTTAGATAAACCTTAGAATGAGACTAACGAGACTAACTTGGGACGAACAAAGACAAACTTTAGTCTCATTCTAAAGTTTGTATAAATTCGTCCCAAGTTAGTCTCATTCTAAGGATGAACTTAGACAAACCTTAGAATGAGACTAACGAGACTAACTTGGGATGAACAAAGACAAACTTTAGTCTCATTCTAAGGTTCGTATAAGTTCGTCACTAGTTAGTCTAAGTTCTTCCCAAGTTAGTCTCTTTCTAAGGACGAACTTAGATAAACCTAAGAATGAGACTAACGAGACTGACTTGGGACGAACAAAGACAAACTTTAGTCTCATTCTAAGGTTTGTGTAAATTCGTCCCAAGTTAGTCGAAGTTCGTCCCATGTTAGTCTCTTTCTAAGAACGAACTTAGGCAAACCTTAGAATGAGACTAACGAGACTAACTTGGGACGAACAAAGACAAACTTTAGTCTCATTCTAAGGTTTGTATAAGTTCATCCCAAGTTAGTCTTAATTCGTCCCAAGTTAGTCTCTTTCAAAGGACGAACTTAGATAAACCTTAGAATGAGACTAACGAGACTAACTTGGGACGAACAAAGACAAACTATAGTCTCATTCTAAGGGTTGTATAAGTTCGTCCCAAGGTAGTCTAAGTTCGTCCCAAGTTAGTCTAAGTTCGTCCCAAGTTAGTCTCTTTCTAAGGACGAACTTAGATAAACCTTAGAATGAGACTAACGAGACTAACTTGGGACGAACAAAGACAAACTTTAGTCTCATTCTAAGGTTTGTATAAGTTCTTCCCAAGTTAGTCTAAGTTCGTCCCAAGTTAGTCTCTTTCTAAGAACGAGCTTAGACAAACCTTAGAATGAGACTAACGAAACTAACTTGGGACGAACAAAGACAAACTTTAGTCTCATTCTAAAGTTTGTATAAGTTCGTCCCAAGTTAGTCTCTTTCTAGGGGCGAACTCAGACAAACCTTAGAATGAGACTAACGAGACTAACTTGGGACGAACAAAGACAAACTTTAGTCTCATTCTAAGGTTTGTATAAGTTCGTCCCAAGTTAGTCTAAGTTCGTCCCAAGTTAGTCTCTTTCTAAGGACAAACTTAGATAAACCTTAGAATGAGACTAACGAGACTAACTTGGGACGAACAAAGACAAACTTTAGTCTCATTCTAAGGTTCGTATAAGTTCGTCCCAAGTTAGTCTCTTTCTAAGGGCGAACTTAGATAAACCTTAGAATGAGACTAACGAGACTAACTTGGGACAAACAAAGACAAACTTTAGTCTCATTCTAAGGTTTGTAGAAGTTCGTCCCAAGTTAGTCTAAGTTTGTCCCAAGTTAGTCTCTTTCTAAGGACGAACTTGGATAAACCTTAGAATGAGACTAACGAGACTAACTTGGGACGAACAAAGACAAACTTTAATCTCATTCTAAGGTTTGTATAAGTTCGTCCCAAGTTAGTCTAAGTTCGTCTCTTTCTAAGGACGAACTTAGATAAACCTTAGAATGAGACTAACGAGACTAATTGGGACGAACAAAGACAAACTTTAGTCTCATTCTAAGGTTCGTATAAGTTCGTCCCAAGTTAGTCTAAGTTCGTCCCAAGTTAGTCTCTTTCTAAGGACGAACTTAGATAAACCTAAGAATGAGACTAACGAGACTGACTTGGGACGAACAAAGACAAACTTTAGTCTCATTCTAAGGTTTGTGTAAGTTCGTCCCAAGTTAGTCGAAGTTCGTCCCATGTTAGTCTCTTTCTAAGAACGAACTTAGGCAAACCTTAGAATGAGACTAACGAGACTAACTTGGGACGAACAAAGACAAACTTTAGTTTCATTCTAAGGTTTGTATAAGTTCATCCCAAGTTAGTCTTAATTCGTCCCAAGTTAGTCTCTTTCAAAGGACGAACTTAGATAAACCTTAGAATGAGACTAACGAGACTAACTTGGGACGAACAAAGACAAACTATAGTCTCATTCTAAGGTTTGTATAAGTTCGTCCCAAGTTAGTCTAAGTTCCTCCCAAGTTAGTCTCTTTCTAAGGACGAACTTAGATAAACCTTAGAATGAGACTAACGAGACTAACTTGGGACGAACAAAGACAAACTTTAGTCTCATTCTAAGGTTTGTATAAGTTCGTCCCAAGTTAGTCTAAGTTCGTCCCAAGTTAGTCTCTTTCTAAGAACGAACTTAGACTAACCTTAGAATGAGACTAACGAAACTAACTTGGGACGAACAAAGACAAACTTTAGTCTCATTCTAAAGTTTGTATAAGTTCGTCCCAAGTTAGTCCCTTTCTAGGGGCGAACTCAGACAAACCTTAGAATGTGACTAACGAGACTAACTTGGGACGAACAAAGACAAACTTTAGTCTCATTCTAAGGGTTGTATAAGTTCGTCCCAAGTTAGTCTAAGTTCGTCCCAAGTTAGTCTCTTTCTAAAATCGAACTTAGATAAACCTTAGAATGAGACTAACGAGACTAACTTGGGACGAACAAAGACAAACTTTAGTCTCATTCTAAGATTTGTATAAGTTCGTCCCAAGTTAGTCTAAGTTCGTCCCAAGTTAGTCTCTTTCTAAGGACGAACTTAGATAAACCTTAGAATGAGACTAACGAGACTAACTTGGGACGAACAAAGACAAACTTTAGTCTCATTCTTAGGTTTGTATAAGTTCGTCCCAAGTTAGTCTAAGTTCATCCTAAGTTAGTCTCTTTCTAAGGACGAACTTGGATAAACCTTAGAATGAGACTAACGAGACTAACTTGGGACGAACAAAGACAAACATTAGTCTCATTTTAAGGTTTGTATAAGTTCGTCCCAAGTTAGTCTAAGTTTGTCCCAAGTTAGTCTCTTTCTAAAGACGAACTTGGATAAACCTTAGAATGAGACTAACGAGACTAACTTGGGACGAATAAAGAAAAACTTTAATCTCATTCTAAGGTTTGTATAAGTTCGTCCCAAGTTAGTCTAAGTTCTTCCTAAGTTAGTCTCTTTCTAAGGACGAACTTAGATAAACCTTAGAATGAGACTAAGGAGACTAACTTGGGACGAACAAAGACAAACTTTATTCTCATTCTAAAGTTTGTATAAGTTCGTCCCAAGTTAGTCTCTTTCTAAGGACAAACTTAGACAAACCTTAGAATGAGACTAACGAGACTAACTTGGGATGAACAAAGACAAACTTTAGTCTCATTCTAAGGTTTGTATAAGTTCGTCCCTAGTTAGTCTAAGTTCGTCCCAAGTTAGTCTCTTTCTAAGGACGAACTTAGATAAACCTTAGAATAAGACTAACGAGACTAACTTGGGACGAACAAAGACAAACTTTAGTCTCATTCTAAAGTTTGTATAAGTTCGTCCCAAGTTAGTCTCATTCTAAGGATGAACTTAGACAAACCTTAGAATGAGACTAACGAGACTAACTTGGAACAAACAAAGACAAACTTTAGTCTCATTCTAAGGTTCGTATAAGTTTGTCCCAAGTTAGTCTAAGTTCGTCCCAAGTTAGTCTCTTTCTAAGGACGAACTTAGATAAACCTTAGAATGAGACTAACGAGATTAACTTGGGACGAACAAAGACAAACTTTAGTCTCATTCTAAGGTTTGTATAAGTTCGTCCCAAGCTAGTCTAAGTTCGTCCCAAGTTAGTCTCTTTTTAAGGACGAACTTGGATAAACCTTAGAATGAGACTAACGAGACTAACTTGGGATGAATAAAGACAAACTTTAGTCTCATTCTAAGGTTTGTATAAGTTCGTCCCAAGTTAGTCTAAGTTTGTCCCAAGTTAGTCTCTTTCTAAGGACGAACTTGGATAAACCTTAGAATGAGACTAACGAGACTAACTTGGGACGAACAAAGACAAACTTTAATCTCATTCTAAGGTTTGTATAAGTTCGTCCCAAGTTAGTCTAAGTTCATCCCAAGTTAGTCTCTTTCTAAGGACGAACTTAGATAAACCTTAGAATGAGACTAACGAGACTAACTTGGGACGAACAAAGACAAACTTTAGTCTCATTCTAAAGTTTGTATAAGTTCGTCCCAAGTTAGTCTCATTCTAAAGATGAACTTAGACAAACCTTAGAATGAGACTAACGAGACTAACTTGGGACGAACAAAGACAAACTTTAGTCTCATTCTAAGTTTCGTATAAGTTTGTCCCAAGTTAGTCTAAGTTCGTCCCAAGTTAGTCTCTTTCTTAGGACGAACTTAGATAAACCTAAGAATGAGACTAACGAGACTGACTTGGGACGAACAAAGACAAACTTTAGTCTCATTCTAAGGTTTGTGTAAGTTCGTCCCAAGTTAGTCGAAGTTCGTCGCATGTTAGTCTCTTTCTAAGAACGAACTTAGGCAAACCTTAGAAAGAGACTAACGAGACTAACTTGGGACGAACAAAGACAAACTTTAGTTTCATTCTAAGGTTTGTATAAGTTCATCCCAAGTTAGTCTTAATTCGTCCCAAGTTAGTCTCTTTCAAAGGACGAACTTAGATAAACCTTAGAATGAGACTAACGAGACTAACTTGGGACGAACAAAGACAAACTATAGTCTCATTCTAAGGTTTGTATAAGTTCGTCCCAAGTTAGTCTAAGTTCCTCCCAAGTTAGTCTCTTTCTAAGGACGAACTTAGATAAACCTTAGAATGAGACTAACGAGACTAACTTGGGACGAACAAAGACAAACTTTAGTCTCATTCTAAGGTTTGTAAAAGTTCGTCCCAAGTTAATCTAAGTTCGTCCCAAGTTATTCTCTTTCTAAGAACGAACTTAGACAAACCTTAGAATGAGACTAACGAAACTAACTTGGGACGAACAAAGACAAACTTTAGTCTCATTCTAAAGTTTGTATAAGTTCGTCCCAAGTTAGTCCCTTTCTAGGGGCGAACTCAGACAAACCTTAGAATGAGACTAACGAGACTAACTTGGGACGAACAAAGACAAACTTTAGTCTCATTCTAAGGTTTGTATAAGTTCGTCCCAAGTTAGTCTAAGTTCGTCCCAAGTTAGTCTCTTTCTAAGGACGAACTTAGATAAACCTTAGAATGAGACTAACGAGACTAACTTGGGACGAACGAAGACAAACTTTAGTCTCATTCTAAGATTTGTATAAGTTCGTCCCAAGTTAGTCTAAGTTCGTCCCAAGTTAGTCTCTTTCTAAGGACGAACTTAGATAAACCTTAGAATGAGACTAACGAGACTAACTTGGGACGAACAAAGACAAACTTTAGTCTCATTCTAAGGTTTGTATAAGTTCGTCCCAAGTTAGTCTAAGTTCATCCTAAGTTAGTCTCTTTCTAAGGACGAACTTGGATAAACCTTAGAATGAGACTAACGAGACTAACTTGGGACGAACAAAGACAAACATTAGTCTCATTTTAAGGTTTGTATAAGTTCGTCCCAAGTTAGTCTAAGTTTGTCCCAAGTTAGTATCTTTCTAAAGACGAACTTGGATAAACCTTAGAATGAGACTAACGAGACTAACTTGGGACGAATAAAGAAAAACTTTAATCTCATTCTAAGGTTTGTATAAGTTCGTCCCAAGTTAGTCTAAGTTCTTCCTAAGTTAGTCTCTTTCTAAGGACGAACTTAGATAAACCTTAGAATGAGACTAACGAGACAAACTTGGGACGAACAAAGACAAACTTTATTCTCATTCTAAAGTTTGTATAAGTTCGTCCCAAGTTAGTCTCTTTCTAAGGACAAACTTAGACAAACCTTAGAATGAGACTAACGAGACTAACTTGGGATGAACAAAGACAAACTTTAGTCTCATTCTAAGGTTTGTATAAGTTCGTCCCTAGTTAGTCTAAGTTCGTCCCAAGTTAGTCTCTTTCTAAGGACGAACTTAGATAAACCTTAGAATAAGACTAACGAGACTAACTTGGGACGAACAAAGACAAACTTTAGTCTCATTCTAAAGCTTGTATAAGTTCGTCCCAAGTTAGTCTCATTCTAAGGATGAACTTAGACAAACCTTAGAATGAGACTAACGAGACTAACTTGGGACGAACAAAGACAAACTTTAGTCTCATTCTAAGGTTCGTATAAGTTTGTCTCAAGTTAGTCTAAGTTCGTCCCAAGTTAGTCTCTTTCTAAGGACGAACTTAGATAAACCTTAGAATGAGACTAACGAGATTAACTTGGGACGAACAAAGACAAACTTTAGTCTCATTCTAAGGTTTGTAGAAGTTCGTCCCAAGCTAGTCTAAGTTCGTCCCAAGTTAGTCTCTTTTTAAGGACGAACTTGGATAAACCTTAGAATGAGACTAACGAGACTAACTTGGGATGAATAAAGACAAACTTTAGTCTCATTCTAAGGTTTGTATAAGTTCGTCCCAAGTTAGTCTAAGTTTGTCCCAAGTTAGTCTCTTTCTAAGGACGAACTTGGATAAACCTTAGAATGAGACTAACGAGACTAACTTGGGACGAACAAAGACAAACTTTAATCTCATTCTAAGGTTTGTATAAGTTCGTCCCAAGTTAGTCTAAGTTCATCCCAAGTTAGTCTCTTTCTAAGGACGAACTTAGATAAACCTTAGAATGAGACTAACGAGACTAACTTGGGACGAACAAAGACAAACTTTAGTCTCATTCTAAGGTTTGTATAAGTTCGTCCCAAGTTAGTCTAAGTTCATCCTAAGTTAGTCTCTTTCTAAGGACGAACTTAGATAAACCTTAGAATAAGACTAACGAGACTAACTTGGGACGAACAAAGACAAACTTTAGTCTCATTCTAAGTTTCGTATAAGTTCGTCCCAAGTTAGTCTAAGTTCGTCCCAAGTTAGTCTCTTTCTAAGGACGAACTTAGAGAAACCTAAGAATGAGACTAACGAGACTGACTTGGGACGAACAAAGACAAACTTTAGTCTCATTCTAAGGTTTGTGTAAGTTCGTCCCAAGTTAGTCGAAGTTCGTCGCATGTTAGTCTCTTTCTAAGAACGAACTTAGGCAAACCTTAGAATGAGAATAACGAGACTAACTTGGGACGAACAAAGACAAACTTTAGTTTCATTCTAAGGTTTGTATAAGTTCATCCCAAGTTAGTCTTAATTCGTCCCAAGTTAGTCTCTTTCAAAGGACGAACTTAGATAAACCTTAGAATGAGACTAACGAGACTAACTTGGGACGCACAAAGACAAACTATAGTCTCATTCTAAGGTTTGTATAAGTTCGTCCCAATTTAGTCTAAGTTCCTCCCAAGTTAGTCTCTTTCTAAGGACGAACTTAGATAAACCTTAGAATGAGACTAACGAGACTAACTTGGGACGAACAAAGACAAACTTTAGTCTCATTCTAAGGTTTGTATAAGTTTGTCCCAAGTTAGTCTAAGTTCGTCCCAAGTTAGTCTCTTTCTAAGGACGAACTTAGACAAACCTTAGAATGAGACTAACGAAATTAACTTGGGACGAACAAAGACAAACTTTAGTCTCATTCTAAAGTTTGTATAAGTTCATCCCATGTTAGTCCCTTTCTAGGGGCGAACTCAGACAAACCTTAGAATGAGACTAACGAGACTAACTTGAGACGAACAAAGACAAACTTTAGTCTCATTCTAAGGTTTGTATAAGTTCGTCCCAAGTTAGTCTAAGTTCGTCCCAAGTTAGTCTCTTTCTAAGGACGAACTTAGATAAACCTTAGAATGAGACTAACGAGACTAACTTGGGACGAACAAAGACAAACTTTTGTCTCATTCTAAGATTTGTATAAGTTTGTCCCAAGTTAGTCTAAGTTCGTCCCAAGTTAGTCTCTTTCTAAGGACGAACTTAGATAAACCTTAGAATGAGACTAACGAGACTAACTTGGGACGAACAAAGACAAACTTTAGTCTCATTCTAAGGTTTGTATAAGTTCGTCCCTAGTTAGTCTAAGTTCGTCCCAAGTTAGTCTCTTTCTAAGGACGAACTTAGATAAACCTTAGAATAAGAGTAACGAGACTAACTTGGGACGAACAAAGACAAAATTTAGTCTCATTCTAAAGTTTGTATAAGTTCGTCCCAAGTTAGTCTCATTCTAAGGATGAACTTAGACAAACCTTAGAATGAGACTAACGAGACTAACTTGGGACGAACAAAGACAAACTTGAGTCTCATTCTAAGGTTCGTATAAGTTTGTCCCAAGTTAGTCTAAGTTCGTCCCAAGTTAGTCTCTTTCTAAGGACGAACTTAGATAAACCTTAGAATGAGACTAACGAGATTAACTTGGGACGAACAAAGACAAACTTTAGTCTCATTCTAAGGTTTGTAGAAGTTCGTCCCAAGCTAGTCTAAGTTCGTCCCAAGTTAGTCTCTTTTTAAGGACGAACTTGGATAAACCTTAGAATGAGACTAACGAGACTAACTTGGGATGAATAAAGACAAACTTTAGTCTCATTCTAAGGTTTGTATAAGTTCGTCCCAAGTTAGTCCCTTTCTAGGGGCGAACTCAGACAAACCTTAGAATGAGACTAACGAGACTAACTTGGGACGAACAAAGACAAACTTTAGTCTCATTCTAAGGTTTGTATAAGTTCGTCCCAAGTTAGTCTAAGTTCGTCCCAAGTTAGTCTCTTTCTAAGGACGAACTTAGATAAACCTTAGAATGAGACTAACGAGATTAACTTGGGACGAACAAAGACAAACTTTAGTCTCATTCTAAGGTTTGTAGAAGTTCGTCCCAAGCTAGTCTAAGTTCGTCCCAAGTTAGTCTCTTTTTAAGGACGAACTTGGATAAACCTTAGAATGAGACTAACGAGACTAACTTGGGATGAATAAAGACAAACTTTAGTCTCATTCTAAGGTTTGTATAAGTTCGTCCCAAGTTAGTCCCTTTCTAGGGGCGAACTCAGACAAACCTTAGAATGAGACTAACGAGACTAACTTGGGACGAACAAAGACAAACTTTAGTCTCATTCTAAGGTTTGTATAAGTTCGTCCCAAGTTAGTCTAAGTTCTTCCTAAGTTAGTCTCTTTCTAAGGACGAACTTAGATAAACCTTAGAATGAGACTAACGAGACTAACTTGGGACGAACAAAGACAAACTTTATTCTCATTCTAAAGTTTGTATAAGTTCGTCCCAAGTTAGTCTCTTTCTAAGGACAAACTTAGACAAACCTTAGAATGAGACTAACGAGACTAACTTGGGATGAACAAAGACAAACTTTAGTCTCATTCTAAGGTTTGTATAAGTTCGTCCCTAGTTAGTCTAAGTTCGTCCCAAGTTAGTCTCTTTCTAAGGACGAACTTAGATAAACCTTAGAATAAGACTAACGAGACTAACTTGGGACGAACAAAGACAAACTTTAGTCTCATTCTAAGTTTGTATAAGTTCGTCCCAAGTTAGTCTCATTCTAAGGATGAACTTAGACAAACCTTAGAATGAGACTAACGAGACTAACTTGGGACGAACAAAGACAAACTTTAGTCTCATTCTAAGGTTTGTATAAGTTCGTCCCAAGTTAGTCTAAGTTCATCCTAAGTTAGTCTCTTTCTAAGGACGAACTTGGATAAACCTTAGAATGAGACTAACGAGACTAACTTGGGACGAACAAAGACAAACTTTATTCTCATTCTAAAGTTTGTATAAGTTCGTCCCAAGTTAGTCTCTTTCTAAGGACAAACTTAGACAAACCTTAGAATGAGACTAACGAGACTAACTTGGGATGAACAAAGACAAACTTTAGTCTCATTCTAAGGTTTGTATAAGTTCGTCCCTAGTTAGTCTAAGTTCGTCCCAAGTTAGTCTCTTTCTAAGGACGAACTTAGATAAACCTTAGAATAAGACTAACGAGACTAACTTGGGACGAACAAAGACAAACTTTAGTCTCATTCTAAAGTTTGTATAAGTTCGTCCCAAGTTAGTCTCATTCTAAGGATGAACTTAGACAAACCTTAGAATGAGACTAACGAGACTAACTTGGGACGAACAAAGACAAACTTTAGTCTCATTCTAAGGTTCGTATAAGTTTGTCCCAAGTTAGTCTAAGTTCGTCCCAAGTTAGTCTCGACGAACTTAGATAAACCTTAGAATGAGACTAACGAGATTAACTTGGGACGAACAAAGACAAACTTTAGTCTCATTCTAAGGTTTGTAGAAGTTCGTCCCAAGCTAGTCTAAGTTCGTCCCAAGTTAGTCTCTTTTTAAGGACGAACTTGGATAAACCTTAGAATGAGACTAACGAGACTAACTTGGGATGAATAAAGACAAACTTTAGTCTCATTCTAAGGTTTGTATAAGTTCGTCCCAAGTTAGTCTAAGTTTGTCCCAAGTTAGTCTCTTTCTAAGGACGAACTTGGATAAACCTTAGAATGAGACTAACGAGACTAACTTGGGACGAACAAAGACAAACTTTAATCTCATTCTAAGGTTTGTATAAGTTCGTCCCAAGTTAGTCTAAGTTCATCCCAAGTTAGTCTCTTTCTAAGGACGAACTTAGATAAACCTTAGAATGAGACTAACGAGACTAACTTGGGACGAACAAAGACAAACTTTAGTCTCATTCTAAAGTTTGTATAAGTTCGTCCCAAGTTAGTCTCATTCTAAAGATGAACTTAGACAAACCTTAGAATGAGACTGACGAGACTAACGAGACTAACTTGGGACGAACAAAGACAAACTTTAGTCTCATTCTAAGTTTCGTATAAGTTCGTCCCAAGTTAGTCTAAGTTCGTCCCAAGTTAGTCTCTTTCTAAGGACGAACTTAGATAAACCTAAGAATGAGACTAACGAAACTGACTTGGGACGAACAAAGACAAACTTTAGTCTCATTCTAAGGTTTGTGTAAGTTCGTCCCAAGTTAGTCGAAGTTCGTCGCATGTTAGTCTCTTTCTAAGAACGAACTTAGGCAAACCTTAGAATGAGACTAACGAGACTAACTTGGGACGAACAAAGACAAACTTTAGTTTCATTCTAAGGTTTGTATAAGTTCATCCCAAGTTAGTCTTAATTCGTCCCAAGTTAGTCTCTTTCAAAGGACGAACTTAGATAAACCTTAGAATGAGACTAACGAGACTAACTTGGGACGAACAAAGACAAACTATAGTCTCATTCTAAGGTTTGTATAAGTTCGTCCCAAGTTAGTCTAAGTTCCTCCCAAGTTAGTCTCTTTCTAAGGACGAACTTAGATAAACCTTAGAATGAGACTAACGAGACTAACTTGGGACGAACAAAGACAAACTTTAGTCTCATTCTAAGGTTTGTATAAGTTCGTCCCAAGTTAGTCTCTTTCTAAGGACGAACTTAGACAAACCTTAGAATGAGACTAACGAAACTAACTTGGGACGAACAAAGACAAACTTTAGTCTCATTCTAAAGTTTGTATAAGTACGTCCCAAGTTAGTCCCTTTCTAGGGGCGAACTCAGACAAACCTTAGAATGAGACTAACGAGACTAACTTGGGACGAACAAAGACAAACTTTAGTCTCATTCTAAGGTTTGTATAAGTTCGTCCCAAGTTAGTCTAAGTTCGTCCCAAGTTAGTCTCTTTCTAAGGACGAACTCAGATAAACCTTAGAATGAGACTAACGAGACTAACTTGGGACGAACAAAGACAAACTTTAGTCTCATTCTAAGATTTGTATAAGTTCGTCCCAAGTTAGTCTAAGTTCGTCCCAAGTTAGTCTCTTTCTAAGGACGAACTTAGATAAACCTTAGAATGAGACTAACGAGACTAACTTGGGACGAACAAAGACAAACTTTAGTCTCATTCTAAGGTTTGTATAAGTTCGTCCCAAGTTAGTCTAAGTTCATCCTAAGTTAGTCTCTTTCTAAGGACGAACTTGGATAAACCTTAGAATGAGACGAACGAGACTAACTTGGGACGAACAAAGACAAACATTAGTCTCATTTTAAGGTTTGTATAAGTTCGTCCCAAGTTAGTCTAAGTTTGTCCCAAGTTAGTCTCTTTCTAAAGACGAACTTGGATAAACCTTAGAATGAGACTAACGAGACTAACTTGGGACGAATAAAGAAAAACTTTAATCTCATTCTAAGGTTTGTATAAGTTCGTCCCAAGTTAGTCTAAGTTCTTCCTAAGTTAGTCTCTTTCTAAGGACGAACTTAGATAAACCTTAGAATGAGACTAACGAGACTAACTTGGGACGAACAAAGACAAACTTTATTCTCATTCTAAAGTTTGTATAAGTTCGTCCCAAGTTAGTCTCTTTCTAAGGACAAACTTAGACAAACCTTAGAATGAGACTAACGAGACTAACTTGGGATGAACAAAGACAAACTTTAGTCTCATTCTAAGGTTTGTATAAGTTCGTCCCTAGTTAGTCTAAGTTCGTCCCAAGTTAGTCTCTTTCTAAGGACGAACTTAGATAAACCTTAGAATAAGACTAACGAGACTAACTTGGGACGAACAAAGACAAACTTTAGTCTCATTCTAAAGTTTGTATAAGTTCGTCCCAAGTTAGTCTCATTCTAAGGATGAACTTAGACAAACCTTAGAATGAGACTAACGAGACTAACTTGGGACGAACAAAGACAAACTTTAGTCTCATTCTAAGGTTCGTATAAGTTTGTCCCAAGTTAGTCTAAGTTCGTCCCAAGTTAGTCTCTTTCTAAGGACGAACTTAGATAAACCTTAGAATGAGACTAACGAGATTAACTTGGGACGAACAAAGACAAACTTTAGTCTCATTCTAAGGTTTGTAGAAGTTCGTCTTAAGCTAGTCTAAGTTCGTCCCAAGTTAGTCTCTTTTTAAGGACGAACTTGGATAAACCTTAGAATGAAACTAACGAGACTAACTTGGGATGAATAAAGACAAACTTTAGTCTCATTCTAAGGTTTGTATAAGTTCGTCCCAAGTTAGTCTAAGTTTGTCCCAAGTTAGTCTCTTTCTAAGGACGAACTTGGATAAACCTTAGAATGAGACTAACGAGACTAACTTGGGACGAACAAAGACAAACTTTAATCTCATTATAAGGTTTGTATAAGTTCGTCCCAAGTTAGTCTAAGTTCATCCCAAGTTAGTCTCTTTCTAAGGACGAACTTAGATAAACCTTAGAATGAGACTAACGAGACTAACTTGGGACGAACAAAGACAAACTTTAGTCTCATTCTAAAGTTTGTATAAGTTCGTCCCAAGTTAGTCTCATTCTAAGGATGAACTTAGACAAACCTTAGAATGAGACTAACGAGACTAACTTGGGACGAACAAAGACAAACTTGAGTCTCATTCTAAGGTTCGTATAAGTTTGTCCCAAGTTAGTCTAAGTTCGTCCCAAGTTAGTCTCTTTCTAAGGACGAACTTAGATAAACCTTAGAATGAGACTAACGAGATTAA
Organism: Rhodiola kirilowii; assembly: GCA_033675215.1. Lineage (NCBI taxonomy): Eukaryota > Viridiplantae > Streptophyta > Magnoliopsida > Saxifragales > Crassulaceae > Rhodiola > Rhodiola kirilowii. The sequence goes on from CM066193.1 coordinate 34,302,107, forward strand.
CTTGGGACGAACAAAGACAAACTTTAGTCTCATTCTAAGGTTTGTAGAAGTTCGTCCCAAGCTAGTCTAAGTTCGTCCCAAGTTAGTCTCTTTTTAAGGACGAACTTGGATAAACCTTAGAATGAGACTAACGAGACTAACTTGGGATGAATAAAGACAAACTTTAGTCTCATTCTAAGGTTTGTATAAGTTCGTCCCAAGTTAGTCTAAGTTCGTCCCAAGTTAGTCTCTTTCTAAGGACGAACTTGGATAAACCTTAGAATGAGACTAACGAGACTAACTTGGGACGAACAAAGACAAACTTTATTCTCATTCTAAAGTTTGTATAAGTTCGTCCCAAGTTAGTCTCTTTCTAAGGACAAACTTAGACAAACCTTAGAATGAGACTAACGAGACTAACTTGGGATGAACAAAGACAAACTTTAGTCTCATTCTAAGGTTTGTATAAGTTCGTCCCTAGTTAGTCTAAGTTCGTCCCAAGTTAGTCTCTTTCTAAGGACGAACTTAGATAAACCTTAGAATAAGACTAACGAGACTAACTTGGGACGAACAAAGACAAACTTTAGTCTCATTCTAAGTTTGTATAAGTTCGTCCCAAGTTAGTCTCATTCTAAGGATGAACTTAGACAAACCTTAGAATGAGACTAACGAGACTAACTTGGGACGAACAAAGACAAACTTTAGTCTCATTCTAAGGTTTGTATAAGTTCGTCCCAAGTTAGTCTAAGTTCATCCTAAGTTAGTCTCTTTCTAAGGACGAACTTGGATAAACCTTAGAATGAGACTAACGAGACTAACTTGGGACGAACAAAGACAAACTTTATTCTCATTCTAAAGTTTGTATAAGTTCGTCCCAAGTTAGTCTCTTTCTAAGGACAAACTTAGACAAACCTTAGAATGAGACTAACGAGACTAACTTGGGATGAACAAAGACAAACTTTAGTCTCATTCTAAGGTTTGTATAAGTTCGTCCCTAGTTAGTCTAAGTTCGTCCCAAGTTAGTCTCTTTCTAAGGACGAACTTAGATAAACCTTAGAATAAGACTAACGAGACTAACTTGGGACGAACAAAGACAAACTTTAGTCTCATTCTAAAGTTTGTATAAGTTCGTCCCAAGTTAGTCTCATTCTAAGGATGAACTTAGACAAAGCTTAGAATGAGACTAACGAGACTAACTTGGGACGAACAAAGACAAACTTTAGTCTCATTCTAAGGTTCGTATAAGTTTGTCCCAAGTTAGTCTAATTTCGTCCCAAGTTAGTCTCTTTCTAAGGACGAACTTAGATAAACCTTAGAATGAGACTAACGTGATTAACTTGGGACGAACAAAGACAAACTTTAGTCTCATTCTAAGGTTTGTAGAAGTTCGTCCCAAGCTAGTCTAAGTTCGTCCCAAGTTAGTCTCTTTTTAAGGACGAACTTGGATAAACCTTAGAATGAGACTAACGAGACTAACTTGGGATGAATAAAGACAAACTTTAGTCTCATTCTAAGGTTTGTATAAGTTCGTCCCAAGTTAGTCTAAGTTTGTCCCAAGTTAGTCTCTTTCTAAGGACGAACTTGGATAAACCTTAGAATGAGACTAACGAGACTAACTTGGGACGAACAAAGACAAACTTTAATCTCATTCTAAGGTTTGTATAAGTTCGTCCCAAGTTAGTCTAAGTTCATCCCAAGTTAGTCTCTTTCTAAGGACGAACTTAGATAAACCTTAGAATGAGACTAACGAGACTAACTTGGGACGAACAAAGACAAACTTTAGTCTCATTCTAAAGTTTGTATAAGTTCGTCCCAAGTTAGTCTCATTCTAAAGATGAACTTAGACAAACCTTAGAATGAGACTGACGAGACTAACGAGACTAACTTGGGACGAACAAAGACAAACTTTAGTCTCATTCTAAGTTTCGTATAAGTTCGTCCCAAGTTAGTCTAAGTTCGTCCCAAGTTAGTCTCTTTCTAAGGACGAACTTAGATAAACCTAAGAATGAGACTAACGAAACTGACTTGGGACGAACAAAGACAAACTTTAGTCTCATTCTAAGGTTTGTGTAAGTTCGTCCCAAGTTAGTCGAAGTTCGTCGCATGTTAGTCTCTTTCTAAGAACGAACTTAGGCAAACCTTAGAATGAGACTAACGAGACTAACTTGGGACGAACAAAGACAAACTTTAGTTTCATTCTAAGGTTTGTATAAGTTCATCCCAAGTTAGTCTTAATTCGTCCCAAGTTAGTCTCTTTCAAAGGACGAACTTAGATAAACCTTAGAATGAGACTAACGAGACTAACTTGGGACGAACAAAGACAAATTATAGTCTCATTCTAAGGTTTGTATAAGTTCGTCCCAAGTTAGTCTAAGTTCCTCCCAAGTTAGTCTCTTTCTAAGGACGAACTTAGATAAACCTTAGAATGAGACTAACGAGACTAACTTGGGACGAACAAAGACAAACTTTAGTCTCATTCTAAGGTTTGTATAAGTTCGTCCCAAGTTAGTCTAAGTTCGTCCCAAGTTAGTCTCTTTCTAAGGACGAACTTAGACAAACCTTAGAATGAGACTAACGAAACTAACTTGGGACGAACAAAGACAAACTTTAGTCTCATTCTAAAGTTTGTATAAGTACGTCCCAAGTTAGTCCCTTTCTAGGGGCGAACTCAGACAAACCTTAGAATGAGACTAACGAGACTAACTTGGGACGAACAAAGACAAACTTTAGTCTCATTCTAAGGTTTGTATAAGTTCGTCCCAAGTTAGTCTAAGTTCGTCCCAAGTTAGTCTCTTTCTAAGGACGAACTTAGATAAACCTTAGAATGAGACTAACGCGACTAACTTGGGACGAACAAAGACAAACTTTAGTCTCATTCTAAGATTTGTATAAGTTCGTCCCAAGTTAGTCTAAGTTCGTCCCAAGTTAGTCTCTTTCTAAGGACGAACTTAGATAAACCTTAGAATGAGACTAACGAGACTAACTTGGGACGAACAAAGACAAACTTTAGTCTCATTCTAAGGTTTGTATAAGTTCGTCCCAAGTTAGTCTAAGTTCATCCTAAGTTAGTCTCTTTCTAAGGACGAACTTGGATAAACCTTAGAATGAGACTAACGAGACTAACTTGGGACGAACAAAGACAAACTTTAGTCTCATTCTAAGTTTCGTATAAGTTCGTCCCAAGTTAGTCTAAGTTCGTCCCAAGTTAGTCTCTTTCTAAGGACGAACTTAGATAAACCTAAGAATGAGACTAACGAGACTGACTTGGGACGAACAAAGACAAACTTTAGTCTCATTCTAAGGTTTGTGTAAGTTCGTCCCAAGTTAGTCGAAGTTCGTCGCATGTTAGTCTCTTTCTAAGAACGAACTTAGGGAAACCTTAGAATGAGACTAACGAGACTAACTTGGGACGAACAAAGACAAACTTTAGTCTCATTCTAAGGTTTGTATAAGTTAATCCCAAGTTAGTCTTAATTCGTCCCAAGTTAGTCTCTGTCAAAGGATGAACTTAGATAAACCTTAGAATGAGACTAACGAGACTAACTTGGGACGAACAAAGACAAACTATAGTCTCATTCTAAGGTTTGTATAAGTTCGTCCCAAGTTAGTCTAAGTTCATCCCAAGTTAGTCTCTTTCTAAGGACGAACTTCGATAAACCTTAGAATGAGACTAACGAGACTAACTTGGGACGAACAAAGACAAACTTTAGTCTCATTCTAAGGTTTGTATAAGTTCGTCCCAAGTTAGTCTAAGTTCGTCCCAAGTTAGTCTCTTTCTAAGGACGAACTTAGATAAACCTTAGAATGAGACTAACGAGACTAACTTGGGACGAACAAAGACAAACTTTAGTCTCATTCTAAAGTTTGTATAAGTTCGTCCCAAGTTAGTCTCATTCTAAGGATGAACTTAGACAAACCTTAGAATGAGACTAACGAGACTAACTTGGGGCAAACAAAGACAAACTTTAGTCTCATTCTAAGGTTCGTATAAGTTCGTCCCAAGTTAGTCTAAGTTCATCCCAAGTTAGTCTCTTTCTAAGGACGAACTTAGATAAACCTTAGAATGAGACTAACGAGACTAACTTGGGACGAACAAAGACAAACTTTAGTCTCATTCTAAGTTTCGTATAAGTTCGTCCCAAGTTAGTCTAAGTTCGTCCCAAGTTAGTCTCTTTCTAAGGACGAACTTAGATAAACCTAAGAATGAGACTAACGAGACTGACTTGGGACGAACAAAGACAAACTTTAGTCTCATTCTAAGGTTTGTGTAAGTTCGTCCCAAGTTAGTCGAAGTTCGTCGCATGTTAGTCTCTTTCTAAGAACGAACTTAGGCAAACCTTAGAATGAGACTAACGAGACTAACTTGGGACGAACAAAGACAAACTTTAGTTTCATTTTAAGGTTTGTATAAGTTCATCCCAAGTTAGTCTTAATTCATCCCAAGTTAGTCTCTTTCAAAGGACAAACTTAGATAAACCTTAGAATGAGACTAACGAGACTAACTTGGGACGAACAAAGACAAACTATAGTCTCATTCTAAGGTTTGTATAAGTTCGTCCCAAGTTAGTCTAAGTTCCTCCCAAGTTAGTCTCTTTCTAAGGACGAACTTAGATAAACCATAGAATGAGACTAACGAGACTAACTTGGGACGAACAAAGACAAACTTTAGTCTCATTCTAAGGTTTGTATAAGTTCGTCCCAAGTTAGTCTAAGTTCGTCCCAAGTTAGTCTCTTTCTAAGAACAAACTTAGACAAACCTTAGAATGAGACTAACGAAACTAACTTGGGACGAACAAAGACAAACTTTAGTCTCATTCTAAAGTTTGTATAAGTTCGTCGCAAGTTAGTCCCTTTCTAGGGGCGAACTCAGACAAACCTTAGAATGAGACTAACGAGACTAACTTGGGACGAACAAAGACAAACTTTAGTCTCATTCTAAGGTTTGTATAAGTTCGTCCCAAGTTAGTCTAAGTTCGTCCCAAGTTAGTCTCTTTCTAAGGACGAACTTAGATAAGCCTTAGAATGAGACTAACGAGACTAACTTGGGACGAACAAAGACAAACTTTAGTCTCATTCTAAGATTTGTATAAGTTCGTCCCAAGTTAGTCTAAGTTCGTCCCAAGTTAGTCTCTTTCTAAGGACGAACTTAGATAAACCTTAGAATGAGACTAACGAGACTAACTTGGGACGAACAAAGACAAACTTTAGTCTCATTCTAAGGTTTGTATAAGTTCGTCCCAAGTTAGTCTAAGTTCATCCTAAGTTAGTCTCTTTCTAAGGACGAACTTGGATAAACCTTAGAATGAGACTAACGAGACTAACTTGGGACGAACAAAGACAAACATTAGTCTCATTTTAAGGTTTGTATAAGTTCGTCCCAAGTTAGTCTAAGTTTGTCCCAAGTTAGTCTAAGTTTGTCCCAAGTTAGTCACTTTCTAAAGACGAACTTGGATAAACCTTAGAATGAGACAAACGAGACTAACTTGGGATGAACAAAGACAAACTTTAGTCTCATTCTAAGGTTTGTATAAGTTCGTCCCTAGTTAGTCTAAGTTCGTCCTAAGTTAGTCTCTTTCTAAGGACGAACTTAGATAAACCTTAGAATGAGACTAACGAGACTAACTTGGGACGAACAAAGACAAACTTTATTCTCATTCTAAAGTTTGTATAAGTTCGTCCCAAGTTAGTCTCTTTCTAAGGACAAACTTAGACAAACCTTAGAATGAGACTAACGAGACTAACTTGGGATGAACAAAGACAAACTTTAGTCTCATTCTAAGGTTTGTATAAGTTCGTCCCTAGTTAGTCTAAGTTCGTCCCAAGTTAGTCTCTTTCTAAGGACGAACTTAGATAAACCTTAGAATAAGACTAACGAGACTAACTTGGGACGAACAAAGACAAACTTTAGTCTCATTCTAAAGTTTGTATAAGTTCGTCCCAAGTTAGTCTCATTCTAAGGATGAACTTAGACAAACCTTAGAATGAGACTAACGAGACTAACTTGGGACGAACAAAGACAAACTTTAGTCTCATTCTAAGGTTCGTATAAGTTTGTCCCAAGTTAGTCTAAGTTCGTCCCAAGTTAGTCTCTTTCTAAGGACGAACTTAGATAAACCTTAGAATGAGACTAACGAGATTAACTTGGGACGAACAAAGACAAACTTTAGTCTCATTCTAAGGTTTGTAGAAGTTCGTCCCAAGCTAGTCTAAGTTCGTCCCAAGTTAGTCTCTTTTTAAGGACGAACTTGGATAAACCTTAGAATGAGACTAACGAGACTAACTTGGGATGAATAAAGACAAACTTTAGTCTCATTCTAAGGTTTGTATAAGTTCGTCCCAAGTTAGTCTAAGTTTGTCCCAAGTTAGTCTCTTTCTAAGGACGAACTTGGATAAACCTTAGAATGAGACTAACGAGACTAACTTGGGACGAACAAAGACAAACTTTAATCTCATTCTAAGGTTTGTATAAGTTCGTCCCAAGTTAGTCTAAGTTCATCCCAAGTTAGTCTCTTTCTAAGGATGAACTTAGATAAACCTTAGAATGAGACTAACGAGACTAACTTGGGACGAACAAAGACAAACTATAGTCTCATTCTAAGGTTTGTATAAGTTCGTCCCAAGTTAGTCTAAGTTCATCCCAAGTTAGTCTCTTTCTAAGGACGAACTTAGATAAACCTTAGAATGAGACTAACGAGACTAACTTCGGACGAACAAAGACAAACTTTAGTCTCATTCTAAGGTTTGTATAAGTTCGTCCCAAGTTAGTCTAAGTTCGTCCCAAGTTAGTCTCTTTCTAAGGACGAACTTAGATAAACCTTAGAATGAGACTAACGAGACTAACTTGGGATGAACAAAGACAAACTTTAGTCTCATTCTAAAGTTTGTATAAGTTCGTCCCAAGTTAGTCTCATTCTAAGGATGAACTTAGACAAACCTTAGAATGAGACTAACGAGACTAACTTGGGACGAACAAAGACAAACTTTAGTCACATTCTAAGGTTCGTATAAGTTCGTCCCAAGTTAGTCTCTTTCTAAGGACGAACTTAGATAAACCTTAGAATGAGACTAACGAGACTAACTTGGGACGAACAAAGACAAACTTTAGTCTCATTCTAAGGTTTGTATAAGTTCGTCCCAAGCTAGTCTAAGTTCGTCCCAAGTTAGTCTCTTTCTAAGGACGAACTAGGATAAACCTTAGAAAGAGACTAACGAGACTAACTTGGGACGAATAAAGACAAACTTTAGTCTCATTCTAAGGTTTGTATAAGTTCGTCCCAAGTTAGTCTAAGTTTGTCCCAAGTTAGTCTCTTTCTAAGGACGAACTTGGATAAACCTTAGAATGAGACTAACGAGACTAACTTGGGACGAACAAAGACAAACTTTAGTCTCATTCTAAGGGTTGTATAAGTTCGTCCCAAGTTAGTCTAAGTTCGTCCCAAGTTAGTCTAAGTTCGTCCCAAGTTAGTCTCTTTCTAAGGACGAACTTAGATAAACCTTAGAATGAGACTAACGAGACTAACTTGGGACGAACAAAGACAAACTTTAGTCTCATTCTAAGGTTTGTATAAGTTCTTCCCAAGTTAGTCTAAGTTCGTCCCAAGTTAGTCTCTTTCTAAGAACGAACTTAGACAAACCTTAGAATGAGACTAACGAAACTAACTTGGGACGAACAATGACAAACTTTAGTCTCATTCTAAAGATTGTATAAGTTCGTCCCAAGTTAGTCTCTTTCTAGGGGCGAACTCAGACAAACCTTAGATTGAGACTAACGAGACTAACTTGGGACGAACAAAGACAAACTTTAGTCTCATTCTAAGGTTTGTATAAGTTCGTCCCAAGTTAGTCTAAGTTCGTCCCAAGTTAGTCTCTTTCTAAGGACGAACTTAGATAAACCTTAGAATGAGACTAACGAGACTAACTTGGGACGAACAATGACAAACTTTAGTCTCATTCTAAGGTTTGTATAAGTTCGTCCCAAGTTAGTCTAAGTTTGTCCCAAGTTAGTCTCTTTCTAAGGATGAACTTGGATAAACCTTAGAATGAGACTAACGAGACTAACTTGGGACGAACAAAGAAAAACTTTAATCTCATTCTAAGATTTGTATAAGTTCGTCCCAAGTTAGTCTAAGTTCTTCCTAAGTTAGTCTCTTTCTAAGGACAAACTTAGACAAACCTTAGAATGAGACTAACGAGACTAACTTGGGATGAACAAAGACAAACTTTAGTCTCATTCTAAGGTTTGTATAAGTTCGTCCCAAGTTAGTCTAAGTTCGTCCCAAGTTAGTCTCTTTCTAAGGACGAACTTAGATAAACCTTAGAATGAGACTAACGAGACTAACTTGGGACGAACAAAGACAAACTTTAGTCTCATTCTAAAGTTTGTATAAGTTCGTCCCAAGTTAGTCTCATTCTAAGGATGAACTTAGACAAACCTTAGAATGAGACTAACGAGACTAACTTGGGACGAACAAAGACAAACTTTAGTCACATTCTAAGGTTCGTATAAGTTCGTCCCAAGTTAGTCTCTTTCTAAGGACGAACTTAGATAAACCTTAGAATGAGACTAACGAGACTAACTTGGGACGAACAAAGACAAACTTTAGTCTCATTCTAAGGTTTGTATAAGTTCGTCCCAAGCTAGTCTAAGTTCGTCCCAAGTTAGTCTCTTTCTAAGGACGAACTAGGATAAACCTTAGAAAGAGACTAACGAGACTAACTTGGGACGAATAAAGACAAACTTTAGTCTCATTCTAAGGTTTGTATAAGTTCGTCCCAAGTTAATCTAAGTTTGTCCCAAGTTAGTCTCTTTCTAAGGACGAACTTGGATAAACCTTAGAATGAGACTAACGAGACTAACTTGGGACGAACAAAGACAAACTTTAGTCTCATTCTAAGGGTTGTATAAGTTCGTCCCAAGTTAGTCTAAGTTCGTCCCAAGTTAGTCTAAGTTCGTCCCAAGTTAGTCTCTTTCTAAGGACGAACTTAGATAAACCTTAGAATGAGACTAACGAGACTAACTTGGGACGAACAAAGACAAACTTTAGTCTCATTCTAAGGTTTGTATAAGTTCTTCCCAAGTTAGTCTAAGTTCGTCCCAAGTTAGTCTCTTTCTAAGAACGAACTTAGACAAACCTTAGAATGAGACTAACGAAACTAACTTGGGACGAACAAAGACAAACTTTAGTCTCATTCTAAAGTTTGTATAAGTTCGTCCCAAGTTAGTCGCTTTCTAGGGGCGAACTCAGACAAACCTTAGAATGAGACTAACGAGACTAACTTGGGACGAACAAAGACAAACTTTAATCTCATTCTAAGATTTGTATAAGTTCGTCCCAAGTTAGTCTAAGTTCTTCCTAAGTTAGTCTCTTTCTAAGGACAAACTTAGACAAACCTTAGAATGAGACTAACGAGACTAACTTGGGATGAACAAAGAAAAACTTTAGTCTCATTCTAAGGTTTGTGTAAGTTCGTCCCAAGTTAGTCTAAGTTCCTCCCAAGTTAGTCTCTTTCTAAGGACGAACTTAGATAAACCTTAGAATGAGACTAACGAGACTAACTTGGGACGAACAAAGACAAACTTTAGTCTCATTCTAAAGTTTGTATAAGTTCGTCCCAAGTTAGTCTCATTCTAAGGATGAACTTAGACAAACCTTAGAATGAGACTAACGAGACTAACTTGGGACGAACAAAGACAAACTTTAGTCACATTCTAAGGTTCGTATAAGTTCGTCCCAAGTTAGTCTCTTTCTAAGGACGAACTTAGATAAATCTTAGAATGAGACTAACGAGACTAACTTGGGACGAACAAAGACAAACTTTAGTCTCATTCTAAGGTTTGTATAAGTTCGTCCCAAGCTAGTCTAAGTTCGTCCCAAGTTAGTCTCTTTCTAAGGACGAACTAGGATAAACCTTAGAAAGAGACTAACGAGACTAACTTGGGACGAATAAAGACAAACTTTAGTCTCATTCTAAGGTTTGTATAAGTTCGTCCTAAGTTAGTCTAAGTTTGTCCCAAGTTAGTCTCTTTCTAAGGACGAACTTGGATAAACCTTAGAATGAGACTAACGAGAATAACTTGGGACGAACAAAGACAAACTTTAGTCTCATTCTAAGGGTTGTATATGTTCGTCCCAAGTTAGTCTAAGTTCGTCCCAAGTTAGTCTAAGTTCGTCCCAAGTTAGTTTCTTTCTAAGGACGAACTTAGATAAACCTTAGAATGAGACTAACGAGACTAACTTGGGACGAACAAAGACAAACTTTAGTCTCATTCTAAGGTTTGTATAAGTTCTTCCCAAGTTAGTCTAAGTTCGTCCCAAGTTAGTCTCTTTCTAAGAACGAACTTAGACAAACCTTAGAATGAGACTAACGAAACTAACTTGGGACGAACAAAGACAAACTTTAGTCTCATTCTAAAGTTTGTATAAGTTCGTCCCAAGTTAGTCGCTTTCTAGGGGCGAACTCAGACAAACCTTAGAATGAGACTAACGAGACTAACTTGGGACGAACAAAGACAAACTTTAGTCTCATTCTAAGGTTTGTATAAGTTCGTCCTAAGTTAGTCTAAGTTCGTCCCAAGTTAGTCTCTTTCTAAGGACGAACTTAGATAAACCTTAGAATGAGACTAACGAGACTAACTTGGGACGAACAAAGACAAACTTTAGTCTCATTCTAAGGTTTGTATAAGTTCTTCCCAAGTTAGTCTAAGTTCGTCCCATGTTAGTCTCTTTCTAAGAACGAACTTAGGCATACCTTAGAATGAGACTAACGAGACTAACTTGGGACGAACAAAGACAAACTTTAGTCTCATTCTAAGGTTTGTATAAGTTCGTCCAAAGTTAGTCTAAGTTTGTCCCAAGTTAGTCTCTTTCTAAGGACGAACTTGGATAAACCTTAGAATGAGACTAACGAGACTAACTTGGGACGAACAAAGACAAACTTTAGTCTCATTCTAAGGTTTGTATAAGTTCGTCCCAAGTTAGTCTAAGTTCGTTCCAAGTTAGTCTCTTTCTAAGGACGAACTTAGATAAACCTTAGAATGAGACGCACGAGACTAACTTGGGACGAACAAAGACAAACTTTAGTCTCATTCTAAGGTTGGTATAAGTTCTTCCCAAGTTAGTCTAAGTTCGTCCCAAGTTAGTCTCTTTCTAAGAACGAACTTAGACAAACCTTAGAATGAGACTAACAAAACTAACTTGGGACGAACAAAGACAAACTTTAGTCTCATTCTAAAGTTTGTATAAGTTCGTCCCAAGTTAGTCGCTTTCTAGGGGCGAACTCAGACAAACCTTAGAATGAGACTAACGAGACTAACTTGGGACGAACAAAGACAAACTTTAATCTCATTCTAAGATTTGTATAAGTTCGTCCCAAGTTAGTCTAAGTTCTTCCTAAGTTAGTCTCTTTCTAAGGACAAACTTAGACAAACCTTAGAATGAGACTAACGAGACTAACTTGGGATGAACAAAGACAAACTTTAGTCTCATTCTAAGGTTTGTATAAGTTCGTCCCAAGTTAGTCTAAGTTCGTCCCAAGTTAGTCTCTTTCTAAGGACGAACTTAGATAAACCTTAGAATGAGACTAACGAGACTAACTTGGGACGAACAAAGACAAACTTTAGTCTCATTCTAAAGTTTGTATAAGTTCGTCCCAAGTTAGTCTCATTCTAAGGATGAACTTAGACAAACCTTAGAATGAGACTAACGAGACTAACTTGGGACGAACAAAGACAAACTTTAGTCACATTCTAAGGTTCGTATAAGTTCGTCCCAAGTTAGTCTCTTTCTAAGGACGAACTTAGATAAACCTTAGAATGAGACTAACGAGACTAACTTGGGACGAACAAAGACAAACTTTAGTCTCATTCTAAGGTTTGTATAAGTTCGTCCCAAGCTAGTCTAAGTTCGTCCCAAGTTAGTCTCTTTCTAAGGACGAACTAGGATAAACCTTAGAAAGAGACTAACGAGACTAACTTGGGACGAATAAAGACAAACTTTAGTCTCATTCTAAGGTTTGTATAAGTTCGTCCCAAGTTAGTCTAAGTTTGTCCCAAGTTAGTCTCTTTCTAAGGACGAACTTGGATAAACCTTAGAATGAGACTAACGAGACTAACTTGGGACGAACAAAGACAAACTTTAGTCTCATTCTAAGGGTTGTATAAGTTCGTCCCAAGTTAGTCTAAGTTCGTCCCAAGTTAGTCTAAGTTCGTCCCAAGTTAGTCTCTTTCTAAGGACGAACTTAGATAAACCTTAGAATGAGACTAACGAGACTAACTTGGGACGAACAAAGACAAACTTTAGTCTCATTCTAAGGTTTGTATAAGTTCTTCCCAAGTTAGTCTAAGTTCGTCCCAAGTTAGTCTCTTTCTAAAAACGAACTTAGACAAACCTTAGAATGAGACTAACGAAACTAACTTGGGACGAACAAAGACAAACTTTAGTCTCATTCTAAAGTTTGTATAAGTTCGTCCCAAGTTAGTCGCTTTCTAGGGGCGAACTCAGACAAACCTTAGAATGAGACTAACGAGACTAACTTGGGACGAACAAAGACAAACTTTAGTCTCATTCTAAGGTTTGTATAAGTTCGTCCCAAGTTAGTCTAAGTTCGTCCCAAGTTAGTCTCTTTCTAAGGACGAACTTAGATAAACCTTAGAATGAGACTAACGAGACTAACTTGGGACGAACAAAGACAAACTTTAGTCTCATTCTAAGGTTTGTATAAGTTCTTCCCAAGTTAGTCTAAGTTCGTCTCATGTTAGTCTCTTTCTAAGAACGAACTTAGGCAAACCTTAGAATGAGACTAACGAGACTAACTTGGGACGAACAAAGACAAACTTTAGTCTCATTCTAAGGTTTGTATAAGTTCGTCCAAAGTTAGTCTAAGTTTGTCCCAAGTTAGTCTCTTTCTAAGGACGAACTTGGATAAACCTTAGAATGAGACTAACGAGACTAACTTGGGACGAACAAAGACAAACTTTAGTCTCATTCTAAGGTTTGTATAAGTTCGTCCCAAGTTAGTCTAAGTTCGTTCCAAGTTAGTCTCTTTCTAAGGACGAACTTAGATAAACCTTAGAATGAGACTAACGAGACTAACTTGGGACGAACAAAGACAAACTTTAGTCTCATTCTAAGGTTTGTATAAGTTCTTCCCTAGTTAGTCTAAGTTCGTCCCAAGTTAGTCTCTTTCTAAGAACGAACTTAGACAAACCTTAGAATGAGACTAACGAAACTAACTTGGGACGAACAAAGACAAACTTTAGTCTCATTCTAAAGTTTGTATAAGTTCGTCCCAAGTTAGTCTCTTTCTAGGGGCGAACTCAGACAAACCTTAGAATGAGACTAACGAGACTAACTTGGGACGAACAAAGACAAACTTTAGTCTCATTCTAAGGTTTGTATAAGTTCGTCCCAAGTTAGTCTAAGTTCGTCCCAAGTTAGTCTCTTTCTAAGGACGAACTTAGATAAACCTTAGAATGAGACTAACGAGACTAACTTGGGACGAACAAAGACAAACTTTAATCTCATTCTAAGGTTCGTATAAGTTCGTCCCAAGTTAGTCTAAGTTCGTCCCAAGTTAGTCTCTTTCTAAGGACGAACTTAGATAAACCTAAGAATGAGACTAACGAGACTGACTTGGGACGAACAAAGACAAACTTTAGTCTCATTCTAAGGTTTGTGTAAGTTCGTCCCAAGTTAGTCGAAGTTCGTCCCATGTTAGTCTCTTTCTAAGAACGAACTTAGGCAAACCTTAGAATGAGACTAACGAGACTAACTTGGGACGAACAAAGACAAACTTTAGTCTCATTCTAAGGTTTGTATAAGTTCATCCCAAGTTAGTCTTAATTCGTCCCAAGTTAGTCTCTTTCAAAGGACGAACTTAGATAAACCTTAGAATGAGACTAACAAGACTAACTTGGGACGAACAAAGACAAACTATAGTCTCATTTTAAGGTTTGTAAAAGTTCGTCCCAAGTTAGTCTAAGTTCGTCCCAAGTTAGTCTCTTTCTAAGGACGAACTTAGATAAACCTTAGAATGAGACTAACGAGACCAACTTGGGACGAACAAAGACAAACTTTAGTCTCATTCTAAGGTTTGTATAAGTTCGTCCCAAGTTAGTCTAAGTTCGTCCCAAGTTAGTCTCTTTCTAAGAACGAACTTAGACAAACCTTAGAATGAGACTAACGAAACTAACTTGGGATGAACAAAGACAAACTTTAGTCTCATTCTAAAGTTTGTATAAGTTCGTCCCAAGTTAGTCCCTTTCTAGGGGCGAACTCAGACAAACCTTAGAATGAGACTAACGAGACTAACTTGGGACGAACAAAGACAAACTTTAGTCTCATTCTAAGGTTTGTATAAGTTCGTCCCAAGTTAGTCTAAGTTCGTCCCAAGTTAGTCTCTTTCTAAGGACGAACTTAGATAAACCTTAGAATGAGACTAACGAGACTAACTTGGGACGAACAAAGACAAACTTTAGTCTCATTCTAAGATTTGTATAAGTTTGTCCCAAGTTCGTCTAAGTTCGTCCCAAGTTAGTCTCTTTCTAAGGACGAACTTAGATAAACCTTAGAATGAGACTAACGAGACTAACTTGGGATGAACAAAGACAAACTTTAGTCTCATTCTAAGGTTCGTATAAGTTCGTCCCAAGTTAGTCTAAGTTCGTCCAAAGTTAGTGTCTTTCTAAGGACGAACTTGGATAAACCTTAGAATGAGACTAACGAGACTAACTTGGGACGAACAAAGACAAACTATAGTCTCATTCTAAGGTTTGTATAAGTTCGTCCCAAGTTAGTCTAAGTTCGTCCCAAGTTAGTCTCTTTCTAAGGACGAACTTAGATAAACCTTAGAATGAGACTAACGAGACTAACTTGGGACGAACAAAGACAAACTTTAGTCTCATTCTAAAATTTGTATAAGTTCGTCCCAAGTTAGTCTCATTCTAAGGATGAACTTAGAGAAACCTTAGAATGAGACTAACGAGACTAACTTTGGACGAACAAAGACAGACTTTAGTCTCATTCTAAGGTTCGTATAAGTTCGTCCCAAGTTAGTCTCTTTCTAAGGACGAACTTAGATAAACCTTAGAATGAGACTAACAAGACTAACTTGGGACAAACAAAGACAAACTTTAGTCTCATTCTAAGGTTTGTATAAGTTCGTCCCAGGCTAGTCTAAGTTCGTCCCAAGTTAGTCTCTTTCTAAGGACGAACTTGGATAAACCTTAGAAAGAGACTAACGAGACTAACTTGGGACGAATAAAGACAAACTTTAGTCTCATTCTAAGGTTTGTATAAGTTCGTCCCAAGTTAGTCTAAGTTTGTCCCAAGTTAGTCTCTTTCTAAGGACGAACTTGGATAAACCTTAGAATGAGACTAACGAGACTAACTTGGGACGAACAAAGACAAACTTTAGTCTCATTCTAAGGTTTGTATAAGTTCGTCCCAAGTTAGTCTAAGTTCGTCCCAAGTTAGTCTCTTTCTAAGGACGAACTTAGATAAACCTTAGAATGAGACTAACGAGACTAACTTGGGACGAACAAAGACAAACTTTAGTCTCATTCTAAGGTTTGTATAAGTTCTTCCCAAGTTAGTCTAAGTTCGTCCCAAGTTAGTCTCTTTCTTAGAACGAACTTAGACAAACCTTAGAATGAGACTAACGAAACTAACTTGGGACGAACAAAGACAAACTTTAGTCTCATTCTAAAGTTTGTATAAGTTCGTCCCAAGTTAGTCTCTTTCTAGGGGCGAACTCAGACAAACCTTAGAATGAGACTAACGAGACTAACTTGGGACGAACAAAGACAAACTTTAGTCTCATTCTAAGGTTTGTATAAGTTCGTCCCAAGTTAGTCTAAGTTCGTCCCAAGTTAGTCTCTTTCTAAGGAAAAACTTAGATAAACCTTAGAATGAGACTAACGAGACTAACTTGGGACGAACAAAGACAAACTTTAGTCTCATTCTATGGTTCGTATAAGTTCGTCCCAAGCTAGTCTAAGTTCGTCCCAAGTTAGTCTCTTTCTAAGGATGAACTTGGATAAACCTTAGAATGAGACTAACGAGACTAACTTGGGACGAACAAAGACAAACTTTAGTCTCATTCTAAGGTTTGTATAAGTTCGTCCCAAGTTAGTCTAAGTTTGTCCCAAGTTAGTCTCTTTCTAAGGACGAACTTGGATAAACCTTAGAATGAGACTAACGAGACTAACTTGGGACGAACAAAGACAAACTTTAATCTCATTCTAAGGTTTGTATAAGTTCGTCCCAAGTTAGTCTAAGTTCGTCCCAAGTTAGTCTCTTTCTAAGGACGAACTTAGATAAACCTTAGAATGAGACTAACGAGACTAACTTGGGACGAACAAAGACAAACTTTAGTCTCATTCTAAAGTTTGTATAAGTTCGTCCCAAGTTAGTCTCATTCTAAGGATGAACTTAGACAAACCTTAGAATGAGACTAACGAGACTTACTTGGGACGAACAAAGACAAACTTTAGTCTCATTCTAAGGTTCGTATAAGTTCGTCCCAAGTTAGTCTAAGTTCGTCCCAAGTTAGTCTCTTTCTAAGGACGAACTTAGATAAACCTAAGAATGAGACTAACGAGACTGACTTGGGAAGAACAAAGACAAACTTTAGTCTCATTCTAAGGTTTGTGTAAGTTCGTCCCAAGTTAGTCGAAGTTCGTCCCATGTTAGTCTCTTTCTGAGAACGAACTGAGGCAAACCTTAGAATGAGACTAACGAGACTAACTTGGGACGAACAAAGACAAACTTTAGTCTCATTCTAAGGTTTGTAAAAGTTCGTCCCAAGTTAGTCTAAGTTCGTCCCAAGTTAGTCTCTTTCTAAGGACGAACTTAGATAAACCTTAGAATGAGACTAAAGAGACCAACTTGGGACGAACAAAGACAAACTTTAGTCTCATTCTAAGGTTTGTATAAGTTCGTCCCAAGTTAGTCTAAGTTCGTCCCAAGTTAGTCTCTTTCTAAGATCGAACTTAGACAAACCTTAGAATCAGACTAACGAAACTAACTTGGGACGAACAAAGACAAACTTTAGTCTCATTCTAAAGTTTGTATAAGTTCGTCCCAAGTTAGTCCCTTTCTAGGGGCGAACTCAGACAAACCTTAGAATGAGACTAACGAGACTAACTTGGGACGAACAAAGACAAACTTTAGTCTCATTCTAAGGTTTGTATAAGTTCGTCCCAAGTTAGTCTAAGTTCGTCCCAAGTTAGTCTCTTTCTAAGGACGAACTTAGATAAACCTTAGAATGAGACTAACGAGACTAACTTGGGACGAACAAAGACAAACTTTAGTCTCATTCTAAGGTTTGTATAAGTTCGTCCCAAGTTAGTCTAAGTTTGTCCCAAGTTAGTCTCTTTCTAAGGACGAACTTGGATAAACCTTAGAATGAGACTAACGAGACTAACTTGGGACGAACAAAGACAAACTTTAATCTCATTCTAAGGTTTGTATAAGTTCGTCCCAAGTTAGTCTAAGTTCGTCCCAAGTTAGTCTCTTTCTAAGGACGAACTTAGATAAACCTTAGAATGTGACTAACGAGACTAACTTGGGACGAACAAAGACAAACTTTAGTCTCATTCTAAAGTTTGTATAAGTTCGTCCCAAGTTAGTCTCATTCTAAGGATGAACTTAGACAAACCTTAGAATGAGACTAACGAGACTAACTTGGGACGAACAAAGACAAACTTTAGTCTCATTCTAAGGTTCGTATAAGTTCGTCCCAAGTTAGTCTAAGTTCGTCCCAAGTTAGTCTCTTTCTAAGGACGAACTTAGATAAACCTAAGAATGAGACTAACGAGACTGACTTGGGAAGAACAAAGACAAACTTTAGTCTCATTCTAAGGTTTGTGTAAGTTCGTCCCAAGTTAGTCGAAGTTCGTCCCATGTTAGTCTCTTTCTAAGAACGAACTTAGGCAAACCTTAGAATGAGACTAACGAGACTAACTTGGGACGAACAAAGACAAACTTTAGTCTCATTCTAAGGTTTGTATAAGTTCATCCCAAGTTAGTCTTAATTCGTCCCAAGTTAGTCTCTTTCAAAGGACGAACTTAGATAAACCTTAGAATGAGACTAACAAGACTAACTTGGGACGAACAAAGACAAACTATAGTCTCATTCTAAGGTTTGTAAAAGTTCGTCCCAAGTTAGTCTAAGTTCGTCCCAAGTTAGTCTCTTTCTAAGGACGAACTTAGATAAACCTTAGAATGAGACTAACGAGACCAACTTGGGACGAACAAAGACAAACTTTAGTCTCATTCTAAGGTTTGTATAAGTTCGTCCCAAGTTAGTCTAAGTTCGTCCCAAGTTAGTCTCTTTCTAAGAACGAACTTAGACAAACCTTAGAATGAGACTAACGAAACTAACTTGGGACGAACAAAGACAAACTTTAGTCTCATTCTAAAGTTTGTATAAGTTCGTCCCAAGTTAGTCCCTTTCTAGGGGCGAACTCAGACAAACCTTAGAATGAGACTAACGAGACTAACTTGGGACGAACAAAGACAAACTTTAGTCTCATTCTAAGGTTTGTATAAGTTCGTCCCAAGTTAGTCTAAGTTCGTCCCAAGTTAGTCTCTTTCTAAGGACGAACTTAGATAAACCTTAGAATGAGACTAACGAGACTAACTTGGGACGAACAAAGAGAAACTTTAGTCTCATTCTAAGATTTGTATAAGTTTGTCCCAAGTTCGTCTAAGTTCGTCCCAAGTTAGTCTCTTTCTAAGGACGAACTTAGATAAAACTTAGAATGAGACTAACGAGATTAACTTGGGATGAACAAAGACAAACTTTAGTCTCATTCTAAGGTTCGTATAAGTTCGTCCCAAGTTAGTCTAAGTTCGTCCCAAGTTAGTGTCTTTCTAAGGACGAACTTGGATAAACCTTAGAATGAGACTAACGAGACTAACTTGGGACGAACAAAGACAAACTATAGTCTCATTCTAAGGTTTGTATAAGTTCGTCCCAAGTTAGTCTAAGTTCGTCCCAAGTTAGTCTCTTTCTAAGGACGAACTTAGATAAACCTTAGAATGAGACTAACGAGACTAACTTGGGACGAACAAAGACAAACTTTAGTCTCATTCTAAGGTTTGTATAAGTTCGTCCCAAGTTAGTCTAAGTTCGTCCCAAGTTAGTCTCTTTCTAAGAACGAACTTAGACAAACCTTAGAATGAGACTAACGAAACTAACTTGGGACGAACAAAGACAAACTTTAGTCTCATTATAAAGTTTGTATAAGATCGTCCCAAGTTAGTCTCTTTCTAGGGGCGAACTCAGACAAACCTTAGAATGAGACTAACGAGACTAACTTGGGACGAACAAAGACAAACTTTAGTCTCATTCTAAGGTTTGTATAAGTTCGTCCCAAGTTAGTCTAAGTTCGTCCCAAGTTAGTCTCTTTCTAAGGATGAACTTAGATAAACCTTAGAATGAGACTAACGAGACTAACTTGGGACGAACAAAGACAAACTTTAATCTCATTCTAAGGTTTGTGTAAGTTCGTCCCAAGTTAGTCTAAGTTCGTCCCAAGTTAGTCTCTTTCTAAGGACGAACTTAGAAAAACCTTAGAATGAGACTAACGAGAAGAACTTGGGACGAACAAAGACAAACTTTAGTTTCATTCTAAAGTTTGTATAAGTTCGTCCCAAGTTAGTCTCTTTCTAAGGACGAACTTAGACAAACCTTAGAATGAGACAAACGAGACTAACTTGGGATGAACAAAGACAAACTTTAGTCTCATTCTAAGGTTTGTATAAGTTCGTCCCTAGTTAGTCTAAGTTCGTCCCAAGTTAGTCTCTTTCTAAGGACGAACTTAGATAAACCTTAGAATGAGACTAACGAGACTAACTTGGGACGAACAAAGACAAACTTTAGTCTCATTCTAAAGTTGGTATAAGTTCGTCCCAAGTTAGTCTCATTCTAAGGATGAACTTAGACAAACCTTAGAATGAGACTAACGAGACTAACTTGGGACGAACAAAGACAAACTTTAGTCTCATTCTAAGGTTTGTATAAGTTCATCCCAAGTTAGTCTTAGTTCGTCCCAAGTTAGTCTCTTTCCAATGACGAACTTAGATAAACCTTAGAATGAGACTAACGAGACTAACTTGGGACGAACAAAGACAAACTATAGTCTCATTCTAAGGTTTGTATAAGTTCGTCCCAAGTTAGTCTAAGTTCGTCCCAAGTTAGTCTCTTTCTAAGGACGAACTTAGATAAACCTTAGAATGAGACTAACGAGACTAACTTGGGACAAACAAAGACAAAGTTTAGTCTCATTCTAAGGTTTGTATAAGTTCATCGCAAGTTAGTCTAAGTTCGTCCCAACTTAGTCTCTTTCTAAGGACGAACTTAGATAAACCTTAGAATGAGACTAACGAGACTAACTTGGGACGAAAAAGACAAACTTTAGTCTCATTCTAAAGTTTGTATAAGTTCGTCCCAAGTTAGTCTCTTTCTAAGGACGAACTTAGAAAACCTTAGAATGACACTAACGAGACTAACTTGGGACAAATAAAGACAAACTTCAGTCTCATTCTAAGGTTTGTATAAGTTCATCCCAAGTTAGTCTCTCTCTAAAGAGGAACTTAGATAAACCTTAGAATGAGACTAACGAGACTAACTTGGGACGAACAAAGACAAACTTTAGTCCCATTCTATGGTTCGTATAAGTTCGTCCCAAGTTAGTCTAAGTTCGTCCCAAGTTAGTCTCTTTCTAAGAACGAACTTAGACAAACCTTAGAATGAGACTAACGAAACTAACTCGGGACGAACAAAGACAAACTTTAGTCTCATTCTAAAGTTTGTATAAGTTCGTCCCAAGTTAGTCCCTTTCTAGGGGCGAACTCAGACAAACCTTAGAATGAGACTAACGAGACTAACTTGGGACGAACAAAGACAAACTTTAGTCTCATTCTAAGGTTTGTATAAGTTCGTCCCAAGTTAGTCTAAGTTCGTCCCAAGTTAGTCTCTTTCTAAGGACGAACTTAGATAAACCTTAGAATGAGACTAACGAGACTAACTTGGGACGAACAAAGACAAACTTTAGTCTCATTCTAAGATTTGTATAAGTTTGTCCCAAGTTCGTCTAAGTTCGTCCCAAGTTAGTCTCTTTCTAAGGACGAACTTAGATAAACCTTAGAATGAGACTAACGAGACTAACTTGGGATGAACAAAGACAAACTTTAGTCTCATTCTAAGGTTCGTATAAGTTCGTCCCAAGTTAGTCTAAGTTCGTCCCAAGTTAGTGTCTTTCTAAGGACGAACTTGGATAAACCTTAAAATGAGACTAACGAGACTAACTTGGGACGAACAAAGACAAACTATAGTCTCATTCTAAGGTTTGTATAAGTTCGTCCCAAGTTAGTCTAAGTTCGTCCCAAGTTAGTCTCTTTCTAAGGAAGAACTTAGATAAACCTTAGAATGAGACTAACGAGACTAACTTGGGACGAACAAAGACAAACTTTAGTCTCATTCTAAGGTTTGTATAAGTTCGTCCCAAGTTAGTCTAAGTTCGTCCCAAGTTAGTCTCTTTCTAAGAACGAACTTAGACAAACCTTAGAATGAGACTAACGAAACTAACTTGGGACGAACAAAGACAAACTTTAGTCTCATTATAAAGTTTGTATAAGATCGTCCCAAGTTAGTCTCTTTCTAGGGGCGAACACAGACAAACCTTAGAATGAGACTAACGAGACTAACTTGGGGCGAACAAAGACAAACTTTAGTCTCATTCTAAGGTTTGTATAAGTTCTTCCCAAGTTAGTCTAAGTTCGTCCCAAGTTAGTCTCTTTCTAAGGATGAACTTAGATAAACCTTAGAATGAGACTAACGAGACTAACTTGGGACGAACAAAGACAAACTTTAGTCTCATTCTAAGGTTTGTATAAGTTCGTCCCAAGTTAGTCTAAGTTCGTCCCAAGTTAGTCTCTTTCTAAGGAAGAACATAGATAAACCTTAGAATGAGACTAACGAGACTAACTTGGGACGAACAAAGATAAACTTTAATCTCATTCTAAGGTTTGTGTAAGTTCGTCCCAAGTTATCTAAGTTCGTCCCAAGTTAGTCTCTTTCTAAGGACGAACTTAGAAAAACCTTAGAATGAGACTAACAAGACTAACTTGGGACGAACAAAGACAAACTTTAGTTTCATTCTAAAGTTTGTATAAGTTCGTCCCAAGTTAGTCTCTTTCTAAGGACGAACTTAGACAAACCTTAGAATGAGACAAACGAGACTAACTTGGGATGAACAAAGACAAACTTTAGTCTCATTCTAAGGTTTGTAAAAGTTCGTCCCAAGTTAGTCTAAGTTCGTCCCAAGTTAGTCTCTTTCTAAGGACGAACTTAGATAAACCTTAGAATGAGACTAACGAGACCAACTTGGGACGAACAAAGACAAACTTTAATCTCATTCTAAGGTTTGTATAAGTTCGTCCCAAGTTAGTCTAAGTTCGTCCCAAGTTAGTCTCTTTCTAAGAACGAACTTAGACAAACCTTAGAATGAGACTAACGAAACTAACTTGGGACGAACAAAGACAAACTTTAGTCTCATTCTAAAGTTTGTATAAGTT
This sequence comes from Rhodiola kirilowii, assembly GCA_033675215.1. Taxonomy (NCBI): domain Eukaryota; kingdom Viridiplantae; phylum Streptophyta; class Magnoliopsida; order Saxifragales; family Crassulaceae; genus Rhodiola; species Rhodiola kirilowii. Next base: position 34,324,669 of record CM066193.1, read on the forward strand.
CGTCCCAAGTTAGTCCCTTTCTAGGGGCGAACTCAGACAAACCTTAGAATGAGACTAACGAGACTAACTTGGGACGAACAAAGACAAACTTTAGTCTCATTCTAAGGTTTGTATAAGTTCGTCCCAAGTTAGTCTAAGTTCGTCCCAAGTTAGTCTCTTTCTAAGGACGAACTTAGATAAACCTTAGAATGAGACTAACGAGACTAACTTGGGACGAACAAAGAGAAACTTTAGTCTCATTCTAAGATTTGTATAAGTTTGTCCCAAGTTCGTCTAAGTTCGTCCCAAGTTAGTCTCTTTCTAAGGACGAACTTAGATAAACCTTAGAATGAGACTAACGAGACTAACTTGGGATGAACAAAGACAAACTTTAGTCTCATTCTAAGGTTCGTATAAGTTCGTCCCAAGTTAGTCTAAGTTCGTCCCAAGTTAGTGTCTTTCTAAGGATGAACTTGGATAAACCTTAGAATGAGACTAACGAGACTAACTTGGGACGAACAAAGACAAACTATAGTCTCATTCTAAGGTTTGTATAAGTTCGTCCCAAGTTAGTCTAAGTTCGTCCCAAGTTAGTCTCTTTCTAAGGACGAACTTAGATAAACCTTAGAATGAGACTAACGAGACTAACTTGGGACGAACAAAGACAAACTTTAGTCTCATTCTAAGGTTTGTATAAGTTCGTCCCAAGTTAGTCTAAGTTCGTCCCAAGTTAGTCTCTTTCTAAGAACGAACTTAGACAAACCTTAGAATGAGACTAACGAAACTAACTTGGGACGAACAAAGACAAACTTTAGTCTCATTATAAAGTTTGTATAAGATCGTCCCAAGTTAGTCTCTTTCTAGGGGCGAACTCAGACAAACCTTAGAATGAGACTAACGAGACTAACTTGGGACGAACAAAGACAAACTTTAGTCTCATTCTAAGGTTTGTATAAGTTCGTCCCAAGTTAGTCTAAGTTCGTCCCAAGTTAGTCTCTTTCTAAGGATGAACTTAGATAAACCTTAGAATGAGACTAACGAGACTAACTTGGGACGAACAAAGACAAACTTTAATCTCATTCTAAGGTTTGTGTAAGTTCGTCCCAAGTTAGTCTAAGTTCGTCCCAAGTTAGTCTCTTTCTAAGGACGAACTTAGAAAAACCTTAGAATGAGACTAACGAGACTAACTTGGGACGAACAAAGGCAAACTTTAGTTTCATTCTAAAGTTTGTATAAGTTCGTCCCAAGTTAGTCTCTTTCTAAGGACGAACTTAGACAAACCTTAGAATGAGACAAACGAGACTAACTTGGGATGAACAAAGACAAACTTTAGTCTCATTCTAAGGTTTGTATAAGTTCGTCCCTAGTTAGTCTAAGTTCGTCCCAAGTTAGTCTCTTTCTAAGGACGAACTTAGATAAACCTTAGAATGAGACTAACGAGACTAACTTGGGACGAACAAAGACAAACTTTAGTCTCATTCTAAAGTTGGTATAAGTTCGTCCCAAGTTAGTCTCATTCTAAGGATGAACTTAGACAAACCTTAGAATTAGACTAACGAGACTAACTTGGGACGAACAAAGACAAACTTTAGTCTCATTCTAAGGTTTGTATAAGTTCATCCCAAGTTAGTCTTAGTTCGTCCCAAGTTAGTCTCTTTCCAATGACGAACTTAGATAAACCTTAGAATGAGACTAACGAGACTAACTTGGGACGAACAAAGACAAACTATAGTCTCATTCTAAGGTTTGTATAAGTTCGTCCCAAGTTAGTCTAAGTTCGTCCCAAGTTAGTCTCTTTCTAAGGACGAACTTAGATAAACCTTAGAATGAGACTAACGAGACTAACTTCGGACAAACAAAGACAAAGTTTAGTCTCATTCTAAGGTTTGTATAAGTTCATCGCAAGTTAGTCTAAGTTCGTCCCAACTTAGTCTCTTTCTAAGGACGAACTTAGATAAACCTTAGAATGAGACTAACGAGACTAACTTGGGACGAAAAAGACAAACTTTAGTCTCATTCTAAAGTTTGTATAAGTTCGTCCCAAGTTAGTCTCTTTCTAAGGACGAACTTAGAAAACCTTAGAATGACACTAACGAGACTAACTTGGGACAAATAAAGACAAACTTCAGTCTCATTCTAAGGTTTGTATAAGTTCATCCCAAGTTAGTCTCTCTCTAAAGAGGAACTTAGATAAACCTTAGAATGAGACTAACGAGACTAACTTGGGACGAACAAAGACAAACTTTAGTCCCATTCTATGGTTCGTATAAGTTCGTTCCAAGTTAGTCTAAGTTCGTCCCAAGTTAGTCTCTTTCTAAGAACGAACTTAGACAAACCTTAGAATGAGACTAACGAAACTAACTTGGGACGAACAAAGACAAACTTTAGTCTCATTCTAAAGTTTGTATAAGTTCGTCCCAAGTTAGTCCCTTTCTAGGGGCGAACTCAGACAAACCTTAGAATGAGACTAACGAGACTAACTTGGGACGAACAAAGACAAACTTTAGTCTCATTCTAAGGTTTGTATAAGTTCGTCCCAAGTTAGTCTAAGTTCGTCCCAAGTTAGTCTCTTTCTAAGGATGAACTTAGACAAACCTTAGAATGAGACTAACGAGACTAACTTGGGACGAACAAAGACAAACTTTAGTCTCATTCTAAGGTTCGTATAAGTTCGTCCCAAGTTATTCTAAGTTCGTCCCAAGTTAGTCTCTTTCTAAGGACGAACTTAGATAAACCTTAGAATGAGACTAACGAGACTAACTTGGGATGAACAAAGACAAACTTTAGTCTCATTCTAAGGTTCGTATAAGTTCGTCCCAAGTTAGTCTAAGTTCGTCCCAAGTTAGTGTCTTTCTAAGGACGAACTTGGATAAACCTTAAAATGAGACTAACGAGACTAACTTGGGACGAACAAAGACAAACTATAGTCTCATTCTAAGGTTTGTATAAGTTAGTCCCAAGTTAGTCTAAGTTCGTCCCAAGTTAGTCTCTTTCTAAGGACGAACTTAGATAAACCTTAGAATGAGACTAACGAAACTAACTTGGGACGAACAAAGACAAACTTTAGTCTCATTATAAAGTTTGTATAAGATCGTCCCAAGTTAGTCTCTTTCTAGGGGCGAACACAGACAAACCTTAGAATGAGACTAACGAGACTAACTTGGGACGAACAAAGACAAACTTTAGTCTCATTCTAAGGTTTGTATAAGTTCGTCCCAAGTTAGTCTAAGTTTGTCCCAAGTTAGTCTCTTTCTAAGGATGAACTTAGATAAACCTTAGAATGAGACTAACGAGACTAACTTGGGACGAACAAAGACAAACTTTAGTCTCATTCTAAGGTTTGTATAAGTTCGTCCCAAGTTAGTCTAAGTTCGTCCCAAGTTAGTCTCTTTCTAAGGAAGAACATAGATAAACCTTAGAATGAGACTAACGAGACTAACTTGGGACGAACAAAGATAAACTTTAATCTCATTCTAAGGTTTGTGTAAGTTCGTCCCAAGTTAGTCTAAGTTCGTCCCAAGTTAGTCTCTTTCTAAGGACGAACTTAGAAAAACCTTAGAATGAGACTAACGAGACTAACTTGGGACGAACAAAGACAAACTTTAGTTTCATTCTAAAGTTTGTATAAGTTCGTCCCAAGTTAGTCTCTTTCTAAGGACGAACTTAGACAAACCTTAGAATGAGACAAACGAGACTAACTTGGGATGAACAAAGACAAACTTTAGTCTCATTCTAAGGTTTGTAAAAGTTCGTCCCTAGTTAGTCTAAGTTCGTCCCAAGTTAGTCTCTTTCTAAGGACGAACTTAGATAAACCTTAGAATGAGACTAACGAGACTAACTTGGGACGAACAAAGACAAACTTTAGTCTCATTCTAAAGTTGGTATAAGTTCGTCCCAAGTTAGTCTCATTCTAAGGATGAACTTAGACAAACCTTAGAATGAGACTAACGAGACTAACTTGGGACGAACAAAGACAAACTTTAGTCTCATTCTAAGGTTTGTATAATTTCATCCCAAGTTAGTCTTAGTTCGTCCCAAGTTAGTCTCTTTCCAATGACGAACTTAGATAAACCTTAGAATGAGACTAACGAGACTAACTTGGGACGAACAAAGACAAACTATAGTCTCATTCTAAGGTTTGTATAAGTTCGTCCCAAGTTAGTCTAAGTTCGTCCCAAGTTAGTCTCTTTCTAAGGACGAACTTAGATAAACCTTAGAATGAGACTAACGAGACTAACTTGAGACAAACAAAGACAAAGTTTAGTCTCATTCTAAGGTTTGTATAAGTTCATCCCAAGTTAGTCTAAGTTCGTCCCAACTTAGTCTCTTTTTAAGGACGAACTTAGATAAACCTTGAATGAGACTAACGAGACTAACTTGGGACGAACAAAGACAAACTTTAGTCTCATTCTAAAGTTTGTATAAGTTCGTCCCAAGTTAGTCTCTTTCTAAGGACGAACTTAGAAAACCTTAGAATGACACTAACGAGACTAACTTGGGACGAATAAAGACAAACTTCAGTCTCATTCTAAGGTTTGTATAAGTTCATCCCAAGTTAGTCTCTCTCTAAAGAGGAACTTAGATAAACCTTAGAATGAGACTAACGAGACTAACTTGGGACGAACAAAGACAAACTTTAGTCCCATTCTAAGGTTTGTATAAGTTCATCCCAAGTTAGTCTAAGTTCGTCCCAAGTTAGTCTCTTTCTAAGGACGAACTTAGACAAACCTTAGAATGAGACTAACGAGACTAACTTGGGACGAACAAAGACAAACTTTAGTCTCATTCTAAGGTTTGTATAAGTTCATCCCAAGTTAGTCAAAGTTCGTCCCAAGTTAGTCTCAATCTAAGGACGAACTTAAATAAACCTTAGAATGAGACTAACGAGACTAACTTGGGACGAACAAAGACAAACTTTAGTCTCATTCTAAGGTTTGTATAAGTTCGTCCCAATTTAGTCTAAGTTCGTCCCAAGTTAGTCTCTTTCTAAGGACGAACTTAGACAAACCTTAGAATGAGACTAACTTGGGACGAATAAAGACAAACTTTAGTCTCATTCTAAAGTTTGTATAAGTTCGTCCCAAGTTAGTCTCTTTCTAAGGGCGAACTTAGACAAACCTTAGAATGAGACTAACAAGACTAACTTGGGACGAACAAAGACAAACTTTAGTCTCATTCTAAGGTTTGTATAAGTTCGTCCCAAGTTAGTCTAAGTTCGTCCCAAGTTAGTCTCTTTCTAAGGACGAACTTAGACAAACCTTAGAATGAGACTAACGAGACTAACTTGGGACGAATAAAGACAAATTTTAGTCTCATTCTAAAGTTTGTATAAGTTCGTCCCAAGTTAGTCTCTTTCTAAGGGCGAACTTAGACAAACCTTAGAATGAGACTAACGAGACTAACTTGGGACGAACAAAGACAACCTTTAGTTTCATTCTAAAGTTTGTATAAGTTCGTCCCAAGTTAGTCTCTTTCTAAGGACGAACTTAGACAAACCTTAGAATGAGACTAACGAGACTAACTTGGGACGGATAAAGACAAACTTTAGTCTCATTCTAAGGTTTGTATAAGTTCGTCCCAAGTTAGTCTAAGTTCGTCACAAGTTTGTCTCTTTCTAAGGACGAACTTAGATAAACCTTGGAATGAGACTAACGAGACTGACTTGGGACGAACAAAGACAAACTTTAGTCTCATTCTAAGGTTTGTGTAAGTTCGTCCCAAGTTAGTCGAAGTTCGTCCCAAGTTAGTCTCTTTCTAAGGACGAACTTAGATAAACTTTAGAATGAGACTAACAAGACGAACTTGGGACGAACAAAGACAAACTTTAGTCTCATTCTAAGGTTTGTATAAGTTCGTCCAAAGTTAGTCTAAGTTCGTCCCAAGTTAGTCTCTTTCTAAGGACGAACTTAGATAAACCTTAGAATGAGACTAACGAGACTAAATTGGGACGAACAAAGACAAACTTTAGTCTCATTCTAAGGTTTGTATAAGTTCGACCAAAGTTAGTCTAAGTTCGTCCCAAGTTAGTCTCTTTCTAAAGACGAACTTAGGCAAACCTTAGAATGAGACTAACGAGACTAACTTGGGACGAACAATGACAAACTTTAGTCTCATTCTAAGGTTTGTATAAGTTCATCCCAAGTTAGTCTTAGTTCGTCCCAAGTTAGTCTCTTTCCAATGACGAACTTAGATAAACCTTAGAATGAGACTAACGAGACTAACTTGGGACGAACAAAGACAAACTATAGTCTCATTCTAAGGTTTGTATAAGTTCGTCCCAAGTTAGTCTAAGTTCGTCCCAAGTTAGTCTCTTTCTAAGGACGAACTTAGATAAACCTTAGAATGAGACTAACGAGACTAACTTGGGACAAACAAAGAAAAAGTTTAGTCTCATTCTAAGGTTTGTATAAGTTCATCGCAAGTTAGTCTAAGTTCGTCCCAACTTAGTCTCTTTCTAAGGACGAACTTAGATAAACCTTAGAATGAGACTAACGAGACTAACTTGGGACGAACAAAGACAAACTTTAGTCTCATTCTAAAGTTTGTATAAGTTCGTCCCAAGTTAGTCTCTTTCTAAGGACGAACTTAGAAAACCTTAGAATGACACTAACGAGACTAACTTGGGACGAATAAAGACAAACTTCAGTCTCATTCTAAGGTTTGTATAAGTTCATCCCAAGTTAGTCTCTCTCTAAAGAGTCTCTTAGATAAACCTTAGAATGAGACTAACGAGACTAACTTGGGACGAACAAAGACAAACTTTAGTCCCATTCTATGGTTCGTATAAGTTCGTCCCAAGTTAGTCTAAGTTCGTCCCAAGTTAGTCTCTTTCTAAGAACGAACTTAGACAAACCTTAGAATGAGACTAACGAAACTAACTTGGGACGAACAAAGACAAACTTTAGTCTCATTCTAAAGTTTGTATAAGTTCGTCCCAAGTTAGTCCCTTTCTAGGGGCGAACTCAGATAAACCTTAGAATGAGACTAACGAGACTAACTTGGGACGAACAAAGACAAACTTTAGTCTCATTCTAAGGTTTGTATAAGTTCGTCCCAAGTTAGTCTAAGTTCGTCCCAAGTTAGTCTCTTTCTAAGGACGAACTTAGATAAACCTTAGAATGAGACTAACGAGACTAACTTGGGACGAACAAAGACAAACTTTAGTCTCATTCTAAGATTTGTATAAGTTTGTCCCAAGTTCGTCTAAGTTCGTCCCAAGTTAGTCTCTTTCTAAGGACGAACTTAGATAAACCTTAGATTGAGACTAACGAGACTAACTTGGGATGAACAAAGACAAACTTTAGTCTCATTCTAAGGTTCGTATAAGTTCGTCCCAAGTTAGTCTAAGTTCGTCCCAAGTTAGTGTCTTTCTAAGGATGAACTTGGATAAACCTTAGAATGAGACTAACGAGACTAACTTGGGACGAACAAAGACAAACTATAGTCTCATTCTAAGGTTTGTATAAGTTCGTCCCAAGTTAGTCTAAGTTCGTCCCAAGTTAGTCTCTTTCTAAGGACGAACTTAGATAAACCTTAGAATGAGACTAACGAGACTAACTTGGGACGAACAAAGACAAACTTTAGTCTCATTCTAAGGTTTGTATAAGTTCGTCCCAAGTTAGTCTAAGTTCGTCCCAAGTTAGTCTCTTTCTAAGAACGAACTTAGACAAACCTTAGAATGAGACTAACGAAACTAACTTGGGACGAACAAAGACAAACTTTTGTCTCATTATAAAGTTTGTATAAGATCGTCCCAAGTTAGTCTCTTTCTAGGGGCGAACACAGACAAACCTTAGAATGAGACTAACGAGACTAACTTGGGACGAACAAAGACAAACTTTAGTCTCATTCTAAGGTTTGTATAAGTTCGTCCCAAGTTAGTCTAAGTTCGTCCCAAGTTAGTCTCTTTCTAAGGATGAACTTAGATAAACCTTAGAATGAGACTAACGAGACTAACTTGGGACGAACAAAGACAAACTTTAGTCTCATTCTAAGATTTGTATAAGTTTGTCCCAAGTTAGTCTAAGTTCGTCCCAAGTTAGTCTCTTTCTAAGGATGAACTTAGATAAACCTTAGAATGAGACTAACGAGACTAACTTGGGACGAACAAAGACAAACTTTAGTCTCATTCTAAGGTTTGTATAAGTTCGTCCCAAGTTAGTCTAAGTTCGTCCCAAGTTAGTGTCTTTCTAAGGACGAACTTGGATAAACCTTAGAATGAGACTAAGGAGACTAACTTGGGACGAACAAAGACAAACTATAGTCTCATTCTAAGGTTTGTATAAGTTCGTCCCAAGTTAGTCTAAGTTCGTCCCAAGTTAGTCTCTTTCTAAGGACGAACTTAGACAAACCTTAGAATGAAACTAACGAGACTAACTTGGGACGAACAAGACAAACTTTAGTCTCATTCTAAGGTTTGTATAAGTTCGTCCCAAGTTAGTCTAAGTTCGTCCCAAGTTAGTCTCTTTCTAAGAACGAACTTAGACAAACCTTAGAATGAGACTAACGAAACTAACTTGGGACGAACAAAGACAAACTTTAGTCTCATTATAAAGTTTGTATAAGATCGTCCCAAGTTAGTCTCTTTCTAGGGGCGAACTCAGACAAACCTTAGAATGAGACTAACGAGACTAACTTGGGACGAACAAAGACAAACTTTAGTCTCATTCTAAGGTTTGTATAAGTTCGTCCCAAGTTAGTCTAAGTTCGTCCCAAGTTAGTCTCTTTCTAAGGATGAACTTAGATAAACCTTAGAATGAGACTAACGAGACTAACTTGGGACGAACAAAGACAAACTTTAGTCTCATTCTAAGGTTTGTATAAGTTCGTCCCAAGTTAGTCTAAGTTCGTCCCAAGTTAGTCTCTTTCTAAGGAAGAACATAGATAAACCTTAGAATGAGACTAACGAGACAAACGTGGGACGAACAAAGATAACCTTTAATCTCATTCTAAGGTTTGTGTAAGTTCGTCCCAAGTTAGTCTAAGTTCGTCCCAAGTTAGTCTCTTTCTAAGGACGAACTTAGAAAAACCTTAGAATGAGACTAACGAGACTAACTTGGGACGAACAAAGACAAACTTTAGTTTCATTCTAAAGTTTGTATAAGTTCGTCCCAAGTTAGTCTCTTTCTAAGGACGAACTTAGACAAACCTTAGAATGAGACAAACGAGACTAACTTGGGATGAACAAAGACAAACTTTAGTCTCATTCTAAGGTTTGTATAAGTTCGTCCCTAGTTAGTCTAAGTTCGTCCCAAGTTAGTCTCTTTCTAAGGACGAACTTAGATAAACCTTAGAATGAGACTAACGAGACTAACTTGGGACGAACAAAGACAAACTTTAGTCTCATTTTAAAGTTGGTATAAGTTCGTCCCAAGTTAGTCTCATTCTAAGGATGAACTTAGACAAACCTTAGAATGAGACTAACGAGACTAACTTGGACCAACAAAGACAAACTTTAGTCTCATTCTAAGGTTTGTATAAGTTCATCCCAAGTTAGTCTTAGTTCGTCCCAAGTTAGTCTCTTTCCAATGATGAACTTAGATAAACCTTAGAATGAGACTAACGAGACTAACTTGGGACGAACAAAGACAAACTATAGTCTCATTCTAAGGTTTGTATAAGTTCATCCCAAGTTAGTCTAAGTTCGTCCCAAGTTAGTCTCTTTCTAAGGACGAACTTAGATAAACCTTAGAATGAGACTAACGAGACTAACTTGGGACAAACAAAGACAAAGTTTAGTCTCATTCTAAGGTTTGTATAAGTTCATCCCAAGTTAGTCTAAGTTCGTCCCAACTTAGTCTCTTTCTAAGGACGAACTTAGATAAACCTTAGAATGAGACTAACGAGACTAACTTGGGACGAAGAAAGACAAACTTTAGTCTCATTCTAAAGTTTGTATAAGTTCGTCCCAAGTTAGTCTCTTTCTAAGGACGAACTTAGAAAACCTTAGAATGCCACTAACGAGACTAACTTGGGACGAATAAAGACAAACTTCAGTCTCATTCTAAGGTTTGTATAAGTTCATCCCAAGTTAGTCTCTCTCTAAAGACGAACTTAGATAAACCTTAGAATGAGACTAACGAGACTAACTTGGGACGAACAAAGACAAACTTTAGTCCCATTCTAAGGTTTGTATAAGTTCATCCCAAGTTAGTCTAAGTTCGTCCCAAGTTAGTCTCTTTCTAAGGACGAACTTAGACAAACCTTAGAATGAGACTAACGAGACTAACTTGGGACGAACAAAGACAAACTTTAGTCTCATTCTAAGGTTTGTATAAGTTCATCCCAAGTTAGTCAAAGTTCGTCCCAAGTTAGTCTCAATCTAAGGACGAACTTAGATAAACCTTAGAATGAGACTAACGAGACTAACTTGGGACGAACAAAGATAAACTTTAGTCTCATTCTAAGGTTTGTATAAGTTCGTCCCAAGTTAGTCTAAGTTCGTCCCAAGTTAGTCTAAGTTCGTCCCAAGTTAGTCTCTTTCTAAGGACGAACTTAGACAAACCTTAGAATGAGACTAACGAGACTAACTTGGGACGAACAAAGACAAACTTTAGTCTCATTCTAAAGTTTGTATAAGTTCGTCCCAAGTTAGTCTCATTCTAAGGATGAACTTAGACAAACCTTAGAATGAGACTAACGAGACTAACTTGGGACGAACAAAGACAAACTTTAGTCTCATTCTAAGGTTCGTATAAGTTCGTCCCAAGTTATTCTAAGTTCGTCCCAAGTTAGTCTCTTTCTAAGGACGAACTTAGATAAACCTAAGAATGAGACTAACGAGACTGACTTGGGACGAACAAAGACAAACTTTAGTCTCATTCTAAGGTTTGTGTAAGTTCGTCCCAAGTTAGTCGAAGTTCGTCCCATGTTAGTCTCTTTCTAAGAACGAACTTAGGCAAACCTTAGAATGAGACTAACGAGACTAACTTGGGACGAACAAAGACAAACTTTAGTCTCATTCTAAGGTTTGTATAAGTTCATCCCAAGTTAGTCTTAATTCGTCCCAAGTTAGTCTCTTTCAAAGGACGAACTTAGATAAACCTTAGAATGAGACTAACGAGACTAACTTGGGACGAACAAAGACAAACTATAGTCTCATTCTAAGGTTTGTAAAAGTTCGTCCCAAGTTAGTCTAAGTTCGTCCCAAGTTAGTCTCTTTCTAAGGACGAACTTAGATAAACCTTAGAATGAGACTAACGAGACCAACTTGGGACGAACAAAGACAAACTTTAGTCTCATTCTAAGGTTTGTATAAGTTCGTCCCAAGTTAGTCTAAGTTCGTCCCAAGTTAGTCTCTTTCTAAGAACGAACTTAGACAAACCTTAGAATGAGACTAACGAAACTAACTTGGGACGAACAAAGACAAACTTTAGTCTCATTCTAAAGTTTGTATAAGTTCGTCCCAAGTTAGTCCCTTTCTAGGGGCGAACTCAGACAAACCTTAGAATGAGACTAACGAGACAAACCTGGGACGAACAAAGACAAACTTTAGTCTCATTCTAAGGTTTGTATAAGTTCGTCCCAAGTTAGTCTAAGTTCGTCCCAAGTTAGTCTCTTTCTAAGGACGAACTTAGATAAACCTTAGAATGAGACTAACGAGACTAACTTGGGACGAACAAAGACAAACTTTAGTCTCATTCTAAGATTTGTATAAGTTTCTCCCAAGTTAGTCTAAGTTCGTCCCAAGTTAGTCTCTTTCTAAGGACGAACTTAGATAAACCTTAGAATGAGACTAACGAGACTAACTTGGGATGAACAAAGACAAACTTTAGTCTCATTCTAAGGTTTGTATAAGTTCGTCCCAAGTTAGTCTAAGTTCGTCCCAAGTTAGTGTCTTTCTAAGGACGAACTTGGATAAACCTTAGAATGAGACTAACGAGACTAACTTGGGACGAACAAAGACAAACTATAGTCTCATTCTAAGGTTTGTATAAGTTCGTCCCAAGTTAGTCTAAGTTCGTCCCAAGTTAGTCTCTTTCTAAGGACGAACTTAGATAAACCTTAGAATGAAACTAACGAGACTAACTTGGGACGAACAAAGACAAACTTTAGTCTCATTCTAAGGTTTGTATAAGTTCGTCCCAAGTTAGTCTAAGTTCGTCCCAAGTTAGTCTCTTTCTAAGAACGAACTTAGACAAACCTTAGAATGAGACTAACGAAACTAACTTGGGACGAACAAAGACAAACTTTAGTCTCATTATAAAGTTTGTATAAGATCGTCCCAAGTTAGTCTCTTTCTAGGGGCGAACTCAGACAAACCTTAGAATGAGACTAACGAGACTAACTTGGGACGAACAAAGACAAACTCTCATTCTAAGGTTTGTATAAGTTCGTCCCAAGTTAGTCTAAGTTCGTCCCAAGTTAGTCTCTTTCTAAGGATGAACTTAGATAAACCTTAGAATGAGACTAACGAGACTAACTTGGGACGAACAAAGAAAAACTTTAGTCTCATTCTAAGGTATGTATAAGTTCGTCCCAAGTTAGTCTAAGTTCGTCCCAAGTTAGTCTCTTTCTAAGGAAGAACATAGATAAACCTTAGAATGAGACTAACGAGACAAACGTGGGACGAACAAAGATAACCTTTAATCTCATTCTAAGGTTTGTGTAAGTTCGTCCCAAGTTAGTCTAAGTTCGTCCCAAGTTAGTCTCTTTCTAAGGACGAACTTAGAAAAACCTTAGAATGAGACTAACGAGACTAACTTGGGACGAACAAAGACAAACTTTAGTTTCATTCTAAAGTTTGTATAAGTTCGTCCCAAGTTAGTCTCTTTCTAAGGACGAACTTAGACAAACCTTAGAATGAGACAAACGAGACTAACTTGGGATGAACAAAGACAAACTTTAGTCTCATTCTAAGGTTTGTATAAGTTCGTCCCTAGTTAGTCTAAGTTCGTCCCAAGTTAGTCTCTTTCTAAGGACGAACTTAGATAAACCTTAGAATGAGACTAACGAGACTAACTTGGGACGAACAAAGACAAACTTTAGTCTCATTCTAAAGTTGGTATAAGTTCGTCCCAAGTTAGTCTCATTCTAAGGATGAACTTAGACAAACCTTAGAATGAGACTAACGAGACTAACTTGGACCAACAAAGACAAACTTTAGTCTCATTCTAAGGTTTGTATAAGTTCATCCCAAGTTAGTCTTAGTTCGTCCCAAGTTAGTCTCTTTCCAATGATGAACTTAGATAAACCTTAGAATGAGACTAACGAGACTAACTTGGGACGAACAAAGACAAACTATAGTCTCATTCTAAGGTTTGTATAAGTTCATCCCAAGTTAGTCTAAGTTCGTCCCAAGTTAGTCTCTTTCTAAGGACGAACTTAGATAAACCTTAGAATGAGACTAACGAGACTAACTTGGGACAAACAAAGACAAAGTTTAGTCTCATTCTAAGGTTTGTATAAGTTCATCCCAAGTTAGTCTAAGTTCGTCCCAACTTAGTCTCTTTCTAAGGACGAACTTAGATAAACCTTAGAATGAGACTAACGAGACTAACTTGGGACGAACAAAGACAAACTTTAGTCTCATTCTAAAGTTTGTATAAGTTCGTCCCAAGTTAGTCTCTTTCTAAGGACGAACTTAGAAAACCTTAGAATGCCACTAACGAGACTAACTTGGGACGAATAAAGACAAACTTCAGTCTCATTCTAAGGTTTGTATAAGTTCATCCCAAGTTAGTCTCTCTCTAAAGACGAACTTAGATAAACCTTAGAATGAGACTAACGAGACTAACTTGGGACGAACAAAGACAAACTTTAGTCCCATTCTAAGGTTTGTATAAGTTCATCCCAAGTTAGTCTAAGTTCGTCCCAAGTTAGTCTCTTTCTAAGGACGAACTTAGACAAACCTTAGAATGAGACTAACGAGACTAACTTGGGACGAACAAAGACAAACTTTAGTCTCATTCTAAGGTTTGTATAAGTTCATCCCAAGTTAGTCAAAGTTCGTCCCAAGTTAGTCTCAATCTAAGGACGAACTTAGATAAACCTTAGAATGAGACTAACGAGACTAACTTGGGACGAACAAAGATAAACTTTAGTCTCATTCTAAGGTTTGTATAAGTTCGTCCCAAGTTAGTCTAAGTTCGTCCCAAGTTAGTCTAAGTTCGTCCCAAGTTAGTCTCTTTCTAAGGACGAACTTAGACAAACCTTAGAATGAGACTAACGAGACTAACTTGGGACGAATAAAGACAAACTTTAGTCTCATTCTAAAGTTTGTATAAGTTCGTCCCAAGTTAGTCTCTTTCTAAGGGCGAACTTAGACAAACCTTAGAATGAGACTAACAAGACTAACTTGGGACGAACAAAGACAAACTTTAGTCTCATTCTAAGGTTTGTATAAGTTCGTCCCACGTTAGTCTAAGTTCGTCCCAAGTTAGTCTCTTTCTAAGGACGAACTTAGACAAACCTTAGAATGAGACTAACGAGACTAACTTGGGACGAATAAAGACAAATTTTAGTCTCATTCTAAAGTTTGTATAAGTTCGTCCCAAGTAAGTCTCTTTCTAAGGGCGAACTTAGACAAACCTTAGAATGAGACTAACGAGACTAACTTGGGACGAACAAAGACAACCTTTAGTTTCATTCTAAAGTTTGTATAAGTTCGTCCCAAGTTAGTCTCTTTCTAAGGACGAACTTAGACAAACCTTAGAATGAGACTAACGAGACTAACTTGGGACGGATAAAGACAAACTTTAGTCTCATTCTAAGGTTTGTATAAGTTCATCCCAAGTTAGTCTAAGTTCGTCACAAGTTTGTCTCTTTCTAATGACGAACTTAGATAAACCTTGGAATGAGACTAACGAGACTGACTTGGGACGAACAAAGACAAACTTTAGTCTCATTCTAAGGTTTGTGTAAGTTCGTCCCAAGTTAGTCGAAGTTCGTCCCAAGTTAGTCTCTTTCTAAGGACGAACTTAGATAAACTTTAGAATGAGACTAACAAGACGAACTTGGGACGAACAAAGACAAACTTTAGTCTCATTCTAAGGTTTGTATAAGTTCGTCCCAAGTTAGTCTAAGTTCGTCCCAAGTTAGTCTCTTTCTAAGGACGAACTTAGATAAACGTTAGAATGAGACTAACGAGACTAAATTGGGACGAACAAAGACAAACTTTAGTCTCATTCTAAGGTTTGTATAAGTTCGACCCAAGTTAGTCTAAGTTCGTCCCAAGTTAGTCTCTTTCTAAAGACGAACTTAGGCAAACCTTAGAATGAGACTAACGAGACTAACTTGGGACGAACAAAGACAAACTTTAGTCTCATTCTAAGGTTTGTATAAGTTCATCCCAAGTTAGTCTAAGTTCGTCCCATGTTAGTCTCAATCTAAGGACGAACTTAGATAAACCTTAGAATGAGACTAACGAGACTAACTTGGGACGAACAAAGACAAACTTTAGTCTCATTCTAAGGTTTGTATAAGTTCGTCCCAAGTTAGTCTAAGTTTGTCCCAAGTTAGTCTCTTTCTAAGGACGAACTTAGATAAACCTTAGAATGAGACTAACGAGACTAACTTGGGACGAACAAAGACAAACTTTAGTCTCATTCTAAGGTTTGTATAAGTTCGTCCCAAGTTAGTCTAAGTTCGTCCCAAGTTAGTCTCTTTCTAAGGACAAACTAAGACAAACCTTAGAATGAGACTAACGAGACTAACTTGGGACGAACAAAGACAAACTTTAGTCTTATTCTAAAGTTTGTATAAGTTCGTCCCAAGTTAGTCTCTTTCTAAGGGCGAACTCAGACAAACCTTAGAATGAGACTAACGAGACAAACTTGGGACGAACAAAGACAAACTTTAGTCTCATTCTAAGGTTTGTATAAGTTCGTCCCAAGTTAGTCTAAGTTCGTCCCAAGTTAGTCTCTTTCTAAGGACGAACTTAGATAAACCTTAGAATGAGACTAACGAGACTAACTTGGGACGAACAAAGACAAACTTTAGTCTCATTCTAAGGTTTGTATAAGTTCATCCCAAGTTAGTCTAAGTTCGTCCCAAGTTAGTCTCTTTCTAAGGACGAACTTAGACAAACCTTAGAATGAGACTAACGAGACTAACTTGGGACGAACAAAGACAAACTTTAGTCTCATTCTAAGGTTTGTGTAAGTTCGTCCCAAGTTAGTCTCTCTCTAAGGACGAACTTAGCTAAACCTTAGAATGAGACTAACGAGACTAACTTGGGACGAACAAAGACAAACTTTAGTCTCATTCTAAGGTTTGTATAAGTTCGTCCCAAGTTAGTCTAAGTTCATCCCAAGTTAGTCTCTTTCTAAGGACGAACTTAGATAAACCTTAGAATGAGACTAACGAGACTAACGAGACTAACGAGACTAACTTGGGACGAATAAAGACAAACTTTAGTCTCATTCTAAAGTTTGTATAAGTTCGTCCCAAGTTAGTCTCTTTCTAAGGGCGAACTTAGACAAACCTTAGAATGAGACTAACAAGACTAACTTGGGACAAACAAAGACAAACTTTAGTCTCATTCTAAGGTTTGTATAAGTTCGTCCCAAGTTAGTCTAAGTTCGTCCCAAGTTAGTCTCTTTCTAAGGACGAACTTAGACAAACCTTAGAATGAGACTAACGAGACTAACTTGGGACGAATAAAGACAAATTTTAGTCGCATTCTAAAGTTTGTATAAGTTCGTCCCAAGTTAGTCTCTTTCTAAGGGCGAACTTAGACAAACCTTAGAATGAGACTAACGAGACTAACTTGGGACGAACAAAGACAACCTTTAGTCTCATTCTAAAGTTGGTATAAGTTCATCCCGAGTAAGTCTCTTTCTAAGGACGAACTTAGACAAACCTTAGAATGAGACTAACGAGACTAACTTGGGACGGATAAACACAAACTTTAGTCTCATTCTAAGGTTTGTATAAGTTCGTCCCAAGTTAGTCTAAGTTCGTCACAAGTTTGTCTCTTTCTAAGGACGAACTTAGATAAACCTTGGAATGAGACTAACGAGACTGACTTGGGACGAACAAAGACAAACTTTAGTCTCATTCTAAGGTTTGTGTAAGTTCGTCCCAAGTTAGTCGAAGTTCATCCCAAGTTAGTCTCTTTCTAAGGACGAACTTAGATAAACTTTAGAATGAGACTAACAAGACGAACTTGGGACGAACAAAGACAAACTTTAGTCTCATTCTAAGGTTTGTATAAGTTCGTCCCAAGTTAGTCTAAGTTCGTCCCAAGTTAGTCTCTTTCTAAGAACTTAGATAAACCTTAGAATGAGACTAACGAGACTAAATTGGGACGAACAAAGACAAACTTTAGTCTCATTCTAAGGTTTGTATAAGTTCGACCCAAGTTAGTCTAAGTTCGTCCCAAGTTAGTATCTTTCTAAGGACGAACTTAGGCAAACCTTAGAATGAGACTAACGAGACTAACTTGGGACGAACAAAGACAAACTTTAGTCTCATTCTAAGGTTTGTATAAGTTCATCCCAAGTTAGTCTAAGTTCGTCCCATGTTAGTCTCAATCTAAGGACGAACTTAGATAAACCTTAGAATGAGACTAACGAGACTAACTTGGGACGAACAAAGACAAACTTTAGTCTCATTCTAAGGTTTGTATAAGTTCGTCCCAAGTTAGTCTAAGTTTGTCCCAAGTTAGTCTCTTTCTAAGGACGAACTTAGATAAACCTTAGAATGAGACTAACGAGACTAACTTGGGACGAACAAAGACAAACTTTAGTCTCATTCTAAGGTTTGTATAAGTTCGTCCCAAGTTAGTCTAAGTTCGTCCCAAGTTAGTCTCTTTCTAAGGACAACTAAGACAAACCTTAGAATGAGACTAACGAGACTAACTTGGGACGAACAAAGACAAACTTTAGTCTCATTCTAAGGTTTGTATAAGTTCGACCCAAGTTAGTCTAAGTTCGTCCCAAGTTAGTCTCTTTCTAAGGACGAACTTAGATAAACCTTAGAATGAGACTAACGAGACTAACTTGGGACGAACAAAGACAAACTTTAGTCTCATTCTAAGGTTTGTATAAGTTCGTCCCAAGTTAGTCTAAGTTCGTCCCAAGTTAGTCTCTTTCTAAGGACAAACTTAGACAAACCTTAGAATGAGACTAATGAGACTAACTTGGGACGAACAAAGACAAACTTTAGTCTCATTCTAAAGTTTGTATAAGTTCGTCCCAAGTTAGTCTCTTTCTAAGGGCGAACTCAGACAAACCTTAGAATGAGACTAACGAGACTAACTTGGGACGTACAAAGACAAACTTTAGTCTCATTCTAAGGTTTGTATAAGTTCGTCCCAAGTTAGTCTAAGTTCATCCCAAGTTAGTCTCTTTCTAAGGACGAACTTAGATAAACCTTAGAATGAGACTAACGAGACTAACTTGGGACGAACAAAGACAAACTTTAGTCTCATTCTAAGGTTTGTATAAGTTCGTCCCAAGTTAGTCTAAGTTCATCCCAAGTTAGTCTCTTTCTAAGGACGAACTTAGACAAACCATAGAATGAGACTAACGAGACTAACTTGGGACGAACAAAGACAAACTTTAGTCTCATTCTAAGGTTTGTGTAAGTTCGTCCCAAGTTAGTCACTCTCTAAGGACGAACTTAGATAAACCTTAGAATGAGACTAACGAGACTAACTTGGGACGAACAAAGACAAACTTTAGTCTCATTCTAAGGTTTGTATAAGTTCATCCCAAGTTAGTCTAAGTTCATCCCAAGTTAGTCTCTTTCTAAGGACGAACTTAGACAACCCTTAGAATGAGACTAACGAGACTAACTTGGGACGAACAAAGACAAACTTTAGTCTCATTCTAAAGTTTGTATAAGTTCGTCCCAAGTTAGTCTCTTTCTAAGGGCGAACTCAGACAAACCTTAGAATGAGACTAACGAGACTAACTTGGGACGAACAAAGACAAACTTTAGTCTCATTCTAAGGTTTGTATAAGTTCGTCCCAAGTTAGTCTAAGTTCGTCCCAAGTTAGTCTCTTTCTAAGGACGAACTTAGATAAACCTTAGAATGAGACTAACGAGACTAACTTGGGACGAATAAAGACAAATTTTAGTCACATTCTAAAGTTTGTATAAGTTCGTCCCAAGTTAGTCTCTTTCTAAGGGCGAACTTAGACAAACCTTAGAATGAGACTAACGAGACTAACTTGGGACGAACAAAGACAACCTTTAGTCTCATTCTAAAGTTTGTATAAGTTCGTCCCAAGTTAGTCTCTTTCTAAGGACGAACTTAGACAAACCTTAGAATGAGACTAACGAGACTAACTTGGGACGGATAAAGACAAACTTTAGTCTCATTCTAAGGTTTGTATAAGTTCGTGCCAAGTTAGTCTAAGTTCGTCCCAAGTTTGTCTCTTTCTAAGGACGAACTTAGATAAACCTTAGAATGAGACTAACGAGACTGACTTGGGACGAACAAAGACAAACTTTAGTCTCATTCTAAAGTTTGTGTAAGTTCATCCCAAGTTAGTCGAAGTTCGTCCCAAGTTAGTCTCTTTCTAAGGACGAACTTAGATAAACTTTAGAATGAGACTAACAAGACGAACTTGGGACGAACAAAGACAAACTTTAGCCTCATTCTAAGGTTTGTATAAGTTCATCCCAAGTTAGTCTAAGTTCGTCCCAAGTTAGTCTCTTTCTAAGGACGAACTTAGATAAACCTTAGAATGAGACTAACGAGACTAAATTGGGACGAACAAAGACAAACTTTAGTCTCATTCTGAGGTTTGTATAAGTTCGACCCAAGTTAATCTAAGTTCGTCCCAAGTTAGTCTCTTTCTAAGGACGAACTTAGGCAAACCTTAGAATGAGACTAACGAGACTAACTTGGGACGAACAAAGACAAACTTTAGTCTCATTCTAAGGTTTGTATAAGTTCATCCCAAGTTAGTCTAAGTTCGTCCCATGTTACTCTCAATCTGAGGACGAACTTAGATAAACCTTAGAATGAGACTAACGAGACTAACTTGGGACGAACAAAGACAAACTTTAGTCTCATTCTAAGGTTTGTATAAGTTCGTCCCAAGTTAGTCTAAGTTTGTCCCAAGTTAGTCTCTTTCTAAGGACGAACTTAGATAAACCTTAGAATGAGACTAACGAGACTAACTTGGGACGAACAAAGACAAACTTTAGTCTCATTCTAAGGTTTGTATAAGTTCGTCCCAAGTTAGTCTAAGTTCGTCCCAAGTTAGTCTCTTTCTAAGGACAAACTTAGACAAACCTTAGAATGAGACTAACGAGACTAACTTGGGACGAACAAAGACAAACTTTAGTCTCATTCTAAAGTTTGTATAAGTTCGTCCCAAGTTAGTCTATTTCTAAGGGCGAACTTAGATAAACCTTAGAATGAGACTAACGAGACTAACTTGGGACGAACAAAGACAAACTTTAGTCTCATTCTAAGGTTTGTATAAGTTCGTCCCAAGTTAGTCTAAGTTCATCCCAAGTTAGTCTCTTTCTAAGGACGAACTTAGACAACCCTTAGAATGAGACTAACGAGACTAACTTGGGACGAACAAAGACAAACTTTAGTCTCATTCTAAAGTTTGTATAAGTTCGTCCCAAGTTAGTCTCTTTCTAAGGGCGAACTCAGACAAACCTTAGAATGAGACTAACGAGACTAACTTAGGACGAACAAAGACAAACTTTAGTCTCATTCTAAGGTTTGTATAAGTTCGTCCCAAGTTAGTCTAAGTTCGTCCCAAGTTAGTCTCTTTCTAAGGACGAACTTAGATAAACCTTAGAATGAGACTAACGAGACTAACTTGGGACGAATAAAGACAAATTTTAGTCGCATTCTAAAGTTTGTATAAGTTCGTCCCAAGTTAGTCTCTTTCTAAGGGCGAACTTAGACAAACCTTAGAATGAGACTAACGAGACTAACTTGGGACGAACAAAGACAACCTTTAGTCTCATTCTAAAGTTTGTATAAGTTCGTCCCAAGTTAGTCTCTTTCTAAGGACGAACTTAGACAAACCTTAGAATGAGACTAACGAGACTAACTTGGGACGGATAAAGACAAACTTTAGTCTCATTCTAAGGTTTGTATAAGTTCGTCCCAAGTTAGTCTAAGTTTGTCCCAAGTTAGTCTCTTTCTAAGGACGAACTTAGATAACCCTTAGAATGAGACTAACGAGACTAATTTGGGACGAACAAAGACAAACTTTAGTCTCATTCTAAGGTTTGTATAAGTTCGTCCCAAGTTAGTCTAAGTTCGTCCCAAGTTACTCTCTTTCTAAGGACAAACTTAGACAAACCTTAGAATGAGACTAACGAGACTAACTTGGGACGAACAAAGACAAACTTTAGTCTCATTCTAAAGTTTGTATAAGTTCGTCCCAAGTTAGTCTATTTCTAAGGGCGAACTTAGATAAACCTTAGAATGAGACTAACGAGACTAACTTGGGACGAACAAAGACAAACTTTAGTCTCATTCTAAGGTTTGTATAAGTTCGTCCCAAGTTAGTCTAAGTTCATCCCAAGTTAGTCTCTTTCTAAGGACGAACTTAGACAACCCTTAGAATGAGACTAACGAGACTAACTTGGGACGAACAAAGACAAACTTTAGTCTCATTCTAAAGTTTGTATAAGTTCGTCCCAAGTTAGTCTCTTTCTAAGGGCGAACTCAGACAAACCTTAGAATGAGACTAACGAGACTAACTTGGGACGAACAAAGACAAACTTTAGTCTCATTCTAAGGTTTGTATAAGTTCGTCCCAAGTTAGTCTAAGTTCGTCCCAAGTTAGTCTCTTTCTAAGGACGAACTTAGATAAACCTTAGAATGAGACTAACGAGACTAACTTGGGACGAATAAAGACAAATTTTAGTCGCATTCTAAAGTTTGTATAAGTTCGTCCCAAGTTAGTCTCTTTCTAAGGGCGAACTTAGACAAACCTTAGAATGAGACTAACGAGACTAACTTGGGACGAACAAAGACAACCTTTAGTCTCATTCTAAAGTTTGTATAAGTTCGTCCCAAGTTAGTCTCTTTCTAAGGACGAACTTAGACAAACCTTAGAATGAGACTAACGAGACTAACTTGGGACGGATAAAGACAAACTTTAGTCTCATTCTAAGGTTTGTATAAGTTCGTCCCAAGTTAGTCTAAGTTCGTCCCAAGTTTGTCTCTTTCTAAGGACGAACTTAGATAAACCTTAGAATGAGACTAACGAGACTGACTTGGGACGAACAAAGACAAACTTTAGTCTCAATCTAAAGTTTGTGTAAGTTCATCCCAAGTTAGTCGAAGTTCGTCCCAAGTTAGTCTCTTTCTAAGGACGAACTTAGATAAACTTTAGAATGAGACTAACAAGACGAACTTGGGACGAACAAAGACAAACTTTAGTCTCATTCTAAGGTTTGTATAAGTTCATCCGAAGTTAGTCTGAGTTCGTCCCAAGTTAGTCTCTTTCTAAGGACGAACTTAGATAAACCTTAGAATGAGACTAACGAGACTAAATTGGGACGAACAAAGACAAAATTTAGTCTCATTCTGAGGTTTGTATAAGTTCGACCCAAGTTAATCTAAGTTCGTCCCAAGTTAGTCTCTTTCTAAGGACGAACTTAGGCAAACCTTAGAATGAGACAAACGAGACTAACTTGGGACGAACAAAGACAAACTTTAGTCTCATTCTAAGGTTTGTATAAGTTCATCCCAAGTTAGTCTAAGTTCGTCCCATGTTAGTCTCAATCTGAGGACGAACTTAGATAAACCTTAGAATGAGACTAACGAGACTAACTTGGGACGAACAAAGACAAACTTTAGTCTCATTCTAAGGTTTGTATAAGTTCGTCCCAAGTTAGTCTAAGTTTGTCCCAAGTTAGTCTCTTTCTAAGGACGAACTTAGATAAACCTTAGAATGAGACTAACGAGACTAACTTGGGACGAACAAAGACAAACTTTAGTCTCATTCTAAGGTTTGTATAAGTTCGTCCCAAGTTAGTCTAAGTTCGTCCCAAGTTAGTCTCTTTCTAAGGACAAACTTAGATAAACCTTAGAATGAGACTAACGAGACTAACTTGGGACGAATAAAGACAAATTTTAGTCGCATTCTAAAGTTTGTATAAGTTCGTCCCAAGTTAGTCTCTTTCTAAGGGCGAACTTAGACAAACCTTAGAATGAGACTAACGAGACTAACTTGGGACGAACAAAGACAACCTTTAGTCTCATTCTAAAGTTTGTATAAGTTCGTCCCAAGTTAGTCTCTTTCTAAGGACGAACTTAGACAAACCTTAGAATGAGACTAACGAGACTAACTTGGGACGGATAAAGACAAACTTTAGTCTCATTCTAAGGTTTGTATAAGTTCGTCCCAAGTTAGTCTAAGTTTGTCCCAAGTTAGTCTCTTTCTAAGGACGAACTTAGATAACCCTTAGAATGAGACTAACGAGACTAATTTGGGACGAACAAAGACAAACTTTAGTCTCATTCTAAGGTTTGTATAAGTTCGTCCTAAGTTAGTCTAAGTTCGTCCCAAGTTAGTCTCTTTCTAAGGACAAACTTAGACATACCTTAGAATGAGACTAACGAGACTAACTTGGGACGAACAAAGACAAACTTTAGTCTCATTCTAAAGTTTGTATAAGTTCGTCCCAAGTTAGTCTATTTCTAAGGGCGAACTTAGATAAACCTTAGAATGAGACTAACGAGACTAACTTGGGACGAACAAAGACAAACTTTAGTCTCATTCTAAGGTTTGTATAAGTTCGTCCCAAGTTAGTCTAAGTTCATCCCAAGTTAGTCTCTTTCTAAGGACGAACTTAGACAACCCTTAGAATGAGACTAACGAGACTAACTTGGGACGAACAAAGACAAACTTTAGTCTCATTCTAAAGTTTGTATAAGTTCGTCCCAAGTTAGTCTCTTTCTAAGGGCGAACTCAGACAAACCTTAGAATGAGACTAACGAGACTAACTTGGGACGAACAAAGACAAACTTTAGTCTCATTCTAAGGTTTGTATAAGTTCGTCCCAAGTTAGTCTAAGTTCGTCCCAAGTTAGTCTCTTTCTAAGGACGAACTTAGATAAACCTTAGAATGAGACTAACGAGACTAACTTGGGACGAATAAAGACAAATTTTAGTCGCATTCTAAAGTTTGTATAAGTTCGTCCCAAGTTAGTCTCTTTCTAAGGGCGAACTTAGACAAACCTTAGAATGAGACTAACGAGACTAACTTGGGACGAACAAAGACAACCTTTAGTCTCATTCTAAAGTTTGTATAAGTTCGTCCCAAGTTAGTCTCTTTCTAAGGACGAACTTAGACAAACCTTAGAATGAGACTAACGAGACTAACTTGGGACGAACAAAGACAAACTTTAGTCTCATTCTAAAGTTTGTATAAGTTCGTCCCAAGTTAGTCTCTTTCTAAGGGCGAACTCAGACAAACCTTAGAATGAGACTAACGAGACTAACTTGGGACGAACAAAGACAAACTTTAGTCTCATTCTAAGGTTTGTATAAGTTCGTCCCAAGTTAGTCTAAGTTCGTCCCAAGTTAGTCTCTTTCTAAGGACGAACTTAGACAAACCTTAGAATGAGACTAACGAGACTAACTTGGGACGGATAAAGACAAACTTTAGTCTCATTCTAAGGTTTGTATAAGTTCGTCCCAAGTTAGTCTAAGTTCGTCCCAAGTTTGTCTCTTTCTAAGGACGAACTTAGATAAACCTTAGAATGAGACTAACGAGACTGACTTGGGACGAACAAAGACAAACTTTAGTCTCATTCTAAAGTTTGTGTAAGTTCATCCCAAGTTAGTCGAAGTTCGTCCCAAGTTAGTCTCTTTCTAAGGACGAACTTAGATAAACTTTAGAATGAGACTAACAAGACGACCTTGGGACGAACAAAGACAAACTTTAGTCTCATTCTAAGGTTTGTATAAGTTCATCCCAAGTTAGTCTAAGTTCGTCCCAAGTTAGTCTCTTTCTAAGGACGAACTTAGATAAACCTTAGAATGAGACTAACGAGACTAAATTGGGACGAACAAAGACAAACTTTAGTCTCATTCTGAGGTTTGTATAAGTTCGACCCAAGTTAATCTAAGTTCGTCCCAAGTTAGTCTCTTTCTAAGGACGAACTTAGGCAAACCTTAGAATGAGACTAACGAGACTAACTTGGGACGAACAAAGACAAACTTTAGTCTCATTCTAAGGTTTGTATAAGTTCATCCCAAGTTAGTCTAAGTTCGTCCCATGTTAGTCTCAATCTGAGGACGAACTTAGATAAACCTTAGAATGAGACTAACGAGACTAACTTGGGACGAACAAAGACAAACTTTAGTCTCATTCTAAGGTTTGTATAAGTTCGTCCCAAGTTAGTCTAAGTTTGTCCCAAGTTAGTCTCTTTCTAAGGACGAACTTAGATAAACCTTAGAATGAGACTAACGAGACTAACTTGGGACGAACAAAGACAAACTTAAGTCTCATTCTAAGGTTTGTATAAGTTCATCCCAAGTTAGTCTAAGTTCGTCCCAAGTTAGTCTCTTTCTAAGGACAAACTTAGATAAACCTTAGAATGAGACTAACGAGACTAAATTGGGACGAACAAAGACAAACTTTAGTCTCATTCTGAGGTTTGTATAAGTTCGACCCAAGTTAGTCTATTTCTAAGGGCGAACTCAGACAAACCTTAGAATGAGACTAACGAGACTAACTTGGGACGAACAAAGACAAACTTTAGTCTCATTCTAAGGTTTGTATAAGTTCGTCCCAAGTTAGTCTAAGTTCGTCCCAAGTTAGTCTCTTTCTAAGGACGAACTTAGATAAACCTTAGAATGAGACTAACGAGACTAACTTGGGACGAACAAAGACAAACTTTAGTCTCATTCTAAGGTTTGTATAAGTTCGTCCCAAGTTAGTCTAAGTTCGTCCCAAGTTAGTCTCTTTCTAAGGACGAACTTAGACGAACCTTAGAATGAGACTAACGAGACTAACTTGGGACGAACAAAGACAAACTTTAGTCTCATTCTAAGGTTTGTATAAGTTCACCCCAAGTTAGTCAAAGTTCGTCCCAAGTTAGTCTCAATCTAAGGACGAACTTAGATAAACCTTAGAATGAGACTAACGAGACTAACTTGGGACGAACAAAGACAAACTTTAGTTTCATTCTAAAGTTTGTATAAGTTCGTCCCAAGTTAGTCTCTTTCTAAGGACGAACTTAGAAAAACCTTGGAATGAGACTAACGAGACTAACTTGGGACGAACAAAGACAAACTTTAGTCTCATTCTAAGGTTTGTATAAGTTCGTCCCAAGTTAGTCTAAGTTCATCCCAAGTTAGTCTCTTTCTAAGGACGAACTTAGACAAACCTTAGAATGAGACTAACGAGACTAACTTGGGACGAACAAAGACAAACTTTAGTTTCATTCTAAAGTTTGTATAAGTTCGTCCCAAGTTAGTCTCTTTCTAAGGGCGAACTCAGACAAACCTTAGAATGAGACTAACGAGACTAACTTGGGACGAACAAAGACAAACTTTAGTCTCATTCTAAGGTTTGTATAAGTTCGTCCCAAGTTAGTCTAAGTTCGTCCCAAGTTAGTCTCTTTCTAAGGACGAACTTAGATAAACCTTAGAATGTGACTAACGAGACTAACTTGGGACGAATAAAGACAAATTTTAGTCGCATTCTAAAGTTTGTATAAGTTCGTCCCAAGTTAGTCTCTTTCTAAGGGCGAACTTAGACAAACCTTAGAATGAGACTAACGAGACTAACTTGGGACGAACAAAGACAACCTTTAGTCTCATTCTAAAGTTTGTATAAGTTCGTCCCAAGTTAGTCTCTTTCTAAGGACGAACTTAGACAAACCTTAGAATGAGACTAACGAGACTAACTTGGGACGGATAAAGACAAACTTTAGTCTCATTCTAAGGTTTGTATAAGTTCGTCCCAAGTTAGTCTAAGTTCGTCCCAAGTTTGTCTCTTTCTAAGGAAGAACTTAGATAAACCTTAGAATGAGACTAACGAGACTAACTTGGGACGAACAAAGACAAACTTTAGTCTCATTCTAAGGTTTGTGTAAGTTCATCCCAAGTTAGTCGAAGTTCGTCCCAAGTTAGTCTCTTTCTAAGGACGAACTTAGATAAACTTTAGAATGAGACTAACAAGACGAACTTGGGACGAACAAAGACAAACTTTAGTCTCATTCTAAGGTTTGTATAAGTTCATCCCAAGTTAGTCTAAGTTCGTCCCAAGTTAGTCTCTTTCTAAGGACGAACTTAGATAAACCTTAGAATGAGACTAACGAGACTAAATTGGGACGAACAAAGACAAACTTTAGTCTCATTCTGAGGTTTGTATAAGTTCGACCCAAGTTAGTCTAAGTTCGTCCCAAGTTAGTCTCTTTCTAAGGACGAACTTAGGCAAACCTTAGAATGAGACTAACGAGACTAACTTGGGACGAACAAAGACAAACTTTAGTCTCATTCTAAGGTTTGTATAAGTTCATCCCAAGTTAGTCTAAGTTTGTCCCATGTTAGTCTCAATCTGAGGACGAACTTAGATAAACCTTAGAATGAGACTAACGAGACTAACTTGGGACGAACAAAGACAAACTTTAGTCTCATTCTAAGGTTTGTATAAGTTCGTCCCAAGTTAGTCTAAGTTTGTCCCAAGTTAGTCTCTTTCTAAGGACGAACTTAGATAAACCTTAGAATGAGACTAACGAGACTAACTTGGGACGAACAAAGACAAACTTTAGTCTCATTCTAAGGTTTGTATAAGTTCGTCCCAAGTTAGTCTAAGTTCGTCCCAAGTTAGTCTCTTTCTAAGGACAAACTTAGACAAACCTTAGAATGAGACTAACGAGACTAACTTGGGACGAACAAAGACAAACTTTAGTCTCATTCTAAAGTTTGTATAAGTTCGTCCCAAGTTAGTCTATTTCTAAGGGCGAACTCAGACAAACCTTAGAATGAGACTAACGAGACTAACTTGGGACGAACAAAGACAAACTTTAGTCTCATTCTAAGGTTTGTATAAGTTCGTCCCAAGTTAGTCTAAGTTCGTCCCAAGTTAGTCTCTTTCTAAGGACGAACTTAGATAAACCTTAGAATGAGACTAACGAGACTAACTTGGGACGAACAAAGACAAACTTTAGTCTCATTCTAAGGTTTGTATAAGTTCGTCCCAAGTTAGTCTAAGTTCGTCCTAAGTTAGTCTCTTTCTAAGGACGAACTTAGATAAACCTTAGAATGAGACTAACGAGACTAAATTGGGACGAACAAAGACAAACTTTAGTCTCATTCTGAGGTTTGTATAAGTTCGACCCAAGTTAATCTAAGTTCGTCCCAAGTTAGTCTCTTTCTAAGGACGAACTTAGGCAAACCTTAGAATGAGACTAACGAGACTAACTTGGGACGAACAAAGACAAACTTTAGTCTCATTCTAAGGTTTGTATAAGTTCAACCCAAGTTAGTCTAAGTTCGTCCCATGTTAGTCTCAATCTGAGGACGAACTTAGATAAACCTTAGAATGAGACTAACGAGACTAACTTGGGACGAACAAAGACAAACTTTAGTCTCATTCTAAGGTTTGTATAAGTTCGTCCCAAGTTAGTCTAAGTTTGTCCCAAGTTAGTCTCTTTCTAAGGACGAACTTAGATAAACCTTAGAATGAGACTAACGAGACTAACTTGGGACGAACAAAGACAAACTTTAGTCTCATTCTAAGGTTTGTATAAGTTCGTCCCAAGTTAGTCTAAGTTCGTCCCAAGTTAGTCTCTTTCTAAGGACAAACTTAGACAAACCTTAGAATGAGACTAACGAGACTAACTTGGGACGAACAAAGACAAACTTTAGTCTCATTCTAAAGTTTGTATAAGTTCGTCCCAAGTTAGTCTATTTCTAAGGGCGAACTTAGATAAACCTTAGAATGACACTAACGAGACTAACTTGGGACGAACAAAGACAAACTTTAGTCTCATTCTAAGGTTTGTATAAGTTCGTCCCAAGTTAGTCTAAGTTCATCCCAAGTTAGTCTCTTTCTAAGGACGAACTTAGACAACCCATAGAATGAGACTAACGAGACTAACTTGGGACGAACAAAGACAAACTTTAGTCTCATTCTAAAGTTTGTATAAGTTCGTCCCAAGTTAGTCTATTTCTAAGGGCGAACTCAGACAAACCTTAGAATGAGACTAACGAGACTAACTTGGGACGAACAAAGACAAACTTTAGTCTCATTCTAAGGTTTGTATAAGTTCGTCCCAAGTTAGTCTAAGTTCGTCCCAAGTTAGTCTCTTTCTAAGGACGAACTTAGATAAACCTTAGAATGAGACTAACGAGACTAACTTGGGACGAACAAAGACAAACTTTAGTCTCATTCTAAGGTTTGTATAAGTTCGTCCCAAGTTAGTCTAAGTTCGTCCTAAGTTAGTCTCTTTCTAAGGACGAACTTAGATAAACCTTAGAATGAGACTAACGAGACTAAATTGGGACGAACAAAGACAAACTTTAGTCTCATTCTGAGGTTTGTATAAGTTCGACCCAAGTTAATCTAAGTTCGTCCCAAGTTAGTCTCTTTCTAAGGACGAACTTAGGCAAACCTTAGAATGAGACTAACGAGACTAACTTGGGACGAACAAAGACAAACTTTAGTCTCATTCTAAGGTTTGTATAAGTTCATCCCAAGTTAGTCTAAGTTCGTCCCATGTTAGTCTCAATCTGAGGACGAACTTAGATAAACCTTAGAATGAGACTAACGAGACTAACTTGGGACGAACAAAGACAAACTTTAGTCTCATTCTAAGGTTTGTATAAGTTCGTCCCAAGTTAGTCTAAGTTTGTCCCAAGTTAGTCTCTTTCTAAGGACGAACTTAGATAAACCTTAGAATGAGACTAACGAGACTAACTTGGGACGAACAAAGACAAACTTTAGTCTCATTCTAAGGTTTGTATAAGTTCGTCCCAAGTTAGTCTAAGTTCGTCCCAAGTTAGTCTCTTTCTAAGGACAAACTTAGACAAACCTTAGAATGAGACTAACGAGACTAACTTGGGACGAACAAAGACAAACTTTAGTCTCATTCTAAAGTTTGTATAAGTTCGTCCCAAGTTAGTCTATTTCTAAGGGCGAACTTAGATAAACCTTAGAATGACACTAACGAGACTAACTTGGGACGAACAAAGACAAACTTTAGTCTCATTCTAAGGTTTGTATAAGTTCGTCCCAAGTTAGTCTAAGTTCATCCCAAGTTAGTCTCTTTCTAAGGACGAACTTAGACAACCCATAGAATGAGACTAACGAGACTAACTTGGGACGAACAAAGACAAACTTTAGTCTCATTCTAAAGTTTGTATAAGTTCGTCCCAAGTTAGTCTCTTTCTAAGGGCGAACTCAGACAAACCTTAGAATGAGACTAACTAGACTAACTTGGGACGAACAAAGACAAACTTTAGTCTCATTCTAAGGTTTGTATAAGTTCGTCCCAAGTTAGTCTAAGTTTGTCCCAAGTTAGTCTCTTTCTAAGGACGAACTTAGATAAACCTTAGAATGAGACTAACGAGACTAACTTGGGACGAACAAAGACAAACTTAAGTCTCATTCTAAGGTTTGTATAAGTTCATCCCAAGTTAGTCTAAGTTCGTCCCAAGTTAGTCTCTTTCTAAGGACAAACTTAGACAAACCTTAGAATGAGACTAACGAGACTAACTTGGGACGAACAAAGACAAACTTTAGTCTCATTCTAAAGTTTGTATAAGTTCGTCCCAAGTTAGTCTATTTCTAAGGGCGAACTCAGACAAACCTTAGAATGAGACTAACGAGACTAACTTGGGACGAACAAAGACAAACTTTAGTCTCATTCTAAGGTTTGTATAAGTTCGTCCCAAGTTAGTCTAAGTTCGTCCCAAGTTAGTCGCTTTCTAAGGACGAACTTAGATAAACCTTAGAATGAGACTAACGAGACTAACTTGGGACGAACAAAGACAAACTTTAGTCTCATTCTAAGGTTTGTATAAGTTCGTCCCAAGTTAGTCTAAGTTCGTCCCAAGTTAGTCTCTTTCTAAGGACGAACTTAGACGAACCTTAGAATGAGACTAACGAGACTAACTTGGGACGAACAAAGACAAACTTTAGTCTCATTCTAAGGTTTGTATAAGTTCACCCCAAGTTAGTCAAAGTTCATCCCAAGTTAGTCTCAATCTAAGGACGAACTTAGATAAACCTTAGAATGAGACTAACGAGACTAACTTGGGACGAACAAAGACAAACTTTAGTTTCATTCTAAAGTTTGTATAAGTTCGTCCCAAGTTAGTCTCTTTCTAAGGACGAACTTAGAAAAACCTTGGAATGAGACTAACGAGACTAACTTGGGACGAACAAAGACAAACTTTAGTCTCATTCTAAGGTTTGTATAAGTTTGTCCCAAGTTAGTCTAAGTTCATACCAAGTTAGTCTCTTTCTAAGGACGAACTTAGACAAACCTTAGAATGAGACTAACGAGACTAACTTGGGACGAACAAAGACAAACTTTAGTTTCATTCTAAAGTTTGTATAAGTTCGTCCCAAGTTAGTCTCTTTCTAAGGGCGAACTCAGACAAACCTTAGAATGAGACTAACGAGACTAACTTGGGACGAACAAAGACAAACTTTAGTCTCATTCTAAGGTTTGTATAAGTTCGTCCCAAGTTAGTCTAAGTTCGTCCCAAGTTAGTCTCTTTCTAAGGACGAACTTAGATAAACCTTAGAATGTGACTAACGAGACTAACTTGGGACGAATAAAGACAAATTGTAGTCGCATTCTAAAGTTAGTCTAAGTTCGTCCCATGTTAGTCTCAATCTAAGGACGAACTTAGATAAACCTTAGAATGAGACTAACGAGACTAACTTGGGACGAACAAAGACAAACTTTAGTCTCATTCTAAGGTTTGTATAAGTTCGTCCCAAGTTAGTCTAAGTTCGTCCCAAGTTAGTCTCTTTCTAAGAACGAACTTAGACAAACCTTAGAATGAGACTAACAAAACTAACTTGGGACGAACAAAGACAAACTTTAGTCTCATTCTAAAGTTTGTATAAGTTCGTCCCAAGTTAGTCCCTTTCTAGGGGCGAACTCAGACAAACCTTAGAATGAGACTAACGAGACTAACTTGGGACGAACAAAGACAAACTTTAGTCTCATTCTAAGGTTTGTATAAGTTCGTCCCAAGTTAGTCTAAGTTCGTCCCAAGTTAGTCTCTTTCTAAGAACGAACTTAGACAAACCTTAGAATGAGACTAACGAAACTAACTTGGGACGAACAAAGACAAACTTTAGTCTCATTCTAAAGTTTGTATAAGTTCGTCCCAAGTTAGTCCCTTTCTAGGGGCGAACTCAGACAAACCTTAGAATGAGACTAACGAGACTAACTTGGGACGAACAAAGACAATATTTAGTCTCATTCTAAGGTTTGTATAAGTTCGTCCCAAGTTAGTCTAAGTTCGTCCCAAGTTAGTCTCTTTCTAAGGGCGAACTTAGACAAACCTTAGAATGAGACTAACGAGACTAACTTGGGACGAACAAAGACAAACTTTAGTCTCATTCTAAGGTTTGTATAAGTTCGTCCCAAGTTAGTCTAAGTTCGTCCCAAGTTAGTCTCTTTCTAAGGACGAACTTAGATAAACCTTAGAATGAGACTAACGAGACTAACTTGGGACGAACAAAGACAAACTTTAGTCTCATTCTAAGGTTTGTATAAGTTCATCCCAAGTTAGTCTAAGTTCGTCCCAAGTTAGTCTATTTCTAAGGACGAACTTAGACAAACCTTAGAATGAGACTAACGAGACGAACTTGGGACGAACAAAGACAAACTTTAGTCTCATTCTAAGGTTTGTATAAGTTCATCCCAAGTTAGTCTAAGTTCGTCCCAAGTTAGTCTAAGTTCGTCCCAAGTTAGTCTCAATCTAAGGACGAACTTAGATAAACCTTAGAATGAGACTAACGAGACTAACTTGGGACGAACAAAGACAAACTTTAGTCTCATTCTAAGGTTTGTATAAGTTCGTCCCAAGTTAGTCTAAGTTCGTCCCAAGTTAGTCTCTTTCTAAGGACGAACTTAGATAGACCTTAGAATGAGACTAACGAGACTAACTTGGGACGAACAAAGACAAACTTAAGTCTGATTCTAAGGTTTGTAAAAGTTCGTCCCAAGTTAGTCTAAGTTCGTCCCAAGTTAGTCTCTTTCTAAGGACGAACTTAGACAAACCTTAGAATGAGACTAACGAAACTAACTTGGGACGAACCAAGACAAACTTTAGTCTCATTCTAAAGTTTGTATAAGTTCGTCCCAAGTTAGTCTCTTTCTAGGGGCGAACTCAGACAAACCTTAGAATGAGACTAACGAGACTAACTTGGGACTAACAAAGACTAACTTTAGTCTCATTCTAAGGTTTGTATAAGTTCGTCCCAAGTAAGTCTAAGTTCGTCCCAAGTTAGTCTCTTTCCAAGGACGAACTTAGATAAACCTTAGAATGAGACTAACGAGACTAACTTGGGACGAACAAAGACAAACTATAGTCTCATTTAAAGGTTTGTATAAGTTCGTCCCAAGTTAGTCTAAGTTCGTCCCAAGTTAGTCTCTTTCTAAGGACGAACTTAGACAAACCTTAGAATGAGACTAACGAGACTAACTTGGGACGAATAAAGACAAACTTTAGTCTCATTCTAAAGTTTGTATAAGTTCGTCCCAAGTTAGTCTCTTTCTAAGGGCGAACTTAGACAAACCTTAGAATGAGACTAACGAGACTAACTTGGGACGAACAAAGACAAACTTGAGTCTCATTCTAAGGTTTGTATAAGTTCGTCCCAAGTTAGTCTAAGTTCGTCCCAAGTTAGTCTCTTTCTAAGGACGAACTTAGACAAACCTTAGAATGAGACTAACGAGACTAACTTGGGACGAATAAAGACAAACTTTAGTCTCATTCTAAAGTTTGTATAAGTTCGTCCCAAGTTACTCTCTTTCTAAGGACGAACATAGACAAACCTTAGAATGAGACTAACGAGACTAACTTGGGACGAATAAAGACAAACTTTAGTCTCATTCTAAGGTTTGTATAAGTTCGTCCCAAGTTAGTCTAAGTTCGTCCCAAGTTTGTCTCTTTCTAAGGACGAACTTAGATAAACCTTAGAATGAGACTAACGAGACTGACTTGGGACGAACAAAGACAAATTTTAGTCTCATTCTAAGGTTTGCGTAAGTTCGTCGCAAGTTAGTCGAAGTTCGTCCCAAGTTAGTCTAAGTTCGTCCCAAGTTAGTCTCTTTCTAAGGATGAACTTAGATAAACCTTAGAATGAGACTAACGAGACTAAATTGGGACGAACAAAGACAAACTTTAGTCTCATTCTAAGGTTTGTATAAGTTCGACCCAAGTTAGTCTAAGTTCGTCCCAAGTTAGTCTCTTTCTAAGGACGAACTTAGGCAAACCTTAGAATGAGACTAACGAGACTAACTTGGGACGAACAAAGACAAACTTTAGTCTCATTCTATGGTATGTATAAGTTCATCCCAAGTTAGTCTAAGTTCGTCCCATGTTAGTCTCAATCTAAGGACGAACTTAGATAAACCTTAGAATGAGACTAACGAGACTAACTTGGGACGAACAAAGACAAACTTTAGTCTCATTCTAAGGTTTGTATAAGTTCGTCCCAAGTTTGTCTAAGTTCGTCCCAAGTTAGTCTCTTTCTAAGAACGAACTTAGACAAACCTTAGAATGAGACTAACGAAACTAACTTGGGACGAACAAAGACAAACTTTAATCTCATTCTAAAGTTTGTATAATTTCGTCCCAAGTTAGTCCCTTTCTAGGGGCGAACTCAGACAAACCTTAGAATGAGACTAACGAGACTAACTTGGGACGAACAAAGACAAACTTTAGTCTCATTCTAAGGTTTGTATAAGTTCGTCCCAAGTTAGTCTAAGTTCGTCCCAAGTTAGTCTCTTTCTAAGAACGAACTTAGACAAACCTTAGAATGAGACTAACGAAACTAACTTGGGATGAACAAAGACAAACTTTAGTCTCATTCTAAAGTTTGTATAAGTTCGTCCCAAGTTTGTCCCTTTCTAGGGGCGAACTCAGACAAACCTTAGAATGAGACTAACGAGACTAACTTGGGACGAACAAAGACAATATTTAGTCTCATTCTAAGGTTTGTATAAGTTCGTCCCAAGTTAGTCTAAGTTCGTCCCAAGTTAGTCTCTTTCTAAGGGCGAACTTAGACAAACCTTAGAATGAGACTAACGAGACTAACTTGGGACGAACAAAGACAAACTTTAGTCTCATTCTAAGGTTTGTATAAGTTCGTCCCAAGTTAGTCTAAGTTCGTCCCAAGTTAGTCTCTTTCTAAGGACGAACTTAGATAAACCTTAGAATGAGACTAACGAGACTAACTTGGGACGAACAAAGACAAACTTTAGTCTCATTCTAAGGTTTGTATAAGTTCATCCCAAGTTAGTCTAAGTTCGTCCCAAGTTAGTCTATTTCTAAGGACGAACTTAGACAAACCTTAGATGAGACTAACGAGACGAACTTGGGACGAACAAAGACAAACTTTAGTCTCATTCTAAGGTTTGTATAAGTTCATCCCAAGTTAGTCTAAGTTCGTCCCAAGTTAGTCTAAGTTCGTCCTAAGTTAGTCTCAATCTAAGGACGAACTTAGATAAACCTTAGAATGAGACTAACGAGACTAACTTGGGACGAACAAAGACAAACTTTAGTCTCATTCTAAGGTTTGTATAAGTTCGTCCCAAGTTAGTCTAAGTTCGTCCCAAGTTAGTCTCTTTCTAAGGACGAACTTAGATAGACCTTAGAATGAGACTAACGAGACTAACTTGGGACGAACAAAGACAAACTTAAGTCTGATTCTAAGGTTTGTAAAAGTTCGTCCCAAGTTAGTCTAAGTTCGTCCCAAGTTAGTCTCTTTCTAAGGACGAACTTAGATAAACCTTAGAATGAGACTAACGAGACTAACTTGGGACGAACAAAGACAAACTTTAGTCTCATTCTAAGGTTTGTATAAGTTCGTCCCAAGTTAGTCTAAGTTCGTCCCAAGTTAGTCTCTTTCTAAGAACGAACTTAGACAAACCTTAGAATGAGACTAACGAAACTAACTTGGGACGAACCAAGACAAACTTTAGTCTCATTCTAAAGTTTGTATAAGTTCGTCTCAAGTTAGTCTCTTTCTAAGGGCGAACTCAGACAAACCTTAGAATGAGACTAACGAGACTAACTTGGGACGATCAAAGACAAACTTTAGTCTCATTCTAAGGTTTGTATAAGTTCGTCCCAAGTTAGTCTAAGTTCGTCCCAAGTTAGTCTCTTTCTAAGGACGAACTTAGATAAACCTTAGAATGAGACTAACAAGACTAACTTGGGACGAACAAAGACAAACTTTAGTCTCATTCTAAGGTTTGTATAAGTTCGTCCCAAGTTAGTTTAAGTTCGTCCCAAGTTAGTCTCTTTGTAAGGACGAACTTAGATAAACCTTAGAATGAGACTAACGAGACTAACTTCGGACGAACAAAAACAAACTTTAGTCTCATTCTAAGGTTTGTATAAGTTCGTCCCAAGTTAGTCTAAGTTCGTCCCAAGTTAGTCTCTTTCTAAGGACGAACTTAGATAAACCTTAGAATGAGACTAACGAGACTAACTTGGAACGAACAAAGACAAACTTTAGTCTCATTCTAAGGTTTGTATAAGTTCGTCCTAAGTTAGTCTAAGTTCGTCCCAAGTTAGTCTCTTTCTAAGAACGAACTTAGACAAACGTTAGAATGAGACTAACGAAACTAACTTGGGACGAACAAAGACAAACTTTAGTCTCATTCTAAAGTTTGTATAAGTTCGTCCCAAGTTAGTCCCTTTCTAGGGGCGAACTCAAACAAACCTTAGAATGAGACTAACGAGACTAACTTGGGACGAACAAAGACAAACTTTTGTCTCATTCTAAGGTTTGTATAAGTTCGTCCCTAGTTAGTCTAAGTTCATCCCAAGTTAGTCTCTTTCTAAGGACGAACTTAGATAAACCTTAGAATGAGACTAACGAGACTAACTTGGGACGAACAAAGACAAACTTTAGTCTCATTCTAAAGTTTGTATAAGTTCGTCCCAAGTTAGTCTCATTCTAAGGATGAACTTAGACAAACCTTAGAATGAGACTAACGAGACTAACTTGGGACGAACAAAGACAAACTTTAGTATCATTCTAAGGTTTGTATAAGTTCGTCCCAAGTTAGTCTAAGTTCGTTCCAAGTTAGTCTCTTTCTAAGGACGAACTTAGATAAACCTTAGAATGAGACTAACAAGACTAACTTGGGACGAACAAAGACAAACTTTAGTCTCATTCTAAAGTTTGTATAAGTTCGTCCCAAGTTAGTTTAAGTTCGTCCCAAGTTAGTCTCTTTCTAAGGACGAACTTAGATAAACCTTAGAATGAGACTAACGAGACTAACTTGGGACGAACAAAGGCAAACTTTAGTCTCATTCTAAGGTTTGTATAAGTTCGTCCCAAGTTAGTCTAAGTTCGTCCCAAGTTAGTCTCTTTCTAAGGACGAACTTAGATAAACCTGAGAATGAGACTAACGAGACTAACTTGGGACGAACAAAGACAAACTTTAGTCTCATTCTAAGGTTTGTATAAGTTCGTCCCAAGTTAGTCTAAGTTCGTCCCAAGTTAGTCTCTTTCTAAGAACGAACTTAGACAAACCTTAGAATGAGACTAACGAAACTAACTTGGGACGAACAAAGACAAACTTTAGTCTCATTCTAAAGTTTGTATAAGTTCGTCCCAAGTTAGTCCCTTTCTAGGGGCGAACTCAGACAAACCTTAGAATGAGACTAACGAGACTAACTTGGGACGAACAAAGACAAACTTTAGTCTCATTCTAAGGTTTGTATAAGTTCGTCCCAAGTTAGTCTAAGTTCGTCCCATGTTAGTCTCTTTCTAAGGGCGAACTTAGACAAACCTTAGAATGAGACAAACGAGACTAACTTGGGACGAACAAAGACAAACTTTAGTCTCATTCTAAGGTTTGTATAAGTTCGTCCCAAGTTAGTCTAAGTTCGTCCCAAGTTAGTCTCTTTCTAAGGACGAACTTAGATAAACCTTAGAATGAGACTAACGAGACTAACTTGGGACGAACAAAGACAAACTTTTGTCTCATTCTAAGGTTTGTATAAGTTCGTCCCTAGTTAGTCTAAGTTCATCCCAAGTTAGTCTCTTTCTAAGGATGCACTTAGATAAACCTTAGAATGAGACTAATGAGACTAACTTGGGACGAACAAAGACAAACTTTAGTCTCATTCTAAAGTTTGTATAAGTTCGTCCCAAGTTAGTCTCATTCTAAGGATGAACTTAGACAAACCTTAGAATGAGACTAACGAGACTAACTTGGGACGAACAAAGACAAACTTTAGTCTCATTTTAAGGTTCGTATAAGTTCGTCCCAAGTTAGTCTAAGTTCGTCCCATGTTAGTCTCTTTCTAAGAATGAACTTAGGCAAACCTTAGAATGAGACTAACGAGACTAACTTGGGATGAACAAAGACAAACTTTAGTCTCATTCTAAGGTTTGTATAAGTTCATCCCAAGTTAGTCTTAGTTCGTCCCAAGTTAGTCTCTTTCCAAGGACGAACTTAGATAAACCTTAAAATGAGACTAACGAGACTAACTTGGGACGAACAAAGACAAACTATAGTCTCATTCTAAGGTTTGTATAAGTTCGTCCGAAGTTAGTCTAAGTTCGTCCCAAGTTAGTCTCTTTCTAAGGACGAACTTAGATAAACCTTAGAATGAGACTAACGAGACTAACTTGGGACGAACAAAGACAAACTTTAGTCTCATTCTAAGGTTTGTATAAGTTCGTCCCAAGTTAGTCTAAGTTCATCCCAAGTTAGTCTCTTTCTAAGAACGAACTTAGACAACCCTTAGAATGAGACTAACGAAACTAACTTGGGACGAACCAAGACAAACTTTAGTCTCATTCTAAAGTTTGTATAAGTTCGTCCCAAGTTAGTCTCTTTCTAGGGGCGAACTCAGACAAACCTTAGAATGAGACTAACGAGACTAACTTGGGACTAACAAAGACAAACTTTAGTCTCATTCTAAGGTTTGTATAAGTTCGTCCCAAGTAAGTCTAAGTTCGTCCCAAGTTAGTCTCTTTCCAAGGATGAACTTAGATAAACCTTAGAATGAGACTAACGAGACTAACTTGGGACGAACAAAGACAAACTATAGTCTCATTCAAAGGTTTGTATAAGTTCGTCCCAAGTTAGTCTAAGTTCGTCCCAAGTTAGTCTCTTTCTAAGGACGAACTTAGACAAACTATAGAATGAGACTAACGAGACTAACTTGGGATGAATAAAGACAAACTTTAGTGTCATTCTAAAGTTTGTATAAGTTCGTCCCAAGTTAGTCTCTTTCTAAGGGCGAACTTAGACAAACCTTAGAATGAGACTGACGAGACTAACTTGGGACGAACAAAGACAAACTTGAGTCTCATTCTAAGGTTTGTATAAGTTCGTCCCAAGTTAGTCTAAGTTCGTCCCAAGTTAGTCTCTTTCTAAGGACGAACTTAGACAAACCTTAGAATGAGACTAACGAGACTAACTTGGGACGAATAAAGACAAACTTTAGTCTCATTCTAAAGTTTGTATAAGTTCGTCCCAAGTTAGTCTCTTTCTAAGGGCGAACTTAGACAAACCTTGGAATGAGACTAACGAGACTAACTTGGGACGAACAAAGACAAACTTTAGTCTCATTCTAAAGTTTGTATAAGTTCGTCCCAAGTTACTCTCTTTCTAAGGACGAACATAGACAAACCTTATGTAATATTCCCCTGGTAGATGAGATGTTGTTCTGGTCGAGATCCAGAACAATTCCTAACACAACTTATGCGCTAAAACAAATAGTGCGGAAATAAAAACGACACGCAAAGTTGTTACCCAGTTCGGCGTTAACAAGCCTACATCTGGGGGGCGTTCTCTAGCCCGGTGGACAGCAATTCACTATTAATGAATATTGCGAGTACAGGATTTACCATTTACAGAATCCCTCTTAAACAACCTGAGCCTCGGATACTCTAGTAATTGCAATCTAGGTCTCCCCCTAGATCTTCACTCCCGCTCAGTATCCACCAGAATGATTCTCCGTGAGAATCAGCGCCTTCTCCCGAATGCGCATTAACAGAACTTCAGTGCGAGCCTTCAGCTTCGTCCTTCGAACAATCTGTTGAGCACCACCACAGATTGATTCCTAGCGCCTTTGAGTAACCAGTGATGGTTAGTTCTCCAGCCGTATACGTGCGTCGTGAATAACCAG
Source organism: Rhodiola kirilowii (assembly GCA_033675215.1). Taxonomy (NCBI): domain Eukaryota; kingdom Viridiplantae; phylum Streptophyta; class Magnoliopsida; order Saxifragales; family Crassulaceae; genus Rhodiola; species Rhodiola kirilowii. The sequence continues at coordinate 34,364,894 of CM066193.1, forward strand.
TTACGATTAATTCACCGCCGTTTGCCACCTCCTCCCTTCTATGAGTATGAGCGTGAATAATATCTCCTTAAGTGCTAGATAATACCTAAGCATTAGTCTTCCTTATATAGAGCGGTAGAAACCCTAGGACGAATAGGATTTCTAAGCTAAACCGCCTATAACCTATTAGGAAACCTTTCCTAATCTTTTGCGCAAATCTCTTGTAGATAATCCTCCGTTTGAATCTTCAATGTAGATTAGGCAACCTTCGATTATCTTCTAGACTAAGATAACTTTACGCGCAAGCAAACTCCTAACCGACTTTGATATCTTCGATAAGCATATGCACCGACTTGCCAAAACTGATCTTCAGGAATATCTTCAGGCAAACTTGTGCTACGTCGGCTGAGACAAGTTTCCAAATCTGAATTTGGAAACTTCCAACTTCTATCCACTGATGTGCAACCGCCTTGATCTTCCAACGGTCGACTAGGTTTCCTAATCTGATTTAGGAAACACTTCTTCTGCTTCAACTTGTTCCAGGACAGTTGACTCTTCCGGTCTAGAACAACAGCTAGAACAACTATACTAAGTTTTGCCAAACAACATGCCATAAAACTAACAATCTCCCCCTTGGCATTTTTGGCAAAACTACCTACTTGAAGCTACCTGTACTACTAATATAGATGAATCTTTGTGGAGATTTCAAACTCCCTAGCTGAGCTACTAACTAAGCTACCAACTGAATCTTTGAGGAGATTTCAAACTCCGTACAAAATAAGAGCGCAAACGAATCTTTTAAGGAGCTTTCAAACTCCGTATTTACTCCCCCTTTTTGCCACAAAGTGACAAGGGAGTGCACCAAAACAGCACAGAACAGAACGACATACCTCGCTTTTAAGTCAACCAATCACACAACTGGGTTGACCGCCTTGAACCGGAACAACTTAGTTGTCAATGACACACAGACCCAGTGAGGATCTAAGTGTCTCAAACTAAAGATTGTCCAAAGCTTTTGTGAAGATGTCTGCAAGCTGATTTGCAGTAGAAACGTGAGTCAAGGTAAGAATCTTCTTTTCAACAAGCTCCCGAATGAAATGATGCCTGATGTCAATATGCTTTGTTCTAGAGTGTTGAACCGGATTTTTTGATATGTTGATGGCACTCATGTTGTCACAGTAGAGAGTCATCAAGCCTTGTTTTACTCCGTATTCTTCTAACATCTGCTTCATCCACAACATCTGGGCACAGCTACTTCCGGCTGCAATATATTCTGCTTCAGCAGTAGATAACGAGATGCTGTTCTGCTTCTTACTAAACCAAGAGACCAGATTGTTTCCAAGAAAGAAACATCCGCCTGAGGTGCTTTTGCGATCCTCTGCATTCCCAGCCCAGTCTGCATCACAATATCCAACCAGACATGCGTTCGTATCCTTGGTGTACCACAGACCATAGTCGATTGTTCCACACACATACCTGATAATTCTCTTGACCAGCATCAGATGACTTTCCTTGGGATTGGGTTGAAATCTGGCACAGACACCAACCGCATGAGCAATATCAGGTCTACTGGCTGTTAAGTATAAAAGGCTTCCAATCATGCTTCTGTATAAGGTTTGATCCACCTTAGTACCAGCGTCATCCTTTGTGACCTTCACATGAGTTGCAGCAGGGGTTCTTTTATGAGTGACTTTCTCCAGATCAAACTTCTTGATAAGGTTCCTTGCATACTTGCTTTGGGAGATAAAGATTCCGTCTGTCTTTTGCTTAACTTGTAACCCTAGGAAGTAACTCATCTCTCCTACCATGCTCATCTGGAACTCGCTTTTCATTTGTTCAACAAATTTGTCTACCAGCGTCTGTCTACTAGAGCCGAACACAATATCATCCACGTAAATCTGAGCAATGATGAAGTCTGACCCTGAGTGTTTCACAAACAGCGTCTTATCTACTCCCCCTCGCACATATCCATGAGTGATAAGAAACACTGTGAGTCGCTCATACCAGGCCCTGGGCGCCTGTTTAAGACCATATAGAGCCTTCTTCAAGTGATACACATATTCTGGGTGATGAGGATCTTCGAAACCCTTTGGTTGAGCTACATAAACTTCTTCATTTAGTACCCCGTTCAGAAAAGCACTCTTTACGTCCATCTGAAACAACTTGAACTTCAGGTGGCATGCAAGAGCTAAGAGAAGTCGAATGGCTTCCAACCGGGCAACAGGGGCAAATGTCTCATCAAAATCTACTCCTTCAATCTGAGTATAGCCTTGAGCTACAAGTCTTGCCTTGTTTCTGGTGATGTTTCCTTGCTCATCAGTCTTGTTCTTGAAAATCCACTTTGTGCCAATAACGTTCACATTTTCAGGACGTGGAACAAGGTCCCAAACATCATTGCGCTGAAATTCACCAAGTTCTTCTTGCATGGCAACCACCGAGTATTCATCATTGATGGCTTCCTTGACGTTCTTGGGTTCGATAGACGATATGAAGCATGCAAAGCCAGCTAAATCACGAAAATTTACTTGTTTACCTCTAGTAATGATCCCATCATTTGGATCACCAATTACCCCGCTGATGGGATGATTCTTCTCGATGGCCCTTGAAGGATGAAGGACACGTGGGGAATCAGGAGGTGTTGTATCCGGATCATCATCTTCTGCTGGCTGATTGTCATTCGAAGTCGAAAGTGTGGGATTTGCGTTAGAGGAAGCATTTGTGTTGGGACAATTGGTTCCTAAATGGTCTGGAAGAGATGGAGCATCATCATCATCTGCAGCATACGTTTCAGGAGCTCCTGGCACAACATCTTGAACAACCACATTAATAGATTCCATGACTACTCCAGTGCGCTTGTTGTAGACACGATATGCCCTGCTGTTAGAAGAATATCCCAGAAAGATCCCTTTATCACTTTTAGGGTCCAGCTTCTGCAGATACTCACGATCTCTGAGAATATAGCACTGGCTTCCGAAGACATGAAAATACTTAACTGTAGGTCTTTTACCCTTCCATAACTCGTAGCAAGTCTTCTCTATTCCGGATCGAATCGTCACCCTGTTAATGACATAGCAGGCCGTATTCATTGCTTCCGCCCAAAATTTTAAAGGCACCTTCTTTGAGTGAAGCATAACTCGAGTCATCTCCTGAATAGTCCGATTCTTTCTCTCCAAAACTCCATTCTGTTGAGGGGTGATAGGAGAAGAGAATTGTTGAGTGATTCCTCTTTTTGAGCAAAAATCAGCAAGAGCAGCATTCTCAAACTCTTTCCCATGATCACTTCGAACTTTTACTAGATGCTCGTCTTTATCCTCTCTTTCACGTTCCAATAGAGTGCACAGCTGAACAAATGCCTGAACCGCATCTGACTTTTCTCTCAAGAAACACGGCCAGGTGAACCTTGTAAAATCGTCAACACAAACAAGAACATACCTTTTGCCAGAGTAGCTTTCTACTTGCATTGGCCCCATTAGGTCAATATGAAGCAGTTCCAGTGGTCTGCTCGTATTAATCTGAGTGGTGCTTTTGTGAGGGACTTTGATTTGATTTCCAATTTGACAATCTCCGCAAACAATGCTAAGTTCTCCTTGAATTCTGGGAATGCCTCGAACAAGCCCTTCTGAAGAAATCTTCTGTAACGTTCTTAGGTTCACATGACCCATTCGCTGATGCCATAAGTTCATCTCTTCAGTACGGCTCAGTAAGCATGTTGTTTCAGCATTGGGTTTACCTAGGTTGAGAAGATAGCAGTTGTTTGACGACCTTCTTCCTGTGAGCACCGGTTCATTCTTCTGATTTAGCACCACACATTCATCCTTGGAGAATTGAACATGGTGTTCTCCATCACACAACTGGCTTATGCTAATGAGGTTAGCCTGCAAACCTTTGACAAGAAGAACTTCTTTTAATCTGGGCAGACCTTGAACATTAAGAATTCCTTTTCCAATAACCTTGCTTTCAACTCCATCTCCAAAAGTCACGTTAGAACTTCCTTTGCACTCCTCTATATTGGTCAGAAACTCAGAATTTCCAGTCATGTGTCTTGAACATCCACTGTCAAAGTACCACTTTTCCCTTTTTAGATGACTAGAGGAACTGAATGCAACATAGCATACTTCACCTTTTTGCTTAATTCTCCATACTTGCTTCGTTCGTGGTTTCTGAACTTGTTTCACCTTCCTGTAAGACAAGTGAAATTCATGACATCTTGCTCTAATGTGACCGACTTGATTACAGAAGAAACATCTTCGTTTGTCTCGCTGTTTAGGGAGATGCTGTGTGCTAAACCAGGACGACTTTCTTCGAGGGTAATCATTGGCTGTAACAAATTGCGGTCGTGGTTCAGCAAAGGTATTTCTCAGAGGATGATGTTGAGTTGGAACAAGATGTGGTTGTGATTGCGGCACAGCCTTAACAAAAGTCATCTTTCCGGAGCCTGACCTTCCTGAAAATCCAAGACCTTTATGACCACCGCCTATCCGTTGAGCTCCCAGAATGGAGTCTAGATTTTTTGTTCCTGAATTCAGCATCATGACGGTTTTTTTTAAGTGATTCAGCTCTTCTATAGTCGCCTCATGCGCAAGTTTCTCTGTTTCTATTTCACACTTGAGAGCATCCATAATATTAACAAGATTTTCCTCTCGCCTCTTTAGAGCTTCATTCTCCTGTTTTAGATCATATGTGACTGCTGGACAGTCTTCTTGAGTTCCTCCATTTTGGTGCTTGAGGAATGAAACAACTTCCAGAAGCTCCGCCTTTTGAGAAATTAGCTCAGTCCTTTCGTTGTTTGCATCAACCAGCTGTGTTTTAAGATCAGTGATTGTCTGTTGATGTTTTAGTTTTAAGGAAGTGACATCCTCCTTGAGCTTCTCTTTTTCTGCAGTTAGGTCTCCCAGAAGGTCTTGTAATTTTGTTCTTTGCTTGACCTCTAACAACCACTGTTGATACAGTTCTTTGTAGTTGTTAGCAATTTCTTCATCAGTGATTTCTTCATTGTCACTGCAGCTGGAATATAGGAGTTTATCTTCAAACGATGTGTTCTTCCCTTCTTCTTTGTTTTGATCTTCTTCCGGCTTGAGACGGATGGAAAGAGCAACAAAATTATTGATCTCTCCTTCAGACTCACTATCACTCCAGCTGACTGCATAGGCATTCTTTTTCTTTTGTGTGTTAATACACTCTGCCTGAATATGACCAAAGCCTTCACACTCTCTGCATTGTATCCCTTTACCTCTATTGTTGGTCATGGAGTCTTCAGTTCTATTTTTCTTGTAGCCTTATTCGTCTTTCTGGAACCTGGTTCTGGATGCCTGACCTGCATCAGCACCTTTATTGTATTGCTCTTTTATGAATTTTCCGAAGTTCCTTGAGAGTAAGGCACATTGTTGTTCTGACATCCCTCCGAATTTATCTGAAACAGCTGAGACTTCAGATATTAGACCAATACGTCTATCTTTCCCGAGTTGATCTTCTTCATTCATGTCCATCTCATGAGTCTGAAGAGAACCCATTAGTTCATCCAACCTCATGGTCTTAACATCGTTTGCTTCCTTGACTGCAAGTGCCTTCATGGCGTACCGCTTTGTTAGAGACCTCAGAACTTTTCTTACCAGTGTTTCTTCTGACAGTGGTTCTCCAAGTGCGAAAGCTTCGTTGGAGATGTCGAGAACCCGAGTATTGAAGTCAGCAATTGTCTCGTCCTCCTGCATTTTGAGATTTTCGAATTTTGACGTGACCATCTCCATTCTAGATATTTTAACTTTTGTTGTACCTTCATGAGCAGTTCGTAAAATTTCCCAAGCAGTCTTGGCAATCTCACAGGTAGAGATCATCTTGAAATTCTTTCCATCAACTCCAGAGAATATGGCATTCATTGCTTTGGAGTTTGCCGCTTCAGCACTCTTATGATCTTCAGTCCACTTATCTTTAGTCAGAGGGCTTACTTTTCCTTCTTTGTCAGTAGCCACTGGGTGTGTCCATCCTTGTTCAACAGCCTCCCAGATGGCTTCATCTTGAGATTTCAGAAACGCCTTCATACGGACTCTCCAATAACCATATTTGTTTCCTTCAAGTAGAGGAGGTCGTGTGATGTTCTGTCCTTCTCTTAAATCCATCTTACCAGCCTTCGGATCTTACTCTGTGTGTTGAGTATTTGCTCTGATACCAAATGTAATCTTCCCCTGGTAGATGAGATGTTGTTCTGGTCGAGATCCAAACAATTCCTAACACAACTTATGCGCTAAAACAAATAGTGCGGAAATAAAAACGACACGCAAAGTTGTTACCCAGTTCGGCGTTAACAAGCCTACGTCTGGGGGGCGTTCTCTAGCCCGGTGGACAGCAATTCACTATTATTGAATATTGCGAGTATAGGATTTACCGTTTACAGAATCCCTCTTAAACAACCTGAGCCTCGGACACTCTAGTAATTGCAATCTAGGTCTCCCCCTAGATCTTCGCTCCCGCTCAGTATCCACCAGAATGATTCTCCGTGAGAATCAGCGCCTTCTCCCGAATGCGCAGTAACAGAACTTCAGTGCGAGCCTTCAGCTTCGTCCTTCGAACAATCTGTTGAGCACCACCACAGATTGATTCCTAGCACCTTTGAGTAACCAGTGACGGTTAGTTCTCCAGCCGTATACGTGCGTCGTGAATAACCAGTTACGATTAATTCACCGCCGTTTGCCACCTCCTCCCTTCTATGAGTATGAGCGTGAATAATATCTCCTTAAGTGCTAGCTAATACCTAAGCATTAGTCTTCCTTATATAGAGCGGTAGAAACCCTAGGACGAATAGGATTTCTAAGCTAAACCGCCTATAACCTATTAGGAAACCTTTCCTAATCTTTTGCGCAAATCTCTTGTAGATAATCCTCCGTTTGAATCTTCAATGTAGATTAGGAACCCTTCGATTATCTTCTAGACTAAGATAACTTTACGCGCAAGCAAACTCCTAACCGACTTTGATATCTTCGATAAGCATATGCACCGACTTGCCAAAACTGATCTTCAGGAATATCTTCAGGCAAACTTGTGCTACGTCGGCTGAGACAAGTTTCCAAATCTGAATTTGGAAACTTCCAACTTCTGTCCACTGATGTGCAACCGCCTTGATCTTCCAACGGTCGACTAGGTTTCCTAATCTGATTTAGGAAACACTTCTTCTGCTTCAACTTGTTCCAGGACAGTTGACTCTTCCGGTCTAGAACAACAGCTAGAACAACTATACTAAGTTTTGCCAAACAACATGCCATAAAACTAACACCTTAGAATGAGACTAACGAGACTAACTTGGGACGAATAAAGACAAACTTTAGTCTCATTCTAAGGTTTGTATAAGTTCGTCCCAAGTTTGTCTCTTTCTAAGGACGAACTTAGATAAACCTTAGAATGAGACTAACGAGACTGACTTGGGACGAACAAAGATAAATTTTAGTCTCATTCTAAGGTTTGCGTAAGTTCGTCGCAAGTTAGTCGAAGTTCGTCCCAAGTTAGACTTTTTCTAAGGACGAACTTAGATAAACTTTAGAATGAGACTAACGAGACGAACTTGGGACGAACAAAGACAAACTTTAGTCTCCTTCTAAGGTTTGTATAAGTTCGTCCCAAGTTAGTCTAAGTTCGTCCCAAGTTAGTCTCTTTCTAAGGATGAACTTAGATAAACCTTAGAATGAGACTAACGAGACTAAATTGGGACGAACAAAGACAAACTTTAGTCTCATTCTAAGGTTTGTATAAGTTCGACCCAAGTTAGTCTAAGTTCGTCCCAAGTTAGTCTCTTTCTAAGGACGAACTTAGGCAAACCTTAGAATGAGACTAACGAGACTAACTTGGGACGAACAAAGACAAACTTTAGTCTCATTCTAAGGTTTGTATAAGTTCATCCCAAGTTAGTCTAAGTTCGTCCCATGTTAGTCTCAATCTAAGGACGAACTTAGATAAACCTTAGAATGAGACTAACGAGACTAACTTGGGACGAACAAAGACAAACTTTAGTCTCATTCTAAGGTTTGTAAAAGTTCGTCCCAAGTTAGTCTCTTTCTAAGGATAAACTTAGATAAACCTTAGAATGAGACTAACGAGACTAACTTGGGACGAACAATGACAAACTTTAGTCTCATTCTAAGGTTTGTATAAGTTCGTCCCAAGTTTGTCTAAGTTCGTCCCAAGTTAGTCTCTTTCTAAGGACGAACTTAGATAAACCTTAGAATGAGACTAACGAGACTAACTTGGGACGAACAAAGACAAACTTTAGTCTCATTCTAAGGTTTGTATAAGTTCGTCCCAAGTTAGTCTAAGTTCGTCCCAAGTTAGTCTCTTTCTTAGGACGAACTTAGATAAACCTTAGAATGAGACTAACGAGACTAACTTGGGACGAACAAAGACAAACTTTAGTCTCATTCTAAGGTTTGTATAAGTTCGTCCCAAGTTAGTCTAAGTTCGTCCCAAGTTAGTCTCTTTCTAAGGAAGAACTTAGATAAACCTTAGAATGAGACTAACAAGACTAACTTGGGACGAACAAAGACAAACTTTAGTCTCATTCTAAGGTTTGTATAAGGTCGTCCCAAGGTTAGTCTAAGTTCGTCCCAAGTTAGTCTCTTTCTAAGAACGAACTTAGACAAACCTTAGAATGAGACTAACGTAACTAACTTGGGACGAACAAAGACAAACTTTAGTCTCATTCTAAAGTTTGTATAAGTTCGTCCCAAGTTAGTCACTTTGTAGTGGCGAACTCAGACAAACCTTAGAATGAGACTAACGAGACTAACTTGGGACAAACAAAGACAAACTTTAGTCTCATTCTAAGGTTTGTATAAGTTCGTCCCAAGTTAGTCTCTTTCTAAGGATGAACTTAGATAAACCTTAGAATTAGACTAACGAGACTAACTTGGGACGAACAAAGACAAACTCTAGTGTCATTCTAAGGTTTGTATAAGTTCGTCCCAAGTTAGTCTAAGTTCGTCCCAAGTTAGTCTCTTTCTAAGGACGAACTTAGATAAACCTTAGAATGAGACTAACGAGACTAACTTGGGACGAAAAAAGACAAACTTTAGTCTCATTCTAAGGTTTGTATAAGTTCGTCCCAAGTTAGTCTCTTTCTAAGGACGAACTTAGATAAACCTTAGAATGAGACTAACGAGACTAACTTGGGACGAACAAAGACAAACTTTTGTCTCATTCTAAAGTTTGTATAAGTTCGTCCCAAGTTAGTCTCTTTCTAAGGACGAACTTAGATAAACCTTAGAATGAGACTAACGAGACTCACTTGGGACGAACAAAGACAAACTTTAGTCTCATTCTAAGGTTTGTATAAGTTCATCCCAAGTTAGTCTAAGTTCGTCCCAAGTTAGTCTATTTCTAAGGACGAACTTAGACAAACCTTAGAATGAGACTAACGAGACGAACTTGGGACGAACAAAGACAAACTTTAGTCTCATTCTAAGGTTTGTATAAGTTCATCCCAAGTTAGTCTAAGTTCGTCCCAAGTTAGTCTAAGTTCGTCCCAAGTTAGTCTCAATCTAAGGACGAACTTAGATAAACCTTAGAATGAGACTAACGAGACTAACTTGGGACGAACAAAGACAAACTTTAGTCTCATTCTAAGGTTTGTAAAAGTTCGTCCCAAGTTAGTCTCTTTCTAAGGATAAACTTAGATAAACCTTAGAATGAGACTAACGAGACTAACTTGGGACGAACAATGACAAACTTTAGTCTCATTCTAAGGTTTGTATAAGTTCGTCCCAAGTTTGTCTAAGTTCGTCCCAAGTTAGTCTCTTTCTAAGGACGAACTTAGATAAACCTTAGAATGAGACTAACGAGACTAACTTGGGACGAACAAAGACAAACTTTAGTCTCATTCTAAGGTTTGTATAAGTTCGTCCCAAGTTAGTCTAAGTTCGTCCCAAGTTAGTCTCTTTCTTAGGACGAACTTAGATAAACCTTAGAATGAGACTAACGAGACTAACTTGGGACGAACAAAGACAAACTTTAGTCTCATTCTAAGGTTTGTATAAGTTCGTCCCAAGTTAGTCTAAGTTCGTCGCAAGTTAGTCTCTTTCTAAGGAAGAACTTAGATAAACCTTAGAATGAGACTAACAAGACTAACTTGGGACGAACAAAGACAAACTTTAGTCTCATTCTAAGGTTTGTATAAGGTCGTCCCAAGGTTAGTCTAAGTTCGTCCCAAGTTAGTCTCTTTCTAAGAACGAACTTAGACAAACCTTAGAATGAGACTAACGTAACTAACTTGGGACGAACAAAGACAAACTTTAGTCTCATTCTAAAGTTTGTATAAGTTCGTCCCAAGTTAGTCACTTTGTAGTGGCGAACTCAGACAAACCTTAGAATGAGACTAACGAGACTAACTTGGGACAAACAAAGACAAACTTTAGTCTCATTCTAAGGTTTGTATAAGTTCGTCCCAAGTTAGTCTCTTTCTAAGGATGAACTTAGATAAACCTTAGAATTAGACTAACGAGACTAACTTGGGACGAACAAAGACAAACTCTAGTCTCATTCTAAGGTTTGTATAAGTTCGTCCCAAGTTAGTCTAAGTTCGTCCCAAGTTAGTCTCTTTCTAAGGACGAACATAGATAAACCTTAGAATGAGACTAACGAGACTAACTTGGGACGAAAAAAGACAAACTTTAGTCTCATTCTAAGGTTTGTATAAGTTCGTCCCAAGTTAGTCTCTTTCTAAGGACGAACTTAGATAAACTTTAGAATGAGACTAACGAGACTAACTTGGGACGAACAAAGACAAACTTTTGTCTCATTCTAAAGTTTGTATAAGTTCGTCCCAAGTTAGTCTCTTTCTAAGGACGAACTTAGATAAACCTTAGAATGAGACTAACGAGACTCACTTGGGACGAACAAAGACAAACTTTAGTCTCATTCTAAGGTTTGTATAAGTTCATCCCAAGTTAGTCTAAGTTCGTCCCAAGTTAGTCTATTTCTAAGGACGAACTTAGACAAACCTTAGAATGAGACTAACGAGACGAACTTGGGACGAACAAAGACAAACTTTAGTCTCATTCTAAGGTTTGTATAAGTTCATCCCAAGTTAGTCTAAGTTCGTCCCAAGTTAGTCTAAGTTCGTCCCAAGTTAGTCTCAATCTAAGGACGAACTTAGATAAACCTTAGAATGAGACTAACGAGACTAACTTGGGACGAACAAAGACAAACTTTAGTCTCATTCTAAGGTTTGTATAAGTTCGTCCCAAGTTAGTCTAAGTTCGTCCCAAGTTAGTCTCTTTCTAAGGACGAACTTAGATAGACCTTAGAATGAGACTAACGAGACTAACTTGGGACGAACAAAGACAAACTTAAGTCTCATTCTAAGGTTTGTATAAGTTCGTCCCAAGTTAGTCTCTTTCTAAGGACTTACTTAGATAAACCTTAGAATGAGACTAACGAGACTAACTTGGGACGAACAAAGACAAACTTTAATCTCATTCTAAGGTTTGTATAAGTTCGTCCCAAGTTAGTCTAAGTTCGTCCCAAGTTAGTCTCTTTCTAAGGACGAACTTAGATAAACCTTAGAATGAGACTAACGAGACTAACTTGGGACGAACAAAGACAAACTTTAGTTTCATTCTAAAGTTTGTATAAGTTCGTCCCAAGTTAGTCTCTTTCTAAGGACTTACTTAGATAAACCTTAGAATGAGACTAACGAGACTAACTTGGGACGAACAAAGACAAACTTTAATCTCATTCTAAGGTTTGTATAAGTTCGTCCCAAGTTAGTCTAAGTTCGTCCCAAGTTAGTCTCTTTCTAAGGACGAACTTAGACAAACCTTAGAATGAGACTAACGAGACTAACTTGGGACGAACAAAGACAAACTTTAGTCTCATTCTAAGGTTTGTATAAGTGCGTCCCTAGTTAGTCTAAGTTCGTCCCAAGTTAGTGTCTTTCTAAGGACGAACTTAGATAAACCTTAGAATGAGACTAACGAGACTAACTTGGGACGAACAAAGACAAACTTTAGTCTCATTCTAAAGTTTGTATAAGTTCGTCCCAAGTTAGTCTCATTCTAAGGATGAACTTAGACAAACCTTAGAATGAGACTAACGAGACTAACTTGGGACGAACAAAGACAAACTTTAGTCTCATTCTAAGGTTCGTATAAGTTCGTCCCAAGTTAGTCTAAGTTCGTCCCATGTTAGTCTCTTTCTAAGAACGAACTTAGGCAAACCTTAGAATGAGACTAACGAGACTAACTTGGGACGAACAAAGACAAACTTTAGTCTCATTCTATTGTTTGTATAAGTTCATCCCAAGTTAGTCTAAGTTCGTCCCATGTTAGTCTCAATCTAAGGGCGAACTTAGATAAACCTTAGAATGAGACTAACGAGACTAACTTGGGACGAACAAAGACAAACTTTAGTCTCATTCTAAGGTTTGTATAAGTTCGTCCCAAGTTAGTCTAAGTTCGTCCCAAGTTAGTCTCTTTCTTAGGACGAACTTAGATAAACCTTAGAATGAGACTAACGAGACTAACTTGGGACGAACAAAGACAAACTTTAGTCTCATTCTAAGGTTTGTATAAGTTCGTCCCAAGTTAGTCTAAGTTCGTCCCAAGTTAGTCTCTTTCTAAGGACGAACTTAGATAAACCTTAGAATGAGACTAACGAGACTAACTTGGGACGAACAAAGACAAACTTTAGTCTCATTCTAAGGTTTGTATAAGTACGTCCGAAGGTTAGTCTAAGTTCGTCCCAAGTTAGTCTCTTTCTAAGAACGAACTTAGACAAACCTTAGAATGAGACTAACGAAACTAACTTGGGACGAACAAAGACAAACTTTAGTCTCATTCTAAAGTTTGTATAAGTTCGTCCCAAGTTAGTCTCTTTCTAGGGGCGAACTCAGACAAACCTTAGAATGAGACTAACGAGACTAACTTGGGACAAACAAAGACAAACTTTAGTCTCATTCTAAGGTTTGTATAAGTTCGTCCCAAGTTAGTCTAAGTTCGTCCCAAGTTAGTCTCTTTCTAAGGATGAACTTAGATAAACCTTAGAATGAGACTAACGAGACTAACTTGGGACGAACAAAGACAAACTCTAGTCTCATTCTAAGGTTTGTATAAGTTCGTCCCAAGTTAGTCTAAGTTCGTCCCAAGTTAGTCTCTTTCTAAGGACGAACTTAGATAAACCTTAGAATGAGACTAACGAGACTAACTTGGGACGAAAAAAGACAAACTTTAGTCTCATTCTAAGGTTTGTATAAGTTCGTCCCAAGTTAGTCTAAGTTCGTCCCAAGTTAGTCTCTTTCTAAGGACGAACTTAGATAAACCTTAGAATGAGACTAACGAGACTAACTTGGGACGAACAAAGACAAACTTTAGTCTCATTCTAAAGTTTGTATAAGTTCGTCCCAAGTTAGTCTCTTTCTAAGGACGAACTTAGATAAACCTTAGAATGAGACTAACGAGACTCACTTGGGACGAACAAACACAAACTTTAGTCTCATTCTAAGGTTTGTATAAGTTCATCCCAAGTTAGTCTAAGTTCGTCCCAAGTTAGTCTATTTCTAAGGACGAACTTAGACAAACCTTAGAATGAGACTAACGAGACAAACTTGGGACGAACAAAGACAAACTTTAGTCTCATTCTAAGGTTTGTATAAGTTCATCCCAAGTTAGTCTAAGTTCGTCCCAAGTTAGTCTCAATCTAAGGACGAACTTAGATAAACCTTAGAAGGGGACTAACGAGACTTACTTGGGATGAACAAAGACAAACTTTAGTCTCATTCTAAGGCTTGTATCTTAGGACGAACTTAGATAAACCTTATAATGAGACTAACGAGACTAACTTGGGATGAACAAAGACAAACTTTAGTCTCATTCTAAGGTTTGTATAAGTTCGTCCCAAGTTAGTCTAAGTTCGTCCCAAGTTAGTCTCTTTCTAAGGACGAACTTAGATAAACCTTAGAATGAGACTAACAAGACTAACTTGGGACGAACAAAGACAAACTTTAGTCTCATTCTAAGGTTTCTATAAGTTCGTCCCAAGTTAGTTTAAGTTCGTCCCAAGTTAGTCTCTTTGTAAGGACGAACTTAGATAAACCTTAGAATGAGACTAACGAGACTAACTTGGGACGAACAAAGACAAACTTTAGTCTCATTCTAAGGTTTGTATAAGTTCGTCCCAAGTTAGTTTAAGTTCGTCCCAAGTTAGTCTCTTTGTAAGGACGAACTTAGATAAACCTAAGAATGAGACTAACGAAACTAACTTGGGACGAACAAAGACAAACTTTAGTCTCATTCTAAGGTTTGTATAAGTTCGTCCCAAGTTAGTCTCTTTCTAAGGACTTACTTAGATAAACCTTAGAATGAGACTAACGAGACTAACTTGGGACGAACAAAGACAAACTTTAATCTCATTCTAAGGTTTGTATAAGTTCGTCCCAAGTTAGTCTAAGTTCGTCCCAAGTTAGTCTCTTTCTAAGAACGAACTTAGACAAACCTTAGAATGAGACTAACGAAACTAACTTGGGACGAACAAAGACAAACTTTAGTCTCATTCTAAAGTTTGTATAAGTTCGTCCCAAGTTAGTCCCTTTCTAGGGGCGAACTCAGACAAACCTTAGAATGAGACTAACGAGACTAACTTGGGACGAACAAAGACAAACTTTAGTCTCATTCTAAGGTTTGTCTAAGTTCGTCCCAAGTTAGTCTAAGTTCGTCCCAAGTTAGTCTCTTTCTAAGGGCGAACTGAGACAAACCTTAGAATGAGACTAACGAGACTAACTTGGGACGAACAAAGACAAACTTTAGTCTCATTCTAAGGTTTGTATAAGTTCGTCCCAAGTTAGTCTAAGTTCGTCCCAAGTTAGTCTCTTTCTAAGGACGAACTTAGATAAACCTTAGAATGAGACTAACGAGACTAACTTGGGACGAACAAAGACAAACTTTTGTCTCATTCTAAGGTTTGTATAAGTTCGTCCCTAGTTAGTCTAAGTTCATCCCAAGTTAGTCTCTTTCTAAGGACGAACTTAGATAAACCTTAGAATGAGACTAACGAGACTAACTTGGGACGAACAAAGACAAACTTTAGTCTCATTCTAAAGTTTGTATATGTTCGTCCCATGTTAGTCTCATTCTAAGGATGAACTTAGACAAACCTTAGAATGAGACTAACGAGACTAACTTGGGACGAACAAAGACAAACTTTAGTCTCATTCTAAGGTTTGTATAAATTCATCCCAAGTTAGTCTAAGTTCGTCCCAAGTTAGTCTCTTTCTAAGGACGAACTTAGATAAACCTTAGAATGAGACTAACAAGACTAACTTGGGACGAACAAAGACAAACTTTAGTCTCATTCTAAAGTTTGTATAAGTTCGTCCCAAGTTAGTTTAATTTCGTCCCAAGTTAGTCTCTTTCTAAGGATGAACTTAGATAAACCTTAGAATGAGACTAACGAGACTAACTTGGGACGAACAAAGACAAACTTTAGTCTCATTCTAAGGTTTGTATAAGTTCGTCCCAAGTTAGTTTAAGTTCGTCCCAAGTTAGTCTCTTTGTAAGGACGAACTTAGATAAACCTTAGAATGAGACTAACGAGACTAACTTGGGACGAACAAAGACAAACTTTAGTCTCATTCTAAGGTTTGTATAAGTTCGTCCTAAGTTAGTCTAAGTTCGTCCAAGTTAGTCTCTTTCTAAGAACGAACTTAGACAAACCTTAGAATGAGACTAACGAATTTAACTTGGGACGAACAAAGACAAACTTTAGTCTCATTCTAAAGTTTGTATAAGTTTGTCCCAAGTTAGTCCCTTTCTAGGGGCGAACTCAGACAAACCTTAGAATGAGACTAACGAGACTAACTTGGGACGAACAAAGACAAACTTTAGTCTCATTCTAAGGTTTGTATAAGTTCGTCCCAAGTTAGTCTAAGTTCGTCCCAAGTTAGTCTCTTTCTAAGGGCGAACTGAGACAAACCTTAGAATGAGACTAACGAGACTAACTTGGGACGAACAAAGACAAACTTTAGTCTCATTCTAAGGTTTGTATAAGTTCGTCCCAAGTTAGTCTAAGTTCGTCCCAAGTTAGTCTCTTTCTAAGGACGAACTTAGATAAACCTTAGAATGAGACTAACGAGACTAACTTGGGACGAACAAAGACAAACTTTTGTCTCATTCTAAGGTTTGTATAAGTTCGTCCCTAGTTAGTCTAAGTTCATCCCAAGTTAGTCTCTTTCTAAGGACGAACTTAGATAAACCTTAGAATGAGACTAACGAGACTAACTTGGAACGAACAAAGACAAACTTTAGTCTCATTCTAAGGTTTGTATAAGTTCATCCTAAGTTAGTCTAAGTTCGTCCCAAGTTAGTCTCTTTCTAAGAACGAACTTAGACAAACCTTAGAATGAGACTAACGAAACTAACTTGGGACGAACAAAGACAAACTTTAGTCTCATTCTAAAGTTTGTATAAGTTTTTCCCAAGTTAGTCCCTTTCTAGGGGCGAACTCAGACAAACCTTAGAATGAGACTAACGAGACTAACTTGGGACGAACAAAGACAAACTTTAGTCTCATTCTAAGGTTTGTATAAGTTCGTCCCAAGTTAGTCTAAGTTCGTCCCAAGTTAGTCTCTTTCTAAGGGCGAACTGAGACAAACCTTAGAATGAGACTAACGAGACTAACTTGGGACGAACAAAGACAAACTTTAGTCTCATTCTAAGGTTTGTATAAGTTCGTCCCAAGTTAGTCTAAGTTCGTCCCAAGTTAGTCTCTTTCTAAGGACGAACTTAGATAAACCTTAGAATGAGACTAACGAGACTAACTTGGGACGAACAAAGACAAACTTTTGTCTCATTCTAAGGTTTGTATAAGTTCGTCCCTAGTTAGTCTAAGTTCATCCCAAGTTAGTCTCTTTCTAAGGACGAACTTAGATAAACCTTAGAATGAGACTAACGAGACTAACTTGGGACGAACAAAGACAAACTTTAGTCTCATTCTAAAGTTTGTATAAGTTCGTCCCAAGTTAGTCTCATTCTAAGGATGAACTTAGACAAACCTTAGAATGAGACTAACGAGACTAACTTGGGACGAACAAAGACAAACTTTAGTCTCATTCTAAGGTTTGTATAAATTCATCCCAAGTTAGTCTAAGTTCGTCCCAAGTTAGTCTCTTTCTAAGGACAAACTTAGATAAACCTTAGAATGAGACTAACGAGACTAACTTGGGACGAACAAAGACAAACTTTTGTCTCATTCTAAGGTTTGTATAAGTTCGTCCCTAGTTAGTCTAAGTTCATCCCAAGTTAGTCTCTTTCTAAGGACGAACTTAGATAAACCTTAGAATGAGACTAACGAGACTAACTTGGGACGAACAAAGACAAACTTTAGTCTCATTCTAAAGTTTGTATATGTTCGTCCCATGTTAGTCTCATTCTAAGGATGAACTTAGACAAACCTTAGAATGAGACTAACGAGACTAACTTGGGACGAACAAAGACAAACTTTAGTCTCATTCTAAGGTTTGTATAAATTCATCCCAAGTTAGTCTAAGTTCGTCCCAAGTTAGTCTCTTTCTAAGGACGAACTTAGATAAACCTTAGAATGAGACTAACAAGACTAACTTGGGACGAACAAAGACAAACTTTAGTCTCATTCTAAAGTTTGTATAAGTTCGTCCCAAGTTAGTTTAATTTCGTCCCAAGTTAGTCTCTTTCTAAGGATGAACTTAGATAAACCTTAGAATGAGACTAACGAGACTAACTTGGGACGAACAAAGACAAACTTTAGTCTCATTCTAAGGTTTGTATAAGTTCGTCCCAAGTTAGTTTAAGTTCGTCCCAAGTTAGTCTCTTTGTAAGGACGAACTTAGATAAACCTTAGAATGAGACTAACGAGACTAACTTGGGACGAACAAAGACAAACTTTAGTCTCATTCTAAGGTTTGTATAAGTTCGTCCCAAGTTAGTCTAAGTTCGTCCCAAGTTAGTCTCTTTCTAAGGACGAACTTAGATAAACCTTAGAATGAGACTAACGAGACTAACTTGGAACGAACAAAGACAAACTTTAGTCTCATTCTAAGGTTTGTATAAGTTCGTCCTAAGTTAGTCTAAGTTCGTCCCAAGTTAGTCTCTTTCTAAGGACGAACTTAGATAAACCTTAGAATGAGACTAACGAGACTAACTTGGAACGAACAAAGACAAACTTTAGTCTCATTCTAAGGTTTGTATAAGTTCGTCCTAAGTTAGTCTAAGTTCGTCCAAGTTAGTCTCTTTCTAAGAACGAACTTAGACAAACCTTAGAATGAGACTAACGAATTTAACTTGGGACGAACAAAGACAAACTTTAGTCTCATTCTAAAGTTTGTATAAGTTTGTCCCAAGTTAGTCCCTTTCTAGGGGCGAACTCAGACAAACCTTAGAATGAGACTAACGAGACTAACTTGGGACGAACAAAGACAAACTTTAGTCTCATTCTAAGGTTTGTATAAGTTCGTCCCAAGTTAGTCTAAGTTCGTCCCAAGTTAGTCTCTTTCTAAGGGCGAACTGAGACAAACCTTAGAATGAGACTAACGAGACTAACTTGGGACGAACAAAGACAAACTTTAGTCTCATTCTAAGGTTTGTATAAGTTCGTCCCAAGTTAGTCTAAGTTCGTCCCAAGTTAGTCTCTTTCTAAGGACGAACTTAGATAAACCTTAGAATGAGACTAACGAGACTAACTTGGGACGAACAAAGACAAACTTTTGTCTCATTCTAAGGTTTGTATAAGTTCGTCCCTAGTTAGTCTAAGTTCATCCCAAGTTAGTCTCTTTCTAAGGACGAACTTAGATAAACCTTAGAATGAGACTAACGAGACTAACTTGGAACGAACAAAGACAAACTTTAGTCTCATTCTAAGGTTTGTATAAGTTCATCCTAAGTTAGTCTAAGTTCGTCCCAAGTTAGTCTCTTTCTAAGAACGAACTTAGACAAACCTTAGAATGAGACTAACGAAACTAACTTGGGACGAACAAAGACAAACTTTAGTCTCATTCTAAAGTTTGTATAAGTTTTTCCCAAGTTAGTCCCTTTCTAGGGGCGAACTCAGACAAACCTTAGAATGAGACTAACGAGACTAACTTGGGACGAACAAAGACAAACTTTAGTCTC
Organism: Rhodiola kirilowii; assembly: GCA_033675215.1. Lineage (NCBI taxonomy): Eukaryota > Viridiplantae > Streptophyta > Magnoliopsida > Saxifragales > Crassulaceae > Rhodiola > Rhodiola kirilowii. Next base: position 34,383,985 of record CM066193.1, read on the forward strand.
ATTCTAAGGTTTGTATAAGTTCGTCCCAAGTTAGTCTAAGTTCGTCCCAAGTTAGTCTCTTTCTAAGGGCGAACTGAGACAAACCTTAGAATGAGACTAACGAGACTAACTTGGGACGAACAAAGACAAACTTTAGTCTCATTCTAAGGTTTGTATAAGTTCGTCCCAAGTTAGTCTAAGTTCGTCCCAAGTTAGTCTCTTTCTAAAGACGAACTTAGATAAACCTTAGAATGAGACTAACGAGACTAACTTGGGACGAACAAAGACAAACTTTTGTCTCATTCTAAGGTTTGTATAAGTTCGTCCCTAGTTAGTCTAAGTTCATCCCAAGTTAGTCTCTTTCTAAGGACGAACTTAGATAAACCTTAGAATGAGACTAACGAGACTAACTTGGGACGAACAAAGACAAACTTTAGTCTCATTCTAAAGTTTGTATAAGTTCGTCCCAAGTTAGTCTCATTCTAAGGATGAACTTAGACAAACCTTAGAATGAGACTAACGAGACTAACTTGGGACGAACAAAGACAAACTTTAGTCTCATTCTAAGGTTTGTATAAATTCATCCCAAGTTAGTCTAAGTTCGTCCCAAGTTAGTCTCTTTCTAAGGACGAACTTAGATAAACCTTAGAATGAGACTAACAAGACTAACTTGGGACGAACAAAGACAAACTTTAGTCTCATTCTAAAGTTTGTATAAGTTCGTCCCAAGTTAGTTTAAGTTCGTCCCAAGTTAGTCTCTTTCTAAGGACGAACTGAGATAAACCTTAGAATGAGACTAACGAGACTAACTTGGGATGAACAAAGACAAACTTTAGTCTTATTCTAAGGTTTGTATAAGTTCGTCCCAAGTTAGTCTAAGTTCGTCCCAAGTTAGTCTCTTTCTAAGGACGAACTTAGATAAACCTTAGAATGAGACTAACGAGACTAACTTGGGACGAACAAAGACAAACTTTAGTCTCATTCTAAGGTTTGTATAAGTTCGTCCCAAGTTAGTCTAAGTTCGTCCCAAGATAGTCTCTTTCTAAGAACGAACTTAGACAAACCTTAGAATGAGACTAACGAAACTAACTTGGGACGAACAAAGACAAACTTTAGTCTCATTCTAAAGTTTGTATAAGTTCGTCCCAAGTTAGTCCCTTTCTAGGGGCGAACTCAGACAAAACTTAGAATGAGACTAACGAGACTAACTTGGGACGAACAAAGACAAACTTTAGTCTCATTCTAAGGTTTGTATAAGTTCGTCCCAAGTTAGTCTAAGTTCTTCCCAAGTTAGTCTCTTTCTAAGAATGAACTTAGACAAACCTTAGAATGAGACTAACGAAACTACCTTGGGACGAACAAAGACAAACTTTAGTCTCATTCTAAAGTTTGTATAAGTTCATCCCAAGTTAGTCCCTTTCTAGGGGCGAACTCAGACAAACCTTAGAATGAGACTAACGAGACTAACTTGGGACGAACAAAGACAAACTTTAGTCTCATTCTAAGGTTTGTATAAGTTCGTCCCAAGTTAGTCTAAGTTCGTCCCAAGTTAGTCTCTTTCTAAGGGCGAACTTAGACAAACCTTAGAATGAGACTAACGAGACTAACTTGGGACGAACAAAGACAAACTTTAGTCTCATTCTAAGGTTTGTATAAGTTTGTCCCAAGTTAGTCTAAGTTTGTCCCAAGTTAGTCTCTTTCTAAGGACGAACTTAGATAAACCTTAGAATGAGACTAACGAGACTAACTTGGGACGAACAAAGACAAACTTTTGTCTCATTCTAAGGTTTGTATAAGTTCGTCCCTAGTTAGTCTAAGTTCATCCCAAGTTAGTCTCTTTCTAAGGACACACTTAGATAAACCTTAGAATGAGACTAACGAGACTAACTTGGGACGAACAAAGACAAACTTTAGTCTCATTCTAAAGTTTGTATAAGTTCGTCCCAAGTTAGTCTCATTCTAAGGATGAACTTAGACAAACCTTAGAATGAGACTAACGAGACTAACTTGGGACGAACAAAGACAAACTTTAGTCTCATTCTAAGGTTCGTATAAGTTCGTCCCAAGTTAGTCTAAGTTCGTCCCATGTTAGTCTCTTTCTAAGAATTAACTTAGGCAAACCTTAGAATGAGACTAACGAGACTAACTTGGGATGAACAAAGACAAACTTTAGTCTCATTCTAAGGTTTGTATAAGTTCATCCCAAGTTAGTCTTAGTTCGTCCCAAGTTAGTCTCTTTCCAAGGACGAACTTAGATAAACCTTAGAATGAGACTAACGAGACTAACTTGGGACGAACAAAGACAAACTATAGTCTCATTCTAAGGTTTGTATAAGTTCGTCCGAAGTTAGTCTAAGTTCGTCCCAAGTTAGTCTCTTTCTAAGGACGAACTTAGATAAACCTTAGAATGAGACTAACGAGACTAACTTGGGACGAACAAAGACAAACTTTAGTCTCATTCTAAGGTTTGTATAAGTTCGTCCCAAGTTAGTCTAAGTTCGTCCCAAGTTAGTCTCTTTCTAAGAACGAACTTAGACAACCCTTAGAATGAGACTAACGAAACTAACTTGGGACGAACCAAGACAAACTTTAGTCTCATTCTAAAGTTTGTATAAGTTTGTCCCAAGTTAGTCTCTTTCTAGGGGCGAACTCAGACAAACCTTAGAATGAGACTAACGAGACTAACTTGGGACTAACAAAGACAAACTTTAGTCTCATTCTAAGGTTTGTATAAGTTCGTCCCAAGTTAGTCTCTTTCCAAGGACGAACTTAGATAAACCTTAGAATGAGACTAACGAGACTAACTTGGGACGAACAAAGACAAACTATAGTCTCATTCAAAGGTTTGTATAAGTTCGTCCCAAGTTAGTCTAAGTTCGTCCCAAGTTAATCTCTTTCTAAGGACGAACTTAGACAAACTATAGAATGAGACTAACGAGACTAACTTGGGACGAATAAAGACAAACTTTAGTCTCATTCTAAAGTTTGTATAAGTTCGTCCCAAGTTAGTCTCATTCTAAGGGCGAACTTAGACAAACCTTAGAATGAGACTAACGAGACTAACTTGGGACGAACAAAGACAAACTTGAGTCTCATTCTAAGGTTTGTATAAGTTCGTCCCAAGTTAGTCTAAGTTCGTCCCAAGTTAGTCTCTTTCTAAGGACGAACTTAGACAAACCTTAGAATGAGACTAACGAGACTAACTTGGGACAAATAAAGACAAACTTTAGTCTCATTCTAAAGTTTGTATAAGTTCGTCCCAAGTTACTCTCTTTCTAAGGACGAACATAGAGAAACCTTAGAATGAGACTAACGAGACTAACTTGGGACGAACAAAGACAAACTTTAGTCTCATTCTAAGGTTTGTATAAGTTCGTCCCAAGTTAGTCTAAGTTCGTCCCAAGTTAGTCTCTTTCTAAGGGCGAACTTAGACAAACCTTGGAATGAGACTAACGAGACTAACTTGGGACGAACAAAGACAAACTTTAGTCTCATTCTAAAGTTTGTATAAGTTCGTCCCAAGTTACTCTCTTTCTAAGGACGAACATAGACAAACCTTAGAATGAGACTAACGAGACTAACTTGGGACGAATAAAGACAAACTTTAGTCTCATTCTAAGGTTTGTATAAGTTCGTCCCAAGTTAGTCTAAGTTCATCCCAAGTTAGTCTCTTTCTAAGGACGCACTTAGATAAACCTTAGAATGAGACTAACGAGACTAACTTGGGACGAACAAAGACAAACTTTAGTCTCATTCTAAAGTTTGTATAAGTTCGTCCCAAGTTAGTCTCATTCTAAGGATGAACTTAGACAAACCTTAGAATGAGACTAACGAGACTAACTTGGGACGAACAAAGACAAACTTTAGTCTCATTCTAAGGTCCGTATAAGTTCGTCCCAAGTTAGTCTAAGTTCGTCCCATGTTAGTCTCTTTCTAAGAATGAACTTAGGCAAACCTTAGAATGAGACTAACGAGACTAACTTGGGATGAACAAAGACAAACTTTAGTCTCATTCTAAGGTTTGTATAAGTTCATCCCAAGTTAGTCTTAGTTCGTCCCAAGTTAGTCTCTTTCCAAGGACGAACTTAGATAAACCTTAGAATGAGACTAACGAGACTAACTTGGGACGAACAAAGACAAACTATAGTCTCATTCTAAGGTTTGTATAAGTTCGTCCGAAGTTAGTCTAAGTTCGTCCCAAGTTAGTCTCTTTCTAAGGACGAACTTAGATAAACCTTAGAATGAGACTAACGAGACTAACTTGGGACGAACAAAGACAAACTTTAGTCTCATTCTAAGGTTTGTATAAGTTCGTCCCAAGTTAGTCTAAGTTCGTCCCAAGTTAGTCTCTTTCTAAGAACGAACTTAGACAACCCTTAGAATGAGACTAACGAAACTAACTTGGGACGAACCAAGACAAACTTTAGTCTCATTCTAAAGTTTGTATAAGTTCGTCCCAAGTTAGTCTCTTTCTAGGGGCGAACTCAGACAAACCTTAGAATGAGACTAACGAGACTAACTTGGGACTAACAAAGACAAACTTTAGTCTCATTCTAAGGTTTGTATAAGTTCGTCCCAAGTTAGTCTCTTTCCAAGGACGAACTTAGATAAACCTTAGAATGAGACTAACGAGACTAACTTGGGACGAACAAAGACAAACTATAGTCTCATTCAAAGGTTTGTATAAGTTCGTCCCAAGTTAGTCTAAGTTCGTCCCAAGTTAATCTCTTTCTAAGGACGAACTTAGACAAACTATAGAATGAGACTAACGAGACTAACTTGGGACGAATAAAGACAAACTTTAGTCTCATTCTAAAGTTTGTATAAGTTCGTCCCAAGTTAGTCTCTTTCTAAGGGCGAACTTAGACAAACCTTAGAATGAGACTAACGAGACTAACTTGGGACGAACAAAGACAAACTTGAGTCTCATTCTAAGGTTTGTATAAGTTCGTCCCAAGTTAGTCTAAGTTCGTCCCAAGTTAGTCTCTTTCTAAGGACGAACTTAGACAAACCTTAGAATGAGACTAACGAGACTAACTTGGGACGAATAAAGACAAACTTTAGTCTCATTCCAAAGTTTGTATAAGTTCGTCCCAAGTTACTCTCTTTCTAAGGACGAACATAGACAAACCTTAGAATGAGACTAACGAGACTAACTTGGGACGAACAAAGACAAACTTTAGTCTCATTCTAAGGTTTGTATAAGTTCGTCCCAAGTTAGTCTAAGTTCGTCCCAAGTTAGTCTCTTTCTAAGGGCGAACTTGGACAAACCTTGGAATGAGACTAACGAGACTAACTTGGGACGAACAAAGACAAACTTTAGTCTCATTCTAAAGTTTGTATAAGTTCGTCCCAAGTTACTCTCTTTCTAAGGACGAACATAGACAAACCTTAGAATGAGACTAACGAGACTAACTTGGGACGAATAAAGACAAACTTTAGTCTCATTCTAAGGTTTGTATAAGTTCGTCCCAAGTTAGTCTAAGTTCGCCCCAAGTTTGTCTCTTTCTAAGGACAAACTTAGATAAACCTTAGAATGAGACTAACGAGACTGACTTGGGACGAACAAAGACAAATTTTAGTCTCATTCTAAGGTTTGCGTAAGTTCGTCGCAAGTTAGTCGAAGTTCGTCCCAAGTTAGACTTTTTCTAAGGACGAACTTAGATAAACTTTAGAATGAGACTAACGAGACGAACTTGGGACGAACAAAGACAAACTTTAGTCTCATTCTAAGGTTTGTATAAGTTCGTCCCAAGTTAGTCTAAGTTCGTCCCAAGTTAGTCTCTTTCTAAGGATGAACTTAGATAAACCTTAGAATGAGACTAACGAGACTAAATTGGGACGAACAAAGACAAACTTTAGTCTCATTCTAAGGTTTGTATAAGTTCGACCCAAGTTAGTCTAAGTTCGTCCCAAGTTAGTCTCTTTCTAAGGACGAACTTAGGCAAACCTTAGAATGAGACTAACGAGACTAACTTGGGATGAACAAAGACAAACTATAGTCTCATTCTAAGGTTTGTATAAGTTCGTCCGAAGTTAGTCTAAGTTCGTCCCAAGTTAGTCTCTTTCTAAGGAAGAACTTAGATAAACCTTAGAATGAGACTAACGAGACTAACTTGGGACGAACAAAGACAAACTTTAGTCTCATTCTAAGGTTTGTATAAGTTCGTCCCAAGTTAGTCTAAGTTCGTCCCAAGTTAGTCTCTTTCTAAGAACGAACTTAGACAACCCTTAGAATGAGACTAACGAAACTAACTTGGGACGAACCAAGACAAACTTTAGTCTCATTCTAAAGTTTGTATAAGTTCGTCCCAAGTTAGTCTCTTTCTAGGGGCGAACTCAGACAAACCTTAGAATGAGACTAACGAGACTAACTTGGGACTAACAAAGACAAACTTTAGTCTCATTCTAAGGTTTGTATAAGTTCGTCCCAAGTTAGTCTCTTTCCAAGGACGAACTTAGATAAACCTTAGAATGAGACTAACGAGACTAACTTGGGACGAACAAAGACAAACTATAGTCTCATTCAAAGGTTTGTATAAGTTCGTCCCAAGTTAGTCTAAGTTCGTCCCAAGTTAATCTCTTTCTAAGGACGAACTTAGACAAACTATAGAATGAGACTAACGAGACTAACTTGGGACGAATAAAGACAAACTTTAGTCTCATTCTAAAGTTTGTATAAGTTCGTCCCAAGTTAGTCTCTTTCTAAGGGCGAACTTAGACAAACCTTAGAATGAGACTAACGAGACTAACTTGGGACGAACAAAGACAAACTTGAGTCTCATTCTAAGGTTTGTATAAGTTCGTCCCAAGTTAGTCTAAGTTCGTCCCAAGTTAGTCTCTTTCTAAGGACGAACTTAGACAAACCTTAGAATGAGACTAACGAGACTAACTTGGGACGAATAAAGACAAACTTTAGTCTCATTCCAAAGTTTGTATAAGTTCGTCCCAAGTTACTCTCTTTCTAAGGACGAACATAGACAAACCTTAGAATGAGACTAACGAGACTAACTTGGGACGAACAAAGACAAACTTTAGTCTCATTCTAAGGTTTGTATAAGTTCGTCCCAAGTTAGTCTAAGTTCGTCCCAAGTTAGTCTCTTTCTAAGGGCGAACTTGGACAAACCTTGGAATGAGACTAACGAGACTAACTTGGGACGAACAAAGACAAACTTTAGTCTCATTCTAAAGTTTGTATAAGTTCGTCCCAAGTTACTCTCTTTCTAAGGACGAACATAGACAAACCTTAGAATGAGACTAACGAGACTAACTTGGGACGAATAAAGACAAACTTTAGTCTCATTCTAAGGTTTGTATAAGTTCGTCCCAAGTTAGTCTAAGTTCGCCCCAAGTTTGTCTCTTTCTAAGGACAAACTTAGATAAACCTTAGAATGAGACTAACGAGACTGACTTGGGACGAACAAAGACAAATTTTAGTCTCATTCTAAGGTTTGCGTAAGTTCGTCGCAAGTTAGTCGAAGTTCGTCCCAAGTTAGACTTTTTCTAAGGACGAACTTAGATAAACTTTAGAATGAGACTAACGAGACGAACTTGGGACGAACAAAGACAAACTTTAGTCTCATTCTAAGGTTTGTATAAGTTCGTCCCAAGTTAGTCTAAGTTCGTCCCAAGTTAGTCTCTTTCTAAGGATGAACTTAGATAAACCTTAGAATGAGACTAACGAGACTAAATTGGGACGAACAAAGACAAACTTTAGTCTCATTCTAAGGTTTGTATAAGTTCGACCCAAGTTTGTCTAAGTTCGTCCCAAGTTAGTCTCTTTCTAAGGACGAACTTAGGCAAACCTTAGAATGAGACTAACGAGACTAACTTGGGACGAACAAAGACAAACTTTAGTCTCATTCTAAGGTTTGTATAAGTTCATCCCAAGTTAGTCTAAGTTCGTCCCATGTTAGTCTCAATCTAAGGACGAACTTAGATAAACCTTAGAATGAGACTAACGAGACTAACTTGGGACGAACAACGACAAACTTTAGTCTCATTCTAAGGTTTGTATAAGTTCGTCCCAAGTTTGTCTAAGTTCGTCCCAAGTTAGTCTCTTTCTAAGGACGAACTTAGATAAACCTTAGAATGAGACTAACGAGACTAACTTGGGACGAACAACGACAAACTTTAGTCTCATTCTAAGGTTTGTATAAGTTCGTCCCAAGTTAGTCTCTTTCTAAGGACAAACTTAGATAAACCTTAGAATGAGACTAACGAGACTAACTTGGGACGAACAAAGACAAACTTTAGTCTCATTCTAAGGTTTGTATAAGTTCGTCCCAAGTTAGTCTAAGTTCGTCCCAAGTTAGTCTCTTTCTTAGGACGAACTTAGATAAACCTTAGAATGAGACTAACGAGACTAACTTGGGACGAACAAAGACAAACTTTAGTCTCATTCTAAGGTTTGTATAAGTTCGTCCCAAGTTAGTCTAAGTTCGTCCCAAGTTAGTCTCTTTCTAAGGACGAACTTAGATAAACCTTAGAATGAGACTAACAAGACTAACTTGGGACGAACAAAGACAAACTTTAGTCTCATTCTAAGGTTTGTATAAGGTCGTCCCAAGGTTAGTCTAAGTTCGTCCCAAGTTTGTCTCTTTCTAAGAACGAACTTAGACAAACCTTAGAATGAGACTAACGTAACTAACTTGGGACGAACAAAGACAAACTTTAGTCTCATTCTAAAGTTTGTATAAGTTCGTCCTGATACGGGGCGGAAGCGGGACTTTAAGATGTAGGATTTGATGGAGGAGGATAGGTAGTGCAACCCGACGATTCTTGAAGCCAACCACTGCTTGTACAATGACCTGCAACAAGTAATTGCCTAACCACGGAGACGAACTTAGATAAACCTTAGAATGAGACTAACGAGACGAACTTGGGACGAACAAAGACAAACTTTAGTCTCATTCTAAGGTTTGTATAAGTTCATCCCAAGTTAGTCTAAGTTCGTCCCAAGTTAGTCTAAGTTCGTCCCAAGTTAGTCTCAATCTAAGGACGAACTTAGATAAACCTTAGAATGAGACTAACGAGACTAACTTGGGACGAACAAAGACAAACTTTAGTCTCATTCTAAGGTTTGTATAAGTTCGTCCCAAGTTAGTCTAAGTTCGTCCCAAGTTAGTCTCTTTCTAAGGACGAACTTAGATAGACCTTAGAATGAGACTAACGAGACTAACTTGGGACGAACAAAGACAAACTTAAGTCTCATTCTAAGGTTTGTATAAGTTCGTCCCAAGTTAGTCTAAGTTCGTCCCAAGTTAGTCTCTTTCTAAGGACTTACTTAGATAAACCTTAGAATGAGACTAACGAGACTAACTTGGGACGAACAAAGACAAACTTTAATCTCATTCTAAGGTTTGTATAAGTTCGTCCCAAGTTAGTCTAAGTTCGTCCCAAGTTAGTCTCTTTCTAAGGACGAACTTAGATAAACCTTAGAATGAGACTAACGAGACTAACTTGGGACGAACAAAGACAAACTTTAGTTTCATTCTAAAGTTTGAATAAGTTCGTCCCAAGTTAGTCTCTTTCTAAGGACGAACTTAGACAAACCTTAGAATGAGACTAACGAGACTAACTTGGGACGAACAAAGACAAACTTTAGTCTCATTCTAAGGTTTGTATAAGTGCGTCCCTAGTTAGTCTAAGTTCGTCCCAAGTTAGTGTCTTTCTAAGGACGAACTTAGATAAACCTTAGAATGAGACTAACGAGACTAACTTGGGACGAACAAAGACAAACTTTAGTCTCATTCTAAAGTTTGTATAAGTTCGTCCCAAGTTAGTCTCATTCTAAGGATGAACTTAGACAAACCTTAGAATGAGACTAACGAGACTAACTTGGGACGAACAAAGACAAACTTTAGTCTCATTCTAAGGTTCGTATAAGTTCGTCCCAAGTTAGTCTAAGTTCGTCCCATGTTAGTCTCTTTCTAAGAACGAACTTAGGCAAACCTTAGAATGAGACTAACGAGACTAACTTGGGACGAACAAAGACAAACTTTAGTCTCATTCTATGGTTTGTATAAGTTCATCCCAAGTTAGTCTAAGTTCGTCCCTTGTTAGTCTCAATCTAAGGACGAACTTAGATAAACCTTAGAATGAGACTAACGAGACTAACTTGGCCGATGTTGGCTGTGAGCGACATGGCCGATGTTGGCTGTGAGCCCCCCAGGTGGAATTGGCTGATGTTATGAGCGACATGGCCGATGTTGGCTGTGAGCCCCCCCCGGTGGAATTGGTCTATGCTAGAAGGCGCTTAGTTCATCGGTTCGGCATTATAGCTTTCTATAAGGTTTGTGCGAAATCTAATGGGGCCGCCCTCTCCCTCGCGTTCTCGGAGTCTACTCAGGGGTTAATCGTCGGTTTTGATAACCTCCCGAAGTCCACTCAAATTTCTCTAAAAAGTGATCGAATCTCCTTACCCAATAGTTGTTTCGGCGCCTGCGATAATGCTCACAACCCTCCGGGGGCCTCTCAGGACGACTGCCCTCCTCGTATGTCTGGAAGGCAGATTCCCTTCCTTGATGACTCGACTGTAGTGTACTCTGTTTTTCCTTTGGCGCCTAGGACGCGGCCTGTGTGTCTGCTGAGGCTCGTCCCCACTCTCTCCTAGGTCCGTTCGGCGCTTTTAGAGGTGCGGGTTTATAACCACTCCTCGGCGCTTGAGGTCCTTCGTTTGTATTCGCCCCGGTTCAGGCTCTTTGAACCCCTTCTATAAAATCTCGGCTAGAGGCCACCTCAAAAAAAAAAAAAACGAGACTAACTTGGGACGAACAAAGACAAACTTTAGTCTCATTCTAAGGTTTGTATAAGTTCGTCCCAAGTTAGTCTAAGTTCGTCCCAAGTTAGTCTCTTTCTTAGGACGAACTTAGATAAACCTTAGAATGAGACTAACGAGACTAACTTGGGACGAACAAAGACAAACTTTAGTCTCTTTTTTTTTTTTAACTGGACGGAGCCAGCGGGATTTATTGGATGGAGACCCAAAAAGCCTGGGCCGTGGTGATTACAAAGGGATAGCCCTCAAAGCGCCAGAGGATAGTTATACACCTACCCCCTTAAAAACGCCGAACAAGCTATAAGAAGAAAAACCCAAAAACAGAGTACAAAGGGGGACAGAAAAAGGCCATAAAAGCCAAGGTCTAAAAAAGGGCATGACTGGGAAACTATGGAGTGCCAGGCGCTTGTTCCAGAAAGGTGTGGGACGAGATATCCTTGAGCTGCTGCTGGTGCATACCCATACGTAACCAAGTGGGCAAGCGTAAGTAGTCCTTGGTAAGGGCCACTCGAACTGCTTTGGGCAGTTTGTTGACATTGTAAAAGATACCATCTGTACCACCTTTGAAACTTTAGTCTCATTCTAAGGTTTGTATAAGTTCGTCCCAAGTTAGTCTAAGTTCGTCCCAAGTTAGTCTCTTTCTAAGGACGAACTTAGATAAACCTTAGAATGAGACTAACGAGACTAACTTGGGACGAACAAAGACAAACTTTAGTCTCATTCTAAGGTTTGTATAAGTACGTCCGAAGGTTAGTCTAAGTTCGTCCCAAGTTAGTCTCTTTCTAAGAACGAACTTAGACAAACCTTAGAATGAGACTAACGAAACTAACTTGGGACGAACAAAGACAAACTTTAGTCTCATTCTAAAGTTTGTATAAGTTCGTCCCAAGTTAGTCTCTTTCTAGGGGCGAACTCAGACAAACCTTAGAATGAGACTAACGAGACTAACTTGGGACAAACAAAGACAAACTTTAGTCTCATTCTAAGGTTTGTATAAGTTCGTCCCAAGTTAGTCTAAGTTCGTCCCAAGTTAGTCTCTTTCTAAGGATGAACTTAGATAAACCTTAGAATGAGACTAACGAGACTAACTTGGGACGAACAAAGACAAACTCTAGTCTCATTCTAAGGTTTGTATAAGTTCGTCCCAAGTTAGTCTAAGTTCGTCCCAAGTTAGTCTCTTTCTAAGGATGAACTTAGATAAACCTTAGAATGAGACTAACGAGACTAACTTGGGACGAAAAAAGACAAACTTTAGTCTCATTCTAAGGTTTGTATAAGTTCGTCCCAAGTTAGTCTAAGTTCGTCCCAAGTTAGTCTCTTTCTAAGGACGAACTTAGATAAACCTTAGAATGAGACTAACGAGACTAACTTGGGACGAACAAAGACAAACTTTAGTCTCATTCTAAAGTTTGTATAAGTTCGTCCCAAGTTAGTCTCTTTCTAAGGACGAACTTAGATAAACCTTAGAATGAGACTAACGAGACTCACTTGGGACGAACAAAGACAAACTTTAGTCTCATTCTAAGGTTTGTATAAGTTCATCCCAAGTTAGTCTAAGTTCGTCCCAAGTTAGTCTATTTCTAAGGATGAACTTAGACAAACCTTAGAATGAGACTAACGAGACAAACTTGGGACGAACAAAGACAAACTTTAGTCTCATTCTAAGGTTTGTATAAGGTCATCCCAAGTTAGTCTAAGTTCGTCCCAAGTTAGTCTCAATCTAAGGACGAACTTAGATAAACCTTAGAATGAGACTAACGAGACTTACTTGGGACGAACAAAGACAAACTTTAGTCTCATTCTAAGGTTTGTATAAGTTCGTCCCAAGTTAGTCTAAGTTCGTCCCAAGTTAGTCTCTTTCTAAGGACTTACTTAGATAAACCTTAGAATGAGACTAACGAGACTAACTTGGGACGAACAAAGACAAACTTTAATCTCATTCTAAGGTTTGTATAAGTTCGTCCCAAGTTAGTCTAAGTTCGTCCCAAGTTAGTCTCTTTCTAAGGACGAACTTAGATAAACCTTAGAATGAGACTAACGAGACTAACTTGGGACGAACAAAGACAAACTTTAGTTTCATTCTAAAGTTTGTATAAGTTCGTCCCAAGTTAGTCTCTTTCTAAGGACGAACTTAGACAAACCTTAGAATGAGACTAACGAGACTAACTTGGGACGAACAAAGACAAACTTTAGTCTCATTCTATGGTTTGTATAAGTTCGTCCCAAGTTAGTCTAAGTTCGTCCCAAGTTAGTCTCTTTCTAAGGACGAACTTAGACAAATCTTAGAATGAGACTAACGAGACTAACTTGGGACGAATAAAGACAAACTTTAGTCTCATTCTAAAGTTTGTATAAGTTCGTCCCAAGTTAGTCTCTTTCTAAGGGCGAACTTAGACAAACCTTGGAATGAGACTAACGAGACTAACTTGGGACGAACAAAGACAAACTTTAGTCTCATTCTAAAGTTTGTATAAGTTCGTACCAAGTTACTCTCTTTCTAAGCACGAACATAGACAAACCTTAGAATGAGACTAACGAGACTAACCTGGGACAAATAAAGACAAACTTTAGTCTCATTCTAAGGTTTTTATAAGTTCGTCCCAAGTTAGTCTAAGTTCATCCCAAGTTTGTCTCTTTCTAAGGACGAACTTAGATAAACCTTAGAATGAGACTAACGAGACTGACTTGGGACGAACAAAGACAAACTTTAGTCTCATTCTAAGGTTTGTGTAAGTTCGTAGCAAGTTAGTCAAAGTTCGTCCCAAGTTAGTCTTTTTCTAAGGATGAACTTAGATAAACTTTAGAATGAGACTAACGAGACGAACTTGGGACGAACAAAGACAAACTTTAGTCTCATTCTAAGGTTTGTATAAGTTCGTCCCAAGTTAGTCTAAGTTCGTCCCAAGTTAGTCTCTTTCTAAGGACGAACTTAGATAAACCTTAGAATGAGACTAACGAGACTAAATTGGGACGAACAAAGACAAACTTTAGTCTCATTCTAAGGTTTGTATAAGTTCGACCCAAGTTAGTCTAAGTTCGTCCCAAGTTAGTCTCTTTCTAACGACGAACTTAGGCAAACCTTAGAATGAGACTAACGAGACTAACTTGGGACGAACAAAGACAAACTTTAGTCTCATTCTAAGGTTTGTATAAGTTCATCCCAAGTTAGTCTAAGTTCGTCCCATGTTAGTCTCAATCTAAGGACGAACTTAGATAAACCTTAGAATGAGACTAACGAGACTAACTTGGGACGAACAAAGACAAACTTTAGTCTCATTCTAAGGTTTGTATAAGTTCGTCCCAAGTTAGTCTAAGTTCGTCCCAAGTTAGTCTCTTTCTAAGGATAAACTTAGATAAACCTTAGAATGAGACTAACGAGACTAACATGGGACGACCAAAGACAAACTTTAGTCTCATTCTAAGGTTTGTATAAGTTCGTCCCAAGTTTGTCTAAGTTCGTCCGAAGTTAGTCTCTTTCTAAGGACGAACTTAGATAAACCTTAGAATGAGACTAACGAGACTAACTTGGGACGAACAAAGACAAACTTTAGTCTCATTCTAAGGTTTGTATAAGTTCGTCCCAAGTTAGTCTAAGTTCATCCCAAGTTAGTCTCTTTCTTAGGAGGAACTTAGATAAACCTTAGAATGAGACTAACGAGACTAACTTGGGACGAACAAAGACAAACTTTAGTCTCATTCTAAGGTTTGTATAAGTTCGTCCCAAGTTAGTCTAAGTTCGTCCCAAGTTAGTCTCTTTCTAAGGACGAACTTAGATAAACCTTAGAATGAGACTAACGAGACTAACTTGGGACGAACAAAGACAAACTTTAGTTTCATTCTAAAGTTTGTATAAGTTCGTCCCAAGTTAGTCTCTTTCTAAGGACGAACTTAGACAAACCTTAGAATGAGACTAACGAGACTAACTTGGGACGAACAAAGACAAACTTTAGTCTCATTCTATGGTTTGTATAAGTTCGTCCCAAGTTAGTCTAAGTTCGTCCCAAGTTAGTCTCTTTCTAAGGACGAACTTAGACAAATCTTAGAATGAGACTAACGAGACTAACTTGGGACGAATAAAGACAAACTTTAGTCTCATTCTAAAGTTTGTATAAGTTCGTCCCAAGTTAGTCTCTTTCTAAGGGCGAACTTAGACAAACCTTGGAATGAGACTAACGAGACTAACTTGGGACGAACAAAGACAAACTTTAGTCTCATTCTAAAGTTTGTATAAGTTCGTACCAAGTTACTCTCTTTCTAAGCACGAACATAGACAAACCTTAGAATGAGACTAACGAGACTAACCTAGGACAAATAAAGACAAACTTTAGTCTCATTCTAAGGTTTTTATAAGTTCGTCCCAAGTTAGTCTAAGTTCATCCCAAGTTTGTCTCTTTCTAAGGACGAACTTAGATAAACCTTAGAATGAGACTAACGAGACTGACTTGGGACGAACAAAGACAAACTTTAGTCTCATTCTAAGGTTTGTGTAAGTTCGTAGCAAGTTAGTCGAAGTTCGTTCCAAGTTAGTCTTTTTCTAAGGATGAACTTAGATAAACTTTAGAATGAGACTAACGAGACGAACTTGGGACGAACAAAGACAAACTTTAGTCTCATTCTAAGGTTTGTATAAGTTCGTCCCAAGTTAGTCTAAGTTCGTCCCAAGTTAGTCTCTTTCTAAGGACGAACTTAGATAAACCTTAGAATGAGACTAACGAGACTAAATTGGGACGAACAAAGACAAACTTTAGTCTCATTCTAAGGTTTGTATAAGTTCGACCCAAGTTAGTCTAAGTTCGTCCCAAGTTAGTCTCTTTCTAACGACGAACTTAGGCAAACCTTAGAATGAGACTAACGAGACTAACTTGGGACGAACAAAGACAAACTTTTGTCTCATTCTAAGGTTTGTATAAGTTCATCCCAAGTTAGTCTAAGTTCGTCCCATGTTAGTCTCAATCTAAGGACGAACTTAGATAAACCTTAGAATGAGACTAACGAGACTAACTTGGGACGAACAAAGACAAACTTTAGTCTCATTCTAAGGTTTGTATAAGTTCGTCCCAAGTTAGTCTAAGTTCGTCCCAAGTTAGTCTCTTTCTAAGGATAAACTTAGATAAACCTTAGAATGAGACTAACGAGACTAACATGGGACGACCAAAGACAAACTTTAGTCTCATTCTAAGGTTTGTATAAGTTCGTCCCAAGTTAGTCTAAGTTCGTCCCAAGTTAGTCTCTTTCTAAGGACGAACTTAGATAAACCTTAGAATGAGACTAACGAGACTAACTTGGGACGAACAAAGACAAACTTTAGTCTCATTCTAAGGTTTGTATAAGTTCGTCCCAAGTTAGTCTAAGTTCGTCCCAAGTTAGTCTCTTTCTAAGGACGAACTTAGATAAACCTTAGAATGAGACTAACGAGACTAACTTGGGACGAAAAAAGACAAACTTTAGTCTCATTCTAAGGTTTGTATAAGTTCGTCCCAAGTTTGTCTAAGTTCGTCCGAAGTTAGTCTCTTTCTAAGGACGAACTTAGATAAACCTTAGAATGAGACTAACGAGACTAACTTGGGACGAACAAAGACAAACTTTAGTCTCATTCTAAGGTTTGTATAAGTTCGTCCCAAGTTAGTCTAAGTTCGTCCCAAGTTAGTCTCTTTCTTAGGACGAACTTAGATAAACCTTAGAATGAGACTAACGAGACTAACTTGGGACGAACAAAGACAAACTTTAGTCTCATTCTAAGGTTTGTATAAGTTCGTCCCAAGTTAGTCTAAGTTCGTCCCAAGTTAGTCTCTTTCTAAGGACGAACTTAGATAAACCTTAGAATGAGACTAACGAGACTAACTTGGGACGAACAAAGACAAACTTTAGTCTCATTCTAAAGTTTGTATAAGTTCGTCCCAAGTTAGTCTCTTTCTAAGGACGAACTTAGATAAACCTTAGAATGAGACTAACGAGACTCACTTGGGTCGAACAAAGACAAACTTTAGTCTCATTCTAAGGTTTGTATAAGTTCGTCCCAAGTTAGTCTAAGTTCGTCCCAAGTTAGTCTCTTTCTAAGGACGAACTTAGATAAACCTTAGAATGAGACTAACGAGACTAACTTGGGACGAACAAAGACAAACTCTAGTCTCATTCTATGGTTTTTATAAGTTCGTCCCAAGTTAGTCTAAGTTCATCCTAAGTTGGTCTCTTTCTAAGGACGAACTTAGATAAACCTTAGAATGAGACTAACGAGACTAACTTGGGACGAACACTGACGAACTTTAGTCTCATTCTAAAGTTTGTATAAGTTCGTCCCAAGTTAGTCTCTTTCTAAGGACGAACTTAGATAAACCTTAGAATGAGACTAACGAGACTCACTTGGGACGAAAAAAGACAAACTCTAGTCTCATTCTAAGGTTTGTATAAGTTCGTCCCAAGTTAGTCTAAGTTCATCCTAAGTTAGTCTCTTTCTAAGGACGAACTTAGATAAACCTTAGAATGAGACTAACGAGACTAACTTGGGACGAAAAAAGACAAACTTTAGTCTCATTCTAAGGTTTGTATAAGTTCATCCCAAGTTAGTCTAAGTTCGTCCCAAGTTAGTCTCTTTCTAAGGACGAACTTAGATAAACCTTAGAATGAGACTAACGAGACTAACTTGGGACGAAAAAAGACAAACTTTAGTCTCATTCTAAGGTTTGTATAAGTTCGTCCCAAGTTAGTCTAAGTTCGTCCCAAGTTAGTCTCTTTCTAAGGACGAACTTAGATAAACCTTAGAATGAGACTAACGAGACTAACTTGGGACGAACAAAGACAAACTTTAGTCTCATTCTAAAGTTTGTATAAGTTCGTCCCAAGTTAGTCTCTTTCTAAGGACGAACTTAGATAAACCTTAGAATGAGACTAACGAGACTCACTTGGGACGAACAAAGACAAACTTTAGTCTCATTCTAAGGTTTGTATAAGTTCATCCCAAGTTAGTCTAAGTTCGTCCCAAGTTAGTCTATTTCTAAGGACGAACTTAGACAAACCTTAGAATGAGACTAACGAGACGAACTTGGGACGAACAAAGACAAACTTTAGTCTCATTCTAAGGTTTGTATAAGTTCATCCCAAGTTAGTCTAAGTTCGTCCCAAGTTAGTCTCTTTCTAAGGACTTACTTAGATAAACCTTAGAATGAGACTAACGAGACTAACTTGGGACGAACAAAGACAAACTTTAGTCTCATTCTAAAGTTTGTATAAGTTCGTCCCAAGTTAGTCTCTTTCTAAGGACGAACTTAGATAAACCTTAGAATGAGACTAACGAGACTCACTTGGGACGAAAAAAGACAAACTCTAGTCTCATTCTAAGGTTTGTATAAGTTCGTCCCAAGTTAGTCTAAGTTCGTCCTAAGTTAGTCTCTTTCTAAGGACGAACTTAGATAAACCTTAGAATGAGACTAACGAGACTAACTTGGGACGAAAAAAGACAAACTTTAGTCTCATTCTAAGGTTTGTATAAGTTCGTCCCAAGTTAGTCTAAGTTCGTCCCAAGTTAGTCTCTTTCTAAGGACGAACTTAGATAAACCTTAGAATGAGACTAACGAGACTAACTTGGGACGAAAAAAGACAAACTTTAGTCTCATTTTAAGGTTTGTATAAGTTCGTCCCAAGTTAGTCTAAGTTCGTCCCAAGTTAGTCTCTTTCTAAGGACGAACTTAGATAAACCTTAGAATGAGACTAACGAGACGAACTTGGGACGAACAAAGACAAACTTTAGTCTCATTCTAAGGTTTGTATAAGTTCATCCCAAGTTAGTCTAAGTTCGTCCCAAGTTAGTCTCTTTCTAAGGACTTACTTAGATAAACCTTAGAATGAGACTAACGAGACTAACTTGGGACGAACAAAGACAAACTTTAGTCTCATTCTAATGTTTGTATAAGTTCGTCCCAAGTTAGTCTCATTCTAAGGATGAACTTAGACAAACCTTAGAATGAGACTAACGAGACTAACTTGGGACGAACAAAGACAAACTTTAGTCTCATTCTAAGGTTCGTATAAGTTCGTCCCAAGTTAGTCTAAGTTCGTCCCATGTTAGTCTCTTTCTAAGAACGAACTTAGGCAAACCTTAGAATGAGACCAACGAGACTAACTTGGGACGAACAAAGACAAACTTTAGTCTCATTCTAAGGTTTGTATAAGTTCATCCCAAGTTAGTCTCTTTCCAAGGACGAACTTAGATAAACCTTAGAATGAGACTAACGAGATTAACTTGGGACGAACAAAGACAAACTATAGTCTCATTCTAAGGTTTGTATAAGTTCGTCCCAAGTTAGTCTAAGTTCGTCCCAAGTTAGTCTCTTTCTAAGGACGAACTTAGATAAACCTTAGAATGAGACTAACGAGACTAACTTGGGACGAACAAAGACAAACTTTAGTCTCTTTTTTTTTTTTAACTGGACGGAGCCAGCGGGATTTATTGGATGGAGACCCAAAAACCCTGGGCCGTGGTGATTACAAAGGGATAGCCCTTAAAGCGCCAGAGGATAGTTATACACCTACCCCCTTAAAAACGCCGAACAAGCTATAAGAAGAAAAACCCAAAAACAGAGTACAAAGGGGGACAGAAAAAGGCCATAAAAGCCAAGGTCTAAAAAAGGGCATGACTGGGAAACTATGGAGTGCCAGGCGCTTGTTCCAGAAAGGTGTGGGACGAGATATCCTTGAGCTGCTGCTGGTGCATACCCATACGTAACCAAGTGGGCAAGCGTAAGTAGTCCTTGGTAAGGGCCACTCGAACTGCTTTGGGCAGTTTGTTGACATTGTAAAAGATACCATCTGTACCACCTTTGAAACTTTAGTCTCATTCTAAGGTTTGTATAAGTTCGTCCCAAGTTAGTCTAAGTTCGTCCCAAGTTAGTCTCTTTCTAAGGACGAACTTAGATAAACCTTAGAATGAGACTAACGAGACTAACTTGGGACGATCAAAGACAAACTTTAGTCTCATTCTAAGGTTTGTATAAGTACGTCCGAAGGTTAGTCTAAGTTCGTCCCAAGTTAGTCTCTTTCTAAGAACGAACTTAGACAAACCTTAGAATGAGACTAACGAAACTAACTTGGGACGAACAAAGACAAACTTTAGTCTCATTCTAAAGTTTGTATAAGTTCGTCCCAAGTTAGTCTCTTTCTAGGGGCGAACTCAGACAAACCTTAGAATGAGACTAACGAGACTAACTTGGGACAAACAAAGACAAACTTTAGTCTCATTCTAAGGTTTGTATAAGTTCGTCCCAAGTTAGTCTAAGTTCGTCCCAAGTTAGTCTCTTTCTAAGGATGAACTTAGATAAACCTTAGAATGAGACTAACGAGACTAACTTGGGACGAACAAAGACAAACTCTAGTCTCATTCTAAGGTTTGTATAAGTTCGTCCCAAGTTAGTCTAAGTTCGTCCCAAGTTAGTCTCTTTCTAAGGATGAACTTAGATAAACCTTAGAATGAGACTAACGAGACTAACTTGGGACGAAAAAAGACAAACTTTAGTCTCATTCTAAGGTTTGTATAAGTTCGTCCCAAGTTAGTCTAAGTTCGTCCCAAGTTAGTCTCTTTCTAAGGACGAACTTAGATAAACCTTAGAATGAGACTAACGAGACTAACTTGGGACGAACAAAGACAAACTTTAGTCTCATTCTAAAGTTTGTATAAGTTCGTCCCAAGTTAGTCTCTTTCTAAGGACGAACTTAGATAAACCTTAGAATGAGACTAACGAGACTCACTTGGGACGAACAAAGACAAACTTTAGTCTCATTCTAAGGTTTGTATAAGTTCATCCCAAGTTAGTCTAAGTTCGTCCCAAGTTAGTCTATTTCTAAGGATGAACTTAGACAAACCTTAGAATGAGACTAACGAGACAAACTTGGGACGAACAAAGACAAACTTTAGTCTCATTCTAAGGTTTGTATAAGTTCATCCCAAGTTAGTCTAAGTTCGTCCCAAGTTAGTCTCAATCTAAGGACGAACTTAGATAAACCTTAGAATGAGACTAACGAGACTTACTTGGGACGAACAAAGACAAACTTTAGTCTCATTCTAAGGTTTGTATAAGTTCGTCCCAAGTTAGTCTAAGTTCGTCCCAAGTTAGTCTCTTTCTAAGGACGAACTTAGATAGACCTTAGAATGAGACTAACGAGACTAACTTGGGACGAACAAAGACAAACTTAAGTCTCATTCTAAGGTTTGTATAAGTTCGTCCCAAGTTAGTCTAAGTTCGTCCCAAGTTAGTCTCTTTCTAAGGACTTACTTAGATAAACCTTAGAATGAGACTAACGAGACTAACTTGGGACGAACAAAGACAAACTTTAATCTCATTCTAAGGTTTGTATAAGTTCGTCCCAAGTTAGTCTAAGTTCGTCCCAAGTTAGTCTCTTTCTAAGGACGAACTTAGATAAACCTTAGAATGAGACTAACGAGACTAACTTGGGACGAACAAAGACAAACTTTAGTTTCATTCTAAAGTTTGTATAAGTTCGTCCCAAGTTAGTCTCTTTCTAAGGACGAACTTAGACAAACCTTAGAATGAGACTAACGAGACTAACTTGGGACGAACAAAGACAAACTTTAGTCTCATTCTATGGTTTGTATAAGTTCGTCCCAAGTTAGTCTAAGTTCGTCCCAAGTTAGTCTCTTTCTAAGGACGAACTTAGACAAATCTTAGAATGAGACTAACGAGACTAACTTGGGACGAATAAAGACAAACTTTAGTCTCATTCTAAAGTTTGTATAAGTTCGTCCCAAGTTAGTCTCTTTCTAAGGGCGAACTTAGACAAACCTTGGAATGAGACTAACGAGACTAACTTGGGACGAACAAAGACAAACTTTAGTCTCATTCTAAAGTTTGTATAAGTTCGTACCAAGTTACTCTCTTTCTAAGCACGAACATAGACAAACCTTAGAATGAGACTATCGAGACTAACCTGGGACAAATAAAGACAAACTTTAGTCTCATTCTAAGGTTTTTATAAGTTCGTCCCAAGTTAGTCTAAGTTCATCCCAAGTTTGTCTCTTTCTAAGGACGAACTTAGATAAACCTTAGAATGAGACTAACGAGACTGACTTGGGACGAACAAAGACAAACTTTAGTCTCATTCTAAGGTTTGTGTAAGTTCGTAGCAAGTTAGTCGAAGTTCGTCCCAAGTTAGTCTTTTTCTAAGGATGAACTTAGATAAACTTTAGAATGAGACTAACGAGACGAACTTGGGACGAACAAAGACAAACTTTAGTCTCATTCTAAGGTTTGTATAAGTTCGTCCCAAGTTAGTCTAAGTTCGTCCCAAGTTAGTCTCTTTCTAAGGACGAACTTAGATAAACCTTAGAATGAGACTAACGAGACTAAATTGGGACGAACAAAGACAAACTTTAGTCTCATTCTAAGGTTTGTATAAGTTCGACCCAAGTTAGTCTAAGTTCGTCCCAAGTTAGTCTCTTTCTAACGACGAACTTAGGCAAACCTTAGAATGAGACTAACGAGACTAACTTGGGACGAACAAAGACAAACTCTAGTCTCATTCTAACGTTTGTATAAGTTCGTCCCAAGTTAGTCTAAGTTCGTCCCAAGTTAGTCTCTTTCTAAGGATGAACTTAGATAAACCTTAGAATGAGACTAACGAGACTAACTTGGGACGAAAAAAGACAAACTTTAGTCTCATTCTAAGGTTTGTATAATTTCGTCCCAAGTTAGTCTAAGTTCGTCCCAAGTTAGTCTCTTTCTAAGGACGAACTTAGATAAACCTTAGAATGAGACTAACGAGACTAACTTGGGACGAACAAAGACAAACTTTAGTCTCATTCTAAAGTTTGTATAAGTTCGTCCCAAGTTAGTCTCTTTCTAAGGACGAACTTAGATAAACCTTAGAATGAGACTAACGAGACTCACTTGGGACGAACAAAGACAAACTTTAGTCTCATTCTAAGGTTTGTATAAGTTCATCCCAAGTTAGTCTAAGTTCGTCCCAAGTTAGTCTATTTCTAAGGATGAACTTAGACAAACCTTAGAATGAGACTAACGAGACAAACTTGGGACGAACAAAGACAAACTTTAGTCTCATTCTAAGGTTTGTATAAGTTCATCCCAAGTTAGTCTAAGTTCGTCCCAAGTTAGTCTCAATCTAAGGACGAACTTAGATAAACCTTAAAATGAGACTAACGAGACTTACTTGGGACGAACAAAGACAAACTTTAGTCTCATTCTAAGGTTTGTATAAGTTCGTCCCAAGTTAGTCTAAGTTCGTCCCAAGTTAGTCTCTTTCTAAGGACGAACTTAGATAGACCTTAGAATGAGACTAACGAGACTAACTTGGGACGAACAAAGACAAACTTAAGTCTCATTCTAAGGTTTGTATAAGTTCGTCCCAAGTTAGTCTAAGTTCGTCCCAAGTTAGTCTCTTTCTAAGGACTTACTTAGATAAACCTTAGAATGAGACTAACGAGACTAACTTGGGACGAACAAAGACAAACTTTAATCTCATTCTAAGGTTTGTATAAGTTCGTCCCAAGTTAGTCTAAGTTCGTCCCAAGTTAGTCTCTTTCTAAGGATGAACTTAGATAAACCTTAGAATGAGACTAACGAGACTAACTTGGGACGAACAAAGACAAACTTTAGTTTCATTCTAAAGTTTGTATAAGTTCGTCCCAAGTTAGTCTCTTTCTAAGGACGAACTTAGACAAACCTTAGAATGAGACTAACGAGACTAACTTGGGACGAACAAAGACAAACTTTAGTCTCATTCTATGGTTTGTATAAGTTCGTCCCAAGTTAGTCTAAGTTCGTCCCAAGTTAGTCTCTTTCTAAGGACGAACTTAGACAAATCTTAGAATGAGACTAACGAGACTAACTTGGGACGAATAAAGACAAACTTTAGTCTCATTCTAAAGTTTGTATAAGTTCGTCCCAAGTTAGTCTCTTTCTAAGGGCGAACTTAGACAAACCTTGGAATGAGACTAACGAGACTAACTTGGGACGAACAAAGACAAACTTTAGTCTCATTCTAAAGTTTGTATAAGTTCGTACCAAGTTACTCTCTTTCTAAGCACGAACATAGACAAACCTTAGAATGAGACTAACGAGACTAACCTGGGACAAATAAAGACAAACTTTAGTCTCATTCTAAGGTTTTTATAAGTTCGTCCCAAGTTAGTCTAAGTTCATCCCAAGTTTGTCTCTTTCTAAGGACGAACTTAGATAAACCTTAGAATGAGACTAACGAGACTGACTTGGGACGAACAAAGACAAACTTTAGTCTCATTCTAAGGTTTGTGTAAGTTCGTAGCAAGTTAGTCGAAGTTCGTCCCAAGTTAGTCTTTTTCTAAGGATGAACTTAGATAAACTTTAGAATGAGACTAACGAGACGAACTTGGGACGAACAAAGACAAACTTTAGTCTCATTCTAAGGTTTGTATAAGTTCGTCCCAAGTTAGTCTAAGTTCGTCCCAAGTTAGTCTCTTTCTAAGGACGAACTTAGATAAACCTTAGAATGAGACTAACGAGACTAAATTGGGACGAACAAAGACAAACTTTAGTCTCATTCTAAGGTTTGTATAAGTTCGACCCAAGTTAGTCTAAGTTCGTCCCAAGTTAGTCTCTTTCTAACGACGAACTTAGGCAAACCTTAGAATGAGACTAACGAGACTAACTTGGGACGAACAAAGACAAACTTTAGTCTCATTCTAAGGTTTGTATAAGTTCATCCCAAGTTAGTCTAAGTTCGTCCCATGTTAGTCTCAATCTAAGGACGAACTTAGATAAACCTTAGAATGAGACTAACGAGACTAACTTGGGACGAACAAAGACAAACTTTAGTCTCATTCTAAGGTTTGTATAAGTTCGTCCCAAGTTAGTCTAAGTTCGTCCCAAGTTAGTCTCTTTCTAAGGATAAACTTAGATAAACCTTAGAATGAGACTAACGAGACTAACATGGGACGACCAAAGACAAACTTTAGTCTCATTCTAAGGTTTGTATAAGTTCGTCCCAAGTTTGTCTAAGTTCGTCCGAAGTTAGTCTCTTTCTAAGGACGAACTTAGATAAACCTTAGAATGAGACTAACGAGACTAACTTGGGACGAACAAAGACAAACTTTAGTCTCATTCTAAGGTTTGTATAAGTTCGTCCCAAGTTAGTCTAAGTTCGTCCCAAGTTAGTCTCTTTCTTAGGACGAACTTAGATAAACCTTAGAATGTGACTAACGAGACTAACTTGGGACGAACAAAGACAAACTTTAGTCTCATTCTAAGGTTTGTATAAGTTCGTCCCAAGTTAGTCTAAGTTCGTCCCAAGTTAGTCTCTTTCTAAGGACGAACTTAGATAAACCTTAGAATGAGACTAACGAGACTAACTTGGGACGAACAAAGACAAACTTTAGTCTCATTCTAAAGTTTGTATAAGTTCGTCCCAAGTTAGTCTCTTTCTAAGGACGAACTTAGATAAACCTTAGAATGAGACTAACGAGACTCACTTGGGACGAACAAAGACAAACTTTAGTCTCATTCAAAGGTTTGTATAAGTTCGTCCCAAGTTAGTCTAAGTTCGTCCCAAGTTAGTCTCTTTCTAAGGACGAACTTAGATAAACCTTAGAATGAGACTAACGAGACTAACTTGGGATGAACAAAGACAAACTCTAGTCTCATTCTATGGTTTTTATAAGTTCGTCCCAAGTTAGTCTAAGTTCGTCCTAAGTTGGTCTCTTTCTAAGGACAAACTTAGATAAACCTTAGAATGAGACTAACGAGACTAACTTGGGACGAACAAAGACAAACTTTAGTCTCATTCTAAAGTTTGTATAAGTTCGTCCCAAGTTAGTCTCTTTCTAAGGACGAACTTAGATAAACCTTAGAATGAGACTAACGAGACTCACTTGGGACGAAAAAAGACAAACTCTAGTCTCATTCTAAGGTTTGTATAAGTTCGTCCCAAGTTAGTCTAAGTTCGTCCTAAGTTAGTCTCTTTCTAAGGACGAACTTAGATAAACCTTAGAATGAGACTAACGAGACTAACTTGGGACGAAAAAAGACAAACTTTAGTCTCATTCTAAGGTTTGTATAAGTTCGTCCCAAGTTAGTCTAAGTTCGTCCCATGTTAGTCTCTTTCTAAGGACGAACTTAGATAAACCTTAGAATGAGACTAACGAGACTAACTTGGGACGAAAAAAGACAAACTTTAGTCTCATTCTAAGGTTTGTATAAGTTCGTCCCAAGTTAGTCTAAGTTCGTCCCAAGTTAGTCTCTTTCTAAGGACGAACTTAGATAAACCTTAGAATGAGACTAACGAGACTAACTTGGGACGAACAAAGACAAACTTTAGTCTCATTCTAAAGTTTGTATAAGTTCGTCCCAAGTTAGTCTCTTTCTAAGGACGAACTTAGATAAACCTTAGAATGAGACTAACGAGACTCACTTGGGACGAACAAAGACAAACTTTAGTCTCATTCTAAGGTTTGTATAAGTTCATCCCAAGTTAGTCTAAGTTCGTCCCAAGTTAGTCTATTTCTGAGGACGAACTTAGACAAACCTTAGAATGAGACTAACGAGACGAACTTGGGACGAACAAAGACAAACTTTAGTCTCATTCTAAGGTTTGTATAAGTTCATCCCAAGTTAGTCTAAGTTCGTCCCAAGTTAGTCTCTTTCTAAGGACTTACTTAGATAAACCTTAGAATGAGACTAACGAGACTAACTTGGGACGAACAAAGACAAACTTTAGTCTCATTCTAAAGTTTGTATAAGTTCGTCCCAAGTTAGTCTCTTTCTAAGGACGAACTTAGATAAACCTTAGAATGAGACTAACGAGACTCACTTGGGACGAAAAAAGACAAACTCTAGTCTCATTCTAAGGTTTGTATAAGTTCGTCCCAAGTTAGTCTAAGTTCGTCCTAAGTTAGTCTCTTTCTAAGGACGAACTTAGATAAACCTTAGAATGAGACTAACGAGACTAACTTGGGACGAAAAAAGACAAACTTTAGTCTCATTCTAAGGTTTGTATAAGTTCGTCCCAAGTTAGTCTAAGTTCGTCCCAAGTTAGTCTCTTTCTAAGGACGAACTTAGATAAACCTTAGAATGAGACTAACGAGACTAACTTGGGACGAAAAAAGACAAACTTTAGTCTCATTCTAAGGTTTGTATAAGTTCGTCCCAAGTTAGTCTAAGTTCGTCCCAAGTTAGTCTCTTTCTAAGGACGAACTTAGATAAACCTTAGAATGAGACTAACGAGACGAACTTGGGACGAACAAAGACAAACTTTAGTCTCATTCTAAGGTTTGTATAAGTTCATCCCAAGTTAGTCTAAGTTCGTCCCAAGTTAGTCTCTTTCTAAGGACTTACTTAGATAAACCTTAGAATGAGACTAACGAGACTAACTTGGGACGAACAAAGACAAACTTTAGTCTCATTCTAATGTTTGTATAAGTTCGTCCCAAGTTAGTCTCATTCTAAGGATGAACTTAGACAAACCTTAGAATGAGACTAACGAGACTAACTTGGGACGAACAAAGACAAACTTTAGTCTCATTCTAAGGTTCGTATAAGTTCGTCCCAAGTTAGTCTAAGTTCGTCCCATGTTAGTCTCTTTCTAAGAACGAACTTAGGCAAACCTTAGAATGAGACCAACGAGACTAACTTGGGACGAACAAAGACAAACTTTAGTCTCATTCTAAGGTTTGTATAAGTTCATCCCAAGTTAGTCTCTTTCCAAGGACGAACTTAGATAAACCTTAGAATGAGACTAACGAGATTAACTTGGGACGAACAAAGACAAACTATAGTCTCATTCTAAGGTTTGTATAAGTTCGTCCCAAGTTAGTCTAAGTTCGTCCCAAGTTAGTCTCTTTCTAAGGACGAACTTAGATAAACCTTAGAATGAGACTAACGAGACTAACTTGGGACGAATAAAGACAAACTTTAGTCTCATTCTAAATTTTGTATAAGTTCGTCCCAAGTTAGTCTCTTTCTAAGGGCGAACTTAGACAAACCTTAGAATGAGACTAACGAGACTAACTTGGGACGAACAAAGACAAACTTTAGTCTCATTCTAAGGTTTGTATAAGTTCGTCCCAAGTTAGTCTCTTTCTAAGGATGAACTTAGACAAACCTTAGAATGAGACTAACGAGACTAACTTGGGACGAATAAAGACAAACTTTAGTCTCATTCTAAAGTTTGTATAAGTTCGTCCCAAGTTAGTCTCTTTCTAAGGGCGAACTTAGACAAACCTTGGAATGAGACTAACGAGACTAACTTGGGACGAACAAACACAAACTTTAGTCTCATTCTAAAGTTTGTATAAGTTCATCCCAAGTTACTCTCTTTCTAAGGACGAACATAGACAAACCTTAGAATGAGACTAACGAGACTAACTTGGGACGAATAAAGACAAACTTTAGTCTCATTCTAAAGTTTGTATAAGTTCGTCCCAAGTTAGTCTCTTTCTAAGGGCGAACTTAGACAAACCTTGGAATGAGACTAACGAGACTAACTTGGGACGAACAAACACAAACTTTAGTCTCATTCTAAAGTTTGTATAAGTTCATCCCAAGTTACTCTCTTTCTAAGGACGAACATAGACAAACCTTAGAATGAGACTAACGAGACTAACTTGGGACGAATAAAGACAAACTTTAGTCTCATTCTAAGGTTTGTATAAGTTCGTCCCAAGTTAGTCTAAGTTCGTCCCAAGTTTGTCTCTTTCTAAGGATGAACTTAGATAAACCTTAGAATGAGACTAACGAGACTGACTTGGGACGAACAAAGACAAACTTTAGTCTCATTCTAAGGTTTGTGTAACTTCGTCGCAAGTTTGTCGAAGTTTGTCCCAAGTTAGTCTTTTTCTAAGTACGAACTTAGATAAACTTTAGAATGAGACTAACGAGACGAACTTGGGACGAACAAAGACCAACTTTAGTCTCATTCTAAGGTTTGTATAAGTTCGTCCCAAGTTAGTCTAAGTTCGTCCCAAGTTAGTCTCTTTCTAATGATGAACTTAGATAAACCTTAGAATGAGACTAACGAGACTAACTTGGGACGAACAAAGACAAACTTTAGTCTCATTCTAAGGTTTGTATAAGTTCGTCCCAAGTTAGTCTAAGTTCGTCCCAAGTTAGTCTCTTTCTAAGGACGAACTTAGGCAAACCTTAGAATGAGACTAACGAGACTAACTTGGGACAAACAAAGACAAACTCTAGTCTCATTCTAAGGTTTGTATAAGTTCGTCCCAAGTTAGTCTAAGTTCGTCCTAAGTTAGTCTCTTTCTAAGGACGAACTTAGATAAACCTTAGAATGACACTAATGAGACTAACTTGGGATGAAAAAAGACAAACTTTAGTCTCATTCTAAGGTTTGTATAAGTTTGTCCCAAGTTAGTCTAAGTTCGTCCCAAGTTAGTCTCT
Source organism: Rhodiola kirilowii (assembly GCA_033675215.1). Classification (NCBI taxonomy): domain Eukaryota; kingdom Viridiplantae; phylum Streptophyta; class Magnoliopsida; order Saxifragales; family Crassulaceae; genus Rhodiola; species Rhodiola kirilowii. The sequence goes on from CM066193.1 coordinate 34,413,133, forward strand.
TTCTAAGGACGAACTTAGATAAACCTTAGAATGAGACTAACGAGACTAACTTGGGACGAACAAAGACCGACTTTAGTCTCATTCTAAAGTTTGTATAAGTTCGTCCCAAGTTAGTCTCTTTCTAGGGGCGAACTCAGACAAACCTTAGAATGAGACTAACGAGACTAACTTGGGACAAACAAAGACAAACTTTAGTCTCATTCTAAGGTTTGTATAAGTTCGTCCCAAGTTAGTCTAAGTTCGTCCCAAGTTAGTCTCTTTCTAAGGACGAACTTAGATAAACCTTAGAATGAGACTAACGAGACTAACTTGGGACGAACAAAGACAAACTTTAGTCTCATTCTAAAGTTTGTATAAGTTCGTCCCAAGTTAGTCTCATTCTAAGGATGAACTTAGACAAACCTTAGAATGAGACTAACGAGACTAACTTGGGACGAACAAAGACAAACTTTAGTCTCATTCTAAGGTTCGTATAAGTTCGTCCCAAGTTAGTCTAAGTTCGTCCCATGTTAGTCTCTTTCTAAGAACGAACTTAGGCAAACCTTAGAATGAGACTAACGAGACTAACTTGGGACGAACAAAGACAAACTTTAGTCTCATTCTAAGGTTTGTATAAGTTCATCCCAAGCTAGTCTCTTTCCAAGGACGAACTTAGATAAACCTTAGAATGAGACTAACAAGATTAACTTGGGACGAACAAAGACAAACTATAGTCTAATTCTAAGGTTTGTATAAGTTCGTCCCAAGTTAGTCTAAGTTCGTCCCAAGTTAGTCTCTTTCTAAGGACGAACTTAGATAAACCTTAGAATGAGACTAACGAGACTAACTTGGGACGAATAAAGACAAACTTTAGTCTCATTCTAAAGTTTGTATAAGTTCGTCCCAAGTTAGTCTCTTTCTAAGGGCGAACTTAGACAAACCTTAGAATGAGACTAACGAGACTAACTTGGGACGAACAAAGACAAACTTTAGTCTCATTCTAAGGTTTGTATAAGTTCGTCCCAAGTTAGTCTAAGTTCGTCCCAAGTTAGTCTCTTTCTAAGGACGAACTTAGACAAACCTTAGAATGAGACTAACGAGACTAACTTGGGACGAATAAAGACAAACTTTAGTCTCATTCTAAAGTTTGTATAAGTTCGTCCCAAGTTAGTCTCTTTCTAAGGGCAAACTTAGACAAACCTTGGAATGAGACTAACGAGACTAACTTGGGACGAACAAACACAAACTTTAGTCTCATTCTAAAGTTTGTATAAGTTCATCCCAAGTTACTCTCTTTCTAAGGACGAACATAGACAAACCTTAGAATGAGACTAACGAGACTAACTTGGGACGAATAAAGACAAACTTTAGTCTCATTCTAAGGTTTGTATAAGTTCGTCCCAAGTTAGTCTAAGTTCGTCCCAAGTTTGTCTCTTTCTAAGGATGAACTTAGATAAACCTTAGAATGACACTAACGAGACTGACTTGGGACGAACAAAGACAAACTTTAGTCTCATTCTAAGGTTTGTGTAAGTTCGTCGCAAGTTAGTCGAAGTTCGTCCCAAGTTAGTCTTTTTCTAAGTACGAACTTAGATAAACTTTAGAATGAGACTAACGAGACGAACTTGGGACGAACAAAGACAAACTTTAGTCTCATTCTAAGGTTTGTATAAGTTCGTCCCAAGTTAGTCTAAGTTCGTCCCAAGTTAGTCTATTTCTAATGATGAACTTAGATAAACCTTAGAATGAGACTAACGAGACTAACTTGGGATGAACAAAGACAAACTTTAGTCTCATTCTAAGGTTTGTATAAGTTCGTCCCAAGTTAGTCTAAGTTCGTCCCAAGTTAGTCTCTTTCTAAGGACGAACTTAGGCAAACCTTAGAATGAGACTAACGAGACTAACTTGGGACGAACAAAGACAAACTCTAGTCTCATTCTAAGGTTTGTATAAGTTCGTCCCAAGTTAGTCTAAGTTCGTCCTAAGTTAGTCTCTTTCTAAGGACGAACTTAGATAAACCTTAGAATGACACTAATGAGACTAACTTGGGTTGAAAAAAGACAAACTTTAGTCTCATTCTAAGGTTTGTATAAGTTCGTCCCAAGTTAGTCTAAGTTCGTCCCAAGTTAGTCTCTTTCTAAGGACGAACTTAGATAAACCTTAGAATGAGACTAACGAGACTAACTTGGGACGAACAAAGACAAACTTTAGTCTCATTCTAAAGTTTGTATAAGTTCGCCCCAAGTTAGTCTCTTTCTAGGGGCGAACTCAGACAAACCTTAGAATGAGACTAACGAGACTAACTTGGGACAAACAAAGACAAACTTTAGTCTCATTCTAAGGTTTGTATAAGTTCGTCCCAAGTTAGTCTAAGTTCGTCCCAAGTTAGTCTCTTTCTAAGGATGAACTTAGATAAACCTTAGAATGAGACTAACGAGACTAACTTGGGACGAACAAAGACAAACTCTAGTCTCATTCTAAGGTTTGTATAAGTTCGTCCCAAGTTAGTCTAAGTTCGTCCTAAGTTAGTCTCTTTCTAAGGACGAACTTAGATAAACCTTAGAATGAGACTAACGAGACTAACTTGGGACGAAAAAAGACAAACTTTAGTCTCATTCTAAGGTTTGTATAAGTTCGTCCCAAGTTAGTCTAAGTTCGTCCCAAGTTAGTCTCTTTCTAAGGACGAACTTAGATAAACCTTAGAATGAGACTAACGAGACTAACTTGGGACGAACAAAGACAAACTTTAGTCTCATTCTAAAGTTTGTATAAGTTCGTCCCAAGTTAGTCTCTTTCTAAGGACGAACTTAGATAAACCTTAGAATGAGACTAACGAGACTCACTTGGGACGAACAAAGACAAACTTTAGTCTCATTCTAAGGTTTGTATAAGTTCATCCCAAGTTAGTCTAAGTTCGTCCCAAGTTAGTCTATTTCTAAGGACGAACTTAGACAAACCTTAGAATGAGACTAACGAGACGAACTTGGGACGAACAAAGACAAACTTTAGTCTCATTCTAAGGTTTGTATAAGTTCATCCCATGTTAGTCTAAGTTCGTCCCAAGTTAGTCTCTTTCTAAGGACTAACTTAGATAAACCTTAGAATGAGACTAACGAGACTAACTTGGGACGAACAAAGACAAACTTTAATCTCATTCTAAGGTTTGTATAAGTTCGTCCCAAGTTAGTCTAAGTTCGTCCCAAGTTAGTCTCTTTCTAAGGACGAACTTAGATAAACCTTAGAATGAGACTAACGAGACTAACTTGGGACGAACAAAGACAAACTTTAGTTTCATTCTAAAGTTTGTATAAGTTCGTCCCAAGTTAGTCTCTTTCTAAGGACGAACTTAGACAAACCTTAGAATGAGACTAACGAGACTAACTTGGGACGAACAAAGACAAACTTTAGTCTCATTCTAAGGTTTGTATAAGTGCGTCCCTAGTTAGTCTAAGTTCGTCCCAAGTTAGTGTCTTTCTAAGGACGAACTTAGATAAACCTTAGAATGAGACTAACGAGACTAACTTGGGACGAACAAAGACAAACTTTAGTCTCATTCTAAAGTTTGTATAAGTTCATCCCAAGTTAGTCTCATTCTAAGGATGAACTTAGACAAACCTTAGAATGAGACTAACGAGACTAACTTGGGACGAATAAAGACAAACTTTAGTCTCATTCTAAATTTTGTATAAGTTCGTCCCAAGTTAGTCTCTTTCTAAGGGCGAACTTAGACAAACCTTAGAATGAGACTAACGAGACTAACTTGGGACGAACAAAGACAAACTTTAGTCTCATTCTAAGGTTTGTATAAGTTCGTCCCAAGTTAGTCTCTTTCTAAGGATGAACTTAGACAAACCTTAGAATGAGACTAACGAGACTAACTTGGGACGAATAAAGACAAACTTTAGTCTCATTCTAAAGTTTGTATAAGTTCGTCCCAAGTTAGTCTCTTTCTAAGGGCGAACTTAGACAAACCTTGGAATGAGACTAACGAGACTAACTTGGGACGAACAAACACAAACTTTAGTCTCATTCTAAAGTTTGTATAAGTTCATCCCAAGTTACTCTCTTTCTAAGGACGAACATAGACAAACCTTAGAATGAGACTAACGAGACTAACTTGGGACGAATAAAGACAAACTTTAGTCTCATTCTAAAGTTTGTATAAGTTCGTCCCAAGTTAGTCTCTTTCTAAGGGCGAACTTAGACAAACCTTGGAATGAGACTAACGAGACTAACTTGGGACGAACAAACACAAACTTTAGTCTCATTCTAAAGTTTGTATAAGTTCATCCCAAGTTACTCTCTTTCTAAGGACGAACATAGACAAACCTTAGAATGAGACTAACGAGACTAACTTGGGACGAATAAAGACAAACTTTAGTCTCATTCTAAGGTTTGTATAAGTTCGTCCCAAGTTAGTCTAAGTTCGTCCCAAGTTTGTCTCTTTCTAAGGATGAACTTAGATAAACCTTAGAATGAGACTAACGAGACTGACTTGGGACGAACAAAGACAAACTTTAGTCTCATTCTAAGGTTTGTGTAACTTCGTCGCAAGTTTGTCGAAGTTTGTCCCAAGTTAGTCTTTTTCTAAGTACGAACTTAGATAAACTTTAGAATGAGACTAACGAGACGAACTTGGGACGAACAAAGACCAACTTTAGTCTCATTCTAAGGTTTGTATAAGTTCGTCCCAAGTTAGTCTAAGTTCGTCCCAAGTTAGTCTCTTTCTAATGATGAACTTAGATAAACCTTAGAATGAGACTAACGAGACTAACTTGGGACGAACAAAGACAAACTTTAGTCTCATTCTAAGGTTTGTATAAGTTCGTCCCAAGTTAGTCTAAGTTCGTCCCAAGTTAGTCTCTTTCTAAGGACGAACTTAGGCAAACCTTAGAATGAGACTAACGAGACTAACTTGGGACAAACAAAGACAAACTCTAGTCTCATTCTAAGGTTTGTATAAGTTCGTCCCAAGTTAGTCTAAGTTCGTCCTAAGTTAGTCTCTTTCTAAGGACGAACTTAGATAAACCTTAGAATGACACTAATGAGACTAACTTGGGATGAAAAAAGACAAACTTTAGTCTCATTCTAAGGTTTGTATAAGTTCGTCCCAAGTTAGTCTAAGTTCGTCCCAAGTTAGTCTCTTTCTAAGGACGAACTTAGATAAACCTTAGAATGAGACTAACGAGACTAACTTGGGACGAACAAAGACCGACTTTAGTCTCATTCTAAAGTTTGTATAAGTTCGTCCCAAGTTAGTCTCTTTCTAGGGGCGAACTCAGACAAACCTTAGAATGAGACTAACGAGACTAACTTGGGACAAACAAAGACAAACTTTAGTCTCATTCTAAGGTTTGTATAAGTTCGTCCCAAGTTAGTCTAAGTTCGTCCCAAGTTAGTCTCTTTCTAAGGACGAACTTAGATAAACCTTAGAATGAGACTAACGAGACTAACTTGGGACGAACAAAGACAAACTTTAGTCTCATTCTAAAGTTTGTATAAGTTCGTCCCAAGTTAGTCTCATTCTAAGGATGAACTTAGACAAACCTTAGAATGAGACTAACGAGACTAACTTGGGACGAACAAAGACAAACTTTAGTCTCATTCTAAGGTTCGTATAAGTTCGTCCCAAGTTAGTCTAAGTTCGTCCCATGTTAGTCTCTTTCTAAGAACGAACTTAGGCAAACCTTAGAATGAGACTAACGAGACTAACTTGGGACGAACAAAGACAAACTTTTGTCTCATTCTAAGGTTTGTATAAGTTCATCCCAAGCTAGTCTCTTTCCAAGGACGAACTTAGATAAACCTTAGAATGAGACTAACAAGATTAACTTGGGACGAACAAAGACAAACTATAGTCTAATTCTAAGGTTTGTATAAGTTCGTCCCAAGTTAGTCTAAGTTCGTCCCAAGTTAGTCTCTTTCTAAGGACGAACTTAGATAAACCTTAGAATGAGACTAACGAGACTAACTTGGGACGAATAAAGACAAACTTTAGTCTCATTCTAAAGTTTGTATAAGTTCGTCCCAAGTTAGTCTCTTTCTAAGGGCGAACTTAGACAAACCTTAGAATGAGACTAACGAGACTAACTTGGGACGAACAAAGACAAACTTTAGTCTCATTCTAAGGTTTGTATAAGTTCGTCCCAAGTTAGTCTAAGTTCGTCCCAAGTTAGTCTCTTTCTAAGGACGAACTTAGACAAACCTTAGAATGAGACTAACGAGACTAACTTGGGACGAATAAAGACAAACTTTAGTCTCATTCTAAAGTTTGTATAAGTTCGTCCCAAGTTAGTCTCTTTCTAAGGGCAAACTTAGACAAACCTTGGAATGAGACTAACGAGACTAACTTGGGACGAACAAACACAAACTTTAGTCTCATTCTAAAGTTTGTATAAGTTCATCCCAAGTTACTCTCTTTCTAAGGACGAACATAGACAAACCTTAGAATGAGACTAACGAGACTAACTTGGGACGAATAAAGACAAACTTTAGTCTCATTCTAAGGTTTGTATAAGTTCGTCCCAAGTTAGTCTAAGTTCGTCCCAAGTTTGTCTCTTTCTAAGGATGAACTTAGATAAACCTTAGAATGACACTAACGAGACTGACTTGGGACGAACAAAGACAAACTTTAGTCTCATTCTAAGGTTTGTGTAAGTTCGTCGCAAGTTAGTCGAAGTTCGTCCCAAGTTAGTCTTTTTCTAAGTACGAACTTAGATAAACTTTAGAATGAGACTAACGAGACGAACTTGGGACGAACAAAGACAAACTTTAGTCTCATTCTAAGGTTTGTATAAGTTCGTCCCAAGTTAGTCTAAGTTCGTCCCAAGTTAGTCTATTTCTAATGATGAACTTAGATAAACCTTAGAATGAGACTAACGAGACTAACTTGGGATGAACAAAGACAAACTTTAGTCTCATTCTAAGGTTTGTATAAGTTCGTCCCAAGTTAGTCTAAGTTCGTCCCAAGTTAGTCTCTTTCTAAGGACGAACTTAGGCAAACCTTAGAATGAGACTAACGAGACTAACTTGGGACGAACAAAGACAAACTCTAGTCTCATTCTAAGGTTTGTATAAGTTCGTCCCAAGTTAGTCTAAGTTCGTCCTAAGTTAGTCTCTTTCTAAGGACGAACTTAGATAAACCTTAGAATGACACTAATGAGACTAACTTGGGTTGAAAAAAGACAAACTTTAGTCTCATTCTAAGGTTTGTATAAGTTCGTCCCAAGTTAGTCTAAGTTCGTCCCAAGTTAGTCTCTTTCTAAGGACGAACTTAGATAAACCTTAGAATGAGACTAACGAGACTAACTTGGGACGAACAAAGACAAACTTTAGTCTCATTCTAAAGTTTGTATAAGTTCGCCCCAAGTTAGTCTCTTTCTAGGGGCGAACTCAGACAAACCTTAGAATGAGACTAACGAGACTAACTTGGGACAAACAAAGACAAACTTTAGTCTCATTCTAAGGTTTGTATAAGTTCGTCCCAAGTTAGTCTAAGTTCGTCCCAAGTTAGTCTCTTTCTAAGGATGAACTTAGATAAACCTTAGAATGAGACTAACGAGACTAACTTGGGACGAACAAAGACAAACTCTAGTCTCATTCTAAGGTTTGTATAAGTTCGTCCCAAGTTAGTCTAAGTTCGTCCTAAGTTAGTCTCTTTCTAAGGACGAACTTAGATAAACCTTAGAATGAGACTAACGAGACTAACTTGGGACGAAAAAAGACAAACTTTAGTCTCATTCTAAGGTTTGTATAAGTTCGTCCCAAGTTAGTCTAAGTTCGTCCCAAGTTAGTCTCTTTCTAAGGACGAACTTAGATAAACCTTAGAATGAGACTAACGAGACTAACTTGGGACGAACAAAGACAAACTTTAGTCTCATTCTAAAGTTTGTATAAGTTCGTCCCAAGTTAGTCTCTTTCTAAGGACGAACTTAGATAAACCTTAGAATGAGACTAACGAGACTCACTTGGGACGAACAAAGACAAACTTTAGTCTCATTCTAAGGTTTGTATAAGTTCATCCCAAGTTAGTCTAAGTTCGTCCCAAGTTAGTCTATTTCTAAGGACGAACTTAGACAAACCTTAGAATGAGACTAACGAGACGAACTTGGGACGAACAAAGACAAACTTTAGTCTCATTCTAAGGTTTGTATAAGTTCATCCCATGTTAGTCTAAGTTCGTCCCAAGTTAGTCTCTTTCTAAGGACTAACTTAGATAAACCTTAGAATGAGACTAACGAGACTAACTTGGGACGAACAAAGACAAACTTTAATCTCATTCTAAGGTTTGTATAAGTTCGTCCCAAGTTAGTCTAAGTTCGTCCCAAGTTAGTCTCTTTCTAAGGACGAACTTAGATAAACCTTAGAATGAGACTAACGAGACTAACTTGGGACGAACAAAGACAAACTTTAGTTTCATTCTAAAGTTTGTATAAGTTCGTCCCAAGTTAGTCTCTTTCTAAGGACGAACTTAGACAAACCTTAGAATGAGACTAACGAGACTAACTTGGGACGAACAAAGACAAACTTTAGTCTCATTCTAAGGTTTGTATAAGTGCGTCCCTAGTTAGTCTAAGTTCGTCCCAAGTTAGTGTCTTTCTAAGGACGAACTTAGATAAACCTTAGAATGAGACTAACGAGACTAACTTGGGACGAACAAAGACAAACTTTAGTCTCATTCTAAAGTTTGTATAAGTTCATCCTAAGTTAGTCTCATTCTAAGGATGAACTTAGACAAACCTTAGAATGAGACTAACGAGACTAACTTGGGACGAACAAAGACAAACTTTAGTCTCATTCTAAGGTTCGTATAAGTTCGTCCCAAGTTAGTCTAAGTTCGTCCCATGTTAGTCTCTTTCTAAGAACGAACTTAGGCAAACCTTAGAATGAGACTAACGAGACTAACTTGGGAAGAACAAAGACAAACTTTAGTCTCATTCTAAGGTTTGTATAAGTTCATCCCAAGTTAGTCTCTTTCCAAGGACGAACTTAGATAAACCTTAGAATGAGACTAACGAGACTAACTTGGGACGAACAAAGACAAACTATAGTCTCATTCTAAGGTTTGTATCAGTTCGTCCCAAGTTAGTCTAAGTTCGTCCCAAGTTAGTCTCTTTCTAAGGACGAACTTAGATAAACCTTAGAATGAGACTAACGAGACTAACTTGGGACGAATAAAGACAAACTTTAGTCTCATTCTAAAGTTTGTATAAGTTCGTCCCAAGTTAGTCTCTTTCTAAGGGCGAACTTAGACAAACCTTAGAATGAGACTAACGAGACTAACTTGGGACGAACAAAGACAAACTTTAGTCTCATTCTCAGGTTTGTATAAGTTCGTCCCAAGTTAGTCTAAGTTCGTCCCAAGTTAGTCTCTTTCTAAGGACGAACTTAGACAAACCTTAGAATGAGACTAACGAGACTAACTTGGGACAAATAAAGACAAACTTTAGTCTCATTCTAAAGTTTGTATAAGTTCGTCCCAAGTTAGTCTCTTTCTAAGGGCGAACTTAGACAAACCTTGGAATTAGACTAACGAGACTAACTTGGGAAGAACAAAGACAAACTTTAGTCTCATTCTAAGGTTTGTATAAGTTCATCCCAAGTTAGTCTCTTTCCAAGGACGAACTTAGATAAACCTTAGAATGAGACTAACGAGACTAACTTGGGACGAACAAAGACAAACTATAGTCTCATTCTAAGGTTTGTATAAGTTCGTCCCAAGTTAGTCTAAGTTCGTCCCAAGTTAGTCTCTTTCTAAGGACGAACTTAGATAAACCTTAGAATGAGACTAACGAGACTAACTTGGGACGAATAAAGACAAACTTTAGTCTCATTCTAAAGTTTGTATAAGTTCATCCCAAGTTAGTCTCTTTCTAAGGACGAACTTAGACAAACCTTAGAATGAGACTAACGAGACTAACTTGGGACGAACAAAGATAAACTTTAGTCTCATTCTAAGGTTCGTATAAGTTCGTCCCAAGTTAGTCTAAGTTCGTCCCAAGTTAGTCTCTTTCTAAGGACGAACTTAGATAAACCTTAGAATGAGACTAACGAGACTAACTTGGGACGAACAAAGACAAACTTTTGTCTCATTCTAAAGTTTGTATAAGTTCGCCCCAAGTTAGTCTCTTTCTAGGGGCGAACTCAGACAAACCTTAGAATGAGACTAACGAGACTAACTTGGGACAAACAAAGACAAACTTTAGTCTCATTCTAAGGTTTGTATAAGTTCGTCCCAAGTTAGTCTAAGTTCGTCCCAAGTTAGTCTCTTTCTAAGGATGAACTTAGATAAACCTTAGAATGAGACTAACGAGACTAACTTGGGACGAACAAAGACAAACTCTAGTCTCATTCTAAGGTTTGTATAAGTTCGTCCCAAGTTAGTCTAAGTTCGTCCTAAGTTAGTCTCTTTCTAAGGACGAACTTAGATAAACCTTAGAATGAGACTAACGAGACTAACTTGGGACGAAAAAAGACAAACTTTAGTCTCATTCTAAGGTTTGTATAAGTTCGTCCCAAGTTAGTCTAAGTTCGTCCCAAGTTAGTCTCTTTCTAAGGACGAACTTAGATAAACCTTAGAATGAGACTAACGAGACTAACTTGGGACGAACAAAGACAAACTTTAGTCTCATTCTAAAGTTTGTATAAGTTCGTCCCAAGTTAGTCTCTTTCTAAGGACGAACTTAGATAAACCTTAGAATGAGACTAACGAGACTCACTTGGGACGAACAAAGACAAACTTTAGTCTCATTCTAAGGTTTGTATAAGTTCATCCCAAGTTAGTCTAAGTTCGTCCCAAGTTAGTCTATTTCTAAGGACGAACTTAGACAAACCTTAGAATGAGACTAACGAGACGAACTTGGGACGAACAAAGACAAACTTTAGTCTCATTCTAAGGTTTGTATAAGTTCATCCCATGTTAGTCTAAGTTCGTCCCAAGTTAGTCTCTTTCTAAGGACTAACTTAGATAAACCTTAGAATGAGACTAACGAGACTAACTTGGGACGAACAAAGACAAACTTTAATCTCATTCTAAGGTTTGTATAAGTTCGTCCCAAGTTAGTCTAAGTTCGTCCCAAGTTAGTCTCTTTCTAAGGACGAACTTAGATAAACCTTAGAATGAGACTAACGAGACTAACTTGGGACGAACAAAGACAAACTTTAGTTTCATTCTAAAGTTTGTATAAGTTCGTCCCAAGTTAGTCTCTTTCTAAGGACGAACTTAGACAAACCTTAGAATGAGACTAACGAGACTAACTTGGGACGAACAAAGACAAACTTTAGTCTCATTCTAAGGTTTGTATAAGTGCGTCCCTAGTTAGTCTAAGTTCGTCCCAAGTTAGTGTCTTTCTAAGGACGAACTTAGATAAACCTTAGAATGAGACTAACGAGACTAACTTGGGACGAACAAAGACAAACTTTAGTCTCATTCTAAAGTTTGTATAAGTTCATCCCAAGTTAGTCTCATTCTAAGGATGAACTTAGACAAACCTTAGAATGAGACTAACGAGACTAACTTGGGACGAACAAAGACAAACTTTAGTCTCATTCTAAGGTTCGTATAAGTTCGTCCCAAGTTAGTCTAAGTTCGTCCCATGTTAGTCTCTTTCTAAGAACGAACTTAGGCAAACCTTAGAATGAGACTAACGAGACTAACTTGGGAAGAACAAAGACAAACTTTAGTCTCATTCTAAGGTTTGTATAAGTTCATCCCAAGTTAGTCTCTTTCCAAGGAAGAACTTAGATAAACCTTAGAATGAGACTAACGAGACTAACTTGGGACGAACAAAGACAAACTATAGTCTCATTCTAAGGTTTGTATCAGTTCGTCCCAAGTTAGTCTAAGTTCGTCCCAAGTTAGTCTCTTTCTAAGGACGAACTTAGATAAACCTTAGAATGAGACTAACGAGACTAACTTGGGACGAATAAAGACAAACTTTAGTCTCATTCTAAAGTTTGTATAAGTTCGTCCCAAGTTAGTCTCTTTCTAAGGGCGAACTTAGACAAACCTTAGAATGAGACTAACGAGACTAACTTGGGACGAACAAAGACAAACTTTAGTCTCATTCTCAGGTTTGTATAAGTTCGTCCCAAGTTAGTCTAAGTTCGTCCCAAGTTAGTCTCTTTCTAAGGACGAACTTAGACAAACCTTAGAATGAGACTAACGAGACTAACTTGGGACAAATAAAGACAAACTTTAGTCTCATTCTAAAGTTTGTATAAGTTCGTCCCAAGTTAGTCTCTTTCTAAGGGCGAACTTAGACAAACCTTGGAATTAGACTAACGAGACTAACTTGGGAAGAACAAAGACAAACTTTAGTCTCATTCTAAGGTTTGTATAAGTTCATCCCAAGTTAGTCTCTTTCCAAGGACGAACTTAGATAAACCTTAGAATGAGACTAACGAGACTAACTTGGGACGAACAAAGACAAACTATAGTCTCATTCTAAGGTTTGTATAAGTTCGTCCCAAGTTAGTCTAAGTTCGTCCCAAGTTAGTCTCTTTCTAAGGACGAACTTAGATAAACCTTAGAATGAGACTAACGAGACTAACTTGGGACGAATAAAGACAAACTTTAGTCTCATTCTAAAGTTTGTATAAGTTCATCCCAAGTTAGTCTCTTTCTAAGGACGAACTTAGACAAACCTTAGAATGAGACTAACGAGACTAACTTGGGACGAACAAAGATAAACTTTAGTCTCATTCTAAGGTTCGTATAAGTTCGTCCCAAGTTAGTCTAAGTTCGTCCCATGTTAGTCTCTTTCTAAGAACGAACTTAGGCAAACCTTAGAATGAGACTAACGAGACTAACTTGGGACGAACAAAGACAAACTATAGTCTCATTCTAAGGTTTGTATAAGTTCGTCCCAAGTTAGTCTAAGTTCGTCCCAAGTTAGTCTCTTTCTAAGGACGAACTTAGATAAACCTTAGAATGAGACTAACGAGACTAACTTGGGACGAACAAAGACAAACTTTAGTCTCATTCTAAGGTTTGTATAAGTTCGTCCCAAGTTAGTCTCTTTCTAAGGACGAACTTAGATAAACCTTAGAATGAGACTAACGAGACTAACTTGGGACGAACAAACACAAACTTTAGTCTCATTCTAAGGTTTGTATTAGTTCGTCCCAAGTTAGTCTAAGTTCGTCCCAAGTTAGTCTCTTTCTAAGAACGAACTTGGACAAACCTTAGAATGAGACTAACGAAACTAACTTGGGACGAACAAAGACAAACTTTAGTCTCATTCTAAAGTTTGTATAAGTTTGTCCCAAGTTAGTCCTTTTCTAGGGGCGAACTTAGACAAACCTTAGAATGAGACTAACGAGACTAACTTGGGACGAACAAAGACAAACTTTAGTCTCATTCTAAGGTTTGTATAAGTTCATCCCAAGTTAGTTTAAGTTCGTCCCAAGTTAGTTTCTTTCTAAGGACGAACTTAGATAAACCTTAGAATGAGACTAACGAGACTAACTTGGGACGAACAAAGACAAACTTTAATCTCATTCTAAGGTTTGTATAAGTTCGTCCCAAGTTAGTCTAAGTTCGTCCCAAGTTAGTCTCTTTCTAAGAACGAACTTAGACAAACCTTAGAATGAGACTAACGAAACTAACTTGGGACGAACAAAGACAAACTTTAGTCTCATTCTAAACTTTGTATAAGCTCGTCCCAAGTTAGTCCCTTTCTAGGGGCGAACTCAGACAAACCTTAGAATGAGACTAACTAGACTAACTTGGGACGAACAAAGACAAACTTTAGTCTCATTCTAAGGTTTGTATAAGTTCGTCCCAAGTTAGTCCAAGTTCGTCCCAAGTTAGTCTATTTCTAAGGACGAACATAGACAAACCTTAGAATGAGACTAACGAGACGAACTTGGGACGAACAAAGACAAACTTTAGTCTCATTCTAAGGTTTGTATAAGTTCATCCCAAGTTAGTCTAAGTTCGTCCCAAGTTAGTCTCAATCTAAGGACGAACTTAGATAAACCTTAGAATGAGACTAACGAGACTAACTTGGGATGAACAAAGACAAACTTTAGTCTCATTCTAAGGTTTGTATAAGTTCGTCCCAAGTTAGTCTAAGTTCGTCCCAAGTTAGTCTCTTTCTAAGGACGAACTTAGATAAACCTTAGAATGAGACTAACGAGACTAACTTGGGACGAACAAAGACAAACTTTAGTCTCATTCTAAGGTTTGTATAAGTTCGTCCCAAGTTAGTCTAAGTTCGTCCCAAGTTAGTCTCTTTCTAAGGACGAACTTAGATAAACCTTAGAATGAGACTAACGAGACTAACTTGGGATGAACAAAGACAAACTTTAGTCTCATTCTAAGGTTTGTATAAGTTCGTCCCAAGTTAGTCTAAGTTCGTCCCAAGTTAGTCTCTTTCTAAGAACGAACTTAGACAAACCTTAGAATGAGACTAACGAAACTAACTTGGGACGAACAAAGAAAACTTTAGTCTCATTCTAAAGTTTGTATATGTTCGTCCCAAGTTAGTCCCATTCCAGGGGCGAACTCAGACAAACCTTAGAATGAGACTAACGAGACTAACTTGGGACGAACAAAGACAAACTTTAGTCTCATTCTAAGGTTTGTATAAGTTCGTCCCAAGTTAGTCCAAGTTCGTCCCAAGTTAGTCCATTTCTAAGGACGAACATAGACAAACCTTAGAATGAGACTAACGAGACGAACTTGGGACGAACAAAGACAAACTTTAGTCTCATTCTAAGGTTTGTATATGTTCATCCCAAGTTAGTCTAAGTTCGTCCCAAGTTAGTCTCAATCTAAGGACGAACTTAGATAAACCTTAGAATGAGACTAACGAGACTAACTTGGGACGAACAAAGACAAACTTTAGTCTCATTCTATGGTTTGTATAAGTTCGTCCCAAGTTAGTCTAAGTTCGTCCCAAGTTAGTCTCTTTTTAAGGACGAACTTAGACAAACCTTAGAATGAGACTAACGAGACTAACTTGGGACGAATAAAGACAAACTTTAGTCTCATTCTAAGGTTAGTCTAAGTTCGTCCCAAGTTAGTCTCTTTCTAAGGACGAACTTAGATAAACCTTAGAATGAGACTAACGAGACTAACTTGGGACGAACAAAGACAAACTTTAATCTCATTCTAAGGTTTGTATATGTTTGTCCCAAGTTAGTCTAAGTTCGTCCCAAGTTAGCCTCTTTCTAAGGACGAACTTAGATAAACCTTAGAATGAGACTAACGAGACTAACTTGGGACGAACAAAGACAAACTCTAGTCTCATTCTAAGGTTGGTATAAGTTCGTCCCAAGTTAGTCTAAGTTCGTCCCAAGTTAGTCTCTTTCTAAGAACAAACTTAGACAAACCTTAGAATGAGACTAACGAAACTAACTTGGGACGAACAAAGACAAACTTTAGTCTCATTCTAAAGTTTGTATAAGTTCGTCCCAAGTTAGTCCCTTTCTAGGGGCGAACTCAGACAAACCTTAGATTGAGACTAACGAGACTAACTTGGGACGAACAAAGACAAACTTTAGTCTCATTTTAAGGTTTGTATAAGTTCGTCCCAAGTTAGTCCAAGTTCGTCCCAAGTTAGTTTATTTCTAAGGACGAACATAGACAAACCTTAGAATGAGACTAACGAGACGAACTTGGGACGAACAAAGACAAACTTTAGTCTCATTCTAAGGTTTGTATAAGTTCATCCCAAGTTAGTCTAAGTTCGTCCCAAGTTAGTCTCAATCTAAGGACGTACTTAGATAAACCTTAGAATGAGACTAACGACAACTTGGGACGAAAAAAGACAAACTTTAGTCTCATTCTAAGGTTTGTATAAGTTCGTCCCAAGTTAGTCTAAGTTCGTCCCAAGTTAGTCTCTTTCTAAGGACGAACTTAGATAAACCATAGAATGAGACTAACGAGACTAACTTGGGACGAATAAAGACAAACTTTAGTTTCATTCTAAAGTTTGTATAAGTTCGTCCCAAGTTAGTCTCTTTCTAAGGACGAACTTAGACAAACCTTAGAATGAGACTAATGAGACTAACTTGGGACGAACAAAGACAAACTTTAGTCTCATTCTAAAGTTTGTATAAGTTCGTCCCAAGTTAGTCCCTTTCTAGGGGCGAACTCAGACAAACCTTAGAATGAGACTAACGAGATTAACTTGGGATGAAAAAAGACAAACTTTAGTCTCATTCTAAGGTTTGTATAAGTTCGTCCCAAGTTAGTCTAAGTTCGTCCCAAGTTAGTCTCTTTCTAAGGACGAACTTAGACAAACCTTAGAATGAGACTAACGAAACTAACTTGGGACGAACCAAGACAAACTTTAGTCTCATTCTAAAATTTGTATAAGTTCGTCCCAAGTTAGTCTCTTTCTAGGGGCGAACTCAGACAAACCTTAGAATGAGACTAACGAGACAAACTTGGGACGAACAAAGACAAACTTTAGTCTCATTCTAAGGTTTGTATAAGTTCGTCCCAAGTTAGTCTAAGTTCGTCCCAAGTTAGTCTCTTTCTAAGGACGAACTTAGATAAACCTTAGAATGAGACTAACGAGACTAACTTGGGACGAACAAAGACAAACTTTAGTCTCATTCTAAGGTTTGTATAAGTTCGTCCCAAGTTAGTCTAAGTTCGTCCCAAGTTTGTCTCTTTCTAAGAACGAACTTAGACAAACCTTAGAATGAGACTAACGAAACTAACTTGGGACGAACAAAGAAAACTTTAGTCTCATTCTAAAGTTTGTATAAGTTCGTCCCAAGTTAGTCCCATTCTAGGGGCGAACTCAGACAAACATTAGAATGAGACTAACGAGACTAACTTGGGACGAACAAAGACAAACTTTAGTCTCATTCTAAGGTTTGTATAAGTTCGTCCCAAGTTAGTCCAAGTTCGTCCCAAGTTAGTCCATTTCTAAGGACGAACATAGACAAACCTTAGAATGAGACAAACTAGACGAACTTGGGACGAACAAAGACAAACTTTAGTCTCATTCTAAGGTTTGTATAAGTTCATCCCAAGTTAGTCTAAGTTCGTCCCAAGTTAGTCTCTTTCTAAGGACGAACTTAGATAAACCTTAGAATGAGACTAACGAGACTAACTTGGGACGAACAAAGACAAACTTTAATCTCATTCTAAGGTTTGTATAAGTTTGTCCCAAGTTAGTCTAAGTTCGTCCCAGGTTAGTCTCTTTCTAAGGACGAACTTAGATAAACCTTAGAATGAGACTATTGAGATTAACTTGGGACGAACAAAGACAAACTTTTGTCTCATTCTAAAGTTTGTATAAGTTCATCCCAAGTTAGTCTCAATCTAAGGATGAACTTAGATAAACCTTAGAATGAGACTAACGACAACTTGGGACGAACAAAGACAAACTTTAGTCTCATTCTAAGGTTTGTATAAGTTCGTCCCAAGTTAGTCTAAGTTCGTCCCAAGTTAGTCTCTTTCTAAGGACGAACTTAGATAAACCTAAGAATGAGACTAACGAGACTAAATTGGGACGAACAAAGACAAACTTTAGTCTCGTTCCAAGGTTTGTATAAGTTCGTCCCAAGTTAGTCTAAGTTCGTCCCAAGTTAGTCTCTTTCTAAGGACGAACTTAGATAAACCTTAGAATGAGACTAACGAGACTAACTTGGGACGAATAAAGACAAACTTTAGTCTCATTCTAAGGTTTGTATAAGTTCGTCCCAAGTGAGTCTAAGTTCGTCCCAAGTTAGTCTCTTTCTAAGGACGAACTTAGATAAACCTTAGAATGAGACTAACGAGACTAACTTGGGACGAATAAAGACAAACTTTAGTCTCATTCTAAGGTTAGTCTAAGTTCGTCCCAAGTTAGTCTCTTTCTAAGGACGAACTTAGATAAACCTTAGAATGAGACTAACGAGACTAACTTGGGACGAACAAAGACAAACTTTAGTCTCATTCTAAGGTTTGTATAAGTTCGTCCCAAGTTAGTCTAAGTTCGTCCCAAGTTAGTCTCTTTTTAAGGACGAACTTAGACAAACCTTAGAATGAGACTAACGAGACTAACTTGGGACGAATAAAGACAAACTTTAGTCTCATTCTAAGGTTAGTCTAAGTTCGTCCCAAGTTAGTCTCTTTCTAAGGACGAACTTAGATAAACCTTAGAATGAGACTAACGAGACTAACTTGGGACGAACAAAGACAAACTTTAATCTCATTCTAAGGTTTGTATAAGTTCGTCCCAAGTGAGTCTAAGTTCGTCCCAAGTTAGTCTCTTTCTAGGGGCGAACTCAGACAAACCTTAGAATGAGACTAACGAGACAAACTTGGGACGAACAAAGACAAACTTTAATCTCATTCTAAGGTTTGTATAAGTTTGTCCCAAGTTAGTCTAAGTTCGTCCCAGGTTAGTCTCTTTCTAAGGACGAACTTAGATAAACCTTAGAATGAGACTATTGAGATTAACTTGGGACGAACAAAGACAAACTTTTGTCTCATTCTAAAGTTTGTATAAGTTCATCCCAAGTTAGTCTCAATCTAAGGATGAACTTAGATAAACCTTAGAATGAGACTAACGACAACTTGGGACGAACAAAGACAAACTTTAGTCTCATTCTAAGGTTTGTATAAGTTCGTCCCAAGTTAGTCTAAGTTCGTCCCAAGTTAGTCTCTTTCTAAGGACGAACTTAGATAAACCTAAGAATGAGACTAACGAGACTAACTTGGGACGAACAAAGACAAACTTTAGTCTCGTTCCAAGGTTTGTATAAGTTCGTCCCAAGTTAGTCTAAGTTCGTCCCAAGTTAGTCTCTTTCTAAGGACGAACTTAGATAAACCTTAGAATGAGACTAACGAGACTAACTTGGGATGAACAAAGTCAAACTTTAATCTCATTCTAAGGTTTGTATAAGTTCGTCCCAAGTTAGTCTAAGTTCGTCCCAAGTTAGTCTCTTTCTAAGGACGAACTTAGATAAACCTTAGAACGAGACTAACGAGACTAACTTGGGACGAATAAAGACAAACTTTAGTCTCATTCTAAGGTTAGTCAAAGTTCGTCCCAAGTTAGTCTCTTTCTAAGGACGAACTTAGATAAACCTTAGAATGAGACTAACGAGACTAACTTGGGACGAACAAAGACAAACTTTAGTCTCATTCTAAGGTTTGTATAAGTTCGTCCCAAGTTAGTCTAAGTTCGTCCCAAGTTAGTCTCTTTTTAAGGACGAACTTAGACAAACCTTAGAATGAGACTAACGAGACTAACTTGGGACGAATAAAGACAAACTTTAGTCTCATTCTAAGGTTAGTCTAAGTTCGTCCCAAGTTAGTCTCTTTCTAAGGACGAACTTAGATAAACCTTAGAATGAGACTAACGAGACTAACTTGGGACGAACAAAGACAAACTTTAATCTCATTCTAAGGTTTGTATATGTTTGTCCCAAGTTAGTCTAAGTTCGTCCCAAGTTGGCCTCTTTCTAAGGACGAACTTAGATAAACCTTAGAATGAGACTAACGAGACTAACTTGGGACGAACAAAGACAAACTCTAGTCTCATTCTAAGGTTTGTATAAGTTCGTCCCAAGTTAGTCTAAGTTCGTCCCAAGTTAGTCTCTTTCTAAGAACAAACTTAGACAAACCTTAGAATGAGACTAACGAAACTAACTTGGGACGAACAAAGACAAACTTTAGTCTCATTCTAAAGTTTGTATAAGTTCGTCCCAAGTTAGTCCCTTTCTAGGGGCGAACTCAGACAAACCTTAGATTGAGACTAACGAGACTAACTTGGGACGAACAAAGACAAACTTTAGTCTCATTTTAAGGTTTGTATAAGTTCGTCCCAAGTTAGTCCAAGTTCGTCCCAAGTTAGTTTATTTCTAAGGACGAACATAGACAAACCTTAGAATGAGACTAACGAGACGAACTTGGGACGAACAAAGACAAACTTTAGTCTCATTCTAAGGTTTGTATAAGTTCATCCCAAGTTAGTCTAAGTTCGTCCCAAGTTAGTCTCAATCTAAGGACGTACTTAGATAAACCTTAGAATGAGACTAACGACAACTTGGGACGAAAAAAGACAAACTTTAGTCTCATTCTAAGGTTTGTATAAGTTCGTCCCAAGTTAGTCTAAGTTCGTCCCAAGTTAGTCTCTTTCTAAGGACGAACTTAGATAAACCATAGAATGAGACTAACGAGACTAACTTGGGACGAATAAAGACAAACTTTAGTTTCATTCTAAAGTTTGTATAAGTTCGTCCCAAGTTAGTCTCTTTCTAAGGACGAACTTAGACAAACCTTAGAATGAGACTAATGAGACTAACTTGGGACGAACAAAGACAAACTTTAGTCTCATTCTAAAGTTTGTATAAGTTCGTCCCAAGTTAGTCCCTTTCTAGGGGCGAACTC
This sequence comes from Rhodiola kirilowii, assembly GCA_033675215.1. Lineage (NCBI taxonomy): Eukaryota > Viridiplantae > Streptophyta > Magnoliopsida > Saxifragales > Crassulaceae > Rhodiola > Rhodiola kirilowii. The sequence continues at coordinate 34,433,456 of CM066193.1, forward strand.
AGACAAACCTTAGAATGAGACTAACGAGATTAACTTGGGATGAAAAAAGACAAACTTTAGTCTCATTCTAAGGTTTGTATAAGTTCGTCCCAAGTTAGTCTAAGTTCGTCCCAAGTTAGTCTCTTTCTAAGGACGAACTTAGACAAACCTTAGAATGAGACTAACGAAACTAACTTGGGACGAACCAAGACAAACTTTAGTCTCATTCTAAAATTTGTATAAGTTCGTCCCAAGTTAGTCTCTTTCTAGGGGCGAACTCAGACAAACCTTAGAATGAGACTAACGAGACAAACTTGGGACGAACAAAGACAAACTTTAGTCTCATTCTAAGGTTTGTATAAGTTCGTCCCAAGTTAGTCTAAGTTCGTCCCAAGTTAGTCTCTTTCTAAGGACGAACTTAGATAAACCTTAGAATGAGACTAACGAGACTAACTTGGGACGAACAAAGACAAACTTTAGTCTCATTCTAAGGTTTGTATAAGTTCGTCCCAAGTTAGTCTAAGTTCGTCCCAAGTTAGTCTCTTTCTAAGAACGAACTTAGACAAACCTTAGAATGAGACTAACGAAACTAACTTGGGACGAACAAAGAAAACTTTAGTCTCATTCTAAAGTTTGTATAAGTTCGTCCCAAGTTAGTCCCATTCTAGGGGCGAACTCAGACAAACCTTAGAATGAGACTAACGAGACTAACTTGGGACGAACAAAGACAAACTTTAGTCTCATTCTAAGGTTTGTATAAGTTCGTCCCAAGTTAGTCCAAGTTCGTCCCAAGTTAGTCCATTTCTAAGGACGAACATAGACAAACCTTAGAATGAGACAAACGAGACGAACTTGGGACGAACAAAGACAAACTTTAGTCTCATTCTAAGGTTTGTATAAGTTCATCCCAAGTTAGTCTAAGTTCGTCCCAAGTTAGTCTCTTTCTAAGGACGAACTTAGATAAACCTTAGAATGAGACTAACGAGACTAACTTGGGACGAACAAAGACAAACTTTAATCTCATTCTAAGGTTTGTATAAGTTTGTCCCAAGTTAGTCTAAGTTCGTCCCAGGTTAGTCTCTTTCTAAGGACGAACTTAGATAAACCTTAGAATGAGACTATTGAGATTAACTTGGGACGAACAAAGACAAACTTTTGTCTCATTCTAAAGTTTGTATAAGTTCATCCCAAGTTAGTCTCAATCTAAGGATGAACTTAGTTAAACCTTAGAATGAGACTAACGACAACTTGGGACGAACAAAGACAAACTTTAGTCTCATTCTAAGGTTTGTATAAGTTCGTCCCAAGTTAGTCTAAGTTCGTCCCAAGTTAGTCTCTTTCTAAGGACGAACTTAGATAAACCTAAGAATGAGACTAACGAGACTAACTTGGGACGAACAAAGACAAACTTTAGTCTCGTTCCAAGGTTTGTATAAGTTCGTCCCAAGTTAGTCTAAGTTCGTCCCAAGTTAGTCTCTTTCTAAGGACGAACTTAGATAAACCTTAGAATGAGACTAACGAGACTAACTTGGGACGAATAAAGACAAACTTTAGTCTCATTCTAAGGTTTGTATAAGTTCGTCCCAAGTGAGTCTAAGTTCGTCCCAAGTTAGTCTCTTTCTAAGGACGAACTTAGATAAACCTTAGAATGAGACTAACGAGACTAACTTGGGACGAACAAAGACAAACTTTAATCTCATTCTAAGGTTTGTATAAGTTTGTCCCAAGTTAGTCTAAGTTCGTCCCAGGTTAGTCTCTTTCTAAGGACGAACTTAGATAAACCTTAGAATGAGACTATTGAGATTAACTTGGGACGAACAAAGACAAACTTTTGTCTCATTCTAAAGTTTGTATAAGTTCATCCCAAGTTAGTCTCAATCTAAGGATGAACTTAGATAAACCTTAGAATGAGACTAACGACAACTTGGGACGAACAAAGACAAACTTTAGTCTCATTCTAAGGTTTGTATAAGTTCGTCCCAAGTTAGTCTAAGTTCGTCCCAAGTTAGTCTCTTTCTAAGGACGAACTTAGATAAACCTAAGAATGAGACTAACGAGACTAACTTGGGACGAACAAAGACAAACTTTAGTCTCGTTCCAAGGTTTGTATAAGTTCGTCCCAAGTTAGTCTAAGTTCGTCCCAAGTTAGTCTCTTTCTAAGGACGAACTTAGATAAACCTTAGAATGAGACTAACGAGACTATCTTGGGATGAACAAAGTCAAACTTTAATCTCATTCTAAGGTTTGTATAAGTTCGTCCCAAGTTAGTCTAAGTTCGTCCCAAGTTAGTCTCTTTCTAAGGACGAACTTAGATAAACCTTAGAACGAGACTAACGAGACTAACTTGGGACGAACAAAGACAAACTTTAGTTTCATTCTAAAGTTTGTATAAGTTCGTCCCAAGTTAGTCTCTTTCTAAGGACGAACTTAGACAAACCTTAGAATGAGACTAACGAGACTAACTTGGGACGAACAAAGACAAACTTTAGTCTCATTCTAAGGTTCGTATAAGTTCGTCCCAAGTTAGTCTAAGTTCGTCCCATGTTAGTCTCTTTCTAAGAACGAACTTAGGCAAACCTTAGAATGAGACTAACGAGACTAACTTGGGACGAACAAAGACAAACTTTAGTCTCATTCTAAGGTTTGTATAAGTTCATCCCAAGTTAGTCTTAGTTCGTCCCAAGTTAGTCTCTTTCCAAGGACGAACTTAGATAAACCTTAGAATGAGACTAACGAGACTAACTTGGGACGAACAAAGACAAACTATAGTCTCATTCTAAGGTTTGTATAAGTTCGTCCCAAGTTAGTCTAAGTTCGTCCCAAGTTAGTCTCTTTCTAAGGACGAACTTAGATAAACCTTAGAATGAGACTAACGAGACTAACTTGGGACGAACAAAGACAAACTTTAGTCTTATTCTAAGGTTTGTATAAGTTCGTCCCAAGTTAGTCTAAGTTCGTCCCAAGTTAGTCTCTTTCAAAGGACGAACTTAGACAAACCTTAGAATGAGACTAACGAAACTAACTTGGGACGAACCAAGACAAACTTTAGTCTCATTCTAAAGTTTGTATAAGTTCGTCCCAAGTTAGTCTCTTTCTAGGGGCGAACTCAGACAAACCTTAGAATGAGACTAACGAGACTAACTTGGGATGAAAAAAAACAAACTTTAGTCTCATTCTAAGGTTTGTATAAGTTCGTCCCAAGTTAGTCTAAGTTCGTCCCAAGTTAGTCTCTTTCTAAGGACGAACTTAGATAAACCTTAGAATGAGACTAACGAGACTAACTTGGGACGAACAAACACAAACTTTAATCTCATTCTAAGGTTTGTATAAGTTCGTCCCAAGTTAGTCTAAGTTCGTCCCAAGTTAGTCTCTTTCTAAGGACGAACTTAGATAAACCTTAGAATGAGACTAACGAGACTAACTTGGGACGAACAAAGACAAACTTTAGTTTCATTCTAAAGTTTGTATAAGTTCGTCCCAAGTTAGTCTCTTTCTAAGGACGAACTTAGACAAACCTTAGAATGAGACTAACGAGACTAACTTGGGACGAACAAAGACAAACTTTAGTCTCATTCTAAGGTTTGTGTAAGTTCGTCCCAAGTTAGTCTAAGTTCGTCCCAAGTTAGTCTCTTTCTAAGGACGAACTTAGACAAACCTTAGAATGAGACTAACGAAACTAACTTGGGACGAACCAAGACAAACTTAAGTCTCATTCTAAAGTTTGTATAAGTTCGTCCCAAGTTAGTCTCTTTCTAGGGGCGAACTCAGACAAACCTTAGAATGAGACTAACGAGACTAACTTGGGATGAAAAAAGACAAACTTTAGTCTCATTCTAAGGTTTGTATAAGTTCGTCCCAAGTTAGTCTAAGTTCGTCCCAAGTTAGTCTTTTTCTAAGGACGAACTTAGACAAACCTTAGAATGAGACTAACGAAACTAACTTGGGACGAACCAAGACAAACTTTAGTCTCATTCTAAAGTTTGTATAAGTTCGTCCCAAGTTAGTCTCTTTCTAGGGGCGAACTCAGACAAACCTTAGAATGAGACTAACGAGACAAACTTGGGACGAACAAAGACAAACTTTAGTCTCATTCTAAGGTTTGTATAAGTTCGTCCCAAGTTAGTCTAAGTTCGTCCCAAGTTAGTCTCTTTCTAAGGACGAACTTAGATAAACCTTAGAATGAGACTAACGAGACTAACTTGGGACGAACAAAGACAAACTTTAGTCTCATTCTAAGGTTTGTATAAGTTCGTCCCAAGTTAGTCTAAGTTCGTCCCAAGTTAGTCTCTTTCTAAGAACGAACTTAGACAAACCTTAGAATGAGACTAACGAAACTAACTTGGGACGAACAAAGAAAACTTTAGTCTCATTCTAAAGTTTGTATAAGTTCGTCCCAAGTTAGTCCCATTCTAGGGGCGAACTCAGACAAACCTTAGAATGAGACTAACGAGACTAACTTGGGACGAACAAAGACAAACTTTAGTCTCATTCTAAGGTTTGTATAAGTTCATCCCAAGTTAGTCCAAGTTCGTCCCAAGTTAGTCCATTTCTAAGGACGAACATAGACAAACCTTAGAATGAGACAAACGAGACGAACTTGGGACGAACAAAGACAAACTTTAGTCTCATTCTAAGGTTTGTATAAGTTCATCCCAAGTTAGTCTAAGTTCGTCCCAAGTTAGTCTCAATCTAAGGACGAACTTAGATAAACCTTAGAATGAAACTAACGAGACTAACTTGGGACGAACAAAGACAAACTTTAGTCTCATTCTAATGTTTGTATAAGTTCGTCCCAAGTTAGTCTAAGTTCGTCCCAAGTTAGTCTCTTTTTAAGGACGAACTTAGACAAACCTTAGAATGAGACTAACTAGACTAACTTGGGACGAATAAAGACAAACTTTAGTCTCATTCTAAGGTTTGTATAAGTTCGTCCCAAGTTAGTCTAAGTTCGTCCCAAGTTAGTCTCTTTCTAAGGACGAACTTAGATAAACCTTAGAATGAGACTAACGAGACTAACTTGGGACGAACAAAGACAAACTTTAATCTCATTCTAAGGTTTGTATAAGTTTGTCCCAAGTTAGTCTAAGTTCGTCCCAGGTTAGTCTCTTTCTAAGGACGAACTTAGATAAACCTTAGAATGAGACTATTGAGATTAACTTGGGACGAACAAAGACAAACTTTTGTCTCATTCTAAAGTTTGTATAAGTTCATCCCAAGTTAGTCTCAATCTAAGGACGAACTTAGATAAACCTTAGAATGAGACTAACGACAACTTGGAACGAACAAAGACAAACTTTAGTCTCATTCTAAGATTTGTATAAGTTCGTCCCAAGTTAGTCTAAGTTCGTCCCAAGTTAGTCTCTTTCTAAGGACGAACTTAGATAAACCTTAGAATGAGACTAACGAGACTAACTTAGGACGAACAAAGACAAACTTTAGTCTCGTTCTAAGGTTTGTATAAGTTCGTCCCAAGTTAGTCTAAGTTCGTCCCAAGTTAGTCTCTTTCTAAGGACGAACATAGATAAACCTTAGAATGAGACTAACGAGACTAACTTGGGATGAACAAAGTCAAACTTTAATCTCATTCTAAGGTTTGTATAAGTTCGTCCCAAGTTAGTCTAAGTTCATCCCAAGTTAGTCTCTTTCTAAGGACGAACTTAGATAAACCTTAGAATGAGACTAACGAGACTAACTTGGGACGAACAAAGACAAACTTTAGTTTCATTCTAAAGTTTGTATAAGTTCGTCCCAAGTTAGTCTCTTTCTAAGGACGAACTTAGACAAACCTTAGAATGAGACTAACGAGACTAACTTGGGACGAACAAAGACAAACTTTAGTCTCATTCTAAGGTTCGTATAAGTTCGTCCCAAGTTAGTCGAAGTTCGTCCCATGTTAGTCTCTTTCTAAGAACGAACTTAGGCAAACCTTAGAATGAGACTAACGAGACTAACTTGGGACGAACAAAGACAAACTTTAGTCTCATTCTAAGGTTTGTATAAGTTCATCCCAAGTTAGTCTTAGTTCGTCCCAAGTTAGTCTCTTTCCAAGGACGAACTTAGATAAACCTTAGAATGAGACTAACGAGACTAACTTGGGACGAACAAAGACAAACTATAGTCTCATTCTAAGGTTTGTATATGTTCGTCCCAAGTTAGTCTAAGTTCGTCCCAAGTTAGTCTCTTTCTAAGGACGAACTTAGATTAACCTTAGAATGAGACTAACGAGACTAACTTGGGACGAACAAAGACAAACTTTAGTCTCATTCTAAGGTTTGTATAAGTTCGTCCCAAGTTAGTCTAAGTTCGTCCAAAGTTAGTCTCTTTCTAAGGACGAAGTTAGACAAACCTTAGAATGAGACTAACGAAACTAACTTGGGACGAACCAAGACAAACTTTAGTCTCATTCTAAAGTTTGTATAAGTTCGTCCCAAGTTAGTCTCTTTCTAGGGGCGAACTTAGACAAACCTTAGAATGAGACTAACGAGACTAACTTGGGATGAAAAAAGACAAACTTTAGTCTCATTCTAAGGTTTGTATAAGTTCGTCCCAAGTTAGTCTAAGTTCGTCCCAAGTTAGTCTCTTTCTAAGGACGAACTTAGATAAACCTTAGAATGAGACTAACGAGACTAACTTGGGACGAACAAACACAAACTTTAATCTCATTCTAAGGTTTGTATAAGTTCGTCCCAAGTTAGTCTAAGTTCGTCCCAAGTTAGTCTCTTTCTAAGGACGAACTTAGATAAACCTTAGAATGAGACTAACGAGACTAACTTGGGACGAACAAAGACAAACTTTAGTTTCATTCTAAAGTTTGTATAAGTTCGTCCCAAGTTAGTCTCTTTCTAAGGACGAACTTAGACAAACCTTAGAATGAGACTAACGAGACTAACTTGGGACGAACAAAGACAAACTTTAGTCTCATTCTAAGGTTTGTATAAGTTCGTCCCAAGTTAGTCTAAGTTCGTCCCAAGTTAGTCTCTTTCTAAGGACGAACTTAGACAAACCTTAGAATGAGACTAACGAAACTAACTTGGGACGAACCAAGACAAACTTTGGTCTCATTCTAAAGTTTGTATAAGTTCGTCCCAAGTTAGTCTCTTTCTAGGGGCGAACTCAGACAAACCTTAGAATAAGACTAACGAGACTAACTTGGGATGAAAAAAGACAAACTTTAGTCTCATTCTAAGGTTTGTATAAGTTCATCCCAAGTTAGTCTAAGTTCGTCCCAAGTTAGTCTCTTTCTAAGGACGAACTTAGACAAACCTTAGAATGAGACTAACGAAACTAACTTGGGACGAACCAAGACAAACTTTAGTCTCATTCTAAAGTTTGTATAAGTTCGTCCCAAGTTAGTCTCTTTCTAGGGGCGAACTCAGACAAACCTTAGAATGAGACTAACGAGACAAACTTGGGACGAACAAAGACAAACTTTAGTCTCATTCTAAGGTTTGTATAAGTTCGTCCCAAGTTAGTCTAAGTTCGTCCCAAGTTAGTCTCTTTCAAAGGACGAACTTAGATAAACCTTAGAATGAGACTAACGAGACTAACTTGGGACGAACAAAGACAAACTTTAGTCTCATTCTAAGGTTTGTATAAGTTCGTCCCAAGTTAGTCTAAGTTCGTCCCAAGTTAGTCTCTTTCTAAGAACGAACTTAGACAAACCTTAGAATGAGACTAACGAAACTAACTTGGGACGAACAAAGAAAACTTTAGTCTCATTCTAAAGTTTGTATAAGTTCGTCCTAAGTTAGTCCCATTCTAGGGGCAAACTCAGACAAACCTTAGAATGAGACTAACGAGACTAACTTGGGACGAACAAAGACAAACTTTAGTCTCATTCTAAGGTTTGTATAAGTTCGTCCCAAGTTAGTCCAAGTTCGTCCCAAGTTAGTCCATTTCTAAGGACAAACATAGATAAACCTAAGAATGAGACTAACGAGACGAACTTGGGACGAACAAAGACACACTTTAGTCTCATTCTAAGGTTTGTATAAGTTCATCCCAAGTTAGTCTAAGTTCGTCCCAAGTTAGTCTCAATCTAAGGACGAACTTAGATAAACCTTAGAATGAGACTAACGAGACTAACTTGGGACGAACAAAGACAAACTTTAGTCTCATTCTAAGGTTTGTATAAGTTCGTCCCAAGTTAGTCTCTTTTTAAGGACGAACTTAGACAAACCTTAGAATGAGACTAACGAGACTAACTTGGGACGAATAAAGACAAACTTTAGTCTCATTCTAAGGTTTGTATAAGTTCGTCCCAAGTTAGTCTAAGTTCGTCCCAAGTTAGTCTCTTTCTAAGGACGAACTTAGATAAACCTTAGAATGAGACTAACGAGACTAACTTGGGACGAACAAAGATAAACTTTAATCTCATTCTAAGGTTTGTATAAGTTTGTCCCAAGTTAGTCTAAGTTCGTCCCAGGTTAGTCTCTTTCTAAGGACGAACTTAGATAAACCTTAGAATGAGACTATTGAGATTAACTTGGGACGAACAAAGACAAACTTTTGTCTCATTCTAAAGTTTGTATAAGTTCATCCCAAGTTAATCTCAATCTAAGGACGAACTTAGATAAACCTTAGAATGAGACTAACGACAACTTAGGACGAACAAAGACAAACTTTAGTCTCATTCTAAGGTTTGTATAAGTTCGTCCCAAGTTAGTCTAAGTTCGTCCCAAGTTAGTCTCCTTCTAAGGACGAACTTAGATAAACCTTAGAATGAGACTAACGAGACTAACTTGGGACGAACAAAGACAAACTTTAGTCTCGTTCTAAGGTTTGTATAAGTTCGTCCCAAGTTAGTCTAAGTTCGTCCCAAGTTAGTCTCTTTCTAAGGACGAACTTAGATAAACCTTAGAATGAGACTAACGAGACTAACTTGGGATGAACAAAGTCAAACTTTAATCTCATTCTAAGGTTTGTATAAGTTCGTCCCAAGTTAGTCTAAGTTCGTCCCAAGTTAGTCTCTTTCTAAGGACGAACTTAGATAAACCTTAGAATGAGACTAACGAGACTAACTTGGGACGAACAAAGACAAACTTTAGTTTCATTCTAAAGTTTGTATAAGTTCGTCCCAAGTTAGTCTCTTTCTGAGGACGAACTTAGACAAACCTTAGAATGAGACTAACGAGACTAACTTGGGACGAACAAAGACAAACTTTAGTCTCATTCTAAGGTTCGTATAAGTTCGTCCCAAGTTAGTCTAAGTTCGTCCCATGTTAGTCTCTTTCTAAGAACGAACTTAGGCAAACCTTAGAATGAGACTAACGAGACTAACTTGGGACGAACAAAGACAAACTTTAGTCTCATTCTAAGGTTTGTATAAGTTCATCCCAAGTTAGTCTTAGTTCGTCCCAAGTTAGTCTCTTTCCAAGGACGAACTTAGATAAACCTTAGAATGAGACTAACGAGACTAACTTGGGACGAACAAAGACAAACTATAGTCTCATTCTAAGGTTTGTATAAGTTCGTCCCAAGTTAGTCTAAGTTCGTCCCAAGTTAGTCTCTTTCTAAGGACGAACTTAGATAAACCTTAGAATGAGACTAACGAGACTAACTTGGGACGAACAAAGACAAACTTTAGTCTCATTCTAAGGTTTGTATAAGTTCGTCCCAAGTTAGTCTAAGTTCGTCCCAAGTTAGTCTCTTTCTAAGGACGAACTTAGACAAACCTTAGAATGAGACTAACGAAACTAACTTGGGACGAACCAAGACAAACTTTAGTCTCATTCTAAAGTTTGTATAAGTTCGTCCCAAGTTAGTCTCTTTCTAGGGGCGAACTCAGACAAACCTTAGAATGAGACTAACGAGACTAACTTGGGATGAAAAAAGACAAACTTTAGTCTCATTCTAAGGTTTGTATAAGTTCGTCCCAAGTTAGTCTAAGTTCGGCCCAAGTTAGTCTCTTTCTAAGGACGAACTTAGATAAACCTTAGAATGAGACTAACGAGACTAACTTGGGACGAACAAACACAAACTTTAATCTCATTCTAAGGTTTGTATAAGTTCGTCCCAAGTTAGTCTAAGTTCGTCCCAAGTTAGTCTCTTTCTAAGGACGAACTTAGATAAACCTTAGAATGAGACTAACGAGACTAACTTGGGACGAACAAAGACAAACTTTAGTTTCATTATAAAGTTTTTATAAGTTCGTCCCAAGTTAGTCTCTTTCTAAGGACGAACTTAGACAAACCTTAGATTGAGACTAACGAGACTAACTTGGGACGAACAAAGACAAACTTTAGTCTCATTCTAAGGTTTGTATAAGTTCGTCCCAAGTTAGTCTAAGTTCGTCCCAAGTTAGTCTCTTTCTAAGGACGAACTTAGATAAACCTTAGAATGAGACTAACGAGACTAACTTGGGACGAACAAAGACAAACTTTAGTCTCATTCTAAGGTTTGTATAAGTTCGTCCCAAGTTAGACTCTTTCTAAGAACGAACTTAGGCAAACCTTAGAATGAGACTAACGAGACTAACTTGGGACGAACAAAGACAAACTTTAGTCTCATTCTAAGGTTTGTATAAGTTCGTCCCAAGTTAGTCTAAGTTCGTCCCAAGTTAGTCTCTTTCTAAGGACGAACTTAGACAAACCTTAGAATGAGACTAACGAGACTATCTTGGGACAAACAAAGACAAACTTTAGTCTCATTCTAAGGTTCGTATAAGTTCGTCCAGAGTTAGTCTAAGTTCGTCCCATGTTAGTCTCTTTCTAAGAACGAACTTAGGCAAACCTTAGAATGAGACTAACGAGACTAACTTGGGACGAACAAAGACAAACTTTAGTCTCATTCAAAGGTTTGTATAAGTTCATCCCAAGTTAGTCTTAGTTCGTCCCAAGTTAGTCTCTTTCCAGGGACGAACTTAGATAAACCTTAGAATGAGACTAACGAGACTAACTTGGGACGAACAAAGACAAACTATAGTCTCATTCAAAGGTTTGTATAAGTTCGTCCCAAGTTAGTCTAAGTTCGTCCCAAGTTAGTCTCTTTCTAAGGACGAACTTAGATAAACCTTAGAATGAGACTAACGAGACTAACTTGGGACGAACAAAGACAAACTTTAGTCTCATTCTAAGGTTTGTATAAGTCCGTCCCAAGTTAGTCTAAGTTCGTCCCAAGTTAGTCTCTTTCTAAGGACGAACTTAGACAAACCTTAGAATGAGACTAACGAAACTAACTTGGGACGAACCAAGACAAACTTTAGTCTCATTCTAAAGTTTGTATAAGTTCGTCCCAAGTTAGTCTAAGTTCGTCCCAAGTTAGTCTCTTTCTAAGGACGAACTTAGATAAACCTTAGAATGAGACTAACGAGACTACCTTGGGACGAACAAAGACAAACTTTAGTCTCATTCTAAGGTTTGTATAAGTTCGTCCCAAGTTAGTCTAAGTTCGTCCCAAGTTAGTCTCTTTCAAAGGACGAACTTAGACAAACCTTAGAATGAGACTAACGAAACTAACTTGGGACGAACCAAGACAAACTTTAGTCTCATTCTAAAGTTTGTATAAGTTCGTCCCAAGTTAGTCTCTTTCTAGGGGCGAACTCAGACAAACCTTAGAATGAGACTAACGAGACTAACTTGGGACGAACAAAGACAAACTTTAGTCTCAATCTAAGGTTTGTATAAGGTCGTCCCAAGTTAGTCTAAGTTCGTCCCAAGTTAGTCTCTTTCTAAGGACGAACTTAGATAAACCTTAGAATGAGACTAACGAGACTAACTTGGGACGAACAAACACAAACTTTAATCTCATTCTAAGGTTTGTATAAGTTCGTCCCAAGTTAGTCTAAGTTCGTCCCAAGTTAGTCTCTTTCTAAGGACGAACTTAGATAAACCTTAGAATGAGACTAACGAGACTAACTTGGGACGAACAAAGACAAACTTTAGTTTCATTATAAAGTTTGTATAAGTTCGTCCCAAGTTAGTCTCTTTCTAAGGACGAACTTAGACAAACCTTAGATTGAGACTAACGAGACTAACTTGGGACGAACAAAGACAAACTTTAGTCTCATTCTAAGGTTTGTATAAGTTCGTCCCAAGTTAGTCTAAGTTCGTCCCAAGTTAGTCTCTTTCTAAGGACGAACTTAGATAAACCTTAGAATGAGACTAACGAGACTAACTTGGGACGAACAAAGACAAACTTTAGTCTCATTCTAAGGTTTGTATAAGTTCGTCCCAAGTTAGACTCTTTCTAAGAACGAACTTAGGCAAACCTTAGAATGAGACTAACGAGACTAACTTGGGACGAACAAAGACAAACTTTAGTCTCATTCTAAGGTTTGTATAAGTTCGTCCCAAGTTAGTCTAAGTTCGTCCCAAGTTAGTCTCTTTCTAAGGACGAACTTAGACAAACCTTAGAATGAGACTAACGAGACTAACTTGGGACAAACAAAGACAAACTTTAGTCTCATTCTAAGGTTCGTATAAGTTCGTCCAGAGTTAGTCTAAGTTCGTCCCATGTTAGTCTCTTTCTAAGAACGAACTTAGGCAAACCTTAGAATGAGACTAACGAGACTAACTTGGGACGAACAAAGACAAACTTTAGTCTCATTCAAAGGTTTGTATAAGTTCATCCCAAGTTAGTCTTAGTTCGTCCCAAGTTAGTCTCTTTCCAGGGACGAACTTAGATAAACCTTAGAATGAGACTAACGAGACTAACTTGGGACGAACAAAGACAAACTATAGTCTCATTCAAAGGTTTGTATAAGTTCGTCCCAAGTTAGTCTAAGTTCGTCCCAAGTTAGTCTCTTTCTAAGGACGAACTTAGATAAACCTTAGAATGAGACTAACGAGACTAACTTGGGACGAACAAAGACAAACTTTAGTCTCATTCTAAGGTTTGTATAAGTCCGTCCCAAGTTAGTCTAAGTTCGTCCCAAGTTAGTCTCTTTCTAAGGACGAACTTAGACAAACCTTAGAATGAGACTAACGAAACTAACTTGGGACGAACCAAGACAAACTTTAGTCTCATTCTAAAGTTTGTATAAGTTCGTCCCAAGTTAGTCTAAGTTCGTCCCAAGTTAGTCTCTTTCTAAGGACGAACTTAGATAAACCTTAGAATGAGACTAACGAGACTACCTTGGGACGAACAAAGACAAACTTTAGTCTCATTCTAAGGTTTGTATAAGTTCGTCCCAAGTTAGTCTAAGTTCGTCCCAAGTTAGTCTCTTTCAAAGGACGAACTTAGACAAACCTTAGAATGAGACTAACGAAACTAACTTGGGACGAACCAAGACAAACTTTAGTCTCATTCTAAAGTTTGTATAAGTTCGTCCCAAGTTAGTCTCTTTCTAGGGGCGAACTCAGACAAACCTTAGAATGAGACTAACGAGACTAACTTGGGACGAACAAAGACAAACTTTAGTCTCATTCTAAGGTTTGTATAAGTTCGTCCCAAGTTAGTCTAAGTTCGTCCCAAGTTAGTCTCTTTCTAAGGACGAACTTAGACAAACCTTAGAATGAGACTAACGAGACTATCTTGGGACAAACAAAGACAAACTTTAGTCTCATTCTAAGGTTCGTATAAGTTCGTCCAGAGTTAGTCTAAGTTCGTCCCATGTTAGTCTCTTTCTAAGAACGAACTTAGGCAAACCTTAGAATGAGACTAACGAGACTAACTTGGGACGAACAAAGACAAACTTTAGTCTCATTCAAAGGTTTGTATAAGTTCATCCCAAGTTAGTCTTAGTTCGTCCCAAGTTAGTCTCTTTCCAGGGACGAACTTAGATAAACCTTAGAATGAGACTAACGAGACTAACTTGGGACGAACAAAGACAAACTATAGTCTCATTCAAAGGTTTGTATAAGTTCGTCCCAAGTTAGTCTAAGTTCGTCCCAAGTTAGTCTCTTTCTAAGGACGAACTTAGATAAACCTTAGAATGAGACTAACGAGACTAACTTGGGACGAACAAAGACAAACTTTAGTCTCATTCTAAGGTTTGTATAAGTCCGTCCCAAGTTAGTCTAAGTTCGTCCCAAGTTAGTCTCTTTCTAAGGACGAACTTAGACAAACCTTAGAATGAGACTAACGAAACTAACTTGGGACGAACATGGAGAAACTTTAGTCTCATTCTAAAGTTTGTATAAGTTCGTCCCAAGTTAGTCTAAGTTCGTCCCAAGTTAGTCTCTTTCTAAGGACGAACTTAGATAAACCTTAGAATGAGACTAACGAGACTACCTTGGGACGAACAAAGACAAACTTTAGTCTCATTCTAAGGTTTGTATAAGTTCGTCCCAAGTTAGTCTAAGTTCGTCCCAAGTTAGTCTCTTTCAAAGGACGAACTTAGACAAACCTTAGAATGAGACTAACGAAACTAACTTGGGACGAACCAAGACAAACTTTAGTCTCATTCTAAAGTTTGTATAAGTTCGTCCCAAGTTAGTCTCTTTCTAGGGGCGAACTCAGACAAACCTTAGAATGAGACTAACGAGACTAACTTGGGACGAACAAAGACAAACTTTAGTCTCATTCTAAGGTTTGTATAAGGTCGTCCCAAGTTAGTCTAAGTTCGTCCCAAGTTAGTCTCTTTCTAAGGACGAACTTAGATAAACCTTAGAATGAGACTAACGAGACTAACTTGGGACGAACAAACACAAACTTTAATCTCATTCTAAGGTTTGTATAAGTTCGTCCCAAGTTAGTCTAAGTTCGTCCCAAGTTAGTCTCTTTCTAAGGACGAACTTAGATAAACCTTAGAATGAGACTAACGAGACTAACTTGGGACGAACAAAGACAAACTTTAGTTTCATTATAAAGTTTGTATAAGTTCGTCCCAAGTTAGTCTCTTTCTAAGGACGAACTTAGACAAACCTTAGATTGAGACTAACGAGACTAACTTGGGACGAACAAAGACAAACTTTAGTCTCATTCTAAGGTTTGTATAAGTTCGTCCCAAGTTAGTCTAAGTTCGTCCCAAGTTAGTCTCTTTCTAAGGACGAACTTAGATAAACCTTAGAATGAGACTAACGAGACTAACTTGGGACGAACAAAGACAAACTTTAGTCTCATTCTAAGGTTTGTATAAGTTCGTCCCAAGTTAGACTCTTTCTAAGAACGAACTTAGGCAAACCTTAGAATGAGACTAACGAGACTAACTTGGGACGAACAAAGACAAACTTTAGTCTCATTCTAAGGTTTGTATAAGTTCGTCCCAAGTTAGTCTAAGTTCGTCCCAAGTTAGTCTCTTTCTAAGGACGAACTTAGACAAACCTTAGAATGAGACTAACGAGACTAACTTGGGACAAACAAAGACAAACTTTAGTCTCATTCTAAGGTTCGTATAAGTTCGTCCAGAGTTAGTCTAAGTTCGTCCCATGTTAGTCTCTTTCTAAGAACGAACTTAGGCAAACCTTAGAATGAGACTAACGAGACTAACTTGGGACGAACAAAGACAAACTTTAGTCTCATTCAAAGGTTTGTATAAGTTCATCCCAAGTTAGTCTTAGTTCGTCCCAAGTTAGTCTCTTTCCAGGGACGAACTTAGATAAACCTTAGAATGAGACTAACGAGACTAACTTGGGACGAACAAAGACAAACTATAGTCTCATTCAAAGGTTTGTATAAGTTCGTCCCAAGTTAGTCTAAGTTCGTCCCAAGTTAGTCTCTTTCTAAGGACGAACTTAGATAAACCTTAGAATGAGACTAACGAGACTAACTTGGGACGAACAAAGACAAACTTTAGTCTCATTCTAAGGTTTGTATAAGTCCGTCCCAAGTTAGTCTAAGTTCGTCCCAAGTTAGTCTCTTTCTAAGGACGAACTTAGACAAACCTTAGAATGAGACTAACGAAACTAACTTGGGACGAACCAAGACAAACTTTAGTCTCATTCTAAAGTTTGTATAAGTTCGTCCCAAGTTAGTCTAAGTTCGTCCCAAGTTAGTCTCTTTCTAAGGACGAACTTAGATAAACCTTAGAATGAGACTAACGAGACTACCTTGGGACGAACAAAGACAAACTTTAGTCTCATTCTAAGGTTTGTATAAGTTCGTCCCAAGTTAGTCTAAGTTCGTCCCAAGTTAGTCTCTTTCAAAGGACGAACTTAGACAAACCTTAGAATGAGACTAACGAAACTAACTTGGGACGAACCAAGACAAACTTTAGTCTCATTCTAAAGTTTGTATAAGTTCGTCCCAAGTTAGTCTCTTTCTAGGGGCGAACTCAGACAAACCTTAGAATGAGACTAACGAGACTAACTTGGGACGAACAAAGACAAACTTTAGTCTCATTCTAAGGTTTGTATAAGTTCGTCCCAAGTTAGTCTAAGTTCGTCCCAAGTTAGTCTCTTTCTAAGGACGAACTTAGATAAACCTTAGAATGAGACTAACGAGACTAACTTGGGACGAACAAAGACAAACTTTAGTCTCATTCTAAGGTTTGTATAAGTTCATCCCAAGTTAGTCTTAGTTCGTCCCAAGTTAGTCTCTTTCCAAGGACGAACTTAGATAAACCTTAGAATGAGACTAACGAGACTAACTTGGGACGAACAAAGACAAACTTTAATCTCATTCTAAGGTTTGTATAAGTTCATCCCAAGTTAGTCTAAGTTCGTCCCAAGTTAGTCTCTTTCTAAGGACGAACTTAGATAAACCTTAGAATGAGACTAACGAGACAAACTTGGGACGAACAAAGACAAACTTTAGTTTCATTCTAAAGTTTGTATAAGTTCGTCCCAAGTTAGTCTCTTTCTAAGGACGAACTTAGATAAACCTTAGAATGAGACTAACGAGACTAACTTGGGACGAACAAAGACAAACTTTAGTCTCATTCTAAAGTTTGTATAAGTTCGTCCCAAGTTAGTCTCATTCTAAGGATGACCTTAGACAAACCTTAGAATGAGACTAACGAGACTAACTTGCGACGAACAAAGACAAACTTTAGTCTCATTCTAAGGTTCGTATAAGTTCGTCCCAAGTTAGTCTAAGTTCGTCCCATGTTAGTCTCTTTCTAAGAACGAACTTAGGCAAACCTTAGAATGAGACTAACGAGACTAACTTGGGACGAACAAAGACAAACTTTAGTCTCATTCTAAGGTTTGTATAAGTTCATCCCAAGTTAGTCTTAGTTCGTCCCAAGTTAGTCTCTTTCCAAGGACGAACTTAGATAAACCTTAGAATGAGACTAACGAGACTAACTTGGGACGAACAAAGACAAACTATAGTCTCATTCTAAAGTTTGTATAAGTTCGTCCCAAGTTAGTCTAAGTTCGTCCCAAGTTAGTCTCTTTCTAAGGACGAACTTAGATAAACCTTAGAATGAGACTAACGAGACTACCTTGGGACGAACAAAGACAAACTTTAGTCTCATTCTAAGGTTTGTATAAGTTCGTCCCAAGTTAGTCTAAGTTCGTCCCAAGTTAGTCTCTTTCAAAGGACGAACTTAGACAAACCTTAGAATGAGACTAACGAAACTAACTTGGGACGAACCAAGACAAACTTTAGTCTCATTCTAAAGTTTGTATAAGTTCGTCCCAAGTTAGTCTCTTTCTAGGGGCGAACTCAGACAAACCTTAGAATGAGACTAACGAGACTAACTTGGGACGAACAAAGACAAACTTTAGTCTCATTCTAAGGTTTGTATAAGTTCGTCCCAAGTTAGTCTAAGTTCGTCCCAAGTTAGTCTCTTTCTAAGGACGAACTTAGATAAACCTTAGAATGAGACTAACGAGACTAACTTGGGACGAACAAAGACAAACTTTAGTCTCATTCTAAGGTTTGTATAAGTTCGTCCCAAGTTAGTCTAAGTTCGTCCCAAGTTAGTCTCTTTCTAAGGATGAACTTAGATAAACCTTAGAATGAGACTAACGAGACTAACTTGGGACGAACAAAGACAAACTTTAGTCTCATTCTAAGGTTTGTATAAGTTCGTCCCAAGTTAGTCTAAGTTCGTCCCAAGTTAGTCCCTTTCTAGGGGCGAACTTAGATAAACCTTAGAATGAGACTAACGAGACTAACTTGGGACGAACAAAGACAAA